>CM065394.1:12775000-13402500 GCA_033060915.1 Euryodendron excelsum | reverse complement strand
CCTAAACGGGGAGATTGGATTTGGTTTCCTAAAGGGAATATTTGATTTGGCAAAGATTTGGAAAAGAGATTCTAAAAACCCTATGTTTGGAAAATTATAGTTTTGACGTAGAAAAGAGGTTTTGGAAACGTGTATAGTTTTGGGTGTGAAAACAAGAGATTTTGGAAACCTAGGTTTGGGGCAAAGTTTGAAAATCATGTTTTTGGAAAGAAAATTAGGGTTTCCTAATTGTGGGCTCTAAGGCTTGACTTGGGCTCTAAGAAAAGAGTTTTTGGAAAGTGCGTTTTCGGAAACGAAGGTTTTGGAAGGAAAACTTAGAGAGGAATTTCTAGAAGGAAGATTTTGGAAAGAGAGTTTTTTAGAAAGGTTTTTGGAGAGATTTTTTTTTAGGTAGGTGAATCTAGGGAGTGTTTTTAGAAAGTGAATTTTGAGGAAAAGATTTTGGAGAGGAGCTGAAAAAGAGAGTTTTGAAAAATAGATTTTGGAAGGGAGTTTTTGAAAACAATTTTGAGGAGGAGAGTTTTAGGAAAGTATGTTGAAAAAGAGATTTTTAGGAAGAGATTTTTGAAAAGAGAGAGAGTTTTCGAAAGTATAAAAACGTCTCACTTCCCTAAAGCAATTCTAGCCATAAGAGGGCTAGAACCACTTTAAGAAAGTGGTTTTGGAAAACAATAAGATTTGAAAATATAGACCAAAAAGGTCACTTTTAATGTAACACTTTCCTAAAGCAACCCTAGCGATGGAAATGCTAGAATCACCCTAGAATCGTGGTTTTGAAAACATGTTTTTGAAAAAGAGCTTTTGATGCAATTTTGAAAACAAGTTTGAAAACAATTTGAAAAACAACTTTGAAAACAGTTTTTGGAAGATGCAAGACTATGATATGCACAATGCAATTTGGGGTCGTGAACATACAAGGTTAAGGCTTCACCACATAATCAAGGGGGCCGGACCCACGTGGTCTTTGGTTAGACTAGAAGAAAGCCCCCGACACGGTGACTCTCCAACAGCCCATCCTACACATGGACCGGGAATCCCCTTGTTTCAAGCATGCAAAGAAAGGGGGGGGAAAGAGATGGGGGATTAAAATAGAGGAAACCCAAGTGGGTTAAGGGAGAGAAGAGAGAGGGGGGGAAGTGCGGAAATTTAAATAGGGAGCCTACCGTATATCTTCTTTATTTTGCGCGCTGTGCAGTCTTCGGTCTTCGGTCTTGATCTTCGTCTTTCGTCTTCAAGAGTTGTCTTCAAACTTCGAGTTGCAGCTCCTCAAGTCTTCAAAAGATGGTTGAAGGCTAGTGTATGGGGGTGTGTATGAGTGTATAGGAGGCTAGGGTTTGTGTATGGTGGCTAGGGTTTAGTGTAGGGTGGCTAGGGTTTGGAGAACCTAAGGAAACTAAGGTTTTTGGAGGTGCTCGAGTTATGTATATAGAAATATAGGATTCTTAGGTTAAGTTTGCAGACCCCTTTCACGTTGAATGAGGCTCTGTATTTATAGAGGGAGGACAAACCTGGTGCCTGTTGCAGTGGCGCCAGGGCAAACTTTACACTGGCGCCACTCCTAGTGGCGCCAGGCCATTTTCTGGCTTGGCGCCACTACTAGTGGCACCAGTCAATGAGGAAAGGTTTAAGGTCGGCAAGCAACGTATCTTCGACTAGATTTGGGCGCCTATACTAGTGACTACCATGCAATTTTTAGCTTGACTTCACTGGGAGCGACTCCGGAAAGTCCGGGAATGATTTGAACGAGCTGGGAATGTCCCGGAAGGCCGGAAAGGAGCAGGAACACTTAAAATAGTGTCCTGGAGGTATTTGACTTGAAAAGTGAGGATAAGATGTGTCGGAAAGGTTGACCGGGCCTTTAGGGGCAAAACGGTCAATCGGACTAGGAAGCTGCCGGGGCGAACTCAGATTTTCCCGGGAAAAGACTTGGGATCTGGAAACATTATTTAGAATGTTCCCAGAGGTTGCCGGTTTGATTCCCAGAGCCGGCGTGGTCGGAAAAGGAGACCGGCCCACTAGGGGCAAAACAGTCATTTTATACCGGGTTTACCGGAACTGACTCGGAATGGTCCGGAAAGGTAAGGGGAGGTTGAGAACACTATAAAAAGTATTCTCGGGTCATTACCAATTTGATACCCAGAGCCAGTGTGGTTCCCAGGGCATTCAGATGCTTAGGGGCAAAATGGTCATCTTGACCGGAAAGTCTCGAAAAAGGTCCTAAGGGCAGTCTGGTCATTTTTCACCGATGTGAGCTAACAGACATGGGTGTAGACCTGGGTTTTGAGTGTTTCCGCCACTCTAACGGCGGTCGCCGTGACATAGGGATTTGTTGCCAATTCCCTATATCGACCTATTTGTGAGTATTTCCGCTACTCTAACGGTTTTGTAAGTATTTCCACTACTCTAACGATTTTGTGAGTAGTTTTGCTACTCGGACCGTCTCGAGGAATAAACTGTCTCGAGGCTGGGACTGGAAGGGGTCTTACCGTCTCCGAAGAGACGTGCTTGGATTGGAACCGTCTCGAGGAATAAACTGTCTCAAGAGTGGGATTGGAAAGGGGTCTTACCGTCTCCAAAGAGACGTGCCTGGATTGGAACCATCTTGAGCAATAAATTGTCTCGAGAGTGGGTTTGGAAAAGGGTCTTACCGTCTCCGAAAAGACGTGCCTGGATTGTGAGTGTTTCCGCTACTCTAACGGTTTTGTGAGTAGTTGTGCTACTTGGACCGTCTCGAGGAATAAACTGTCTCGAGAGTGGGACTGGAAGGGGTCTTACCGTCTCTGAAGAGACATGCCTGGATTGGAACCGTCTCGAGAAATAAATTGTCTCGAGAATAGGATTGGAAAGGGGTCTTACCGTCTCCAAAGAGACGTGCCTGGATTAGAACCGTCTCGAGGAATAAACTGTCTCGAGAGTGGGTTTGGAAAGGGGTCTTACCGTCTCCAAAGAGACGTGCCTAGATTGGGATTGTTTCCGCCACTTTAACGGTTTTGTGAGTAGTTTTGCTACTCGGACCGTCTCGAGGAATAAACTGTCTCGAGAGAGGGATTGAAATTGGAATAAGAAAGAACAATGCCCCTAAGGGCATTTTGGTCATTTTGCCTCTATTTGGGCCTGACAGGCCCGTGAAGCTAAGGAAAGATGGAATTTGGACCTAGAGAATTGGTTTTGATTGGGATATGTCCACAATGCCTTGAAAACAAGTCTGGACGGAGTGTAGACTGCCGAGCAGTCAAAAATGGGGTGCTTACATAAATCAATGAAGGTCATAAAAATCAAGTGTCAAAACTTGATCTTGTCCAAGTTGGGCAGGTCAGCCAATGTAGGCCATAAAAAACTAAGTGTAAAAACTTAGTCCTGTACCATTTATGGCAAAGTCAACCAATGAAGGTCATAAAAACCAAGTTTCAAAACTTGGTCCTATAAAAGTTAGGCAGGTCGGCCAATGAAGGCCATAAAAAAAAAAAAAAAAAGCTAAGTGTAAAAACTTGGTCGTAGACCATTTATGGCCAAGTTGGCCAATAAAGGCCAGAAAAAACCAAGTGTCGAAGAGAACTTGGTCCTATCTAAGGTTGGGTAGGTTGGCTACACAAAGGCCACAACTTTTACAATACTTATAACCATGACCCGTCTTGGTCCTACCTAAGTCAAGAAGGTCAGTAGGAATGGGCTATCAAAATCAAAAGATAAGTATCTTGACTTAGCTTGACCCAAGTCTAGTAGGATTGGCCTAGTAGGGGGCCACAATTTATAAATTCAGGTAGTCATTTTCTTCACTAAAACCAATTTTTTGCCTACGTCTGGCAGCTCGGCGAGTGAATGAAAATCTTTTAGTTTCCTAACTTATCTAGAATGTTTTGTCTTTGGCAAGTTAGCCCAGGTGTTTACATTATACATTATTTATCTGTAAAAGAAAATACACACAAAAGGTAACAAAGGGAAAAAATGTTCATTCATAAACAATCAAAATTACAAAATTGTGTTTACAAAAGGAAAATAAAAAACAAAAGAAAAGGCCCTAAGGCAGCTCAGTTGCTAGAGGCTTAACAAGGGATAAAGTAGATGATGGCAACTCAACAGCTGGAGGCTCGGCAAGGGGCAGGTCAGCTGGAGGTAATTTAGTGGTTGGTGGCAAATTGGCTGGAGGAAGCTCAGCAAGATTGACTTCGTCAACTCCCTCGGTTTCAGGGCCAATGTTCGCCCCTCCAGCCTAGGTGTCAACACCCTCTTCATCCTCAGACTCCAGCTCAGCATTAGCCCAAGTAGGTATCTCCATCCAAAAAGGGAAAGATTTGTCCAGCTTCGACTTCCTTAGAGTCGATGCCCAGCTGTCTTGAAAGGTGCCCTTAGAGATGGTCTTCACTTGGATCTCATAATGATCCCTGGCGTTATCAAAGCCCCTGTTGTACTGAGTCTTGCCATCCTTCTTTAGCCTCTCCACCTCTAGTATGGACTCAGCCAGAGCAGCCTTCGCTTCGGATGCCAACTTCTCAGCTTCGGCCAGCTGAGCTCCCAGATCGGCAGCCTCAGCCTTAGCTTCATTGAAGTCTTTCTCCTTCTGTTTGTAGCAAGCTTGTGTCTCTTCAAGAAAGACCTGTGTAAGCACTCCATTTTTACTCGCTCGGCAATCTCCGGCCTGACCGAATCCAATTTTCAAACATCACAATACATACGAGCCCAAGACAGGTCTTTCAAACTCCAATCCAGTCAACTAGTCACTTCTTGGATCCACAAGGTCCAATTGAAGCTGTAAAGACCATTGTGCCCCTAGGCATTCTAGGCAGCTTTCCGAGATTGGGCGGTCTCGGGAACTAATGCCATCTAGGTAGCTTCCCTAGATCAGGCAATCTCGGGGACCAACACCTTATCAAATTTCAAACGGTTCACTTCTAGCTCCTACTGGCCACCCAATGTAGAATGTCCGTCATTTGGTAGTTCTTCGACACCAGGCGTTCTCGGAGACTAACACCACCCTCACAGGTAGCTTTCTAAGACCAGCGTTTTTAGAAACTAACACCATCCTATTGGTAGCTCTCTGAGACCAGGCAGTCTCAAGGACCAATAAAGCACAGGTAGCTTTCCTAGACTAGGCAGTCTAGGAAACCAACATTTAGGTCAACATCGGCACTTGCTAGCCCGGCTCGGTGAAAAATAACCAAACCTGCCCCTTGGGTCTCTAGGCACGTCTTGAGAAAATTTAAAATCTCTCAAGACGATAAGTCCACCTTTCCAAAGTGATCCTAAATAGTTAGGCGTACTCAACCCATCATTCTGTCCAACTTCAGTCCCATTCCGGCTAGCTCCAGTCAAAATGACCATTTTACTCCTGAATGCCCCAATGAAATATAAATCCCACCAAACAGTAGAAAAATATCCTAGGATCATCCATGAACGACTCGGCAGGCTTAACACAACACTTTGACCTATTTTTGGCCTTTTCAATCGAGCCCAGTCAAAATGAACATTTTGCCCTTGGCCAACCCAAACGCGCCTCAAAACTACACCGGTCCTAGAATGGTAAACGGCGGGTCTTGTTATACACCCCTATTTAACCTAAGGTAGACCTTACAACACTAAACACTCCTGACTCAACGAAAGCCCCTTGGAGCATCTCGCAGACGCTCCCCCAAGATTGCCTTTTCTCCCAATTCCCTAGTTATAGCGCACTGTCAAATGACTTGAGAAATGCGTAGACCAGGAAATTCCCAAAAGAACGTTCATAGTGTCGCGCCTAGATTTTTCGCACTCGAGGAATACTCACCCAAACGGGAAAAATGCTGTACTCTCTCGTTAGAACTCACCCTCCTAAAAGAATGGGTGCGACTAGGTTTGAATTGAAAACAGGTTTGAATAAAGGGCTTTTGAAAAAGATTCGGAGTCGCCACCTAACTTGATTAAGGTGAGTTAGGTCACCTAAAAACTAAGAATAATCCGAAGACTACACTTAGGGTTTTTGGAAAACAATTTGAAAATATCTCCTCGAGAGAGGGTTTTTAAGAAAAACAGGTTGTTTGGCAACCTTTGGAAAACATTTAGCCCTTTTTTAGAAAAATAACTCCTTTTGGTCTTTCGAAATCAGTGATTCTAAGTTCGGAGGTTGGTTACGTGTAGGGAAGATGCAGTAAGCTATCACCCTACCCCGCCCTTTCGGTACCTACATGTCAATCTACCCTAGATTCACCTATGAGAGTCTTCGACTAACTCGTGTTCAACCCCATTCACTTTGAAAAACAATGTTTGAAAACTAATTCAGCATGATGCATGATATGCAAGTGCAAGATGAAAGAATTAGAAAATAGAAATTGATTTGAAAAGAAATTGATTTGATTTGAAAATAGATTTGAAAAGATGGAATTGAAATTGGAAACTTTGAAAACTTGGAAATAGGAATAGAAATTTTGAAATTGAAATTTGAAAATTGATTGGAATTTGAAATTTGGAAAGATTTTGGAAACCACACCCATGAGGGTGGAATTGAAAGTTTGAAAAGTATTGTGACCGCGCCTATGAAGGTTGCCTACGTATCCCTTTGGGGGAATCAGGTCAGTCATAGTTCGGACCGGAATCCGATTGAAAATAGAAGGTTTGATTTGAAGAAGGAGATTGGATTGGAAATTGAATTTGATTTGAAATTAGAAGAGGGGATTGGAAATTGAAATTGAAGAGATTGGACTTTGAATAGAAGATTGAAAATTGGAAATTGGAATTTTAGAATTGAAAAGATTGAATTTTGATTTGAAAAGATAGATTTGGACTTGTTTTGGAAAGAGAAGGTTTAAGAAACCTAAACTTAGGAAAGAGAGGAGACTTAGGAAAGATTTGACTTGACTTGGAAGGTTTGGGAATTTAGAAAAGATTGGATTTAGGAAATGTTTGAATTAGGAAAAGTTCGATTTAGGAAAGTTTCATTTTTGGAAAGTTTTGAATTAGGAAAGTTTTAGGTTTAAGAAAGTTTCAACTTAGGAAAATGTTGTTTTAGGAAAGGTTTTGAAATTAGGAAGTTTTGAAAGTTGAAAAGTTTTGAATTTAGAAAGTTTTAACTTAGGAAAGTCTTGAAAGTAGGAAAGTTTCGTTTTAGGAAATGTTTGAATTAAGAAAAGTTTCAACTTAAGAAAGTCTCGAATTAAGAAAGTTTTGAATTTAGAAAAGTTTTAGATTTGGAAAGATTTGAAGTTTAAGAAAGTTTAGATTTTAGAAAGTTTTGAATTTGGAAAGATTTGAAATTTAGAAAGTTTAAGATTTAGAAAGTTTTAGGGTTTTAGGAAATATTGAAATTAGGAAAGGTTTGAGTTTAGGAAGAGTTTGAAAACTTGAATTTGGAGAGTTAAGATTTGGAAAGGGGGGTTAAATTCGGAAAGCGTTGAATTAGGAAAGATTTGAAAGTTGAGTTTTAAAGTTTAGGAAAGATTTTTATGTTCAAGTTTTGGAAACTTAAGATTTAGGAAAGTGAAAGTTTAGGAAGGATTTGAATTAGGAAAGAGTTGGATTTTAAAATTTAAGGAAAGGTTTAAAGTTTGGGTTTAGGAAATTTATGGTTTAGGAAGGAATTGAATTAGAAAAGGTTTGGGATTAGGAGGGGATTGGATTTAGTTTCTAAAAGAAAAGGTTTGATTTTGTTTCAAAAAACGGAGGATTGGATTTGGTTACCTAAAGGGAAGATAGGATTTGGCAAGGATTTGAAAAGGGAGATTTTAGAAACCCTAGTTTTGGAAGTGTGGAATTTTAACGTAGAAAAGAGGTTTTGGAAACATGTATAGTTTGGATATGAAAACAAGAGGTTTTGGAAACCTAGGTTTGGGGCAAAGTTTGAAAGTCATGTTTTTGGAAAGAAAATTAGGGTTTCCTAATTGTGGGTTCTAGGACTTGACTTGGGCTCTAAGGAAAAGGAATTTTAGAAAGTGCGTCTTTGGAAACGAAAGTTTTCTAGAAGGGAATCCTAGGGAGGAACTTCTAGAAGGAAGATTTTAGAAAAGAGTGTTTTTGGAAAGATTTTTAGGAGAGATTTTTTTAGGAAAGTAAATCTAGGGAGTGATTTTAGAAAGTGAATTTTGAGGAAAAGATTTTGGAAAGGAGTTGAAAAAGAGAGTTTTGAAAAATAGATTTTGGAAGGGAGTTTTTGAAAACAATTTTGAAAAGGCGAGTTTTAGGAAAGTATGTTGAAAAAGAGATTCTTAGGAAGAGATTTTTAAAGAGAGTTTTTAGAAGGTGTAAAAACATCTCACCTTCCTAAAGCAATTCTAACCATAAGAAGGCTAGAACCACTTTAGGAAAGCGGTTTTGAAAACAACAAGATTTGAAAATATAGACCAAAAGGTCACTTTTAATGTAACACTTTCCTAAAGCAACCCTAGCCATGGAAAGGCTAGAATCACCCTAGGATTGTGATTTTGAAAACATGTTTTTGAAAAAGAGCTTTTGATGCAATTTTGAAAACAAGTTTGAAAACGATTTTTGAAAACAACTTTTTGAAAACGAATTTTGGAAGATGCAAGACTATGATATGCACAATGCAATTTGGGGTCGTGAACATACAAGGTTAAGGCTTCACCACATAATCAAGGGGGCCGGACCCACTTGGTCTCTGGTTAGACTAGAAGAAAGCCCCCAACACGGTGACTTTCCAACAGTCTAATCTTACACATGGACCGGGAATCCCCTTGTTTCAAGCATGCAAAGAAAGGGTGGGAAAGAGATGGGGGATTAAAATAGAGAAAACCCAAGTGGGTTAGGAGAGAGAAGAGAGAGGGGGGAATGCGAAAATTTAAAGAGAAAGCCTACTTTGTATCTTCTTTAATTTGCGCGCCTTGCTTGTCTTCAGTCTTCAGTCTTCGTCTTGATCTTCTTCTTCAGTCTTCAAGGGTTGTCTTCAAGCTTTAGATAGCAGCTCTTCAAGTCTTCGAAGGGTGGTTGAAGGCTACTGTACGAGTGTATGGGGGTTTGTATGAGTGTATAGGAGGCTAGGGTTTGTGTATGGTGGCTAGGGTTTGAGAAAACCTAGGGAGGCTAGGGTTTTTGGAGGTGCTCGAGCTCTGTATATCGAAATATAGGATTCTTAGGTTAAGTTTGCAGACCCTTTTCACGTTGAATGAGGCTCTGTATTTATAGAGGGAAGACAAACCTGGCGCCTGTTGCAGTGGCGCCAGGCCAAATTCTACACTGGCGCCACTAGGAGTGGCGACAGGCCATTTTTTGGCTTGGCGCCACTACTAGTGGCGCCAGCCATTTAGGAAACA
This sequence comes from Euryodendron excelsum, assembly GCA_033060915.1. Lineage (NCBI taxonomy): Eukaryota > Viridiplantae > Streptophyta > Magnoliopsida > Ericales > Pentaphylacaceae > Euryodendron > Euryodendron excelsum. The sequence goes on along the minus strand of CM065394.1, from coordinate 13,393,267 downwards.
ATTAAGGTCAGCAAGCAATGTATCTTTGACTAGATTTGGGCGCCTGTACTAGTGACTACCATGTAAATTTTAGCCTGGCTTCACTAGGAGTGACTCCGGAAAGTCCGGGAATGATTTGAAAGAGCCGGGAATGACCCGGAAGGCCGGAAGGGAGCAGGAACACTTAAAATAGTGTCCTGGAGGTATTTGACTTGAAAAGTGAGGATAAGATGTGTCGGAAAGGTTGACCGAGCCTTTAGGGGCAAAATGGTCAACCGGACAGGAAAACTACCGGGACAGACTCGAACTGTCCTGGAACAAGGCTTGGGATCTGGAAACATTATTTAGAATGTTCCCAGAGGTTTCCGGTTTGATTCCCAGAGCCGACGTGGTCGGAAAAGGACACCGGCCCACTAGGGGCAAAACGGTCATTTTGTACCGGGTTTGCCGGAACTGACTCGGAATGATCCGGAAAGGTAAGGGGAGGTTGAGAACACTATATAAAGTATTCTCGGGTCATTACCGGTTTGATACCCAAAGCCGGTGTGGTCGAAGAAGGAGACCGGCCCTCCAGGGGCAAAACGGTCATTTTGTACCGGGTTCACCGGAACTGACTCGGAATGGTCCGGAAAGGTAAAGGAAGGTTGAGAACACTATAAAAGGTATTCTCGGGACATTACCGGTTTGATACCCAAAGCCGGTGTGGTTCCCGGGGCGTTCGGATGCCTAGGGGCAAAATAGTCATCTTGACCGAAAAGTCTCGGAAAAGGTCCTAAGGGTAGTTTGGTCCTTTTCCACCGAAGTGGGCTAACAGCCACTGGTGTTGACCTAGGTTTTGAGTGTTTCCGCCACTCTAACGGTGTGAGTATTTTTGCTACTCGGACGGGGTTGAGTATTTCCGCTACTCTAACGGTTCTGTGAGTATTTCCGCTACTCTAACGGCTCTGTGAGTATTTCCGCTACTCTAACGGCTCTGTGAGTATTTCCCCTACTCTAACGGTTCTGTGAGTATTTTCGCTACTCTAATGGTTCTGTGAGTATTTCTGCTACGCTAACGGCTTTGTGAGTATTTCCGCTACTCTAACGGCTTTGTGAGTATTTTCGCTACTCTAACGATTCTGTGAGTATTTCCGCTACTCTAACGGTTTTATGAGTAGTTTTGCTACTCAGACCGTCTTGAGGAATAAACTGTCTCGAGAGAGGGATTGGAAAGGGGTCTTATCGTCTTCGAAGAGACGTGCCTGGATTGGAACCGTCTCGAGGAATAAACTGTCTCGAGAGAGGGATTGGAAAGGGGTCTTACCGTCTCCGAAGAGATGTGCCTGGGTTTTGAGTGTTTCCGCCACTCTAACGGTGTGAGTATTTCGGCTACTCTAACGGTTTGGTGAGTACTTCTGCTACTCTAACGGTTTGGTGAGTACTTCCGCTACTCTAACGGTTCTGTGAGTATTTCCGCTACTCTAACGGTTTTGTGAGTAGTTTCGCTACTCTGACCGTCTCGAGGAATAAACTGTCTCGAGAGAGGGATTGGAATTAGAATAAGAAAGAACAATGCCCCTAAGGGCATTTTGGTCATTTTGCCTCTATTTGGGCCTGACAGGCCCGCGAAGCGATGGAAAGACGAAATTTGGACTAGAGGATTGGTTTCGATTGGAATATGCCCATAATGACTTGAAAACAAGTCTGGACGGAGTGTAGACTGTCGAGCGGTCAAAAATGGGGTGCTTACACATAGGTCTTTCCATTAATGTGGTTTGATCAGAGAGATCGCTTCCCAAAGCTCCTCATCGCATGGCTCGAAAACTGCTACTTTCAGCAACCCTTGGAGCGTCTCACATACGCTCCGCCAAGGTTGACATTTTCTCTAATTCCCTAATTATAATGCACCGTCAAATGATTGGAGAAATGCGTAAATTAGGAAAATTTTGAAAGTATTTCCAGAGTACTTTCCATCGATACAGTCTGATCGGAGATATCGCTTCTCGAAGGTCTCGATCATGCGGCAAGCAAACATATACTTTTGAACCCCCATGGAGCGTATCACAGACGCTCTGCGAAAATGTGATTTTATGCACACTTCTCGAGATGATATCTCACACTTCTTAACACCATTCAGGCTTTTTAAAAACTTTAAAGTTCACAAGAAACCCTAGGAGAACACTGTGGATGCAACCAGTTTCCCTGAAACCTTCCCAGTTGGCACAATTATCGAGACAAAGTTTAAATAAACACTCCCGGTGGTGGAGCGTATGCTACATGTGCCTAGATTTTGATTAGAATGACCAAACTTCACTTAGCCCTTAAGATTTAGCCAATACAATGGGTGCAATGTGGCATTCTACCAATGGAACAGTATCGGCGCATGTAGCACATGTGCCAGGGCAAATTTTGCCCAGGCGCATATACTACATGCGTTAGGTCTCTCTAGAGTTGCCTATAAATACAGGCCTCCCCCTTTGCATAAGGAAGAATAAAAAATTGTAACGAAACTCTGCACAAACAGTTCTTGAAATCCGAAACCCTCCATATATCTCTCTCTCTCTCTCCAAACACTTAGGTTGTATCCCACCTCACTCAAACCCATACACCTCACCTACAAGGCCCTCCATGCCATAGAAGGCCTTATTCTAGCCCTTCCAAGTCCATCAAAGATCAAGTCCAAGCATCTAATGAAGTTTGAGAGTGTTTGAAAGTAAAAGGTAGTATTTCCTTTTATATTTTTGTCTCCCCCCCACTCTTTTCTTCTCCCCCCTAGTCTACGTAGGCTATTCTCTATTTTAATCCCTATCTTCTACACCCCATTCTTGCATACTTGAGACCAGAGAGTTCCTAGCTCATGCCTAGAAGAAAGCTAGTGGGAGCCACCGTGTAGGGGGATCTCTCACTAGCCTACTTTAAGATGTTATGGCCTTGGAGCACCTTGATTATGTGGTGTAGCCTCTAGCCTTGTATGATTCATAACCCTCTTTGTATACGACTATCTTGTTCATGTTTTGTGTGCTTGGCTTTATTTTCATGATTATAACCATGTTTTCCAAAATTACACTATTCCCATTTCCATGCCATTTTCAAGCTCCTTATTTCAATGTTCTTTTCAAAGTGGTTCCAAGAGTTGGCCCTTGAAGTTTAGGATGAAACTGTAAGTAATCATGCCCTAGAAAAGCTCTCCATTAACCCCTAACTCACATTTTTGCATCCTTGCATTTCAACTTGCATAAAAATGGTTTTCAAACTTATCGATTTTCAAGGTTTCTATTCACACAAGTCTAGTGGTTGGAGTGGCCCCATGAAGCCCTCTCTTGAGTGGTCTCCCTTATTATTGGCCATAAGAACCCTAGCTTGTTAGAATGGCTCCCTTCTCTTTCTATTTTTGTATAAAAATGATTTTTAAGCTTATCGATTTCTAAGGTTTCCATGCTCACAAGTCTAGTGGTTGGAATGGCCCCATGGAACCCTCTCTTGGGTAGTCTCCCTTTTCATTGGCCATAGGAATCCTAATTTGTTAGAATGGTCTCCTCTTCTAAAAATAGTTTTCAAAACCTTCTTCTTAAACATGGCTTTCAAACGTACATTAAAAATAGTTTTCCAAGATAAAGGTTATAATGGTCCTAAGAGAAACCTTATTCGGAATGGTTTTCAAACATCAACCATATAAACCATATACTCGACTAGAGTCAATTTTCATGTAAATGATCTTCAAAAGGTTTGTTCACAAGAGTCCTTTGCATAACATGATTTGTTTTCCAAAACCCCTTTAAAAAATGCATAACACCCTAGTTCAAAATCACCTTCCAACCGTAGGTTAACTTGACCCTAGTTATCCAACCTATATTAGAAAAACCCTAGGTTAACCTAACCATAGGTAGTTAACCCTAGGTCACCTCAATCCTAGGTTAACCTAACCATAGTTATTCAACCCTAGATCACTTTAATCCTAGGTTTACCTAAACCAAGTTAGTTAATCCTAGGTCAATCCAACCTTAGTCTAACTCAACCCTAGTTGTCTAAACCCTAGGTTAACCTAACCTTAGTTAGTTAACCTTAGGCCATCTTAACCCTAGGTTAACCTGACTCAAATTAGTTAACCTTAGGTCAACCCAACCTAGGTTAGTAAACTTCAAGGTTCCGATTCAAATATTCCTTTTCAAATAATCTTTCAACTCAAAAACTATTTTCATAATATATTTTTCAAAACCCTCCTACTCTCTTGAAATTTCAAAAATCAACTCTATAACCTTTTCATATATTTCCACACTCTATCTTTAAAAATGTCTCCAAGAAGTCCTCTTGCAATTGTCTAAACTAAAATGGCTAGACACTTAACATTTTCTAAAAACTATTTCTAAAAATGTTTTCGAGAACCCACAACTCTAAGTGTCCTTACCGCTTTTATGGTTAGGGATTTCAAGGGAAGGCGATACATTAAGTACAACCTTCAAGGTTGTCCATATTAGGGTTCCAAAGCCTTAGGTGTTTTCAAAAACCACTTTCAAAAGCTTTTCGAAGGCAAGTTTATTAAAGCACTTCAAAACCCTACCTCCAAAGTTTTCAAAACAAGACTCTAAAAATTTTCTAAAAGTCTCTTGAGTTGTTTCAAAATCACTTTAAAACTCCCCTAATTCAAAGTAAAAAATATTCAATGTTGTTTTCCAATCAAATTTCAAAAACATTTCAAACGTCCTATGTCCTATTTCAAAGGCATTCTTCTAAACTCTCAAGTCCTCTTTTTTCAAAGACCACGAAGTGTTTTCAAATCTCTCCAAAGACCTCAATGTGTCTTCAAAATATTCTAAAGGTCACAGTGTGCCTGTTTTCTATTGGGTTCTTGCCCGAACTACGAATGACCTGATTCTCACCAAATGAGATACATAGACTACCTAGAATGGTGCGGTCATTACTCTTATTTCAACTCAAGTCCTTTTTCAAAACTCTCTATCAATTCAAGATCCCTGTTTCAAAATCCTTCAGAGCTTCTGTGTTTTCAAACATTTTTCTTTCAGACTTGCATCATGCATCATTCATCCAAAAAGTGATGATGAAACTCCATTTTTAAAATTCTAAAGTAGATATTAAGTGGATAATGGTAACCAGTTATTCTAGTGAGTGAACAAAAAGGTGATTAGACATGTAGGTATCGAAAGGGCAAGGTAGGGTAATGATCTTAGGATATCTTCCCTACACGTAAGCAACCCCCGGACCATAGATTTCTGATTTTGAATGACCAAAATAAAGTTATTTCCAAAAAAAGGCTTAAAACTTTCCTAAGGTTGCCAAACAACCTATTTTCTAAAAAACCCTCTCACGAGGAAGTTCTCCAAAACCTTTTTCCAAAACTCCAAGTTTAATTTTCGGATTATACTTAATTTTAGGTTACCTAACTTACCTCAATCAAGTTAGGTGATGACTCCTATTTTTCTAAAAAACCCTTAGTCAAATCAATTTCTTAAACCTAATCGCACTCGTCTTCCTAAGAGGATGAGTTCTAATGACAGAGTTTCGTGCTTCTTTCCCGAGCCAGAAGGACTTGGTAAAAAATCAGGGCGCGATGACCTGCTGATCTTGAAACGCGCTGTGGAAGCCCTTGGTCTTAAGATCTCTCGTATGAAAATTGTGCTTTAGCCGCTCATGATTCATCAGTAGGTGGTTGTGCCGACCTCGCAAAGTGCCGAATTGATGCAAGATCTTTAGGCCTTGGATCACTCCCTGCGTAGGACAAAGAATGGAAAAAATCAAATAGGAAGCTCAACAAAAGATTTGAACTAGAAAGAAAGATGGGGAAAGATCTCTTACCACTAATAACGAATGGATGACGCCTACTAGTAGGTCCCCATCGTCAATTTCGCTCAACTCCTTGACATTTTCAGGAGGCACCATGGCCTAAAGAGCCCTAATAGCCATGCCGGCACAGTTGAAGATTGAATCTTGGACAGTCATGGCCCGACCAGCAACCTTTGGCCGAGGTATGAACTCCTCGAGCGTCGGCTCATCTACTTTGCCTTCGCCCTTTGGGTCATTTTTTGCCGACACGGAAGGGGTAGTAGCGAAATCCACCGTTTTTGCTTGAGCGGCCTCTTTCTCAGTGATCTTCATTAGCCTCCTCTTCTTCGCCCTTTTTAGGGGTTTTGGAGCTTTGTCCAGTTCAACCACCTAGGGGATGGTAGGAGCTTTGGTGTTAGGTTGCATAGAAGGAGGAGGAGGAATGCTAGCGTCACCAGCAGAAGCTGTGGTGGTGGCAGAGGATGAGGCCAATGCTCTTTTCTTCTTAGAGACTGTTCCTCCCAATGCTAGTGATAGATTGCGCACTTTGGGGGCCATGTCTCCTTTAGTGACGGCAGTTATAGGCACGACAGTAAAAGCGGCAGGGAGTGGAGGCAGCAATCCCGGGTACTTGCCGATCTCGTGCAGACTTCCCTTTACCTTTTGCGTTGCAAGAACTGGGGGAGCAACTCTGTGTATTGCTACGAAGGACTGATACCGAACTGGGTATCCCAACAAAACATGAGTAGCTCGCCTGATCCTGGCTAATGCTCCTTCGCCCTTGTACGCCCAGGAGATACCTAAAGTGTCTAGATCAACCCCTAGAAGCTTGGTATCCTTGTCCTTGACATATAAATTGGCTACGAAGACAAAATAACAGAGTGACAAGTCAGATATAGATGAAATCTCAAGTAGTTAAAAGGAAAAAGCTTATACCAGATCGAGGAAGAGGTGATCGACCTATTTTCTTCGAGACCCTAGAGCATCGAGCTGGTGGGGCTAACTCCACTGGGACATCCCTAAACTCCCAAGGGCCACTCACCCTAATTATAATGTCATCAATCCCCTTCCTCGAGCTTGGAAGAAACTAAACCAACTCTCTGGGGTTGGTCCTAGCCCTAAAATAGTATCTATGGTGGTCTGATCGGGCAGTGTTCACCTCCACTGCCAAGTAGCAGTAGTCAAACTCGTGAAGCCCTAGGTTCAGACCTAATCTTCTGTTCAACTCAATCACCCCCATCACTATCCTATGCCCATCAGGTGCAAGCTGGATTGGAGCGATTTCATAGTGATTGAGGGCTTCGGTCAGAAAGGGATGAATGGGGAAGCAGAGTCCTCCCTCAACAATGGCAACGAGAGGGAAGGGAGTCCCCTCTTCCGTCACTATCCAACCATCGTCCCTAGGGCCAATTAATCTAATATCTACACCCACCAGAAAATCGTATCGAGCCTTAAACGCTGCGATACTATAAGAGGATACAAGCATATTCCTAAGATGAGAACCCATTATGAACCAGGGGCAAAGACTTCTAGGGTTTACTCACTGGAAAAGCAAGAAAGAGGGGAAGAAGAAGAACTTATAGAATGGTAATCTTCACGACAGAAACAGATACAAAATGGGAGAGTGTTTTGCGTTCAATGGTTGGCCAAAATCCCTTTCATCTGCAAAGAATGTTGAAGCGGCGGCATCAAGTTTTGGACTACTCAATGGTCACGTCGCATTAAAATGCCATTGATGGCTGATGTCATGGCAATGATGCATCGGCCCCAGCCCCCTTCTAATGGGTGCTAGGGCTGAGGGGCAATTGTGGGTCAAATAAACCCCGACCCAATCCATAAGAATAGGACCAACTTAAATCAAGCAGTTTACTTGGGCTGAGACTAGCCCAACCAGGGCAAGCTCGACTTCGACTAAAAAGTCCAAGCAGCATAATAAGTTAAGCCCCTATCACCAAGAGCGGCCCAATTCACAGGATTATTACAGCTTAAAGTATTAGGGCAATCATGAGAGATATCAGAGTATTTAATACTTATGTCTTAGCATTTAATGCTAAGGAGACACACTACGCGAAGATAGAGCTCATGTTCGGTCAGTCGAACTCAAGCATGGCGATAAAGGTGAGCTTTTGTCTAATCACCCAACTTTAGCCGGCACGAGCCTATAAGATAGGTCATAATTACCAGAGTAGCCTTAGCAGAGAGCACTACACTATAAACATTGAAGCTTGAAGAAGAAAAGTATGGACAATTGAATTTAAAGCATTCATTATCTTTATTTTCATTTGATTCTCGGTTAAGATTGCTAACTTGACCGTTGGAGTGTGATTGGTCCAAAGAGAGTCGACCCATTCTAACTCCTCCTTGTAGCAAGTTGGTGCTCATCGATATTAGTTCGAGTGATCAGCCAAGCCTTCCCAAAAATCCCACTTACAACATCCTATACAAAAGAGGGCATACCCTCCCCCTCCTCAGGTGTTCCATAGAAGAAGAAGCCATTTACATAATGAGGGAGATCCATGAAAGGAATCTGTGAGAACCACTTTAGGGGACGTTGCCTAGCCAACAAAATCCTCAAAGCAACATATTACTGGCCCACCATGAACAAGGATTCTAAGGAGTTCATGAAAAAATGTAACAAGTGCCAACGATTTTCCAACATCTGTAGATTGCCTGCCCAAGAATTGACTCCCATCCAGAGCTCATGGCCCTTCGTATAGTGGGGAATCGACATTGTGGGTCCATTACCCCTGGGCAGAGGGAAAAACAAGTTTGTTGTAGTGGCCATTGATTATTTTACCAAGTGGGTCGAGGCAAAAGCCCTCACAACCACTACAGAGCAGAAAATGGCCACCTTTATTTGGAAAAACATCATGTGCCGCTTTGGGATCCCAAAGGTGGTCATCACAGACAATAAAAAGTAGTTCGAAGGGAAGTAATTTAGTGGTTTGTGTTCAAATTTGCAGATTAGCCATAAGTTCTCCACACTAGAGCACCCCCAAGCAAATGGACAAGTAGAGGTGACCAACAGATCCCTCTTCAAGATCATTAAGACCAAACTGGAAGGGGCTAAGGGACTATAGGCAAAAGAACTCCCTAGTATCCTATGGGCCTACAGAACCACTAAAAGGGTCTCTACTAGACAAACCCATTTCTCTTTTACTTTTGGAATCGAAGCAGTTTTACTAGTTGAGATTTGCCTCCCAAGCCTAAGGGTTCAGGACTATGATCTAAAGATAAACGACGAGGCCTTAGCAGTTGACCTGGATTTATTGAAAGAGAAGAGGCTATAGTTAGCAATCAGAGTGGCTTTATACCAACAGTAGATGCTTCAATACCAAAACAGTCGAGTGAGATTGAGGGAGTTCAAGCTATGAGAGTTAGTCCTAAAGAAGGTTAACCAATCCACCCGAATTGCCCAAGATCGGAAGCTTGGCCCAAATTAGGAGGGACCCTACGAGGTGATTAGTTTTACAAGGAAGGGCATATATAGACTGAAGGGGCTAAATGGCAAAGAATTGCCTCATCCTTGGCATGTTGAACACCTGAGGAACTATATGTGTGGGCAACTACTCCCAGATGTAATAGCAGATGACGAGATTAATGAAAAACTAGTATCCTACAAAACTTTGTCTACAAATCTTTCAGTTCATTTCCATGTATGCCTTAATCTTTTCCTCACAAGGGATGCCACTACAAAAGTCCTATTTGGTCTCCAGATCGAGCAAGTAGAGGCCAAGCGCCCAAGGCTTACCGCCCACGACAAAAGTTCTATTCGGCCTCTAGACAGAACAGGCAGAGGCTAAATGCCCAAGGCATAACGCCCACCATAAAGCCTTATTCGGCCTCCAGACCGAGTAGGCATATGCTAAATGCCTAAGGTGTACTGCCCACCACAAAAGTCCTGTTCAGCCCCCATACCGAGCAGGCAGAGGCCAAGCGCCCAAGGCTTAATGCCCACTACAAAGTCCTGTTCAGCCCACATATTGAGCAGGCAGAGGCCAAGCGCCCAAGGCTTAGTGCCTACTATAAAGTCTTATTTAGCCGCTAGATCGAACAGCCAGAGGCCAAGCGCCCAAGGCTTAATGCTCACTACAAAGTCCTATTTTGGCCCCAGGCCGAGCAGCCAGAGGCCAAGCACCCAAGGCTTAATGCCCATAACAAAAGTTCTGTTTGGCCTCTAGACCAAGCAAGCAGGAGCTAAATGCCTAAGGCATAACGCCCACCATAAAGCCTTGTTCGGCCTCCAGATCAAGTAGGTATAGGCTACATAACCAAGGTGTAACGCCCACCACAAAAGTCCTATTCGGCCTCCAGACCAAGCAGGCATAGACTAAATGCCCAAGCCATAACACCCACTACAAAAGTCCTATTTGGCCTCCAGACCGAGCAAGCATGGGCTAAATGCCCAAAGCCAAATGCCCACTACAAAAGTTCGGTACAGTCACTAGATTGAACAAAAGTCTTGTTTAATCACAAGGCCAAACAGACAAAGGCTAAAGGTCCAATGCTTAAACGACCACCACAAAAGTCCTACCCAACTCTCATGACTGAGCAGACAGAGTAGTGGTCCAATATAAACTTCAGTGCCAAAGTAAAGCCAGAACGTCCACACTAAAGAAAAATTGGAAACAACAAAGAGAAAAAGAAACGAAAAAGATAGAGGGTTCATCCATTGACAAGATCAGAAAGAAAAGGCAAAAATTTATTCATTGATAACAACGGATGAACTACAAAAGGGGCCAGAGCAGTGTTACATCAAAACCACGGTAAAGGCAAAGCCAAAGAGACAATAAGTAAAAGATATACCAAAAATTACTTATTTGCTGGGGGGAGGGGACCTTTGACTTGACATTATCCTTTTCAGCTACCTTGCTTTTCTCAACTGCCATAAAGACAATGTCATCCTTAGGAACAATCTCAATGGAAGAGAGACCCACGCCAGGGTGAACATGGGCAACCATCTCCTTGGCCTCAATGAAGCCTTGCATGTAGGCTCCACCCAATGCCAACTGACAAGTCTCCCCTTGGTAGTACTCCACAAAGTCTTTTTTAACAGTTGCCTCCACCTGAGTAGGAAAAGCAGGTATCTTAGCTTGAGCAGCCTTCATGGCAGCTTTATTAATAATAAGCTTATCACGGACAGCCTCCTTGGCAGCCTTCTCGTTGGCCACGTCTCCCACCAACTTGTCCTTCTCTTCCTACAGGGTCAACGCCCCCACTTTTAAGCTATTCCTCTCTAAAGAAACCTCTTTCAGTTTTTTCTTCAAAGAAGCTACCTCAACTAGGGCCTGGTCAACTGCACGCCTCTGTTCAAGGAATACCTTTTCGCTGCTTGTTGCCCTGATGCTCAACACGAAGAGCCAAGTAGTAGCCTGATTAAACAAAAAAGATGGCAAAGTCAAAAGCTAGAAAGAATGAATATAGTAATTACACTTGTAAAATTTTATGAGATTTAGCTCAAGCAGATCCTAACCAAGGTCCCTAGTAAGCTTGTAGGTGGAATTGCTTGCCAATTGTTTCTAATCCCCTGGGTGGATTACGCTCTGCAAGCTCTTCCAAGCCAGGTTTGGACTATCAAAAATTGTGGAGGTAGTGGCAATAAGATCCTGAGGGTAAGAAGTAGGCTTTATTGGAGTGTCAGCTAGAGGCGTTGGTGGGGGGAGTGTGGTAGTTGTAGCGCCCCAATTTTCTGCACTCGAGAAAAACAATTGAGAAAAACACAGTGCTTTCTCGTTAGAACTCATCCTCCTAGAAGGACGAGTGCGACTAGGTTTAAACTAGAAATTGATTTGATTAAGGGCTTTTGAAAAAAGTTTGGAGTTGCCAGCTAACTTGATTGATGCGAGTTAGGTCACTTAAAATTAAGTGTAATCCGAAGACTAAACTTAGGGTTTTTGAAAAGGTTTTTTGAAAAGCCTACTCAAGAGAGGCTTTTTTTGGAAAACAAGTTGTTTGGCAACCTTTGGAAAGATTTAAGCTCTTTTTGAAAAATAACCCCATTCTGGTATTTGAAAATAGTGATCTAGGAGCAGAAGTTGGTTACGTGTAGGGAAGATATCCTAAGATCATCACCCTACCCCGCCCTTGTGGTACCTACATGTCTATTCACCCTAAACTCACTCATTTAGAATCTTTGGTTAATAAATATCCAATACTATCCACTTTGAAAATAATTTTGAATAGAAGTTTGACATGATGCATGATATGCAAATACAAGAAAAAGATTTGATTTTGAAAATAGATTTGAAAAGACTTGATTTGAAATTTGAAAGAAGGTTTTAGAAACTGGAAGTAGATTATAGAGTTGGAGAAAATAGATTTTAGAATTAGAAACTCAAAATAGATTATAGAATTGAAAATTTGAAAAAGGTTATAGAATTAGAAACTTAAAAAAAGTTGTGACCGCACCTATGAGGATTGCCTACGTATCCTTTTGTTGAAAATCAGGTCAGTCATAATTTGGACAAGAGTCCGATTGAAAATAAACACTTTTAGGTTTTTGAAAAGCTTGATTTGAGAAGATTTGATTTGAAAAAGGGTATGATTTGAACTTTGAATAGAAGATTTGAAATTGAAATTGGAATCGACTTTGATTTGAAATTGAACTTGAGGATTTGAAATTGATTTTGATTTGAAAATATTGAACTTGGAATAAGAACTTAGACTTGATTTCGAAAGATTGAGATTTTGAAAACATCTTGACTTAGATTGAAATTGGAAAACCATCTTGGTTTAGAAAAGAGTTTTAGAGAGGAGTTGAAGCTTCCTAACTTTAGGGTTAGAGTTGAACTCGGGTTTAGGTATCTTAGGACTTAGGTAACCTAGGGTTGAAGCATGCAATTAAAATAGAAATGTTTGATTTGATCTTGAAAAGTTAGATTAAGGAAAGTTTTGATTTTGAAAAATTTAGAATTAGGAAAGATAGGATTTAGAAAAGATTGGAAAAGATTTGATCTGATTTAGAAACACTTGACTTGAAAAGACTTGTAAAGATTTGACTTGATTATTTGATTTGAAAAAAATTAGAAATTTAGAGTTTAGGAAAGATTGGATTTTGGAAATTTTGAATTAGGAAAGTTTTAAAATAGGAAAGTTCCATTTTAGGAAAGTACCAAATTATGAAAGTTTCATTTTAAGAAAGTTTTCATTTTAGGAAAGTTTTGATTTTAGGAAAGAGTTGATTTTGGAAAGATTTGAATTTGGAAAGTTTTGAATTTAGAAAGATTTGAATTTGGAAAGTTTTGGATTTAGAAAGATTTGAGCTTTGGAAAGATTTGGAATTTTGAATTTAAGAATGATTTGAAAGCTTAGATTTATAAAGAATTTGAAATTTGGAAAGATTTGATAAGTTAAAATTTAGAAAGTTGAGATTTGAAAATGTTTGAAATTAGGAAAGGTTGGAAAGATTGAAATTAGGAAGTGGTGAAAGGTTTAGATTAGGAAAGTTTGAAAAGTTTAGATTAGGAAAGACTTGAATTAGGAAAGATTTAGAATTAAGAAAGATTAGAATTAAGAAAGATTTGATTCCTATTTCCTAAAGTTAAAGATTAGATTTTGTTTCCAAAAGTAGATGATTTGATTTTGTTTTGCTAAAAATGGGGGATTGGATTTGGTTTCCTAAGTTTGGTGATTTGATTTAGTTTCCTAATTCTGAAGATTTGATTTGACATGAAATTGGAAAGGTTGAATTTTGAAAACCTTGGATTTAGAAGTCTATGATTTGGTGTGGAAAAAGAGAAGTTTTGGAAACCTAAGCTTTGATGTAGAAAATAATTTTTGAAAACCTATGATTTTGAGGAAAAATAGGACGACACAATTTTTAGGAAAGGGAAGTAGGGTTTCCTAACCATGAATTCTAAGGTTTGACTTGGACTCCAAGAAAAAGAGTTTTTAAAAAGGAGATCTTTGAAAAAGAGTTTTTAGGAAAGAGATTTTTGAGAGGAGTTTCTAAGAAATAGTTTGAAAAGAGTTTTTAGAAAGAGATTTGCAAAAACAATTTGGAAAGAGTTTTGAGTATGGACTTTTACAAATATCTCACTTTCCTAAAACGATTCTAACCATGAAAAGATTAAAACCATTCTAGGGTTGTGATTTTGAAAACAAAAAGGATTTTGAAATATGGACCTATATGATCATATTGAAAATCACACTTTCCTAAAACAATCTTAACCTTGGAATGGTTAGAATTATCTTAAGATTGTAATTTTGATGAAAAACAATTTAGGGTTTACACCCAAAATATGGACCTTGATGATCACAATGAATATAACACTTTCCTAAAATAACCCTAACCATGGAATGGCTAGAGTCACTTTAGGAGTGTGGTTTTGAAAACTAGTTTGAAAAAAAAGGTTTTGAATGCAAGTTTTTAAAACAACTTTGATGCCAGTTTTGAAGATAACTTTTGAAAAAAACTTTGAATACATGTATGAATATGATATGCATAATGCAAGAAGGGTCGTGAACATACAATGCTAGGCTTCACCACATAATCAAGGGGGCCAAACCCACACCATCAAGGGTTGAATTTGAAGAAAGCTCATGACATAGTGACCTTCAATAATTCTTCCTAGGCATGAATCGGGGTGCCCCTTGTTTCAAGCATGTAAGAAAGGGAGGTAGAAGATGGGAGATTAAAATAGAAGAAAGCCCAAGTGGGCTAGGAGGAAGAAAAGAGAGGGGGAGGAATTACATAAAAGTAAATCGAAAGCCTACCTCGTCTTCCTCTTGCTTTGCTTGCTTTGCTTGTTTTGTTTGCTTTGATTTACTTAGACTTTGAGAGCTTTGAAGTTGCAGCACCTTGAGTCTTCAATGGAGGCTTGTCTTTGAGTATGTAGAGTATGTAGATGTTAGGGTTTGAGTGTATGGAGGCAAGGGCTTTAAAGAGATTAGAGAGAACTAGGTTTTGGAGAGATTTCAAGCTTTGGATTTCGAGAAACAGAGTTTTTGGACTAAGTTTGGGGACCCTTTTCACACAGGAGGAGAGTCTGTATTTGTAGACGCAAAAACAGCCTGGCGCCTGTTGCAGTGGCACCAGGGCAAAAAAACCACTAGCGTCACTAGGAGTGGTACTAGGCCAATTTTTGGCTTGACGCCACTAGCCACTTAGGAAAGTTTTAAGGCGGCAAGAAAAGTATCTTTCGACCCTTAATACGTAAGGCACGAGATTTGGGAGCTTGTCTTATTGACTACCATGCAATTTTTGGCTTGGTTACACTAGGAGTGACTCTAGAAAGTCCGGGGATGATCTAGAAGGACCCGAGTAGCCAGACTTGGTTGGGAATGGATGGAAACCCTTGGAAGAGTGTCTCTGAGGTAACAAGCTTTAGAAGTAATACCAGAGTGTTCGAAAAGGTCGACATGCTCGCGAGGGGCAAAATGATTAATTGAACTGGGAAAACACTGGAATGGACTCAAAGTGACTCGTGAGATGGCTTGAAGGCTAGAAACACTATTGAGAGTGTTCCAAGGGGTTACCGATTTGATACCCAGAGTTGGTGTAGTTGGAAAAGGCGACCGGCCCACTAGATGGACTTACCGTTTCGACTATCGTCTCAGAGAACGTGCCAAACTAGATGGACTTACTGTATGAGGCATCAACTTTCTTAAAAGGCGTGCCGGATTGAATTAGAGTAGGATGATGTCTTAGGGTCATTTTGGTCATTTAGCTTCTAGTAGGCCCAGGAAGCGACTCGTGGACTAGATTGGTGTTTGAATGTGCGTGTGATGTTTGAAAGTGAGCTCGGTCAGACTGGAGATAGCTGAGCGAGCAAAAATGGGGTGCTTACAACAATAGGCATAGCTGGGAGGACTGTTGATACCTCCTGGGTGACCAGAGGCACAAGTGGAGGAGTGGCAGCCTTCGGTGGTAGGAGGTCTTCGAGGTCGATCCCTTTGTCCTTGCTCCCACTACCTCCTGCCTTGTAGCTAGCAAGAAGTTTGTAATGCTTGGCTGCCATAGAGGGCTCTGAAGAGAGCTTCACCTTTGAAGGGATATTCTTGTTAAGGGCCATATTTCCCTCCTCATCAGAATTATCCTTGCCTTGATCTATATAAAAATGATAGGGACGAATGCATCAGTACACAACCAACAAAGACTGGAAAGGAAGCAAATTGTACTCACTTCTCGCACGTTCTGCCCTCAGAGCTTCACTTGTAGGCTCAAGGCCCAACAAGTACACACCCAAATTCTTTAAGTTTATCAGGGTGTTGCCATTAGTAATGCTATAATCCTGGGCCCTTTTCACCCTGGCTTGCTGGGTCTTGTCCAGAGTGGGAGTGACACGAGCTAACCAGACACAAGGAACCTAAGTCAAAATCCTAAAATTTGGAAACTATGGTTGAGGGAAATCAAAGACTAGAAAAACTAAGGGACATACCCCTCTAAGTTGGAACATTTCACGAATGAGGAACTCGTGTAAAATCATCATCTGTAACCTACTAGGGTTGATGTTCCCAGCCATCACCATAGATGAAGAAGAATCTGTCCTTCCACCTTTTGTTGGTAGAAGGCAGCCCCGTCCTTAGAGTTGTGTCACTACTCTTGGCTGAGTAGTACCACCAACCCCTCCCATGCTCAGTCAATTTATAGCAATGCAAGAACTCATCAGCAGTGAGGTGGTCCTTGCCGTCACTGAATGCTTGCCACAGCATAACGCAAGCTAGCAGGATTCTCTAGGAGTTGGGAAAGAGTTGACCAGGGGCTAGCCATAAAACACTTAGAATCTCTCTAATGGGGGTTGGAATGGAAAACCTGAGGCCACCATCTAGGGAAACCTCATAAATATAGACTTTCCTAGGATGGGTAGAGCAAGCCTAGTCTCCCTTCTCAAGGATCCTATATGACATCCTATTAGGGAGCTGGTAATCCTTCCACAGCTTAATGACTGTAAGCACCCCATTTTTGCCCGCTCGGCAATCTGCGGCCCGACCGGATTTGGTTTCCAACATCACAACACATGCAAGCTCAGAATGAGCCTTTTAATCTCCAATCCAACCAACTGGTCGCTGCTCGGGTCCACAGGGATCCGCTGGAGCCTTAAGCACCATTATTCCAGGCAGTTTTCTAGACCGAGCGGTCCCGGAAACCAATGACATCCAGGTAGCTTCCCGAGATCGGGCGATCTCGGGGACCAACACCTCATCCAATTCCAGACGGTTCACTTCTGCCACCTGCTAGCCCACCAATGTAGAATGCCCGTCATTTGGTAGTTTTCTGAGACCGGGTGTTCTCGGAGACCAACACCACACTTTCAGGTAGCTTTCTAGGACCAAGCGTTCTCAAAAACCAACACCACCCCTACAGGTAGCTCTCTAAGAACGGGTGTTCTTGGAGACCAACACTGCATGGATAGTTTTCCGAGACTGGGTGGTCTCGGAAACCAACACCTAGGTCAACATCGACGCCTGCTAGCCCGACTCAGTGAAAAATGACCAAACCTACCCCTTGGGCCTCCAAGCACGTTTTGGGAAAGTTTAAAATCCCTCAAAACGATAAGTCCATCCTTCCACAATATTGTCAAACCATCAGGCGTCCCCTGCACGCCATTTGGTCCAAATCCGGTCCTATTCTGGCTCACTCTGGTCAAAATGACCATTTTGTCCCTGAACAACTTAGCACTACACAAACCCCGCTGTACGGCGACAAACTCTCTCAAAACCATTCCTGAATAGCTCTACACGCCTAACATAATATACCAAACCATTCCTGACCATTTCCGGCCAACTCCGGTCAAAATGACCGTTTTGCCCATGGGAGCCAAAAACGCCCCGAAACAGCACCGACCTTGGGGTTTCGAGCAAAGGATTTCACCGTACGCCTTTGTTTAACCCAAGGAACACCCTACGATACTGAACTCACACGACTCGATAAAAGTTTCTTGGAGCGTCTCATAGACGCTCCGCTTAAATTATCTTTTCTCTCGATTCCCTGATCATATCGCACCGTCAACCGACTTGAGAAATGCGTAAATTAGGGAATTCTCGAATGCTCGTCCATAGATATTTTTGTCGATACGGTTCGATCGAATGGATCACTTCCCGAAGCCCTTTATCGTACGGTGTACAAACTATAACTTTCAGTAACCCCTAGAGCATCTCGCAGACGCTTTGCCAAGGTTGACTTTTTCTCTGATTCCCTAATCAAAACGCACCGTCAAACGACTTGAGAAATGCATAAATTTAGAAATTCCAGAAAGTATTTCCAGAGTACTTTCCATCGGTACGGTCCGATTGAATAGATCACTTCTCGAAGGCCTCGATCGCATGAAACGAAAACAGCCACTTTCAAACACTCCCGGAGCGTATCACAGATGCTTAGCAAAAGTGTCCTTTTTGGCACACTTCCCGAGATGATATCACGCATGTCCAAACGCAATTCAAACTTTTCGAAAACATGAAAGTTCATCAGATGCACTAGGAGAACATCCCGAGTGTGACCGATTTCTCCAGAACTTTCCCAGTTGGCCTAATTATCGAGGCAAAGTTTGGACGAACCATCCCGGTGGTGGAGCGTATGCTACATGTGCTCAAAATTTGATCAGATCGACCGACTTTCGATCAACAGTCGAGATTTAACCAGTACACAGGGTGCCACGTGTTATTCTGCCAATGGAACAGTACCTGCGCATGTTCTACATGCGCATGGTCTGTTCTAGATTGCCTATAAATAGAGGCCTCCCCCCTTGCATATTCAGGGTTCAAAATTGATACGAAACTCTGCTGAAATCACTCCAGAAGCTCGAATCTCTATATATATTCTCCCCTTCCAACATTTAGGCTAGATTCCACCCCTCCTAGGCCTATACACTCCACATACAAGGTCCCGTACACACTTACACACTCCACTCTAGCCTCTCAAGCCCTCTTGAAGTCACTCAAGCTCCAATCTAGACATCCATTGAAGACTACAAGAGTTTTTAGGGCAAAAGGTGGTATCCCTTTTACATTTATGCTCTCTCTCACTCTTCTCTTCTCCCTCCTAGCCTAATTAGGCTATTCTCTATTTTACTCCCCCTCTTCAACCACCCTTTCTTGCATGCTTGAGCCAAGAGGGCTCCTAGATCATGCCTAGAGGAAAGCAAGTGAGAGCCACCATGTAGGGGGACCTCTCACTAGCCTACTTTAAGATGGTATGGCCTAAGAACCCCTTGATTATGTGGTGAAGCCTAAAAGCCTTGTATGTAAATCAAGACCCCTTGCATATTATTATTTTGATAATTTCTTGTATGCTTGGCTTCATTTTATATTTATTGCCATATCCCACAATGCTTGCATTGCTCTTAATTTCATGACGTTTTCAAGTTCTACATGTCCTTCAAAAATTGTTCCAAGAGTTGGCCCCTTGAAGTTTAGGATGAGACTTTAGGAATCATGCCTTAGAAAATCCCTCTCAACCCCTTAATTCATGCTTTTGCATAATTGCATTTCAACTTGCACAAAAATTGCTTTCAAACTCTCTAATTTTCAAAGGTTTTCATTCTCTCAAATTTAGTGGTTAAAATGGCCCTATGGAACCCTCTCTTGAGTGGTCTCCTTTTATATTGGCCATAGGAACCCTAAATTGTTAGAATGGTTCCCTTTTCTCTTTATGATCGCCTAAGAATGATATTTAAGATCTTTGATTTCTATGGTTCCTATTCTCTCAAGTTTAGTGGTTGGAATGGCCCCATGGAACCCTCTCTTGAGTGGTCTCCCTTTTGTTAGCCATATAAACCCTCTCTTGATGGAATGGTTCCCTTGAAAAAATGGTTTTCAAAATCCTTCTCCAAAATGATTTCAAAGATGCATTCTCTCCATCTTTGCATCAAAAATTGATTCTCAAAAATTACCATCATTATGTTGAATTTTGACCCCTTATACTCTTGTCAATATATTGGTTATAATGGCCATAAGGAAACCTTTCTTGGAATGGTCTCCAATCACTAACCATATAAACCATACTCTGGGCTAGAGTCAAAATTTTCATGAAAATGATCTTCATAAAGATTGCCAACCAAAGTCCATTGCATATCATATTTTGATTTCAAAACTCTTTCCAAGAATGCATCAAAACAACTTTCAAGACCATTCTCCAATCTAACCCTAGGTTAACTTGACCCTAGTTATCCAACCCTAGGTTAACTTGATCCTAGTTACCTAACCCTAGGTTAACTTGACCCTAGTTATCTAACCATAGGTTAACTTGACCCTAGTTATCTAACCCTAGGTTAACTTGACCCTAATTATCCAACCCTAGATTAACTTGACCGTAGTTACCTAATCCTAGGTTAACTTGACCCTAGTTACCTAACCATAGGTTATCTTAATCTTAGGTTCCCCCTAACCCTAGGCTAACTCAACCTAGATTAGTGAACTTCAAGGTCCCAACTCTTGGACCCTTTCCTAAATGATCATTCAAATTTTCAAACTATTCTCATGGCTTATTTTCCAATACCCCCTATTCTCTTGATCTTAAAAACCCAACTCCATACACTCTTCAAAGGTCTCTACTCTCCCTCTTCAAAACATTTTCAAAAAAAAAAAAAAAATGCTTTCCAAAAAGTCACAAACCTAAGGTATTCCTAGCCCTCTCATGGTTAGGGATTCCAAGGAAAAGTGATAAATCAAGATCAACCTCTAAGGTTGTCCATACTAGGATTTCAAACACTTAGCCATTTTCAAAAACCACTTTCAAAAACTAATTCATCAAAACATTATAAAGTCATGCCTCCTAGGATTTCAAAACAAGACTTTAAAAATACTTTCAAGTTCTCTTGAGTCATGCCAAATCATTTTTCTAAAACTCCCTTAGAGTTAATCCAAAAGCATTTTCAAAACACTTCACTTCCAATTTCAAGTCAAAATTTCCAAGACCACAAAGAGTCTTCAACTTTTCCAAGACTACAAAGTGTCTTCACCTTTTCCAAAGACCTCAAAGTGTCTTAGACTTGTCCAAAGACCTCAAAGTGTCTTAAACTCTTTCAAAGACCCAAAGTGTCTTCTAACCTTCCAAAGGCCCTAATGCGCCTATCTTTCATCAGGCTCTTGCCCGAACTACGAATAACCTGATTCTCGCCAAATGAGATATGTAGGCAACCTAAAATGGTACGGTCAAAACTTTTATTTCAACCCCAATCCCTTTTTCAAACATTCCGATCAATTCAAAGTTTTTATTTCAAACTCTTTCAAAACCTCTATTATTTTCAAACTTCTTCCAAAACTTGCATCATGCATCATTCATCCAAAAAGTGATGACTAAATCCCTTTTTCAAAGTTCTAAAGTGGATATTAAGTGGACAATGGTAACTGGTTATTCTAGTGAGTGAGCAAAAGGGTGATTAGACATGTAGGTACTGAAAGGGCGGGGTAGGGTGATGGTCTTAGGATATCTTCCCTATGCGTAACCAACCCCCGAACCTTAGATTTTTGTTTTTGAAAGACCAAAATGGAGTTATTTTCAAAAACGGCTTAAACATTTCAAAAGGTTGCCAAACAACCTATTTTCCTAAAAACCCTCTGTTGAGGGAGATTTCAAAAACCTTTTTCATAAACTTTAAGTTTAATCTTCGGATTAACGCTTAGTTTTAGGTGCCCTAACTCACCTTTATCAAGTTAGGTGGTGACTCCTATTTTTCTAAAAAGCCCTTAGTCAAATCAATTTTCAAACCTAGTCGCACTTGTCCTTCTAGGAGGACGAGTTCTAGTGACAGAGTTTCACGCTTTAGGGTCTCCGAGCCGAAAGGACCTTGGTCACCCAAAAACCGGGGTGCGACAATGACCCTCCTCTCCGTGATAACGGAGGACACCCCCTCGGTAGCAAAATTGAACTCTCTAACCCCAGGAACCATACCCCCAATGGCTAGCCTCTCACCTAAAGCCCTAGAGGGTCCCACATAAGCACTATTAGGGAACTCTGGCATCACCCTAACCAAATCCTGAGAAGCATTATTCTTCGAACTAGAGGAATGCATATCTTTAGGGTCTGACATGACTCCTACTAAATGTAGTCTCCTAGCTGACTTAAAACCAGTCCCAACCGACTCCCAAACAAATTCAAACAATTCTAGGTTACCAACAAACCTTTGAAAAGAAGGCGAAGTCCCTCTTTTGGCATGATACTAGAGACAATGCCTAAGAAAAAACCGTATCAAGAAGAAGGAACATAACTTGAGATCTTACCGAAGTGGCAAGAAGCTTAAAATAGGAAATCTCCAAGAGCAGGAACATGAAGAACAAGAAAAAGTAGAAGGAAGGGTAGTTAAGAGGTTTCAAAAGCCAGAAATTGTCTAAGTTTGGGAAATGCAAAGTGAAGGCCAAAGGTTGAGACTGCAAGGCCTAAAACCCTCCTTTCTAAAATCAGCGGCTCGAATCAACTCATTAACCATAGATCCAATGGCTAATAGTTAACAAGTCACACTGTGGATTGAAAAACCAATGAGAAGGGTACACGTCGTGGGGACATCAAGCGACATGCTTAATCATGGCCAGCTATGGCCATCATTGCGCCAACAACGTCATAAATGCGCTCACCTTACGAGGTGTCATTTGTTATTGAAATTTTCCTGACCACAACTGGGCTACTCAGAGGAATTATGGGCAACTGATGGGGACCGATTAGAAGATAGCTGACCAGGGTCCAAGCTAAAGGCAGACCGTGCCTCTCCAAATAGCCAAATCAGGGAAGACACAAATGATGTGGTACTTAGGCAGCACTGAGTGGGGGGTGCTGAGCAGACTAATTTTGATTGGACTAATATTGAGTGAGTAATACTGGGCATAAAGATGCTAACCATCCTATTTGCCCAACCTATGGGGACCACGACTGTAGGTAAATGCCCTGGTAACTGATACTAGGGTGGGTAACATGACTGTTGAGTCAATGCCTTGATTTTGATGATAACAAAACATGGTTTAATGATCTAATAATTCTACTTAGTGTGCAGATGAATTATTAATTAGATCTTGACTTGAAGCTTATCATAATAGAGGATTTGTGATGCAAAGATTTGAATAAAGAATGAAAAGCATGATGAGGTAATGTATTCCACAAAGCTGATATTATAAGAAGATAATGGATATCAAGGGAGAAGAATGAAAATGCTAAAAGTCTTGATTGAAAAGATTGAAGACTTTGAGGACTTGAAGATATCTTAGAAGAAGTGACCAACTCAAAGCCATGGAAGCTTTCTTGTAAGATTTGATAATGAATTGAAGATATGGAAGAAATCACAAGACTTGGAAAGCTTTCTTGGAAGAATTGTTGAAGTCTATGAAGAAGCTATATTGATTGAAGAATTCTAGAAGAAATCTAGAAATGAAGATGCTCAAAGAAGAATAGAAAATCAATTGAAGAAATGAAGATTCTAAGTCATGGAAGCTCTCTTGAAGATCTTGAAGAAGACTTGAATCAATGGATGAAGCTATGATGATGGAAGAGCTCTATAAGTGATGAAAATGAAGAAAATTCATCTTGAATGGATTGAAGATGTTCTTGGAGTCATCTAACCTTGAAGAAGCATTTGCAAGCTTTAAAAAGGTTATTTGAATGATCCTTGAAAAGATTGAAAGCTTTGGAAAAGAATGAAGAAAAGTTGCAAAAATATGGTTTTTGGTAAAAAGAGTCGACCCCTCAAGTAAAAAGAGTCGACTCATTCGAACAGAGCCTTGGATTTGCCCTGGAGACTCAAAAGAGTCGACTCTTGGCCAAAAAGAGTCGACTCATTGCAACAGAGAACAAAAATTTTGCAGACAGCTTAAAAGAGTCAACTCCTGGGACAAAAGAGTCGACTTATTTGGACAGTAACTTGAAAAATCTGCTGAAATACAAAAAGAGTCGACTCATTGTGAAAAGAGTCGACCCCCAGACAGTAACGGCTAGTTTTCTAACAGACGGTATGGGTAAAAATGCAACCAAATCTTCTCCCATACTTCTCCAACGGCTAGAATCGATCCATACCTATATATACAAGATACATATAGCTTCAAAGAAGTAGAGTAAAGCAATTATATCATTCATATCAAGTGCTTGAAACTGAAAATCACCTGTATCTCACTGCCACATACTTTTGCTGAGTGTTTAAAGTTATCCATTGAGTTGTATTTGTTCATATACTCACTAGGAGAGTTACCCTTTGTATAACCTTTATTCATTCTCACTTGGGTGGGTTTGTAAACTTGTAAGTTTGAGTGTTCTTGGGTAAAAACACTTGTAAGTTTGAGAGAAGCTTGGACAAAATCTCTTGGGTTTTGAAAGCTTGGGAATAAGCTTTTGTAAGAGTGAGCTGGGCACTTGTGGCAAAACCAGCAGCTGTGTAAGGAGTATTACATAGTGGAATTCCTTCGAAAGGATCGAATAAGAGAGGACGTAGGCAAGGTTGGCCAAACCTCTATAAATCTGGTGCACTTCTCTTCTGCCTCTGTTTTGCTTATTTGCTCACTATACATGCTTGCATAAATATATGTATTGATGTATACTTCACTTGCTTGATACATATACTTTGATTAATTGTTGCTGAAATACATAAACGGTTTTTAGTTGCAATTCTTGATATAAATTCTATAAAACCCAATTCACCCCCCCTCTTTAGTTGCCTACTTGGGCCAACAACGACTTCTAAAGGACAACGCGTGGAGGGACAACCACTTTCTCCAGCAAGATGTCATTAGCCTGACAAACTCGGAAGGATGTGCCACATGTAAGGGGGACAACTGCAAGATGCGGGTGTTTGCCTTAAGGGATTCATATAATCCCGTATAGTTCAGATCGAGGCTCCTATGTCCCTTAAATTTCTCCCTCTCTTAGGATCTACTCTATTAGGATCGTCATTGGGGATAAGACCCGGAGGGATCACCCTATCGCTAATGTTAGCCATATGAATAGGTCCTAAGTCAACAACTAAGTGGAAATGAGGTAAGTCGGTCAGAATAAAACATGTGGGTGATGGAGTAAGGTAACCATGTGAAGGATCACGCAAAGGGTCGACTCTCACTAATCTTTTATGACAGTCTCTAAAATAATATGACATACATATGCAATGCACACATAAGAGATTATCTGCGCCTCTGTAACAATTAATTCACAATTTGTCAATCCTTCCCTCCAATCTCTATAGAAATAATTCCACCGATTCAATTAAAAATTAAAGCAACCTAGCTGAACCAGCAATCTCCACATACAATGTAATACCACAAATATGAATTTAGCACAAAAGCCTATCCGCCACTAGTAATCCGCCTCCTAACTACTTGTATGCCTAGACCCCTAAAAAAACACAAAATCCTAGATTTCTAGCATGTACATGGATGAAACAAAGTTAACACTGGCCTTTGTTGACGATTCCCTCGCTGTTGTAGATCATGATGAAGCAACTTGCTAGATTTTGAGTTGACTAAGATTCGTGTTCTAACATGCCTCTTGCGGTCACTTGTGCAAAATTTTGTTCCCCGACAACAGTGTGTAAGCACCCCATTTTTGACCGCTCGGCAGTCTACACTCCGTCCAGACTTGTTTTCAAGTCATTATGGACATTTTCCAATCGAAACCAATCCTTTAGTCCAAATTCCATCTTCCCATCGCTTCGCGGGCCTGTCAGGCCCGAATAGAGGCCAAATGACCAAAATGCCCTTAGGGGCATTGTCCTTTCTTATTTCAATTCCAATCCCTCTCTCGAGACAGTTTATTCCTCGAGACGGTCCGAGTAGCAAAACTACTCACAAAACCGTTAGGGTGGCAGAAACACTCACAAAACCGTCAGAGTGGCAGAAACACTCACAAAACCGTTAGGGTGGTGGAAACACTCACAAAACCGTTAGGGTGGCGGAAACACTCACAAAACCGTTAGAGTGGCGGAAACACTCACAAAACCGTCAGAGTGGCGGAAACACTCAAAACCCAGGCACGTCTCTTCGGAGACGGTAAGACCCCTTTCCAATCCCTCTCTCGAGACAGTTTATTCCTCGAGACTGTTCCAATCCAGGCACGTCTCTTCGGGGACGATAAGAGCCCTTTCCAATCCCTCTCTCGAGACAGTTTATTCCTCGAGACGGTCCGAGTAGCAAAACTACTCATAAAACCGTTAGAGTAGCGGAAATACTCACAGAACTGTTAGAGTAGCAAAACTACTCATAAAACCGTTAGAGTAACGAAAATACTCACAGAACCGTTTGAGCGGAAATACTCACAGAACCGTTAGAGTAGCGGAAATACTCATAGAACCGTTAGAGTAGCGGAAATACTCACAGAACCGTTAGAGTAGCGGAAATACTCAACCGTTAGAGTAGCGGAAATACTCACAGAGCCGTTAGAGTAGCGGAAATACTCAACCCCGTCCGAGTAGCAGAAATACTCACAAATCTTCGACCCCGTCTGAGTAGCGGAAATACTCACACCGTTAGAGTGGCGGAAACACTCAAAACCTAGGTCAACACCCGTGTCTATTAGCTCACTTCGGTGGAAAAGGACCAGACTACCCTTAGGACCTTTTCCGAGACTTTTCGGTCAAGATGACCATTTTGCCCCTAGGCATCCGAACGCCCCGGGAACCACACCGGCTCTGGGTATCAAACCGGTAACCCCCTGAGAATACTTTTTATAGTATTCTCAACCTTCCTTTACCTTTCCGGATCATTCTGAGTCAGTTCCAGCAAACCCGGTACAAAATGACTGTTTTGCCCCTAGTGGGCCGGTCTCCTTCTTCAACCACACCGGCTCTGGGTATCAAACCGGTAATGACCCGGGAACACTTTTTATAGTGTTCTCAACCTTCCTTTACCTTTCCGGACCATTCCGAGTCAGTTCCGACAAACCCGGTGCAAAATGACCGTTTTGCCCATAGTGGGCCGGTCTCCTTTTCTGACTACGCCGGCTCTGGGTATCAAACTGGCAACCTCTGGGAACATTCTAAATAATGTTTCCAGATCCAAATTCTTCTTCCGGGACAGTTTGAGTCTGTCCCGGCAGTTTTTCGATCCGATTGACCGTTTTGCCCCTAAAGGCTCGGTCAACCTTTCCGACACATCCAATCCTCACTTTTCAAGTCAAATACCTCCAGGACACTATTTTAAGTGTTCCTGCTCCTTTCCGGCCTCCCGGGTCATTCCCAGCTCCTTCAAATCATTCCCGGACTTTCCGGAGTCACTTCTAGTGAAGCCAAGCCAAAGTTTACATGGTAGTCACTAGTATAGGCGCCCAAATCTAGTCAAAGATACGTTGCTTGCCGACCTTAATTGTTTCCTAAATGGCTGGCGCCGGCCAAAAAATGGCCTGGCGCCACTACTAGTGGCGCCAGTGTAAATTTTACCCTGGCGACACTGCAACAGGCGCTAGGCTTGTCCAACTTCTATAAATACAGAGCCTCGTTCAACGTGAAAGGGGTCTGCAAACTTAACCTAAGAATCCTATATTTCGATATACAGAGCTCGAGCACCTCCAAAAACCCTAGCCTCCTTAGGTTTTCTAAACCCTAGCCACTATACACAAACCCTAGCCTCCTATACACTCATACACTCCTCCATACACTCATACCCTAACCTTCAACCATCCTTGGAAGACTTGAAGAGCTGCCATCTAAAGCTTGAAGACAACCCTTGAAGACTGAATAAGAAGATCAAGACGAAGACCGAAGATTGAAGACCGCACGGCGCGCAAATTAAAGAAGATACAAGGTAGGCTTTCTCTTTAATTTTCCGCACTTCCCCCCTCTCTCTTCTCTCTCCAACCCACTTGGGTTTTCTCTATTTTAATCCCCCATCTCTTTCCCCCCCTTTCTTTGCATGCTTGAAACAAGGGGATTCCCGGTCCATGTGTAGGATTAGACTATGGGAGAGTCACCGTGTCGGGGGCTTTCTTCTAGTCTAACCAAAGGCCACATGGGTCCGGCTCCTTGATTATGTAGTGAAGCCTTAGCCTTGTATGTTCACGACCCCAAATTGCATTGTGCATATCATAGTCTTGCATCTTCCAAAATTCGTTTTCAAACTCGTTTCCAAAACCGTTTTCAAACTTGTTTTCAAAATTGCATCAAAAGCTCTTTTTCAAAAACATGTTTTCAAAATCACAATTCTAGGGTGATTCTAGCCTTTCCATGGCTAGGGTTGCTTTAGGAAAGTGTTATATTAAAAGTGGCCTTTTGGTCTATATTTTCAAACCTTGTTTTCAAAACCACTTTCTTAAAGTGGTTCTAGTCCTCTTATGGCTAGAATCGCTTTAGGAAAGTGAGATGTTTTCATACTTTCAAAAAAAAAAAACTCTCTTTTCAAAAATTCCTTCCTCCTAAAAATCTCTTTTCCAACATACTTTCCTAAAACTCCCCTCTTCAAAATTGATTTCAAAAACTCCCTTTCAAAATCTCTTTTTCAAAACTCTCTTTTTCAACTCCTTTCCAAAACTTTCTTTCCTCAAAATTCACTTTCTAAAAACACTCCTTAAAAATCTTTCTAAAAACTCTCTTCCCAAAATCTTTCTTCTAGAAACTCTTCTCTAGGGTTTTCCTTCTAGAACTTGTTTCCAAAAAACACGCTTTCCAAAAACTCCTTCCCTTTAAAATCCTTTTCCAAAAACTCTCTCTCCAAGTTCACTTTCCAAAAACTCCTCCCTAGGATTCCCTTCTAGAAAACCTTCGTTTCCAAAAATGCGTTTTCCAAAAAAAAAAAACTCTTTCCTTAGAGTCCAAGTCAAGCTTTAGAGCCCACAATTAGGAAACCCTAATTTTCTTTCCAAAAACATGATTTTCAAACTTTGCCCCAAACCTAGGTTTCCAAAATCTTTTGTTTTCTACATCAAAACTATACATGTTTCCAAAACCTCTTTTCTACGTCAAAACTATAATTTTCCAAACCTAGGGTTTCTAGAATTTCCCTTTCCAAATCCTAGCCAAATCCTACCTTCCCTTTAGGAAACCAAATCAAATCTCCCCGTTTAGGAAACTAGATTACGTCCTCCGTTTTCGGAAACAAAATCAAATCTTTTCTTCTAGAAACCAAATCCAATCCCTTCCCAAATCCAAATTTTTCCTAATTCCAATCCTTTCTAATCCTCCACTTTCCTAAATCTTAAGTTTCTAAAAACTTGAACATATAAATCTTTCCTAAACTTTAAAACTCAACTTTCAAATCTTTCTTCGTTCAACCCTTTCCTAATTCTACCCCTTTTCAAAATCTCTTTCAAATCCAAGCTTTCAAATCTTTCTTAAACCCAAACCTTTCATAATCTCAAGATTTTCTAAAACTCTAAAACTTTCTAAATCTTAAACTTTCTAAATTTCAAATATTTCCAAATTCAAAACTTTCTAAATTTGAAACTTTCTCAAGTTAAATCTTTCTAATTTCAAATCTTTCTAAATTCTAAACTTTCCAAAACTTCAAAATCTTTTCAAATTTAAAACTTTTCTAAACTCAAAACTTTCTTAATTCAAACATTTCCTAAACTGAAAACTTTTCTTTTTCAAACCTTTCCCAAAACGAAACTTTTCTTATTTTCAAAACTTCCTTGTTTTCAAAGCTTTCCAAATTCAAAACTTCCCTTTTTCAAAACATTTCTAAATTCAAAACTTTCCGATTTTCAAAACTTTCCTAATTTGGGGACTTTCCTAATCTGAAAACCTTTCCTTTTTCGAAAACTTTCCTAAACCTAAAACTTTCCTAATTTCAAAACTTTCCAAAAATGAAACTTTTCTAATTCGAAAATTTCCTAAATCGAACATTTCCTAATTCAAACATTTCCTAAATCTAACCTTTCCTAATCTCCTAAACCTTCCAAGTCGAGTCAAGCTTTTCCTAAGTCTAGGTTTCCTAAACCTCCATCTTTCCAAAACCCAGTCTTTCCAAAATCAATCTTTTCAAATCAAAGTCCAATCTTTCCAATTTCAATTTCCAATCTCTTCTTCTAATCTCAAATCAAATCCAATTTTCAATTCAATCTCTTCCTTTCAATCCAATCTCTCTCTTCAAATCAATCTATTTTCAATCGGACTCCGATCCAAACTACGACTGACTTGATTCCCCCAAAGGGATACGTAGGCAACCTCCATAGGTGCGGTCACAATACTTTTCAAACTTTCAATTCCACCCTCATGGGTGCGGTTTCCAAAATCTTTTCAAATCTCAAATTCCAATCTATTTTCAAAATTCCAAAATTTCTATTTTCAAACTTCTACTTTCAATTTTCAAACTTTTCAATTTCAATTCTATTTCTTCAAATCTATTTTTAAATCAAATCAATTTCTTTTCAAATCAATTTCTATTTTCCAATTTTCTCTTATCTTGCATTTGCATATCATGCATCATATTTTTCAAACATTGTTTTTCCAAAGTGAATGGGGTTGAACTATAGTTAGTCGAAGACTCTCATAGGTGAATCTAGGGTAGATTGACATGTAGGTACCGAAAGGGCGGGGTAGGGTGATAGCTTAGTTCGTCTTTCCTACACGTAACCAACCTCCGAACCTAGGATCACTGATTTCAAAGACCAAAAAGGAGTTATTTTTCTAAAAAGGGGCTAAATATTTTCCAAAGGTTGCCAAACAACCTGTTTTCTTAAAAACCCTCTCTCGAGGAGATATTTTCAAAACTGTTTTCTAGAAACCCTAAGCGTAGTCTTCGGATTATTCTTAGTTTTTAGGTGACCTAACTCACCTTAATCAAGTTAGGTGGCGACTCCGAATCTTTTTCAAAAGCCCTTTATCCAAATCTATTTTCAATTCACACCTAGTCGCACTCATTCTTCTAGGAGGGTGAGTTCTAACGAGAGAGTACAGCATTTTTCCTGCTTGGGTGAGTATTCCTCGAGTGCGAAAAATCTGGGCGCGACACAGTGCCAAAACTTGACGTGCACCAACCAGTGTCTTCACGTAATCCTAAGCATAGGATGGCGAAATAGTATAAACCTGATGAGTCCGGGGGCGAATCCTCAGGGAACAGTTTGACAAGCTGAAGGGACTAGACTACTCTCTCAAATCACGCAAAAAAAAAAAAAAAACTCGCTTATTACTTCTAAAAAAGAATAAAAAATTATCACTTGAAAGTGGGGTTATTTTTTCCTAAATGAAATTAAGAAAACTAATTTATATTTAATAAAAGGAAGGTCTTAAAACCAATTGATCAAATCAACTACTTTATTTGAAATTTCAATGGAGGTTTTTGATAACTAAAATCATTGACTACGTTGTGAGTCTTTGATTTGGAAGATTTAACAATTGTTGCTCCCTGATTTTTTGCACTCAAGAAAACACAAGTGAGAAAAACACGATACTCTCTCATTAGAACTCATCCTCCTAGAAAGGGCAAGTGCGACTAGGTTTGAACTATAAATTGACTTGAATAAGGGATTTTGGAAAAAGTTTGCAGTCGCCACCTAACTTTGTTAAGGTGAGTTAGGTCACCTAAAACTAAGTGTAATCTGAAGATTTTTGAAAAAGGTTTTAGAAAACTTCCTTAGGAGAGGGTTTTCCAAGAAAACAGGTTATTTGGTAACTTTTGGAAAGATTTAAGCTCTTTTGAAAATAACTTTGTTTTGGTCTCTCAAAAACAGTGATTCTAGGTTCGGAAGTTGGTTACGTATAGGAAAGATGCACTAGGCTATCACCCTATCCTGCCCTTGTAGTACCTACATGTCTTTTCACCATAGGTTCACTCATTTAAAATCTTCAATTATTCAATGTTCAGTACTAGCCACTTTGAAAAGAATTTTAGAAAATGTTTGATATCTTGCATGAAATGTAATTGCAAAAAAATGATTTGATTTTGAAAATAGATTCGAAGAGAGGATTTGAAGTTTGAAAAGAGCTTGTGGGAATTGAAAACTTAAAAAAGATTGTGACCCCAACCATGAGGGTTGGCTACGTATCCCTTTGTTGGGAATCAGGTTAGTTGTAGTTTGGACTCGGGGTCCGATTAAAAATTGACACTTTGAGGTCTTTGAAAAGTTTAACTTAAAAAGGTTTGATTTTGAACTTTAATTAGAGGATTTGAACTTGAGCTTGGACTCTATTTGAAAAGATTAAGTTGAACTTTGAAATCAATTTGACTTGAATTGAAGTTTGACAACCATCTTGGTTTTAGACTTGAGTTTTTAGAAGAGAATTGAAACTTTCCAACTTTAGGGTTAGGGTTGAACTAGGATTTAGATATCTTAGGACTTAGGTAGCCCAAGGTGGAAGCATGCAATTGAAATACAAAGGTTTGATTTTGGAACGTTAGATTTTAGGAAAGTTTCAAATTAGGAAGGTTCTAAATTAGAAAAATTTTGAGTTAAGAAAGTTTCAAATTAGGAAAGTTTTGAATTAGGAAAGTTTCCTTTTTAAGAAAGAATTGGTTTTGAAAAGTTACGAATTTAGAAAGATTTGAACTTAGGAAATATTTGGAAGTTTAAAATTAGAAAGAGTTTGAATTAAGAAAATTGAATTTGGAAAGTTGTGTTTGAAAAAGATAGGTTTTGAAATTAGGAAAGATTTGAAAGTTTGAAATTTAGAAAGTCAGAATTTGGAAAGGTTTGAAATTAGGAAAGATTGATTTCTATTTCCTAAGGTAGAAGATTGAATTTTATTTTCAAAAATAGTGGATTTGATTTGGTTTCCTATTTGAAAAAGATTTGATTTGACATAGAATTTGAAAAGTTTAAGTTTTGGAAAACTTGAATTTGGAAATCTATGATTTTATGTTGAAAAAGGTTTTGAAAACCTATAATTTTATTCAACTAAAAAAGTCACAAGTTTAAGAAAGAAATTAGGGTTTCCTAATTATGGATTCTAGGGTTTTGATTTGGACTCTCACGATAAGGAGTTTTTGGAAAGTAAATCTTTGAAAAGATCTTTTTGAAAGTAGATTTGCAAAACCATTTGGAAAGGGGTTTGAATATAGACTTTTATTAGTTTCTTGAATATCTCACTTTCCTAAAACTATTCTAACCATAAAAAAATTAAAACCATTCTAGAGATGTGATTTTGAAAATAACTAGGGTTTGGAACATGGACCATAATGATTACATTGAACGCAACACCTTCCTAAAACAACCCTAATCATGGAATGACTAGAATCACCTTAGAGTTGTAATTTTGAAAACAAGTAGTTTGAAATCCTAATGTGGACCTTGATGGTCACATTGAATGTAACACTTTCCTAAAATGACCCTAACCAATGC
Source organism: Euryodendron excelsum (assembly GCA_033060915.1). Classification (NCBI taxonomy): domain Eukaryota; kingdom Viridiplantae; phylum Streptophyta; class Magnoliopsida; order Ericales; family Pentaphylacaceae; genus Euryodendron; species Euryodendron excelsum. Next base: position 13,360,419 of record CM065394.1, on the reverse strand, counting down.
AATGGCTAGAATCATCTTAGGATTGTGGTTTTGAAAATAAGTTTGAAAGAAGGAGGTTTTGAATGTAAGTTTTGAAAGAGAACATTGATGCAAGTTTGAAACCACTTTGAATGTAATATTGAATGCGTTGTATGAACATGAAAACCACCATACAATAAGGTCGTGAACATGCAAGGTTAAGTTTTACCACATAATCAAGGGGGCCGAAGCCACACCGTCTTAGGTCGAACTTAAATAAAACCCCCAACACAGTGACCTTCAACAAGTCTTCCAAGGCATGAACCAGAAAGTCCTTTGTTTCAAGTATGCAAGAATAGGAGGTAGAAGATGGGGATTAAAATAGAAGAAAACCCAAGTAGGTTAGAAAAGAGAGGAGAGAGGAGAAAATTGCATAAACTAAATTGAAAACCTATCTTGTCTCTTTATTTTGCTTTGATTGCTTTATTTTCTTCACTTTGAGAGTTTTAAAGATACAGCACATGGTTTTCAAATGGATGTTTGGAGGCTTGTATTTGAATGCATAGATTGTATGGAGGCTAGAGTTTGAGGAGACTTGAGAGAATTAGAGTTTTAAGGGAATTCGGACTCTGTTTTTGGAGAGGTAGCATTTCTGGACTGAGTTTGTGGACCTTTTTTATGTAGGAGGACAGTCTGTATTTATAGGCAAACCAAGCAGGAACTGGCGCTTGTTATAGTGGCGCTAGTGCTTTTTGAAGCTTGGCGCCACTAGGAGTAGTGCCTGGTTATTTATTGGCTTGTAGTGGCGCCAGCCACTTAGGTTTCAAAAATATTCAAAAACTTCCTCAAGTTTCTTTCAAAAACATTTCAAAATTCCCTTGGGTTGTTTCAAAACTATTACAAAACTCTAATGAATTGTTTCAAAAACATTCCAAAATAAAACTCGCTTGAGTTGATTCCAAAAACATTCCAAAACTCTCATGAGTTACTTTAAAAAACACTTCAAAACATTCCAAATTCCATTTCAAAAACATTTCAAAACTCTCCAAGTCTAAGTCCAAGTCACAACTCTCTTGAGTTCAAGTTTTAAAAACCTTTCAAGACTCCATGAGTCCATTTTCAATCGAGCCCTAGCTCGACCTACGGATGACCTGATTATCACCAAATAAGATATAAATGCAACCTTCATAGGTGCAGTCATAACCATCATTTCAAGTCAAATGTCTATTTTCAAAACACAACTCCATTCAAAAACACTTTTCAAACATAACCTTTGTCTCAAGACAAATATCTATTTTCAAAACATTCATTCTTTCAAGGGACTCTTCAAAATCAAGTTTCAAAATCTTCAAACTCTTTAAAATTTTTCTTGCATCATGCATCATTCATCCAAAAAATGATGACCAAACCTCATTTTTAAAATTTTGAAGTGGACAAGTGGATATTTAGTAACCGGTGATTCAAATGAGTGAACTAAGAGTGATTATACGTGTAGGTACCGAAAGGGCGGGGTAGGGTGATGATCTTCGGATATCTTCCCTACGTGTAACCAACTCCTGGACCATAGATTTCTATTTCGAAGACCAAAACCGGAGTCATATTTCAAAAGGGTTTTAAAACACTTTCAAAAGGTCGCTGAAAACCTCTTTTGCAAAATCCTTCTTAAGGAGGCAATTATCAAAACATTTTTGAAAAATCTAAGTTTAGTCTTCAGATTACACTTTGTTTTAAGTGACCTAGTACATTTTTAACTTTGTTAGGTGACGACTCCAAACTTTTTCAAAAAGCCCTTAAACAAATCAAATTTCAAAGTTTAAACCCTTGTCGCACTTGCCCTTTTAAGAGGGTAGGTTCTAACAAAGAGAATACCATGTTATAAACTAGGGCATGACAGCTAGCGACTCCACTTGGAGCTACTTAAAGGGTTTGTCCGTTAGCATGTCTCTTCACCCTTCACTCACCCAAAATCAATGGTTATTTTTTTTCTGTTTTATCAACTTTTCAAATTTTCAAACTAAGTGTTCAAAAGTTTTAAAAATCATAAGTTCGTAAAAATCAAACATTACTGTCAAAAAGTGTTCAAGGTTTCCAAAAGTTTCATCACTTGCATCCATTCTAATTATTCATGCTCTTGTATGGATTTTCATGTTTATGCTCTTGCATTAATTTCTATTTTCATATCAGCATTGATTTTCATACTCATCCTCTTGCATTGATCATTGATCATCCATTCATCTTACTTTGAGTTTTTCAAAAAGTATTAACTCTTTGTATTTCTTTTGTAGGTGAACCCTTGTTCACATTTACTTTATGCTATGTGAATTCTTTAACTGCCATGAATGCATGAATGACACAAGATGGATGTGTGTTGTAGGGCTCTTTCCTTTAATTGTGAAAATTTCACACACACTTGGTGCGAATCACAAGCATTTATATTCATACTTGCATTATTACTAGTTACTACCTTCTAGTTAGAAGGGAGAACAATAGAGTGGCTGTTAGCAGATGCAGATCTGTTTCTTACTTAAAGGCCTATCAATAGTTCTCCCACTCGAATCACCAACCAAAGATGCGGTTTTCCCTTTCAAGGATGGACGCCAGAGGTTTGAAGATTCGGGAACCAGGATTTTTAGGAAGCATTAGTTAACCCCCAACCTCACGCTCATATAGCACCCTTGCATAGCCAAACCTTTGTCGAAATTAAGACACATGAGTCAATTTCAAAAACCAAGGAGGAAAGAGCTACTGTCTTACATTTCCTTACTTATGTCCATTAAACTGCTTATTTACTGTTGTTATGCTACTCGTGTATTTATTATGCTATCCATGCATCGTTATCCATCTTATGAAACAAACTTCAAGAAGTTCAAAGTCATTGCATTCTTATGCACATGATCAACCTAAAGAGAATAGTCTAAGACCACTCTCACTCAATCAAAGCCTACCTAAACTTCTAAGGGTACTCACAACCCTAAGGACTCATAGCATGCACAAAAATGACATCTTGTAAAGAGGGCCCTAATCCCTCTCTATTCACGGGGATAGGACTATTGAGAAGATAAGGGACAACCAAGAAGTGAGGTCTCTCACCAACCTACGTCCAAAGTAAAGAAGGCAAATCCAAAGATCTAAGAGTAGTTTAGGAATCTAATGTATAGAAGGATAAGCAAAAGATCCCATGAAAAATGTTTCCCTCTCCTTTACAATGTATTTTAGTTCCATGTGCAAAAATCAAATTCAATACAATAAAAGTGTCATTTTTTCTTTCTCTGAATGAATGGACAGCTCACAGGTATGGTATTGCATACAGGGGCAAGACCTTATCTCCAGAGATGAATAAAACATCATATTAAATCCATTAAAAAAGTAAAGGTATCCCTAAGGTATGCATTACATAAAAATTTCTATATCCTTAGGCATTAACTTCACCTTTGTTTCTGGCTTTGTACTTTTTCTCTACCCTCTTCCTCACTTCCAAAAGCTGTAACAAGGTCAGTAAGGGTGTTCTTTACAGAAGCCATAAAAACAAAAGACATGATGAGGATAGAAAGCACTAGAGAGAGAGAATTCTAACCAGTCCAGTTGCAACTGACAAGGCTACAAAGGCTAAAAGGGCCAAAGAAAAAGCAAAGTACGTCAGCACATTACTAAGAGTTGCCTCAAACAAATTACAAGACATGATACGAGCAAAAAAAGAAAGATATAGTCCCAATAAAGCTAAGTATGATGACAAGGGAGTACCTAGTCAACCCCTAAGGAACTTTCATTCCCAAAGGAGCCTCCTTTTCAGTAATGATCAAACAATCCAGAAGCAAAGACAAAAAAGAGGGGCCGCTATACGCACTCCATTTTTGCCTGCTGGGCAATCTTCGGCTTGACCAGACTTACATTGAAACCAACATAGAAACATTCACGTCTAGACCGGCTTTCCAGACTCAATCTAATCAATCAACTGTTTTACGGACCAGCCAGGCCCTAATAGAACCGAAGTGACCAAAATGCCCTTAGTGCATTACTAGCTCCAATTCTAGTTGGCATATCTTCTTAAAGATGGTAAGTCCCAATTTCAACCTCCATTTCAATTCCAATTCTAGTTCAAGTCAATCAAATTCAATTCAGCCCGTCATTCGAGAAAGTTGATCCCTCAAAGAAAACTCTTTAGAACGGTAAGTGCAGCACAACACGTTTATTGAGAAAACTCCTCAGAACAGTAAGTCCCTTTAAACCTATCGACTGGGATAGAACCCAAGTCCCTGAGATGGTAGAGCAGTTCACTTCTAGCGCCTACTAGCCCGCCAACGTAGAATGTCCGCTTTTCGACACGTTAATTGGGAAAGTACTTAAGGCCTCGAGATGATAAGACCATTAAGAAGCTTTTCGAGATTAGGCAATCTCCAGAATGAATGTAAACCGTCAGAGTGACGGAAACACTCACAAACATTGCAACCATTAGAGTGACGAAAACACTTGCAAACAGGTCGACATTAGGAATTACCAACAAACCCCCTATGTCACGGGACTGAACACGTCTCTTGGTTGTGGCATGTTTACCAATGAACATGATACCTTTGGAAATCAACTCATCAAACACCGTCAGAGTGGCGAAAACACTCAAAACTTGGGTCAACACCAGTGCCTACTAGTCCACTCTGATGAAAAATGACCAAACTGCCCCTTGGACTCTATCAGCACGCTTCTTGAGAAAGTACCTAAGACCTCAGAGCAGTAAGCCCACCCTTCCAAGATTTTTCGAAAAACAATCCGACACATTCAAGTGCCTTCTAGTCGGTTCCAGATCAATTCTGAAACCATCCGATCAAAATAATCATTTTGCCCCTAAGCATTCGATTACCTTCGAAAACCACACCGGCTCCTGGTATCAAATCATTTATCTTCTATGGATTATTTTAAAGTATAACCAATATTCTAGTACCCTTCCAGATCATTCCAAGTACATTCCGTTAAGCCTAGTGCGAAATGACTATTTTACCTTTTGTGAGTTGTTCACCCTTTTCAACTATTTTGGCTCTCGTTGTCAACCTAATTACCTATGGGTCATTCTTTTAGGGATTCATGTCCATCCCCGGCGTTTTGGATCATTCTCAAACTTTCTAGAGTCACTCCTAGTGGAGCCAGGCTAAAAATTGCATGGTAGTCACTAGGACAGGTGCCCAAATCTTCTGCTTGTGCCCTAAGGGTCAAAAGATCTGTTTCTTGCCACTTTAAAACTTTCCTTATTGGCTGGCGCCACTAATAGTGGTGCCAACCAAAAAAATAGCCTAGGCCCAATGTAACAGGCGCTAGGCACTATTCTAATTGCTTATAAATATAGACCACCCTCGGGTAAAAAGGATCCACAAACTCAGTCCAGAAATGCTGCCTCACTGAAAACAAGCTTCAAAACCCTAGTCCTCTCAAGCCGCGTTCAAACCTTAGCCTCCCTACACCTCATACACTCAAACCCTAGCTTCTATACAATCTATATACTCAAATCCAAGTCTCCAAGCATCCATTGAAGATCAAATGCTGCGTATTCAAATCTCTCAAGGTGAAGCAAACGAAGCAAAAAAGAGAAAAGGTAGGTTTTCGATTTAGTTTGTTCAATTCTCCTCCTCTCTTCTCTCTCCTAACCCACTCGAGTTTTCTTCTATTTTAATCCCCATCTTTTACCATCCTTTCTTGCATGCTTGCAACAAGAGACTTCCCGGTTCATGACTAGGAAGACGTGTTAAAGGTCACCGTACTAGGGGCTTTCTTCAAGTTCAACCTAAAACCGTGTGGGTCTAACCCCTTTAATTATGTGATGAAGCCTAACCTTGTATGTTCATGACCTTATTACATTGTGATAGTCATGTTCATGCATTGCATTCAAAGTTGTTTTCAAACTTGCATTAAAGTTCTCTTTCAAAACTTGCATTCAAAACCTTATTTTTTCAAACTTGTTTTCAAAACCACAACCTAAAGATGATTCTAACCATTACATGGTTAGGGTTGTTTTAGGAAAATGTTATATTTAAAGTGACTATCAAAGTCTAAAGTTTGGGTTCAAACCCTAAATTGTGTTTCAATAAATCACAATTCTGAAGTGATTCTAGTCATTCTATGATTAGGGTTGCTTTAGGAAAGTGTTATATTTAATGAGATCATCAAGGTCCAAATCTTGTTTTCAAGCCTTAGTTATTTTCAAAATCACAGCCTTGGAATAGTTGTAATCCTTTCATGGTTAGAATCGTTTTAGAAAAGTGAGATATTTTAGAGATTTGCAAAAGTCTATATTGAAATCCCTTTCTAAAATAGCTTTTGCAAATTCACTTCCTAAAAACTCTTTTTAAAGATCTACTTTTCAAAAACTCCTTGTTTTAAGAGTCCAAGTCAAAAACCTAGTATCTATGATTAGGAAACCCTAATTCCTTTCTTAAAGTCATGACTTTCTATTTGCCTCAAATCAAAGGTTTCCAAAACTATTTTCTACATCACATCATAGATTTCCAAAACCATCTTCTACATGAGATCATAGATTTTCTATATCAAAAGTCACAAAGTGATAGATTTCCAAAACTAAAGTTTTCCAATTTCAAGTCAAATCAAATCTTTTTCAAATAGGAAACCAAATCAAATCACCTATTTTTAAAAATAAAATCCGATTTCCAACTTTAGGAAACATAAATCACATCTTTACTAATTTTCTATCTTTCCTAATTTCAAATTCTTCCTATTTTCAACTTTTCAAATCTTTCCAAATTCCAACTTTTGAAATTTTAAATTCAAATCTTTTTAAGTTCAAACCTTTTTATATTCAAAGCTTTCTAAAATCAAATCTTTCCTAAAATGAAAACTTTTCTAAAATAAAACTTTCCTAATTTGGAATTTTTAAATTCAAATATTTCATAATTCAAATATTTCCAAAATTCAATCTTTCCAAACTCTAGTTTCCAAATTATTTCAGAATCAAATATTTCAAATCAAATCTTTTCAAAACTTTTTAAAGTCAAAACTTTCCTAATTTGAAATTTTCTTAATTCAAAACTTTCTTAATTTGGAACTTTTTTAATTTGAAATTTCCTAAAATTAAAACTTTCTAAAATCAAACCTTTCTATTTCATGTGCATGTTTCAACCCGAGGAGGTCAAATCCCTAATTTAATTTCTAATCCTAAGTTAGGAAACTTCAACTCTCTACTAAACCAAGATAGTTTTCCAACTCCAATTCAAGTCAAAGATGATTTCAAAGTTCAATCAAACTTTCCAAAGCAAGTCCAAGGTCGATTTCAAGTTCAAATAGCAAAATCAACTTCAAGTTTGATTTCAAATCAAAGTTCAAATCGAATTCTTTTCAAATCAAATTTTCTAAAGGCCTCAAAGTGTCTATTCAAATCTTAAAGTGTCTATTTTTAATCAGAACTCGAGTTTGAACTATGATTGACCTGATTCCTAACAAAGGGATACATAGGCAATCCTCATGTGTGCGGTCATAACCTTTTTCAAGTTTCAATTCCATAACCTTTTTCAAAATTCCAATTTCCTTTTTCAAAATCTCTTTTGAAGACCAAATACTTTTCTTGTTCTTGCATACTATGCATCATATCAAATATTTTTCTAGAATTCTTTTCAAATTAGATTGTATTGGACATTTGTTAATTGGAGATTCTAAATGAATGAACTTAGGGTGGAAAGACATATAGGTACTGCAAGGACGGGATAGGATGATAACCTAATACATCTTCCCTATACGTAACTAGCCCCCGGATCATAGATCACTGTTTTCGAGAGACCAAAACTGGAGTCATTTTTCATAGAGGGCTTAAATTTTTCCAAAGGTTTGCAAACAACCTGTTTTCTCCAAAAAAAACCCCTCTCTTGAGGAAGTTTTCAAAAACCATAAGTTTAGTCTTCGGGCTTTCCTTAGTTTAGGTGACCTAACTTATCTTAACAAAGTTAGGTGGTGACTCCAAATCTTTTTTCAAAAGCCCTTATTCAAATCAATTTCTAATTCAAACTTAGTCGCATTTGTCCTTCTATGAGGATGAGTTCTAACGAGACAGTATCATGTAACTTTCCCACTATTCCCTAGTGTAAAAAAGTCAGGGCACGATAGCTGGCAACTCTGCTAGGAATGGTTAGAGGGTTAGGCCATTACTGTGTCTCTCTACCTTCACTTGTTTAGAATCTTTAATTAACTTATCCAATCCTATCTACTCTTAAATTTCAAAATCAATTTTTCAAACATGTGATTGGTTGCATTCAATTCATATTTAATCATTCTATCATGCATTAAGTTTGTCATCAAAGTACTGACTTATTGTATTTTATTTTGTAGGTAGACCATGTTCATATTTAATTTTATCGTTTATATAAATTGCCATGAATGACAAGATGGAATGACCAGGATAGATGAGAGTTGTTGGGCCCTTTCCTTTGCTTTTTAAAAATTCACATACACACTGCACGCGTACTTGCATTTGCATCTTTACATTATTACCTAATTTTGACCCTTCTAGTTAGAAGGGGGGATGGTACTTTGGTTGTGGGTGGATGCTGCGTTAGTTTCTTAGCTTACGGCCTTATGATGGTCCCCTGCTCAGATCATCAAAAGATCATGGCACCACATCGAAGAATGGGCCTAGATTTGAAGATCTGGGAACTGAGCCTTCTTAGGAAGTATTAGTAAACCCTTAACCTCATGCTTATGTAGAAACCCTGCATAGCCGAACCTCTATCGAATTTGAGACATGCACGTCAATTTCAAAACTATGGAGAAAAGGGCGACTGCTTTACTTTCTTTTATTATTGTCTATTCCTGCTATTATAATGCTTGTATAATGTTCATGTATGCATATTTATTTTACTATTGCATTCTCTTTCCCTATACTTTTGCTTACATATATATGCATTCAACCCTTTAGTTCATGACGAGAGTTCCAAAGTAACTCAAGTCATTACACCCTCATGCATATGATCAACCCATATAGAGTGACACCAAATTCACTATTTCTTACATCAAACCTACCAAAATCCTAAGGATACCTACGTAACCCTAAGGACTTATAGCATACATTTCAAGACATCTCATAAAGTAGGGCCCCAATCCCTCCCTACTCACAGAGATAGGGATGTCAAAGAGATAAGGGGCAACCAAAAAGCAAGGTCTCTCAATGACCCCCTCAACATCAAACTCAAAGAAAGAGAATCCGAAGACTTAAGAGTAGTTTAGGATTTCAAATATAAAAGTAGATAAGCGAAAGTCCCAAGAAATTGTTCCCCTCCTCTTACTAAAAGGTACTTCGATTCTCTTATATTTAAACTCACAGTTCAATGTACTTTTCTATTTCTTGTGAGTGAATTTATGAATGAATGTTTGTTTCTAATCAATGGTAAAGTATATGCATAGAAGGGTTGATCACCTATCTCCAAAAGTGAGCTAACACATCATGTTTAGTCCCCCTCAAAGAGTAGGGGCACCTCTAGGACATACATTGCATAAAAAATTTCAAATCAAGTCACTAACTTATCTTTTATTTCTTGTCTTCTATCCTCCCTCTTATCACCAAGTACAAAGAAAAACCGAAGGTAAAACCAAGACAAGAAGGGGGTCTTCTAAACCATTCATTTACTGTTATCGTGCTACTCACATATTCACTTCCATTATGCTCATGCATCCATATTTATTCCAAGATAAGAGTTCTAAAAAACTCCAGTCATTGCATTGTCATACATATAATCAACCGTAGAGACAAAGGAGCAATCCAATCTCATGTTAATCGAACCTACTAAAACTCCTAAGGGTTACTTAACCTTAAGGATTCATGGCATGTATAGAACCATGTCTCTAGAGAAGCCTAAATCTCTCTCCATCCATTGAGGTGGGATTGTCCAAGCAGAGAATCATCAATCGGCCCATGCTGAAGAGGTATGGTATTGCATAATAGGGGCAAAACCCCACCTCTAAGATAGATTCAGCATCACGCCTAGATTTTCTCAAAGAAAGGGACCTTCATAGGGCATGCATTGCATAAAACCTTCAACTCCACATGCTAATTGCATTTTCCTTTTCTTTTCTCTTTCCAGGCTCGAGAGCACAACCAAAATTATGAGACCTTTCTATGACACATCTAGTTCAAAATTCATGAAAGGATGAGTCCATTCATTGAAAGAAGCTTAACCTGCAGAAAGGATTGACCTTTTATCAGCAAAGTGTTGTCTCTCAAACAAGTAACCTTAACACCGTGTGACAATCTACAAAGCTTCATTAGAATGCTATTTGAAAAAATCTAGCCCATCCCAATCGCTTGACAGAAGGTGCCAACCCAAAAAAGAACTAGGGGCACGGGTATAGTGCGGTCATCATCCGAAAGATTCATGAAATCAATAGACTACCATTCCAGCCCAAATCATTGACTGACAATCAATTCAAAGCTTGTTCCATGAAGATGATACTTCCATCCTAGGCATTATTTCTCTTGTACCGGCTGTAAGCACCCCATTTTTGACCGCTCACCAGTCTACACTTCGTCCAGACTTGCTTTCAAGTCATTGTAGGCATATTCCTATCGAATCCAATTCTCTAGGTCCAAATTCCGTCTTTCCATCACTTCGCGGGCCTGTCAGGCCCAAATAGAGGCAAAATGACCAAAATGCCCTTAGGGGCATTGTCCATTCCGATTCCAATCCTACTCTCGAGACAATTTATTCCTCGAGACGGTTCTAATCCAGGCACGTCTCTTCGGAGACGGTAAGACCCCTTTCCAATCCCTCTCTCGAGACAGTTTATTCCTCGAGACGGTTCCAATTCAGGCACATCTCTTCAGAGACGATAAGTCCCCTTTCCAATCCCACTCTCGAGACAGTTTATTCCTCGAGACGGTTCCACTCCAGGCACGTCTCTTCGGAGACGATAAGTCCCCTTTCCAATCCCCTTCTCGAGACAGTTTATTCCTCGAGACGGTTCCAATCCAGGCACGTCTCTTCGGAGACGGAAAGTCCCCTTTCCAATCCCTCTCTCGAGACAGTTTATTCCTCGAGATGGTCCGAGTAGCAAAACTACTCACAAAACCGTTAGAGTAGCGGAAATACTCACAAATAGGTCGAAATAGGGAATTGGCAACAAACCCCTGTGTCACGACGACCGCCGTTAGAGTGGCGGAAACACTCAAAACCCAGGTCAACACCAATGTCTGTTAGCCCACTTCGGTGAAAAATGACCAAATTGTCCTTTGGACCTTTTCCGAGACTTTCCGGTTAAGATGACCATTTTGCCCCTAGACATCCGAATGCCTCAGGAACCACACCGGCTCTAGGTATCAAACCGGTAATGTCCCGAGAATACTTTTTATAGTATTCTCAACCTTCCCTTACCTTTCCGGATCATTCCGAGTCAATTTCGGCCAACCTAGTACAAAATGACCGTTTTGCCCCTGGAGGGCCGGTCTCCTTCTTCGACCACACCGGCTCTGGGTATCAAACCAGTAATGTCCCGAGAATACTTTTTATAGTATTCTCAACCTTCCTTTACCTTTCCGGATCATTCCGAGTCAGTTCTGGCCAACCCGGTACAAAATGACCGTTTTACCCCTAGAGGGTCGATCTCCTTTTCTAACCACACCGGCTCTGGGTATCAAATCGGTAACCTCCTGAGACTACTTTTGATAGTGTTCTCAACCTCCTTTTACCTTTTCAGATCATTCCGAGTTAGTTCCGGCCAACCTGGTACGAAATGACCGTTTTGCCCCTAGTGGGCTGATCTCCTTTTCCAACCACGCCGACTCTGGGAATCAAACTGGCAACCTCTGGGAACATTCTAAATAATGTTTCCAGATCCCAAGTCTTCTTCTGGGACAGTCCGAGTTCGCCCCGGCAACTTCCTAGTCCGATTGACCGTTTTGCCCCTAAAGGCCCGGTCAACCTTTCCGACACATTTTGTCCTCACTTTTTAAGTTAAATACCTCCAGGACACTATTTTAAGTGTTCCTACTCCTTTCCAGCCTTTTGGGTCATTCCCGACTCCTTCAAATCATTCCCGGACTTTCTGGAGTCACTCCTAGTGAAGCTAGGCTAAAAATTGCATGGTAGTCACTAGTACAGGCGCCCAAATCTAGTCAAAGATATGTTGCTTGCCGACCTTAAACCTTTCCTAATTGGCTGGCACCACTAGTAGTGGCGCCAAGCCAAAAAATGGCCTGGCGCCACTCCTAGTGGCGCCAGTGTAAATTTTGGCCTGGCGCCATTGCAACAGGCGCTAGTGTTGTCTAATCTCTATAAATACAGAGCCTCTTCCAGCGTTTAAAGGGTCTAAAAATTCAACCTAAAAATCATATATTTCGATATACAGAGCTCGAGCACCTCCAAAACCCTAGTTTCCTTAGGTTCTCCAAACCCTAGCCACCCTACACAAACCCTAGCCTCCTATACACTTATACACTCCCCCATACACTCATACACTAGCCTTCAACCATCATTTGAAGACTTGAAGAGCTGCAATCTAAAGCTTGAAGACAACTCTTGAAGACTGAAGGTGAAGATCAAGAGAAAGACCGAAGACCGAAGATTGAAGACAAGCAAGGCGTGCAAAATAAAGAAGACATACGGTAGGCTTTCTATTTAAATTTTCGCACTTCCCCCCTCTCTCTTCTCTCTCCTAACCCACTTGGGTTTTCTCTATTTTAATCCCCCATCTCTTTCCCTCCCTTTCTTTGCATGCTTGAAATAAGGGGATTCCCGGTACATGTGTAGGATTGGGCTATTGGAGAGTCACCGTGTCGGAGGCTTTCTTCTAGCCTAACCAGAGACCACGTGGGTCCAGCCCCTTGGTTATGTGGTGAAGCCTTAACCTTATATGTTCACGACCCCAAATTACATTGTGCATATCATAGTCTTGCATCTTCCAAAAATCGTTTTCAAAGTTGTTTTTCAAAATTGCATCAAAATCTCTTTTTCAAAAAATTGTTTTCAAAACCACAATTCTAGGGTGATTCTAACCTTTCCATGGCTAGGGTTGCTTTAGGAAAGTGTTACATTAAAAGTGACCTTTTCGGTCCATATTTTCAAATCTTGCTGTTTTCAAAACCGCTTTCCTAAAGTGGTTCTAGCCCTCTTATGGTTAGAATTGCTTTAGGAAAGTGAGATGTTTTTACACCTTCTAAAAACTCTCTTTTCAAAAAGTCTTCCTTCCTAAAAATCTCTTCCCAACATACTTTCCTAAAACTCTCCTCTCCAAAATGGTTTTCAAAAACTCCCTTCCAAAATCTATTTTTCAAAACTCCCTTTTTCCACTCCTTTCCAAAAACTCTTTCTCCTCAAAATTCACTTTCTAAAAACACTTCCTAAATTCACTTTCCTAAAAAACTCTCTCCAACAATCTCCTTCCAAAAATCTTTCTAAAAAACTCTCTTTCCAAAAATCTTCCTTCTAGAAACTCCCCTCTAGGATTTTTCCTCCCAAAATCTATGTTTCCACAAACACACTTTCCAAAAACTCCGTCTTTCCAAAAATCTTTCCAAAAACTCTCTTTCCAAATTCATTTTCCAAAAACTCCTCCCTAGGATTTCCCTTCTAGAAAGCCTTCGTTTCCAAAAATGCGCTTTCCAAAAACTCTTTCCTTAGAGCTCAAGTCAAGCCCTAGAACCCAAAATTAGGAAACCCTAATTTTCTTTCCAAAAACATGGTTTTCAAACTTTGCCCCAAACCTAGGTTTCCAAAACCTCTTGTTTTCACATCCAAACGATACACGTTTCCAAAACCTATTTTTTACGTAAAAACTATAATTTTTCAAAACTAGGGTTTATAGAATCTCCTTTTCCAAATCCTTGCCAAATCCTACCTTCCCTTTAGGAAACCGAATCAAATCTCCCCGTTTAGGAAACTAGATCCCATCCTCCATTTTTGGAAACAAAATCAAATCTTTTCTTTTAGAAACCAAATCCAATCCTTTCCAAATCCAAATCTTTCCTAATTCAAATCCTTCCTAAACTTCCACTTTCCTAAACCTTAAGTTTCCAAAAACTTGAACATAAAAATCTTTCCTAATTCAACCCTTTCCTAATTCTACCTTCTTTTCAAATCTTAACTTTTCAAACCTAAGTTTTCAAACTTTTCCTAAACTCAAACCTTTCCTAATTTCAAGATTTTCTAAAATTCAAAATCGAAAACTTTCTAAATCTTAAACTTTCTAAATGTCAAATCTTTCTAAAATTCTAAGTTTTCTAAATTCAAAACTTTCTTAAGTTAAATCTTTCTAAACCTAAATCTTTCCAAATTCTAAAGTTTCCAAAACTTCAAAATCTTTTCAAATCTAAAACTTTTCTAAGCTCAAAACTTTCTTAATTTAAGACTTTCTTAAGTTGAAACTTTCTTAAATCAAACATTTCCTAAATTCAAAACTTTCCTATTTCAAAACCTTTCTTAAAACGAAACTTTTCAATTTTCAAAACTTTCCTATTTCAAAACATTCCAATTTTCAAAACTTTCCTAAGTTGAAACTTTCTTAAGTTCCAAACTTTCCTAATTCAAAGCTTTCCTAATTTGAAACTTTCCAAAAATAACACTTTTCTAATTCGAAACTTTCCCAATCCAAATCTTTATTAAATTCCAAGTTTCCAAATCTTCCAAATCCAACATTCCAATCCAATCTTTCTTAATCTCAAGTATTTCCTAGGTCTCCTATCTTTCCTAAGTCTAGGTTTCTTAAACCTCAATCTTTCCAAAACAAGTCCAATCTTCTCAATTCCAATTTCTAATCTCCTCTTCTAATCTCAAATCAAATCCAATTTTCAATCTCTTTCTTCCAATCCAATCTCTCTTTCCAAATCAATCTCTTTTTAATCGGACTTCGGTCCGAACTACGACTGACCTGATTCCCCCAAAGGGATACGTAGGCAACCTTCATAGGTGCGGTCACAACACTTTTCAAACTTTCAATTCCACCCTCATGGGTGCGGTTTCCAAAATCTTTCCAAATCTCAAATTCCAATCTATTTTCAAAATTCCAATTTCAAAATTTCTATTTTTCTACTTTCAATTTTCAAACCTTCCAACTTCAATTCCATCTCTCCAAATCTATTTTCAAATCAAATCAATTTCAAATCAATCTCTTTTCAAATCTATTTTTCAATTCTCTTCTATTGCACTTGCATATCATGCATCATGTTAGTTTCTATTCAAACATTGTTTTTCTAAAATGGATAGGATTGAACTATGGTTAGTTAAAGACTCTCATAGGTGAATCTAGGGTAGATTGACATGTAGGTACCGAAAGGGCGGGGTAGGGTGATAGCTTAGTGCGTCTTCCCTACACGTAACCAACCTCCGAACCTAGATCACTGATTTCAAAGACCAAAAGGAGTTATTTTTCTAAAAAGGGCTAAATGTTTTCCAAAGGTTGCCAAACAACCTATTTTCCTAAAAACCCTCTCTTAAGGAGATATTTTCAAATCGTTTTCCAAAAACTCTAAGTGTAGTCTTCGGATTATGCTTAGTTTTTAGGTGACCTAACTCACCTTAATCAAGTTAGGTGGCGACTCCAAATCTTTTTCAAAAGCCCTTTATTCAAACCTATTTTTCAATTCAAACCTAGTCGCACTCATTCTTCTAGGAGGGTGAGTTCTAACGAGAGAGTATAGCATTTTTCCTGCTTGTGTGAGTATTCTTCGACTGCGAAAAATCTGGGCGCGACACCGGCCCACCTTCCTCAAGGCTTAATCAATCTAGCAGCATCAAGATAAGCAATTGGTTGATCAAACCATCTATCAAATTTCCCAAACCTTAGAGGCCTTGGTAAAGCCCACATGAGGAACCCCTTGATTTTAGCTTATCAAATTATCATGTAAATATCAAGTACATAACAGGCTAATCAGAAATAAAAGGCTTTTAATCATGAAGTGCTTTCTCTGTCATGCTAATTTTTTCTTGTTAGAAAAATAAAGCTTGCAGGGTATCCATGGCTCGACATCTTTTGACCTAAAAGACTCCTAGAGATCCTCTACAGATTCGGCCTCCTCGAGTCCATCATCACAGATAAAGCAACCAACCTCACCAACGACACAATGGCAAAGCTTTGCCAGACTTTTAAGATCAATCCCTATAACTCGGTAGCCTACCATCCCCAAACAAATGGAGTCATTAAAGCAACAGAATAAAAAACATTAAGAGAATTCCTTGCATGAAAAATGATAACCATAAGGATTGGCACAAATAGCTACCCTTTGCGTTGATGGCATATGGAATCTCAGTCAGAATCTCAATTGGGGCATCACCATTCTCCTTGGTCTAAAGCAACGAGGCAGTCCTACAAGTCAAAGTAATCCCCTCTCTCTAAGTCCTTATAGAAATTCAACTCATTGATGCAGACTGGATCAAAGATCGGTATAAACAGCTTCGCCTCCTAGGTGAAAAGAGAATGGCCAACTACCATGCCCAGTGCTATCAAAGACATATCGCCATATCCTTCAAGAAGTAAGCCAACCCTCGTCAATTCAAGGAAGGAAATCTTGTTCTCAAAAAGATACTTCCAAGTTAGCAGAAAGCCAAAGGCAACCTAACTATGAAGGCCCATTCCTAGTTCACAAGGTCATGGCAAAAGGAACATTAATCCTAGCAAAGGCAAAAGAAGAAATCTTTGTAGCACTCATCAACTCAGATTAGGTAAAGCACTACTATATGTAATCAAAAACTTTGACAAAGCAATGATAGAAATGAAGAGGGGCCCTCAATTCCTATACCATACAGTTAGAAGCATCCCTTTGCAAAAGCCAGTTGAGCTGATTACTTTCCTTTGAAAGATCCGACCTAGTGATCACCACCTACAATGGGTCGAGATAGATTAAATAGGAAAAGAAAAATAAAGCGCGAATATAGGTTTAAGGAGTGTTAAAGAGAGAAACTAGAAAAAAAAATCTCAAACTCTTCAATGCTTAAAATAAGAGAGTTAACACTACAGTAGAGAGAATATTGACCTTCACAGGAATGGAAGAAAATAATCATAAATAGCATGAGCTCGAGGACATAGTAAAAACCTGAAAGGGTGCTATGGGTAAAAGGGTGGAGGCATGGCAAAATACAAAAACTGTCGATATGGTGAAAATCTATAAGAACACCATGGTGCAAAAGTAACAGTTTGGGATGGTAAACATAAGACGGGGTATATTTAAATCCAAAAGCAAAAGGGGGGAAATAGAGGGTGAGTAGCAATAAGAAAGAGAGTCTAGCTATCTAAGGTGATCATAAATCTTAAAAAGTCAAGTAAAAGTAAAATGTTTTGATCCTTTGTCCCTTCTTTCACATACCCCATAACCAAGCTCACATTACAGTCCAAAATAAAGACCTTTTAGATCGATCATTGCTATCATTGCTCTTCAAAGAAAGATGAGTACACTAGAAAATGCTCTATCTAGTAGAAATTTCAACTAAACTCTAGGCTTAATGTTAAAAGTAACATCAATAGTTTTCAACCAATGCAATGACTTCAACCAGCAACCGATTTCATCATTAATCATTCTTCCAAATCAAAGCACTCAACACTCTTGTTCTTATTAAGCAAGGAGTAGTCTTTATTGACATTAACGAGAGAAATTGAGAGAAAAATCATGGTTTGAGGATATAGTGAAAATCCTTCAAGGCCCTATGGGTAAAAGAGTAGGGTCACGGCAAGATACAAAATTACAGATGTAGTGAAAACCTAAAAACAGGCACTGATGTGCAAAAATTGTAGAACCGGCATCCGTGAAAACCCACAAGGGCACGGATGGCAAAAATGGTAAAAATAAAAAGAATAGTAATTCAAGTAGCAACAACAAAGCAAGAAGACAATTCCAGTGAAGCTACAAAACCTCTCTCACAACAACAAATGGGTCAAGGAGTGCCAACTAGTGGAAAACCTGCATTCGTAACAAATTTCTAAACTCAGCGTGGCAAAGTAATGAGCACTAATATTATAAGTCATTTATTTAGATTAGTCTATTATATCTTGATATTTGCTAATAAGATTCTAAGATAGGTACAAGTTCAAGGGGCACCTCCCGTAGCTTTCTTAGGATTCTAAGGTGTCTCCAAATATGACATTTTGATGTCGTGGCAAGGTTCGACATCCAACTTCCCAAGTTACAACTAACTGGGGCATGGTTAGAAGCTCAAGTCTATTAAGCAAATTGTATCGATCAAATATCATTGCAGCAATTTTTGACAATTTTTGACAATGCCCTTTGTGCACTAAGCTTCATGGCATCTCAGCTACCTGATCCTCGCCATTAACGCTTCCAAAATATCTTGGACTACTGACTGCAACTCAACCAACAAGTCATGTTTCTCTAGGATAAGAGATTAAACTATTCATGCTTCCTCCTTAACATGAGCCGGGAATTATCCATCAACGCTCCTAGTATGTATTCTTGATATTTGTAAGATAGCCTTCGGATTACCCAACGAAGTTGTCTCAAGCTCAGGGCCTACTAGATGTAAGGTTCTATCTCTCCAAACAACCTCTCGACCAGTCTAGCATCTAATTAGAAAGTTCAAGCATCTCTAGCACCGACCTCACCAAAAGTATCCTTAGGAGTCTTACTAGGACGCTACCCCATTAGCGGCTCCACCATGGGCCTCCTCAAAAAGCTCCCTCAACCTCAACCCTAGCATCAGCTTTGACAGCGACACTCTCAACATCTCCAACAGCCTCATCTGGGACTTTTCTACAACAGCCCTCACAAGGCCACCCTCTCCTTACCAGCAGCACTAGTCCTTTGCTCAACCAAAGTAGGTCTCATTGTCATCAACTCAGTCATGACCTCCTGCATAGATCATTGTCCCTAGCATTAGCCATCCTGAAAACATGCCAGAAGGAAGGAGATATGGTAAAGTTTCATAGATAGGTAAGAGGTACGCATAAAAAAAAAAGAAGGAAAAAATTTTCTAGTCAAAATAGAATTTTCTATATATTTTGTCTTCAAAAATTCTAATTTCGAGTCAAAACAAATTTTAAGTCAAAATGAATTTTCTATACATTTTATCTTCAAAAGTTCAGGTTCCAAGTCAAAGTGAATTTTCTACACGTTTTGCCTGACAAAATGAATTTCCTACACATTTTGTCCAAGTTTCAAATCAAAATGGTTTCTAAACTTTTCCTTTCATAAGTCTATTTTTTCTTCAAAAGGTTTTTTTAAAAATCAATTCTTAAGGTTACTTAACCAAAAATTTTATTCAAAATCCGTTTCAAAGATTTTCTAAGCCTTTCCTTCAAAAGGTTTTTATTTCAAATCAAGTTTCAAGAATTTCCTAAACTTTTCCTTCAAAAGTTTTTATCAATTTTTGAGTTTCCTTAAAGTACTTCCTTCAAAAGTCTTTATCAATTTCAAGATTTTCTAAACTTTTTCCTTCAAAAAGTCTTGATTAATTCTCAAAGTTTCCTAAACTTTTCCTTCAAAAGTTTTATCAATTTCAAAGGTTTTCTAAACTTTTTCCTCCAAAAAGTCTTATCCAAAATCAATTCCCAAAGTTTCCTAAAACTTTATCTCTAATAAGTCTTTCAAAATCAAGGTTCAAGATTTTTTGAACTCTTCCTTCAAAAGTTTTACCAAATTCTAGATTTTCCCTACTTTTTTTCTTCAAAAAGTTCTCACTCAAAATTGAACTCCTAGATTTTCTAAGTTTTTTCCTTCAAAAAGTCTTATTCGCAATCCAATTCAAGAGTTTTCCAACCATTCAAGAAGTTTTTTTCAAAATCCATTTCAGAGGTTTTCTAATTTTCTCCACCCAAAAACGTGTTATTCAAAATTAATTGTCTAAGTTTTCTAAAAGTCTTATTGATGTTTCCAAAGTTTTCTAAACCATATCTTTAAAAGGTCCATTTCAAAATTTATTCTTAAAGGTTTCCTAAATATTTTACCCAAAAGTTTTTAGTCGAAATCCATTTCAAGGTATCCTAAACTTTTCCGTCAAAAATTTTTATTGAAAATTAAGTTTCAAAGGTTTTACAAAACTTTTCCTTCAATTTTTTTAAAATCAATTTCTAGGTTTTTTCAAAATTTTCTCCTTAAAAATTTTTATTCAAAATCTACTGCAAAGGCTCTTCAAACTTTCCTAAAAAATTCTATTCAAAATCAATTCTTCAAGGTTTTTAAAACTTTTTCATTCAAAAAGATTTTATTTCAAAACTTTCCAACTCTTTCTTCATACTTGAAGTCTTCTCTGCCAAAAAGGCACTACTCTCAAAGGTTTTATCTTTGTCCTTCAAAAAGATTTTGTTTTAAAAATTTCTAACTCTTTCTTCATTTAAAAAAATCTTGGCCGAGTTTTTTGGGGCCTTCTCTATAAAAAAAGCCCCACTCTCAAAGGTTTTTATCTCTTTTTCCCTTCAAAAAGATTTATTTTAAAAAAATTTCAACTCTTCCTTCACCTCAAAAATTTTTAGCCTAGTTTCTCGGGGTCTTGTCTGCCAAAAAGGCCCCACTCTTAAATGTTTTATCTCTTTTTACTTCAAAAAAATTTTATTTCAAAAATTCCTAACTTCTTCCTCATTTCAAAAAATTTCGATAGAATCTCATTTGAAAATGGTCTCTACAACGCCAAAAACTCTGTAGTAGAACACAAATTGTGCACCCCACGACATCACAAATACACAACAATAACACACATAAAATAATCTAGGCACTTTCACAAGGTTTTTTAATTTCCAAACAAACATTCTATTTTCCAAAAATCCAAGTGTTTTCAAAAACTTTGTAAAATCATTCAAAAATACTTCAAATATTTTCTAAAAATATTCCCCTATTTTTCTAATTACCTAACTTGAACAATTCAATCAATTTTTTAATTGTCTCTATTATTCAAGCATTTTTTTTCTTTTTTGAAAAATAAAAAATTAAAAAAAAAAGTTTTCAAAAGCCCTAAAACTTCCAAGGTTTTGTCTACAAAAACTTTCAAATTTTGAAGTCAATTTCAAAAGCTTTCAAAATCTTTTCAACAAAAGGGTTCAAATTCAAAATCAATTTTCACAAGTCAAATAAGTTTTTCTAAAATGTTCCTTCAAAAAGTTTCAAGTTTTAAGTCAAAGCAAATTTCCTACACATTTTGTCTATCAAAGTGAATTTTCGACACATTTTGTCCAAGTTTCGAATCAATCTCGGTTTTCTAAACTTTTTCCTTCAAAAAGTTTGTTTCAAATCAATCTTGGTTTTCTAAAACTTTTTGTTTGAAAAAGCTTAAGTCCTAATCAAACTCTCGATTTCTCGAACTTTCTCCTTCAAAGGCCTCATTTACAAGGCATAATTTTCAAACTTTTTCCTCAAAAATTTTGTTCCAAATTTCAAAGGTTTACAAAAAACTTCCAAATCCAATCCCTTCGATTGCCTCGTGGTCAACATGGGACCTTTACTTTATCAAGCAAAGACAGAAAAAGAGGGGTTGCTGTAAGCATCCCATTTTTGCCCACTTGACAATCTCCCACCTGCCCAAACTCATATTAAAACCGACACAGAAACATTTAAGCCTAGACCGGCTTTCAAAACTCAATCCAGTCAATCAATCGCTTTGCGGGCCCACCAAACCCCAATAGAAGCAAAATGTCCAAAATGCCCTTAGAGTATTACTCGGTCCAATTCTAGTTAGCACATTTTCTTAAAAATGGTAAATTCCAATTTCAGTCCATGTCAATCCAAGTCAATTTGGCCCGTCTTTCGAGAACATTGATCTCTCTGACAGTAAATTCATCCAATACGACTCGTTTATCGAGAAAACTTCTTAGAATAATAAGTCCCTACAAACCTGTCAACCAGGAAGGAACCCAAGTCCTCGAGATAGTAGAGTGGTTCACTTCTGGTGCCTGCTAGCCCGCCAATGTAGAATGTCCGCTATTTGGCACGTCAATCGGAAAAGTACCTAAGGCTCCAAGAAGATAAGACCATTCAGTAGCTTCCCGAGACTAAGCAGTCACTGAAATGAATGTACACGGTCAGAGTGATGAAAACACTTACAAACATCACAACCATCAGAGTCGCAAAAACACTCGCAAACAGATTGACATTGCAAATTGCCAACAAACCCCCTATATTATGGAACCGAACATGCCTCTTGGCCATGCCAGGTTTACTAATGGATGGGATACCTTTGGAAACCAATTCGTCGCACACTGTCAGAATGGTAGTAACACTCAAAACCCGAGTCAACACCAATGCCTGCTAGCCCACTCTTGTGAAAATGACCAAACTGCTCCCCAAGCCCTACCGGCATGCTTTTCAAAAAAGTACCTAAGACCTTAGACTGGTAAGCCCACCCTTCCAAGATTGTCCCAAAGACAATTCGACAATTCAAGTGCCTTTTAGCCTATTCCAGATCAATTCGAGACCATCCGATCAAAATAACCATTTTGCTCATAGGCTTCCGATTGCCTCCGAGAAACACATCGGCTCTAGGTATCAAACTAGTTATCTTCTAGGGATGCTTTTAACAGTGTTACCAATCTTCTAGTACCGTTCCAGATCATTCCAAGTTCATTTCGGTAAACCCGGTGCGAAATGACCATTTTGCCTCTAGTGAGCTATTCGCCTTTTTCAACTATTCAGGCTCTCGTTGTCAATCTAGTTACCTTTGGGTCACTTTTTTAGGGATTCCTGTCCATCCCCGGCCTTTCGGATCATTCTCAGACTTTCTAGAGTCACTTCTAGTGGAGCCAGCCTAAAATTGCATGGTAGTTACTAGGACAGGCGCCCAAATCTTCTGCCTTGCATCCTAAGGGTCAAAAAATCTGTTTCTTGCTGTATTGAAATTTTCCTAAGTGGCTGGCACTACTAATAGTAGCACTAAGCCAAAAACTGGCCTGGCGCCACTGTAACAGGCACTAAGCACTATTCTAATTGCCTTTAAATACAAACCACGCCCTGTGTAAAAATGATCCACAAATTCAATCCAGAAACACTGCCTCACTAAAAATAGGCTTCGAAACCCTAGTCCTCTCAAGGCTCCTTCAAACCATAGCATCCTTACACCCCATACACTTAAACCTTACCTTCCGTACACTCTATATACTCAAATCCAAGTCTCTAAGCATCTATTGAAGATCAAGTGCTGCATATTCAAAGCTCTAAAGGTGAAGCAAACAAAGTGATCAAAGCAAAAAAGAGACAAGGTAGGTTTTCGATTTAGTTTATGCAATCCCCCCCCCCCCCCCCCCTTCTTCTGTCTCTTAACCCACTTGGGTTTTCTTATATTTTAATTCCCATCTTTTACCCTCATTTCTTGCATGCTTAAAACAAAGAACTTCCTGGTTCATGCCTAGAAAGAAGTGTTGAAGGTCACTGTGCTGGGGGCTTTCTTCAAGTTCAACTTAAGACGGTATGGGTCTGGCCCCCTTAATTATGTGGTGAAGCCTAACCTTATATATTCATGACCCTATTGCATTGTTGTTGTCATGTTCATGCATTGCATTCAAAGTTGTTTTCAAACTTGCATCAAAGTTCTCTTTCAAAACTTGATTTCAACATCTCCTTCTTTCAAACTTGTTTTCAAAACCACAACTCTAAGATGATTCTAACTATTCCATATTTAGGGTTGTTTTAGGAAAGTGTTATATTTAAACTGACCATCAAAGTCCAAAGTTTGGATTCAAACCCTAAATTGCTTTTCAGTAAATCACAATTCTAAAGTAATTTTGGCTATTCTATGGTTAGGGTTGCTTTAGAAAAGTGTTACATTTAGTGAGATCATCAAGGTCCAAATCTTGTTTTCAAACCCTAGTTATTTTCAAAATCACAACCCTAAAAAAGTGAGATATTTAAGAGACATGCAAAAATCTATATTCAAATTTCTTTCTAAAATAGTTTTTGCAAATCTACTTCCTAAAAACTCTTTTCAAAGATCTAATTTTAAAAAACTCCTTATTTTGAGAGTCCAAGTGAAAGCCCTAAAATCTATGATTAGGAAACCCTAAATCCTTTTTTAAAGTCATGACTTTCTATTTGCCTCAAATCATAGGTTTTCAAAAATATTTTCTACATCAAATCACAGATTTTTAAAACCATCTTCTACATGAGATAATTGATTTCCTTATTCAAAAGTCACATAAAGTGATAGATTTCCAAAACTAAAACTTTCCAATTTCAAGTCAAATCAAATCTTTTCCAAATAAGAAACCAAATCAAATCACATATTTTTTGAAATAAAATCCAATCTCCAACTTTAGGAAGTAGAAATCACATATTTCCTAATTTCAAATCGTTTGTAATTTCAAATCCTTCCTATTTTCAACTTTTCAAATCTTTCCAAATTTTAAATTCAAATTATTCTAAGTTCAAACCTTTCTATATTCAAACCTTTCCTAATTCAAATATTTCCAAAATCAAATCTTTCCTAAAATGGAAACTTTCCTAAAATAGAACTTTCCTAATTTAAAATTTTCTTAATTCAAATCTTCCCTAATTCAAAACTTTCCAAAATCCAATCTTTTCAAACTCTAATTTTTCAAATTCTTTCAAAATCAAATATTTAAAATCAAATCTTTTCAAAGTGAAAACTTTCCTAATTAGGAACTTTCCTAATTTGAAACTTCCCTAATTTGAAACTTTCCTAATTTGAAACTTCCTATAATCAAAACTTTCTAAAATCAAACATTTCTACTTCAAGTGCATGTTGCATAAACCCTATGAGGCTAAAACCCTAGTTCAATTCCTAACCCTAAGTTAGGAAACTTTAACTCTTTTCTAAACCAAGATGGTTTTCCAACTCCAATTAAAGTCAAGATGATTTCAAAGTTCAATCAAACTTTCCAAAACAAATCCAAGGTCTATTTCAAAATTCAATTTCAAGTTCAAATTGCAAAATCAACTTCAAGTTTGATTTCAAATCTAAGTCAATTTCAAATCAAAGCTCGATTTTAAATCTTCAAATCAAAGTTCAAATCGAATTCTTTTCAAATCAAACTTTCTAAAGGCCTTAAAGTGTCTTTTCAAATCAAACATGACCTCAAAGTGTCTATTTTATATCTGACCTCGAGTCCAAACTACGACTGACCTGATTTCCAACAAAGGAATACGTAGGCAACCCTCAAGGGTGCGGTCACAAACTTTTTCAAGTTTCCAATTCCATTTTTAAAATTCCAATTTCCTTTTTCAAAATCTCTTTTTTCAAGATCAAATCCTTTTCTTGCACTTGCATACCATGCATTATGTCAAACATTTTTTCAGAATTCTTTTCAAAGTGGATAGTATTAGACATTTGTTAATTAGAAATTCTAAATGAGTGAACTTAGGGTAGAAATACATATAGGCACCGCAAAGGTGGGATAGGGTGATGGCCCAGTGTATCTTCCCTATACGTAACCAGCCCCTAGACCATGGATCACTGTTTTTGAGAGACCAAAACCGGAGTCATTTTTCAAAAAGGGGTTAAATCTTTTCAAAGGTTTCCAAATAACTTGTTTTCTCCAAAAAAACCCTCTCTTGAGAAAGTTTTCAAAAACCCTAAGTTTAGTTCGGGCTTTTCTTAGTTTAGGTGACCTAACTCACCTTAACAAAGTTAGGTGGAGACTTCAAATCTTTTTTCAACAGCTCTTATTCGGATCAATTTCTAATGCCGTACTCATCCTTCTAGGAGGATGAGTTCTAACGAGAGAGTACTGTAAGCACCCCATTTTTGACCGCTCAGCAGTCTACACTCCATCCAGACTTGTTTTCAAGTCATTGTGGGCATATTTCAATCGAAACCATTTCTCTAGGTCCAAATTCCATCTTTCCATCGCTTCGCGGGCCTGTCAGGCCCAAATAGAGGCAAAATGACCAAAATGCTCTTAGGGGCATTGTTTCTTTCCAATTCCCTTTCCAATCCCTCTCTCGAGACAGTTTATTCCTTGAGACGGTCCGCGTAGCGAAACTACTCACAAAATCGTTAGAGTAGCGGAAATACTCACAAAACTGTTAGAGTGGCGAAAACACTCACAATCCAGGCACGTCTCCTCGGAGACGGTAAGACCCCTTTCCAATCCCACTCTCGAGACAGTTTATTCCTCGAGACGGTTCCAATCCAGGCATGTCTCCTCGGAGATGGTAAGACCCCTTTCCAAACCCACTCTCGAGACGGTTCCAATCTAGGCACGTCTCTTCGGAGACGGTAAGACCCCTTCCAATCCCACTCCCGAGACAGTTTATTCCTCGAGATGGCCCGAGTAGCGAAACTACCCACAAAACCGTTAGAGTAGCGGAAATACTCATGAAACCGTTAGGGTAGCAGAAATACTCACGGAACCGTTAGAGTAGCGGAAATACTCACAAAACTGTTAGAGTAGCGAAAATGCTCACAAATCATCAACCCCGTCCGAGTAGCAGAAATACTCACAAATCATTAAACCCGTCAGAGTAGCGAAAATACTCACACCGTTAGAGTGGCGGAAACACTCAAAACCTAGGTCAACACCAGTGTCTGTTAGCCCACTTTAGTGAAAAATGACCAAACTACCCTTTGGACCTTTTCCGGTCAAGATGACCATTTTGCCCCTAGGTATCCGAATGCCCCGGGAACCACACCGGCTTTGGGTATCAAACCGGTAACCTCCCGAGACTGCTTCTTGTAGTATTCTCAACCTTTCCTTATCTTCTTGGATCATTCCGAGTCAGTTTTGGCCAACCCGGTGCAAAATGACCCTTTTGCCCCTGGTGGGCCGGTTTCCTTTTCCGACCACACCGGCTCTGGGTATCAAACCGGTAATCTCCCAAGAATTCTTCTTGTAGTATTATTAGCCTTTCCTTATCTTCCCGGATCATTCCGAGTCAATTCTGGCCAACCCGGTGCAAAATGATCATTTCGCCCCTAGTGGGCCGGTTTCCTTTTCCGACCACACCGGCTCTGGGTATCAAACCGGTAACCTCCCGAGAATGCTTCTGGTAGTATTCTTAGCCTTTCCTTATCTTCCCGAATCATTCCGAGTTAGTTCTGGCCAACCCGGTGCAAAATGATCGTTTTGCCCCTGGTGGGCCGGTCTCCTTTTCCGACCATGCCGGCTTTGGAAATCAAACCGGCAACCTCTGGGAACATTCTAAATAATGTTTTCAGATCCCCAGTCTTCTTTTGGGATAGTCTGAGTCTGTCCCGGCAGTTTTCCGGTTCGATTGACCGTTTTGCCCCTAAAGGCCCGGTCGACCATTTTGACACATCTTATCCTCACTTTTCGAGTCAAATACCTCTAGGACACTATTTTAAGTGTCCCTGCTTCTTTTTGACCCCCCGTGTCATTCTTGGACTTTCCGGAGTCACTCCTAGTGAAGCCAAGCTAAAAATTGCATGTTAGTCACTAGTACAGGCACCCAAATCTAGTCAAAGATACGTTGCTTGCCGACTTATAAAGTTTCCTAAGTGGGTGGCGCCACTAGTAGTGGTGCCAAGCCAAGAATTGGCCTGGCGCCACTCTTAGTGGCGCCAAGTGAAATTTTGCCCTGGCACCACTGCAACAAGCGCTAGGTTTGTCCAACTTCTATAAATACAGAGCCTTATTCAACGTGAAAAGGGGCTGCAAACTTAACCTAAGAACCCTATATTTCGATATACAGAGCTCGAGCACTTCCAAAAACCCTAGTTTCCTTAGGTTCTCCAAACCCTAGCCACCCTACACAAACCCTAACCTCCTATTACACTTACACACTCCCCCATATACTCATACACTAGCCTTCAACCATCTTTTGAAGACTGGAGGAGCTGCAACCCGAAGCTTGAAGACAACTCTTGAAGACGAAAGACGAAGATCAAGACCGAAGGCCGAAGACAGCACGGCGCACAAACTAAACAAGATACAAGGTAGGCTCCTAATTTAAGTTTCCGCACTTTCCCCCTCTCTCTTCTCTCTCCAACCCACTTGGGTTTTCTCTATTTTAATCCTCCATCTCTTTCCCGCCCTTTCTTTGCATGCTTGAAACAAGGGGATTCCCGGTCCATGTGTAGGATTGGACTATTGGAGAGTCACCGTGTCGGGGCCTTTCTTCTAGTCTAACCAAAGACCACGTGGGTCCGGCCCCCTTGATTATGTGGTGAAGCCTTAACCTTGTATGTTCACGACCCCAAATTGCATTGTGCATATCATAGTCTTGCATCTTCCGAAAACCGTTTTCAAAGTTGTTTTTCAAAACGTTTTCAAACTTGTTTTCAAAATTGCATCAAAATCTCTTTTTCAAAAACATGTTTTCAAAACCACAATTCTAGGGTGACTCTAGCCTTTTCAATTTCTCTCTTCAAATCAATCTCTTATCAATCGGACTCCGGTCCGAACTACGACTGACCTGATTCCCCCAAAGGGATACGTAGGCAATCTCCATAGGTGCGGTCACAATACTTTTCAAACTTTCAATTCCACCCTCATGGGTGCAGTTTTCAAAATCTTTTCAAATCTAAAATTCCAATTTCAAATTTCTATTTTCAAATTTCTATTTCCAAATTTTCAAACTTTCCAATTTCAATTCCATCTCTTCAAATCTATTTTCAAATCAAATTAATTTCAAACCAATCTCTTTTTAAATCTACTTTTCAATTCTCTTCTATTGCACTTGCATATCATGCATCATGTTAGTTTCTATTCAGACATTGTTTTTCTAAAATGGATAGGATTGGCCAATAGTTAGTTGAAGACTCTCATAGGTGAATCTAGGATAGATTGACATGTAGGTACCGAAAGGGTGGGGTAGGGTGATAGATTAGTGCATCTTCCCTACACGTAACCAACCTCCGAACCTAGGATCACTAATTTCAAAGACCAAACAGAGTTATCTTTTTAAAAAAGGGCTAAATGTTTTCCAAAGGTTGCCAAAC
Organism: Euryodendron excelsum; assembly: GCA_033060915.1. Lineage (NCBI taxonomy): Eukaryota > Viridiplantae > Streptophyta > Magnoliopsida > Ericales > Pentaphylacaceae > Euryodendron > Euryodendron excelsum. The sequence continues at coordinate 13,331,704 of CM065394.1, read as the reverse complement.
AACCTGTTTTCTTAGAAACCCTCTCTTGAGGAGATATTTTCAAAATTGTTTTTCAAAAACCCTAAGTGTAGTTTTCGGATTATTCTTAGTTTTTAGGTGACCTAACTCACCTTAATCAAGTTAGGTGGCGACTCCAAATCATTTTCAAAAGCCCTTTATTCAAACCAATTTTTCAATTCAAACCTAGTCGCACTCATTCTTTTAGGAGGGTGAGTTCTAATGAGAGAGTACATCATTTTTCCCGCTTGTGTGAGTACTCCTCGAGTGCGAAAAATCTGGGCGCAACAACTGGCGACTCCGCTGGGGACACTTAGAGGGTTAGGCTGTTAGTCATGTCTCTTTACCTTTTACCTAGGTAGAGTCTTCAATTAACTTGGTTCAATCCTATTCACTTTAAATTTTCAAAACCAATTTTTCAAAATTGTTTTCAAAAAACATGCATTTATTCATATTATCTTGTATTATGTTTGTCATCCACATACTGACACTTGCATCTTTGTTTTGTAGGTGCGCTTTATGTTTAAATTTTGTCAACTGCTTTGCATGAATGTGATGTACAGGATGAATGGGAGTTGTTAGGCTCTTTCCTCCACTTTTAAAAATCACACACACACTGCATGTGCACTTGCATTCTGCATACTTGCATACCCTGATATGTCCTTTCTAGTTAGAAAGGGGAAACGGTATATTGGTTGTGGGCAAGATGCTGTGTCAGTTTCTTCGCCTACGGCCTCTTGATGGTTCCCCCGCTCGGATCACCAACCGATCATGGCACCACCTTGGGGAGTGGGCCTAGGTTTGAAGATCCGGGGACCGAGCCTTTTTAGAACGCATTAGTCAACCCTCAACCTCATACTTATATAAACACCATGCATAGCCGAACCTCTGCCGGATTTAAGACACGAGCACTATTTTCAAAATCACGGAGGAAAGGGCGACTGCTCTTACTTTCATTTATACCTGTTTATTCCTGCTGTTATAATGCTTGTATTTATACTGTTATAATGCCTGCCTAACTGTTCATGCATGCATGTTTACTTTGATTGTACCTTCTCTCTTTATACTTTTTGCATATTCATGTTCATGCATTCAATATCCCATGTCAAGACAAGAGTTCCAAGTAACTCAAGTCACTGCATTCTCATGCATATGATCAACCCATTGAGAGTGACACCAACGTCACTTTCCATTGCATTGAACCCACCCAAACCCTAAGGGTTCCCGCGTAACCCTAAGGACTCATTGCATGCATCTCGATTCATCCCATAAGAGGGGCCCCAATCCCTCTATGCTTACGGAGATAGGGTTGCTAAGAAGACAAGGGGCAATCAATCAACAAGGTCTCTCAGCGACCTCTTCGACATCAAATCCAAGGAAGGCGAATCTGAAGACTCAAGAGTAGTTTAGGATCTCCCTTTGTAAAAGTAGATAGGTGGAAGTCCAAAGGACAATGTTCCCCCTCTCCCTATTAAAATGTATTTCAATTCCTTTGTATCTTAAACCTAGAATTTAATGTACTTCTTTATTTTTATGAATGAATGCATGAATGGCTGAAGGTTCCCACCTGACGGTAAAGTGTTTGCATACAGGGGCAAGCCCCCTATCTCCAAAAGTGAGCCAACACATCATGTTTAGTCTCCCTCTCAAAAAGGGGCACCTTAGAGCATGCATTGCATAAAGACTTGCCAAGGTCAAACACTGACTCTTCCCTTTTGTTGGTTTTAGGTACCTTCCCTCGTTCCCCAATCTTACAAGCATGGAATTGCTTACTCTTGATACTTTAACTCAGTTACTAGCAGAGACAAGGGGAGTCAAGCATAAGATGACCAAAATGGAAGGCATGCTTTCCTCACTCTTATCCCACACAACTCGAGAGCAAGCAGAGTCCTTGCAGGCCCAAACCTATGATGGACAAAAAAGGATAAAGAAGGAAGATCATGACTATGCCGCCACCATTGCTTCCCAACGACCTCCCCGGGCCGAGGGCCTTGTTCGAATGCCTTCTAAACCAACCCCTAACCAAACACAAGGATTATATGACCTTTCCTTCAGATGTCATCCCGACCCTTTTGGCCTTGCTACCGAAAATGGTCCCATTTTGAAGCATAGAACCCGAAGCCCTTTCAATTCCCAAACCATCAACCCAGCTGCGACCTCACCAAAACGTGGTCCCCAATCATCAAAAGCATCTGCAATACCTCCTCGGACTAGGCAAACAAATGGGAAGAAGCGGACATTTACAAAACTTGCGTGCTCACAGACCGCTGTTTATTTTGGCCTTTTAGCAGCTGGGTATCTGAAACCTGTACCTGCTCGACCCCAGCCCAATCCCTTGCCTCATTATTTCAAATTTGCAGCAAGCTGTAAGTATCATTCGGATAGCCAAGGACATGATACTGAAGATTGTTTGGCCCTCAAGCATAAGATTCAAGACCTGATAGATAACAAGATCATTGGGGTACGACCAGCAAATCCTTCTCCAAACAGCTCTGCAAACCCTCCACTGGACCATGCTGTCAACATCATTACAAAGTTTGATAACAACAAGGTTTGTTTTGCTGCATGCTAAGAGATATATTCAAGGACGGAAAGGAAATGGAATGCGAAGATGCCTGGTCACGATATAACCCCAATGAGATGCCGACCCCCAAAGACAAACTTGCATACGAGTCTATGAAGAAAATTGATGAGGAACTGTCTAAACTCCATAATAAGAATCCCCCATTATGTACACCTGAGGAGCATCGAGCCCCAAATGGAGGCTAGAGCAGAAAACCCTGGGCACGACCTATCGAGCTGGACGAATATGAATCGCCCGAGTGGTTTGTTAGAGAAACTCGGGAGCAAACAAATGAAGGCCAAAACAATCAAGAAAGCTGACGATTAGATCATCACTGCCAACCCACTTGGAACTCCGGGAGAAGCATTTACCTATCCTGCCTTAGTTGAAAATCTCAACCGTGGATGGAATGCAGACGAGGGCACAGGCCCAAGACCTTACTAAAAATGGGTTCCTTGCACAAGCGTACAAGAGAGGGGTGGTTTCACCCACTTTCTTTCTATCCCTTTTACTTACTGTTTTTAAATTAATGTTTACATTTTCTTATTGCCTAAGAACCTTATGCTTTTCGTAAAAATAATAATAATAATCAAATGACAGTCTTTTATTCCATTGTTGTTGTCTTGTCCTCCCTGGGAATAGTGACTACTTTCTACGCAAGGGGCATGGTTTGTCTTATGGAATGATCCAACTTGAAGGGATGATAGCATGAGTTAACTACTCACCAAATGACTAGCCTTCCACAGAGAGAGAGAATAAGGATGAGTGAGGATACTACCCAAAGGCAGCACTTGCAAGACTCTGAGGCTAAGCGATGTGTGGCCAGTTTATCAAGAGGAAGAGGAGCCATCTTTCATTCCCCCACATATAAAGAATAAATAACTGAAGAAATAACTAAATGTGCTCATATTCCCTTTGCTTAACCCTTAGTGCCTCGCAAAAAGTGAAAATTTTCTTTGTTAACCTTAATCCAAGATTGTCCTCCCCACATTGGGGCAGACAATAGTTGAGAACTCTAGAGTGGTGTCCACCTCTATCATGCTAGGATAGTGTTGAAAACTCTATGGATCAAGCAATCTAATTCAAAGTGAAGAGAGACCCTCATTTCATTTCCCACACAGTCAAAAGTAACCCCTTGCCAAACCCGTTGAGCCACTTATCTTTTCTTAACAAAACCCTAACCTAGGGATTACCGCCCACACCGGGTATGTTGAACTACTAAGGAAAAGGTTTAAGGGAAAAGGGTTAAATAATTGTTTCGTTTTATAAAAGAAAAGAAAAGAAATAGAAAGAAAAAGCAAAAGAAAGGAGTTGCCAAGGGGCAAGAGGCCAAAAAAAAAAAAAAAAAAAAAAACAAATCCTTTAAGGAAAGGCCTGAAGAAAATTATGATTGAGTTATCTTCAAAAGCATAATGAGAAGATCAAATGAGAAGAAAGTCATGTTTATCTCAAAAAGTCTATAGAAGGGGTGACAGAAAACATTATCTTCACCCTGAGAAATATATGGTCAAAAGCAAGAAGGAAATTTAAAGGTGATCCTAGGTTACAAGGAAACCCAGTAGGTACAATAGGTTTGAGCCTTTACCCTTTCTTGCAAAACCCTGAAACCATGGCCTACATTACAACTCTATTAAAGTCCCCTCTGATTGAAAATAGATTGCCTGATCTAAATGAGTTAGATACGTTGCCAAAGCTGAAAAAAAAAAAAAAAGAGGGAGGATGCTAATCTTACTGAAAAATGGTTAAGGACAGTATGGATCTAAACCTTGCTGAAAACAACATTGAATTTGAGGCTACATATCCCGTTGTTTCTAAAACCCTATAACCTAGCCTACATTATGGTCCTAAATAAAGTCTTCTCGGATTGAAATGACTGGCCACTTATCGCTCTGCCAAAGGTCAGGTAAGCGGTTGCTAAAACTCCGAGAGTCGAGAGTCTTAGCCCAATAACCCTATACACTAACCCTGGGATAGAAAGTTGGGGGGCAGTCAAGAGGTTGAGAAAGGTACGAAGTGCTATCATCCAATCGAGGTAGGATTGAGCCAGAAGAGAGGCTAAACCCCTGAAGAGGAGGGAGTTACCATTCCCAAGGCTACAAGTCTAACAGCACCCTGTGTCATTCTATTAACATATTTCTAACTTGTGCATATGTTAAAAAAAAAATAAAAAAAAATCAGCATGAGCTTTACATATATAGGACATAACTCCCTATAGAAATAGAAGTCACCAATATCAACTCATGTAATAAATATCTAACATCATCATACATCACATGCATTTGATCATATGCTTAGCTGTAAAGATCATAAATGTATCTATCTATCCATGCATCTAAGTACCATAAACATTCGTTTTTGTACAAAATATCAGAATAAAACTGTCTAACATAAATACAACTCAGGGACCAGGGGCAAAAGAGGATCAAAGTCTCCACAAGGGGCATCTATCACAGGTCGAAGTTGATGTCATCTGGATCAAAATCCCCGAAGCCCGGCATCGGAGGAGGTGGATAACTACTCGAAGCACCACCATCCTGTAGGGAAGATAGAACCAAAATCAGCCGCAAGCAAAAGGAGCTAAGAAATAGCAGAGCAATAAGGAGCTAAGAGAGAATAAATTACCCCCCCACCACCCATCTGAGATAACTGAGCCGTCAGGGAAGCCACCTCGGCCTGGTACTGGTCCCGCTCCATCTGATACCGGTCTCTCTGGTCTCTCACAGCAGTAAACTCGGCTTGGGGCACATATCCTCCAGCACGGCGCCATAGGTCAACCACCTCCTGGCCAACAGCGTACCCGCCGACTACTACCACAAACCAGGTGAAGGCACCAACAGAATGGGCTCCAAAGTGTGCAGCGTAATCCGTATCTGGAGGAAGCAAGAACTCGGCACCTGGCTGGTGCTTCTGGTAGGGGATAGGCACTCTTGCCACCAGGGCTCCAAACATATACTCTGGCGGAGCTCCTGCTGATCGAAACTCCTTGTGAAACTACCGCCAATGTCGCTCTCCAAGGTAGGACTCCCAAGTGTCATCACTGAGAAAAGCAGCTCTCGATAAGGACAACGGGACCAGGTACCGGACTGTCTCGTAATGGACTGATCTAATGAAGGGCCGCCAGGTCACGTCCCTCGCCTCAATCAGCTCCAGGTTAGCCCGGAGCGTCACGAAGTCAGTAATCTCCGATCACTGGGCAACCCGGTCACGAGCCCACCTCAAAGCACGAGGATAGAGATCATCCTCAACAACTGCAGGGCGACGCACTAGCAGGTACTCGTAACTTCACCAGACAAGGAAGGGCTAAAAGCTAGTCATGCTGCCCCAGCGAGAAGAAGTCCGAACCCGCATCGATCGAAGAAAGCAGCCAAAAGAAAAGGACCCCCAGTCCAACTCAGACAAAGCTCCCAGATCGGCTACTATACTCACCAAACGGCACGGCACGAGTGACTTGTTGTTGTTGCAGAAGCAGCTAAAGATGATGTACAACACAAGTCCCCGTCTCATGATATCCCACCTGGCAGGCGATGGCTCAGTAGCAAAAGTACTCTCACCCTGACTAATCCAAGAGACTGGGAAGGTAGAACGCTCAGGCTGAGGCAAGTCCAACAGCAAACAGGCCTCGTCCCTGCTGACCGGGTGCAAGGTGATCCGCCGGTCGACAAAGGAGAGTCCTGTAATAATCGCCCAATCTAAAGGAGTGGGGCCTAACTCGAAGCCGACAAAATGGAAGGTCCCAGTCTCCCTGAACCACCTCTCAACAAGTGCCAGTACCAAATGCCGGTTCAGGCGGTTAGCCTGTAATCCCATAAAGGCGCCAAACCCGATCTCTGCCAAGAAAGCGCGGTATGATGGGGCAGCCTGCTGCATGGTCATAAAAATCTGATGAATAGCCCCTCGGAAAGCTGTATGTACCCGCAGAGGTGGCAAATGCTGTCTGGAGTATACACTAGGATGATAGGCCAGATCCCCAAGTGGTGGAACATCTGGCATCTGCAGATCTCCCAAGTCGGCGTTTGTCTGTCTATGCCTGGAAGAAGCTCTCCCATAGCCGGTCACCTGGTCCCCTAGGCCCGGTACCTCCTCCTCAGCATCAATCTCCTCAGCAAAAGCCTACTCAATCGGAGGAAAAGGGTCGACAGGTGGTCTACTCACCTGCCCGCTCTGGCTAGATAAAGATCGTCCGGTAGATCGTCGACTACCTCTAGATCGGCTAGAGCCGCCAGCAGAATCTGTCCGGGCCGCCTTTCCTGAGCGGCGTCTCCTCTCAGAACCGTCATCACCTACATCTGTCATCCTGAAAAGGTAAGCCAAGGTAAGTGATGTTAATATACCATCCATGTAGTTTAAATAACAGTAAAATAAAACAAACAAATAACGCAAAACAAATAAAGGATTTTGAATAACAAATCAAAAACAAAATTTTCACACATCTTGGTTTTCTAACTCCAAATCACATCTCAAGGGTTCTCTGCCTTTTCCCTTCAAAAAGATTTATTTCTAAGATTTTAACCACCTCTTTCCATAATTTCTAAAAATTTCGGCAGAGTCCCGTTTAAAAATGGCCCCTACAACACCCATGACATCAACACAAAACACGAAATATACAGCTTCCAACGCCACAATCACGTAACAATGGCACCCCTGCACACTTTTCAATTTTTCAAAATTTTCAAAACTCATGTTTTATTTTTCAAATAAATCAATGGTTTTCAAAAGGCTTCCAAAATTTTTCAAAATCACCTCAAATGTTTTCAAAATATTCCTACATTTTTCCAAATTTCAAACTTTAAAAATTTCATCAATTTCTTGAATTTTCTAATTTTTTCTAATTTTCTAAATATTTTTCTATTTTTTAAAAAATAAAAAATTCACCGAGTTTTCAAAAAATCACGAAACTTCATACGGTTGTCAAACAAATTTTTCTAAGGCATATGGCACGAAAACATGGCCAGAAAACCCAATACCCATGCTTATAGGAACAAATTTCCTATTCCTGCAGAAAACCCCCTTCACACATTTACATATAATCACTCAAATTCAATCAAACAACCATCAAAATGAAAAAACAACATCACCAAAGTGTTCAAAACATATCAAAACATTAATTTCCACTATTCACATGATTCAACCGAAGTTCTACACATCAAGATCAACAAAATTTGAAAACTCACCTTTTGGAAGTTCTCCGGCGAAATCTTCTCCTCCGGCGACTTTTCCGGCGACGTGCACTCCTTCCGGCAATCACCCACGGTCCCTAAGGAGTGCTCCTTCAAGGTTCAAGTCGATTTCCACTTGAAGACTCTCGGATTCTCTAAAAACTCTTCAAATCCCGTAATTGTTCGAACCAGAAATTTTATGATTTTTAACCTTAAGCCTGGCGCCACTAGCAGAGGCGCCAGTGCTTTATTGCCAAAGACGCCACTGCTAGTGCCGCCAGTTCTAAATTTTGGGCAGTTTTGCCCTTTTTCCCGCCAAAACATGTTTTCGAAGGCCATTTTGGCCTGTTATCCGTTTTCGACCCCCGTTGTCGAAAGAATCTCAGTATCCGTCCCTCCGACGGCCTCGCGGTCAACATGGGACTCTTACTTTTATCGTTTTCTGTCCTTGACAAACAAAGACAGAAAAAGAGGGGCAGCTGTAAGCACCCCATTTTTTACCGCTCGGCAGTCTACACTCCATCCAGACTTGTTTCTAAGTCATTGTGGGCATATTTCAATCGAAACCATTTCTCTAGGTCTAAATTTCATCTTTTCATCGCTTCGCGGGCCTATCAAGCCCAAATAAAGGCAAAATGACCAAAATGCTCTTAGGGGCATTGTTTCTTTCCAATTCCCTTTCTAATCCCTCTCTCGAGACAGTTTATTCCTCGAGACGGTCCGAGTAGCGAAACTACTCACAAAACTGTTAGAGTAGCGGAAATACTCACAAAACCGTTAGAGTGGCGGAAACACTCACAATCCAGGCACGTCTCCTCAGAGACAGTAAGACCCCTTTCCAATCCCACTCTCGAGACAGTTTATTCCTCGAGACGGTTCCAATCCAGGCATGTCTCCTCGGAGACGGTAAGACCCCTTTCCAAACCGACTCTCGAGACGGTTCCAATGCAGGCATGTCTCTTCGGAGACGGTAAGACCCCTTCCAGTCCTACTCTCAAAACAGTTTATTCCTCGAGACAGTCCAAGTAGCGAAACAACTCACAAAATCGTTAGAGCAGCGGAAATACTCACGAAACCATTAGGGTAGCGGAAATACTCACGGAACCGTTAGAGTAGCGGAAATACTCACAAAACTGTTAGAGTAGCGGAAATACTCACAAATCATCAACCCCGTCCGAGTAGCAGAAATACTCACACCGTTAGAGTGGCGGAAACACTCAAAACCTAGGTCAACACCAGTGTCTGTTAGCCCACTTTAGTGAAAAATGACCAAACTACCCTTTGGACCTTTTCCGGTCAAGATGACCATTTTGCCCCTAAGCATCCGAATGCCCCGAGAACCACACCGGCTCTGGGTATCAAACCAGTAACCTCCCGAGAATGCTTCTTGTAGTATTCTCAGCCTTTCCTTATCTTCCCGGATCATTCCGAGTCAGTTCTGGCCAACCCGGTGCAAAATGACCGTTTTGTCCCTAGTGGGCCGGTTTCCTTTTCCGACCACACCGCCTCTGGGTATCAAACCGGTAACCTCTCGAGAATGCTTCTTGTAGTATTCTTAGCCTTTCCTTATCTTCCCGGATCATTCCGAGTCAGTTCTGGCCAACCCGGTGCAAAATGACCGTTTTGCCCCTAGTGGGCCGGTTTCCTTTTCCGACCACACTGCCTCTGGGTATCAAACCGGTAACCTCCCGAGAATGCTTCTTGTAGTATTCTCAGCCTTTCCTTATCTTCCCGGATCATTCCGAGTCAGTTCTGGCCAACCCGGTGCAAAATGACCGTTTTGCCCCTGGTGGGCCAGTCTCCTTTTCCGACCACACCGGCTCTGGAAATCAAACCGGCAACCTCTGGGAACATTCTAAATAATTTTTCCAGATCCCCAATCTTCTTTCGGGATAGTCTGAGTCTGTCCCGGCAGTTTTTCGATTCAATTGACCGTTTTGCCCCTAAAGGCCCAATCGACCATTCCGACACATCTTATTCTCACTTTTTGAGTCAAATACCTCCAGGACACTATTTAAGTGTTCCTGCTTCTTTCCGGCCCCCCGAGTCATTCCCGGCTCCTTCAAATCATTCCTGGACTTTCCGGAGTCACTCCTAGTGAAGCCAAACTAAAGATTGCATGGTAGTCACTAGTACAGGCGCCCAAATCTAGTCAAAGATACGTTGCTTGCCGACTTATAAAGTTTCCTAAGTGGGTGGCACCACTAGTAGTGGCGCCAAGCCAAGAATTGGACTAGCGCCACTAGGAGTGGCGCCAAGTGAAATTTTGCCCTGGCGCCACTGCAACAGGCGCCAGGTTTGTCCAACTTCTATAAATATAGAGCCTTATTCAACGTGAAAAGGGGCTGCAAACTTAACCTAAGAACCTTATATTTCGATATACAGAGCTCGAGTACCTCCAAAAATCCTAGTTTCCTTAGGTTCTCCATATCCTAGCCACCCTACACAAACCCTAACCTCCTATACACTTACACACTCCCCTATATACTCATACACTAGCCTTCAACCATCTTTTGAAGACTGGAGGAGTTGCAACCCGAAGCTTGAAGACAACTCTTGAAGACGAAAGACGAAGATCAAGACCGAAGGCTGAAGACAGCACGACGCGCAAAATAAATAAGATACAAGGTAGGCTCCCTATTTAAGTTTCTGCACTTTCCCCCTCTCTCTTCTCTCTCCAACCCACTTGGGTTTTCTCTATTTTAATCCCCCATCTCTTTCCCACCCTTTCTTTGCATGCTTGAAACAAGGGGATTCCTGGTCCATGTGTAGGATTGGGCTATTGGAGAGTCACCGTGTTGGGGCCTTTCTTCTAGTCTAACCAAAGACCACGTGGGTCCGGCCCCCTTAATTATATTGTGAAGCCTTAACGTTGTATGTTCACGACCCCAAATTACATTGTGCATATCATAGTCTTGCATCTTCCAAAAACCGTTTTCAAAGTTGTTTTTCAAAACGTTTTCAAACTTGTTTTCAAAATTGCATCAAAATCTCTTTTTCAAAAACATGTTTTCAAAACCACAATTCTAGGGTGATTCTAGCCTTTCCATGGCTAGGATTGCTTTAGGAAAGTGTTACATTAAAAGTGACCTTTTATGGTCTATATTTTCGAATCTTGTTGTTTTCAAAACCGCTTTCCTAAAGTGGTTCTAGCCCTTTTATGGTTAGAATTGCTTTAGGAAAGTGAGATGTTTTTACACCTTCTAAAAACTCTCTTTAAAAATCTCTTCCTAAAAATCTCTTTTTCAACATACTTTCCTAAAACTCCCCTCTTCAAAATTGTTTTCAAAAACTCCCTTCCAAAATCTATTTTTCAAAACTCTCTTTTTCAACTCCTCTCCAAAATCTTTTCCTCAAAATTCACTTTCTAAAATCACCCCCTAGATTCACTTTCCTAAAAAAAATCTCTCCTAAAAATCTTTCCAAAAACTCTCTTTTCCAAAATCTTCCTTCTAGAAATTCCCCTCTAGGTTTTCCTTCCAAAACCTTCGTTTCAAAAAACGCATTTTCTAAAAATCCCATTTCCTTAGAGCCCAAGTCAAGCCCTAGAACCCACAATTAGGAAACCCTAAATTTTCTTCCCAAAAACATGGTTTTCAAACTTTACCCCAAACCTAGGTTTCCAAAATCTTTTGTTTTCTACATAAAAAATATACATGTTTCCAAAACCTGTTTTCTATGTCAAGACGATAATTTTCCAAATCTAGGGTTTCTAGAATTTCCTTTTCCAAATCCTTACCAAATCCTATCTTCCCTTTAGGAAACTAAATCAAATCTCCCCGTTTAGAAAACTAGATCCCGTCTTCCGTTTTTGGAAACAAAATCAAATCTTTTCTTTTAGAAACCAAATCCAATCCCTTCCTAATCCAAACCTTTCTTAATTCAATTCCTTCCTAAACCATAAGTTTCCTAAACTTAAATTTTAAATCTTTTCTTAAATTTCAAAATCCAACTCTTTCTTAATTCAAATCCTTCCTAAACTTCCACTTTCCTAAATCTTAAGTTTCCAAAACTTGAACATAAAAATATTTCCTAAATTTTAAAACTCAACTTTCAAATTTTCCCTAATTCAGCCCTTTCCTAATTCTACCCTCTTTTCAAATCTTAACTTCTTAAACCTAAGTTTTCAAATCTTTCCTAAACTCAAGCCTTTCCTAATTTCAAGACTTTCTAAAATTCAAACTCTAAAACTTTCTAAATCCTAAACTTTCTAAATTTCAAATCTTTCTAAAATTCTAAGCTTCCTAAATTCAAGACTTTCTTAAGTTAAATTTTTCTAAACCCAAATCTTTCTAAACTCTAAACTTTCCAAAACTTCAACATCTTTCCAAATCTAAGACTTTTCTAAACTCAAAGCTTTCTTAATTTAAAACTTTCTTAATTCAAACATTTCCTAAATTGAAAACTTTCCTTTTTCAAACCTTTCCCAAAACGAAACTTTCTTATTTTCAAAACTTCCTTGTTTTCAAAACTTTCCAAAATCAAAACTTCCCTTTTTCAAACATTTCTAAATTCGAAACTCTCCTAATTTGAAAACTTTCCTAATTCAAAACTTTCCTAAGTTGAAACTTTCCTAAACCTAAAACTTTCCAAAAATAACATTTTCCTAATTCAAAACTTTCCTAATCCAAATCTTTCCTAAATTCCAAGTTTCCAAATCTTTCTAAATCTTCCAAATCCAACATTCCAATCCAATCTTTCTTAATCTCAAGTCTAGGTTTCCTAAACCTCCTTCTTCCCAAAACCCAGTCTTTCCAAAATCAATCTTTCCAAAACAAGTCCAATCTTCTCAATTTCAATTTCCAATCTCCTCTTCTAGTCTTAAATCAAATCCAATTTTCAATTCAATCTCTTTCTCCCAATCCAATTTCTCTCTTCAAATCAATCTCTTTTCAATCGGACTCCGGTCCGAACTACGACTGACCTGATTCCCCCAAAGGGATATGTAGGCAACCTCCATAGGTGCGGTCACAATACTTTTCAAACTTCCAATTCCACCCTCATGGGTGCGGTTTTCAAAATCTTTTCAAATCTAAAATTCCAATTTCAAATTTCTATTTTCAAATTTCTATTTCCAAATTTTCAAACTTTCCAATTTCAATTCCATCTCTTCAAATCTATTTTCAAATCAAATTAATTTCAAACCAATCTCTTTTTAAATCTACTTTTCAATTCTCTTCTATTGCACTTGCATATCATGCATCATGTTAGTTTCTATTCAGACATTGTTTTTCTAAAATGGATAGGATTGACCAATAGTTAGTTGAAGACTCTTATAGGTGAATCTAGGGTAGATTGGCATGTAGGTACCGAAAGGGCGGGGTAGGGTGATAGCTTAGTGCATCTTCCCTACACGTAACCAACCTCCGAACCTAGGATCACTAATTTCAAAGACCAAACGGAGTTATCTTTCTAAAAAAGGGCTAAATGTTTTTCAAAGGTTGCCAAACAACCTGTTTTCTTAGAAACCCTCTCTTGAGGAGATATTTTCAAAATTATTTTTCAAAAACCCTAAGTGTAGTTTTCGGATTATTCTTAGTTTTTAGGTGACCTAACTCACCTTAATTAAGTTAGGTGGCGACTCCAAATAATTTTCAAAAGCCCTTTATTCAAACCAATTTTTCAATTCGAACCTAGTCGCACTCATTCTTTTAGGAGGGTGAGTTCTAACGAGAGAGTACAACATTTTTCCTGCTTGTGTGAGTATTCCTCGAGTGCGAAAAATCTGGGCGTGACAAGTACCATGCATTTTTCAATTATTCTTGAGTGCGAAAAAACCAGGGGGTGACAAAGCCCATGTGCCATATAGCTTTACTCCCAGAACTTGCTTAATATGGTGATTCTCATCATGGCACCTAATGTCATCATCTTTTCTGACGAAGAAATTCCTGGCGATAGAACTAGACGTACCTTACCCTTGTACATATTTGTCAAAACCAAGGGAATGATTGTATTAAGAGTTTTAGTAAACAACGGGTCCATATTAAACGTGTTACTAATTTAGCTCTAGAAAGACTCAGGATGGATCAATCATACTTAAGCCACAGTAGTACCATTGTACGAGCCTTTGACGAATCAAGAAGATAGGCTGTGGGAGAAGTCGAGATACTAGTCAAAATAGGAACAATAACCTTCGCCATCAAGTTTCAAGTCTTGCAAATACTTTCGAACTACATCATGCTACTGGTGAGACCATGGATACACTCAGCAGGAGCAGTACCATCTAGCCTTGATAAAAAAATCAAGTTCATTATCAATACAAAATTGATCTCCATTTTTACTGAGAAAGAATTCGCTATCTATAAGGCCGATACAGTCCCTTGTGCCAAGGTAGTTGTAATACATCACTTTTTATCATTGGAATGCGTCATTTTTAATCAAATGATCGCCCACTACTTCAAGAAAAACAGACATTACCCGGGGAAAGAGCTAGGCAAAGAGCTACAAGGAGAGCTCAAGATTCTAGATATACCTTTATATGAGCTCACCTTTGGACTAGGATACAAGCCCATAAACAGAGAAGTACAAGAGAAAATTTAGAAAAAAAGAAGGGAAAGGAGGATGACTCTCCTCAAGGACACAAGAAGGGACAAGAAAGAAAGAGAACTAATCCACCAGTTTGACCAGCTCTACATGTCCATGCAAGGAGAAAGTTCCACCTCTAAAACCAACCAGAAGAAGGGAGAAGTTTAGCTTGAGGTCATGGCCAATTTGTTTCCAGAAAGCAATGTTCTGATGATTGACACAAGTCGCCCTTCGGAAGAAAAGGCAGTAGCCGATGCTTCCATCCAACCAGCTTATCCTAGAGAAAAGCTTAACAACTAGAATAGTGAAAACCTTATCCAAGCCCGTAAGTTTTGGCATAGGCTTGTTAGGGCAATGAATGAAATTCTACCTCTCTCTAAATGAAATTGGTCTTTAAAATTCATAGTTTTTTGTTTTGCAAGAATTAAGACCTGTAATAGATATATCTATCAACGGAAATATCACTCTCTTTTTTACTAATCTCTTTTATTTGTTCCTTGTCAAGGATCCCCATATCCAATGCCTTAGCCAGTTAATTGAAAGAATGTCTATCTTGACAAGTCATGACTTTGAGACCGAAATTAACTATTGACTCTTAGGAATTGAACTTGATGTAAGCCACACAAATAAAGTTCTAGAAGAAATCTGTGAGTAGGTAAAAAGGTATGAGAGCTGCAAAACCCCCAACATTGAGGAAATAGAGACAGCCAACTTGGGGAGCAAAGATACCTTGTAATAGGTTAAAATTGGCACATAGATGGATCAATGGCAGTGTAAAGAAATGTTGGAGCTACTGGCTGCTTACCTTGATATATTTGCCTAGTCCTTACAGAATATGCTAGGGCTAGATGAGTCCATTATTGAGCACAGATTACCCTTGGATCCTCAGATGAAACCTATGAAACAAAAGTTGCAAAGGTATAAGCTTGAATGGAGCCTAAAAGTCAAAGAGGAAGTGATCAAGCAATTTCGTGCAGGGTTCTTACAAGTCATTGAGTACCCTCAACAGTTAGCAAATATTGTCCCCTTCCTAAAAAGGATGGCAAAGTATGAATGTGCATCGACTTTCGGGACCTCAATAAGGCAAGCCCAAAGGATGACTTTTCCTTACCTTATATAGATCTCCTTATCGATAACACTACAGGACACAAAATGTTCTCATTCATGGGTGATTTTTTTGAGTATAATCAAATCAAGATAGCTGAAGAAGACTGTGAGAAAACCACTTTCATCACATCATAGGGTTTATATTGTTATCGAGTAATACCAATCGGTTTAAGAAATGCAAGGGAAACCTATCAAAAAGCCATAGTTGTCATGCCCTGATTTTTGCAGTCGAGAAAAAAACAAATAAGAAAACACAGTCCTCTCTCGTTAGAACTCATCCTCCTAGAAGGACGAGTGCTACTAAGTTTGAACTAGAAATTGATTTGATTAAGGGCTTTTGAAAAAGATTTAGAGTTGCCACATAACTTGATTAAGGTGAGTTAGGTCACCTAAAACTAAGCACAATCCGAAGATTACACTCAGGGTTTTTAAAAAGGTTTTGAAAACTTCCTCAAGAGAGGATTTTTAAGAAAAACTGGTTGTGTAGCAACCTTTGAAAAGATTTAAGCCATTTTTAAAAATAATTCCATTTTGGTCTTTGAAAATAGTGATCTAGGTTTGAAAGTTGGTTATGTGTAAGGAAGATATCCTAACATCATCACCCTACCCCGCCCTTTTAGTACCTACATGTCTATTCACCCTAGATTCACTTAATTAGAATCTTTGATTAATAAATGTCCAATATTATCCACTTTAAAAAGAACTTTAGAAAGAAAATTGGTATGATGTATGACATGCAAGTGAGAGAAAGAGATTTGATTTGGAAAATAGATTTGGAAGAAAGATTTGATTTTGAGAATAGATTTGAAAAGAAAGATTTAATTTTGAAAATAGATTTGAAACGAAGATTTGAAGTTTGAAAGAAGGTTTTAGAAATTGAAAACTTGAAATAGATTGTGGAATTGGAGATTTAAAAAAGATTGTGACCGCACCCATGAGGGTTGCCTACATATCCCTTTTTAGGAATTAGGTTAGTCGCAGTTCAGACAAGAGTCCGATTGAAAATAGACACTTTGAGATTTTTGAAAAGTTCGATTTGAAAAAGGTTTGATTTAAACTTAGAATAGAAGATTTGAGATTGAACTTGGAATTGACTTTGATTTGAAAAGGAACGAGTTGAGTTTTGAAAAGATTTGGACTTTAATTGAAGTTGGAAAAAACCATCTTGGCTTGAAAAGGAGTTTTAGAAAAGAATTGAAAAGAGTTAAAACTTCCAAACTTTAGATTAAGGTTGAACTAGGGTTTAGGCCTTCTAGGGTTTAGGTAATCTAAAGTTGGAGCATGGACTTGAATTAGAAAGGTTTGATCTAGACTTGAAAAGTTTGATTTGAGTTTAGTAAACTTATAGTTAGGAAAGATGGAACTTAGAATAAGTTGGAAATGATTTGATTTGATTTAGAAACACTTGACTTGGAATGATTTGGAAAGCTTGGGTTTAAGAAAGATTGGACTTTGGAAAGCTTTGAATTATGAAAGTTTCAAAATAGAAAAGTTCCATTTTAGGAAAGTACCAAATTAGGAAAGATTTGAAAAGTTGAGATTTAGAATTTAGAAAGTTTTAGAATTTGGAAAGATTGAAATTTATAAAGGTTTGAAATTAGGAAATGTTAGAATTAAGAAAGATTTGATTCCTGTTTCCTAAAGTAGAAGATTAGATTTTATTTCAAAAAATAGATGATTTGATTTTGTTTCCAAAATTGGAGAATTTGACTTAGTTTTCTAAGTTGGAAGATTTGATCTAGTTTCCTAATTTGAAAGATTATATTTGACATGGAATTGGAAATATTTGAGTTTTGAAAATCTAAGGTTTTGAACTCTAAGTTTTTGATGTAGAAAATAGTTTTTGGAAACCTATGGTTTGAAGCAAAATAGGAAGCCATAGAACTAGGGTTTCCTAACCATGGATTCTAAGGTTTGACTTGGACTCTAAGAAAAAGAGTTTTTAGAAAGGAAATCTTTGAAAAGAGTTTTTAGGAAAGAGAGTTTAAAGAGAGTTTTTAGAAACTAGATTTTTGAAGAGAACTTTTGAAAAAGAATTTGGAAAGGGGTTTGAATATGGACTTGTGAAATCTTTTGAATGTCTCACTTTTCTAAAACGATTCTAACCATGAAAAGATTAGAACCATTCTAAGTTGATGGTTTTGAAAATAACATAATTTGAAATATTGACCATAACGATCACTTTGAATATCACACTTTCCTAAAACAACCCTAGCTATGGAATAGCTAGAATCATCTTAAGATTGTGGTTTTGATCAAAACAATGTAGGGTTTACACCCAAAATGTGGACCTTGATTGTTACAATGAATATGACACTTTCTTAAAACAACCCTAACCATGGAATGGTTAGGATCACTTCAAGATTGTGATTTTGAAAATAAGATTTTGAATACAAGTTTTGAAAGAGAGTTTTGATGCAAGTTTTGAAAACCACTTTGAAAACAAGTTTTGAATGGATGTATGAGTATGATATGCACAATGCAAGTAAGGTCGTGAACATATAAGGTTAGGCTTCACCACATAATCAAGGGGGCTAAATCCACACGATCTAAGGTTGAACTAAAAGAAAGCCCCCGACACGATGACTTTCAACAATCCTTCCTACGCATGAATCGGGGAATCCCTTGTTTCAAGCATGCAAGAAAGGGAAGTAGAAGATGGGGAATTAAAATAAAAAGAGAACCTAAGTGGGTTAGGAGGAAGAAGAGAGAGGGGAAACGTACGTAAACGTAAATCGAAAGCCTACCTTTTCTTCCTCTTACTTTACTTGTTTTATTTGCTTTGCTTTACTTGGGCTTTGAGAATCTTGAAGTTGCAGCACCTTGAGTGTTCAATAGCTTACTTTGAGGCTGGTGTATGAGTGTATGAGTGTATGGAGTGTGTATAGACTAGGGTTAGAGTGTATGGAGGCTAGGGTTTGAAGAGACTCAAAGGAATTAGGATTTGGAAAGAATTCGAGCTCTGTTTTCAGAGAGGCAGCGTTTCTGGATTGAGGTTGTGGACCCTTTTCAATCAAGGGGGAGGGTCTATATTTATCGACACAAAAACAACCTAGAGCCTGTTGAAGTGGCGCTAGGGTAAAAGTCCCATTGGCGCCACTAGGAGTGGCACCAGGCCATTTATTGACTTGGCATCACTATTAGTGGCACCAACCAGTTAGGAAAGATTTTAGGGTGGCAAGAAATATATCTTTCAATCCTTAATACGCAAGGTAAAAGATTTAAGTGCCTATACTAGTGACTACCATGCAATTTATGGCTTGGCTCTACTAGGAGTGACTCCGAAAGGTCTGCGAATATTTCAGGAGGTCGAGAATGATTCAGAAGACCAGAAATGGGTAGGAACCCTTGAAATAGTATCCCAGGGGTAATGGACTTTGAAAACAATGCCGGAATGTTTGGAAAGGCCGATAAGCCTGCTAGGAATAAAACGGTCAATCGAATTCGGAACGCATCGAAATGGACTCAGAATGACCCATGAGAAGGCTTGAAGGTTGGAAACAACCTTAAGAGTGTTCTGGAAGGTTACCGGTTTGATACGCAGAGCTAGTGTGGCTAGAAAAGGCGACCGGCCCACTAGGGGCAAAACGTTTATTTTGCACCAAGTTTGTCGAAATAGACTCGAAATGGTCTAAAATGATGTTAGAAGGTCGGGAGTACTATTAGAATCACCCTTAGGAGGCTATCGGTTTGATACCCAGAGCTGGTGTGATTCCCAAAGTGAATTGGATGCCTAGGGGCAAAATAGTTAGTTTGATCGAATGGTCTCGGAATTGGTTCGAAACCAATTGGAAGGCACTTGAACATGCTAGATTGTCTTTGAGAAATTCTTGGAAAGAGTGGACTTACCGCTCTGAGGACTTAGGTACTTTCTCGAGAAGCATACCAAAAAGGCCCTAGAGGCAGTTTGATTATTTTTCACCAGAGTGGGCTAGCAGGCACTGGTGTTGACTTGGGTTTTGAGTGTTTTAGCCACTTTGATGGTGTGTGATGAGTTGGTTTCCAAAGGTATCTTATGCTTTGGTAAATGTGCCACAGCTAAGAGGCAAGTTCGGTCCCGTGACATAGGGGGTTTGTTGGCAATTCTTGATGTCGACTTCTTTACGAGTGTTTCCGTCACTCTGACGGTGTGCGTTCATTTTAGAGACTGCCTAATCTCAAAAAGCTAGTTGGTGGACTTTTGGTCTGTGGAGTCAACTTTGTCGATAGACGTGCCGAATAATGGACATTCTACATTCACGGGCTAGCAGGCACCAAAGGTGGACCGTTCTACCATCTCGGGGACTTGGGTTCTGTCCCGGTCGACGGGTTTGGAGGGACTTACCGTTTATCGTGCCTAGATTTTTTGCACTTGAGGAATACACACACAAGCGGGAAAAATACTGTACTCTCTCGTTAGAACTCACCCTCCTAGAAGAATGAGTGCGACTAGATTTGAATTGAAAATGAATTTGAATAAAGGGCTTTTAGAAAAGATTTGGAGTCGCCACCTAACTTGATTAAGGTGAGTTAGGTCACCTAAAAACTAAACATAATCCGAAGACTACACTTAGGGTTTTTGGAAAAAGGATTTTGAAAATATTTCCTCAAAAGAGGGTTTTTAAGAAAAATAGGTTGTTTGGCAACCTTTGAAAAATATTTAGCCCTTTTTAGAAAAATAACTCCGTTTTTGGTCTTTCGAAAACAGTGATTTAGGTTCGGAGGCTGGTTACGTGTAGGGAAGACGCACTAAGCCATCACCCCACCCTGCCCTTTTGGTACCTACATGTCAATCTACCCTAGATTCACCTATGAAAGTCTTTAACTAACTATTGTTCAATCCTATGCACTTTGAAAACAATGTTTATAAAAACATGATGCATGATTTGTGAGTGCAAGAAAAGGGAATTGAAAGATAGATTTGGAAAGAAGTCGATTTGATTTGAAAAGGAGGAGATAGAAATTTGAATTTGGAAAGAAGGCTTTGGAAATTGAAAATAGAGATTTCAAAATAGAAATTTGGAATTGGAAGTTTGAAAATAGATTATAGATTTGAACAGATTGTGGAATTTGAGATTTGAAAAATGTGGAGACCGCACCCATGAGAGTTGCCTATATATCCTTTTGGAGGAATCAGGTCAGTCGTAGTTCGGACAAGAGTCCGATTGAAAATAGAAGATATGATTGGAAGAAAAAGATTGAGTTGGAAATTGGATTGGAAGATTGAGAGATTGAACTTTGATTGGAAGATTTGAAAAGACTTGACTTAGGAAAACTTGATTTTAGAAAACCTTGACTTAAGGACTTTGAAAAGAAGGATTGGATTTGACTTGGAAAGATAGAACTTGGAAGAAAGATTTGGACTTCTTTTGGACAAATTGAGGTTTAGAAAACCTAGACTTAGGAAAGACTTGAGATTTAGAAAGATTTGACTTGACTTGGAAGGATTTTAAAAAAGATTTGACTCAAAAGTTGGACTTGGAAAGATTAGGAAAGATTGGATTTAGGAAGGATTCGAATTAGGAAAGGTTCAAACTAGGAAAGTTTCATTTTAGAAAAGTTTTCAAATTAGGAAAGGTTTTGAAATTAGGAAGTTTTGAAAGTTGGAAAGTTTAGAATTTGAAATGTTTTGAAATAGGGAAGTTTTGAAAGTAAGAAAGTTTTGAGTTTAGAAAATTTTTAGATTAGGAAAGATTTGAAGTTTTAGGAAAGTTTAAAATTTAGAAAGATTTAGGTTTAGAAAGTCTTAACTTAAGAAAGCTTCGAATTTGGAAAGATTTGGAATTTAGAAAATTTAAGATTTAGAAAGTTTTGGAATTTGAATTTTAGAAAATCTTGAGATTAGGAAAGGTTTGAGTTTAGGAGAGATTTAAAAACCAAGATTTGGAAAGTTAAGATTTGAAAGGGTTGAATTAGGAAAGATGTGGAAGTTGAGTTTTAAAATTTAAGAAAGATTTTTATGTTCCAGTTCTGGAAACTTAAAATTTAGGAAAGTAGAAGATTAGGAAGGATTTGAACTAGAAAAGATTTAGATTAGGAAGGAATTGGATTTTGTTTCTAAAAGGGAAGGCTTGATTTTGTTTCCAAAAATGGAGGATAGGATCTAGTTTCCTAAACAGGAAGATTTGATTTGGTTTCCTAAAGGGAAGATTTGATTTGACAAGGATTTGGAAAGGGGAAGTTTTAGAAACCCTAAATTTGGAAGGTTATAGTTTTGATGTAGAAAAGAAGTTTTGGAAATATGTATAGTTTTGATGTAAAATGGAGATTTTGAAAACCTAGGTTTTAAGGTAAATTTGAAAATCATGTTTTTGGAAAGAAAATTAGGGTTTCCTAATTTGTGGGTTCTAGGGCTTGACTTGGGCTCTAAGGAAAGAGTTTTTGGAAAGTGTGTTTTTGGAAATAAGTTTTTGGAAGGAAATCCTAGAGAGGAGTTTCTAGAAGGAAGATTTTGGGAAGAGAGGTTTTAGAAAGATTTTTGGTAGAAGATTGTTGGAGAGAGTTTTTTGGAAAGATTTTAGGAAGCGTTTTTAGAAAGTGGATTTCGGGGACACTATTTTGGAAAGGAGTTGAAAAAGGGAGTTTTGAAAAATAGATTTCTGGAGGGAGTTTTTAAAAACAACTTTGGAAAGGAGAGTTTTAGGAAAGTATATTGAAAAAGAGATTTTTAGGAAAAGAGACTTTTAAAAAGAGAGTTTTTGGAAAGTATAAAAATGTCGCACTTTCCTAAAGCGATTCTAACCATAAGAGGGCTAGAACCACTTTAGGAAAGCGGTTTTGAAAACAACAAGATTTGAAAATATGGACAATAAAAGTCACTTTAAATGTAACACTTTCCCAAATCAACCCTATGTAAGCACCCCATTTTTGACCGCTCGGCAGTCTACACTCCGTCCAGACTTGTTTTCAAGTCATTTTTGGCATATTCCAATCGAAACCAATTCTCTAGGTCCAAATTCCGTCTTTCCATCGCTTTGGCGGCCTATCAGGCCCAAATAGAGGCAAAATGACCAAAATGCCCTTAGGGGCATTGTCCTTTCTTATTTCAATTCCAATCCCTCTCTCGAGACAGTTTATTCCTCGAGACAGTCCGAGTAGCAAAACTACTCACAAAACCGTTAGAGTGGCGGAAACACTCACAAAACCGTTAGAGTGGCGGAAATACTCACACCGTTAGAGTGGCGGAAACACTTAAAACCCAGGCACGTCTCTTCGGAGACGGTAAGACCCCTTTCCAATCCCTCTCTCGAGAAAGTTTATTCCTCGAGACGGTTCCAATCCAGGCACGTCTCTTCGGAGATGGTAAGACCCCTTTCCAATCGCTCTCTCGAGACAGTTTATTCCTCGAGACGGTCTGAGTAGCAAAACTACTCACAGAACCGTTAGAGTAGTGGAAACACTCACAGAACCGTTAGAGTAGCGGAAATACTCATAGAACTGTTAGAGTAGCGGAAATACTCAACCCCGTCCGAGTAGCGGAAATACTCCCAAATCATCAATCCCGTCCGAGTAGCGGAAATACTCACAAATCATCAACCCCGTCCGAGTAGCGGAAATACTCACAAATCATCAACCCCGTCCGAGTAGTGAAAATACTCACACCGTTAGAGTGGCGGAAACACTCAAAACCTAGGTCAACACCAGTGGTTGTTAGCCCACTTCGATGGAAAAGGACCAAACTACCCTTAGGACCTTTTCCGAGACTTTTCGGTCAAGATGACCATTTTGCCCCTAGGCATTCGGATGCCCCGGGAACCACACCGGCTCTGGGTATCAAATCGGTAACCCTCTGAGATTGCTTTTTATAGTGCTCTCAACCTTCCCTTCTATTTCTGGATCATTCCGAGTCAGTTTCGGCCAACCCGGTACAAAATGACCGTTTTGCCCTTGGAGGGCCGGTCTCCTTCTTCGACCATACCGGCTTTGAGTATCAAACTGGTAATGACCCGAGAATACTTTTTATAGTATTCTCAACCTTCCTTTACCTTTCCGGATCATTCTGAGTCAGTTTCGGCCAACCCGGTACAAAATGACCGTTTTGCCCCTGGAGGGCCGGTCTCCTTCTTCAACCACTCCGGCTCTGGGTATCAAACCGGTAATGACCCGAGAATACTTTTTATAGTGTTCTCAACCTTCCTTTACCTTTTCGGACCATTTCGAGTCAGTTCCAGCTAACCCAGTACAAAATGACCGTTTTGCCCCTAGTGGGCCGGTCTCCTTTTCTGACCATGTTGGCTCTGGGAATCAAACCGGCAACTTCTGGAAACATTCTAAATAATGTTTTCAGATCCCAAGTCTTTTTCCAGGACAATCCGAGTTCGCCCCGGCAGTTTCTTAGTCCGATTGACCGTTTTGCCCCTAAAGGCCCGATCAATCTTTCCGACACATCTTATCCTCACTTTTCAAGTCAAATACCTCCAGGACACTATTTTAAGTGTTCCTGCTCCTTTCTGACCCCCCGGGTCATTCCCGGCTCCTTCAAATCATTCCCGGACTTCCCGGAGTCACTCCTAGTGAAGCTAGGCTAAAATTTACATGGTAGTCACTAGTACAGGCGCCCAAATCTAGTCAAAGATACGTTGCTTGCCGACCTTAAATCTTTCCTAATTGGCTGGCGCCACTAGTAGTGGCGCCAAGCCAAAAAATGGCCTGGCGCCACTATTAGTAGCGCCAGTGTAAATTTTGCCCTGGCGCCACTGCAATAGGCGCCAGGCTTATCCAACTTCAATAAATACAGAGTCTCATTTAACGTGAAAGGGGTCTGCAAACTTAACCTAAAAATCCTATATTTCGATACACAAAGCTCGAGCACCTCCAAAACCCTAGCCTCCCTAGGTTTTCCCCAAACCCTAGCCACTATACACAAACCCTAGCCTCCTACACATTCATACACTCCCCCATACACTCATACACTAGCCTTCAACCATCCTTTGAAGACTTGAAGAGCTGCCATCCAAAGCTTGAAGACAACTCTTGAAGACTGAAGGTGAAGATCAAGACAAAGACCGAAGACCGAAGACAGCACGGCGCGCAAAATAAAGAAGACATACGGTAGGTTTTCTCTTTAATTTTCTGCACTTTCCCCCTCTCTCTTCTCTCTCTAACCCACTTGGGTTTTCTCTATTTTCATCCCCCATCTCTTTCCCCCCCTTTCTTTGCATGCTTGAAACAAGGGGATTCCCGGTCCATGTGTAGGATTGGGCTATTAGAGAGTCACCGTGTCGGGGGCTTTCTTCTAGTCTAACCAAAGACCACGTGGGTCCGGCCCCCTTGATTATGTGGTGAAGCCTTAACCTTGTATGTTCACGACCCCAAATTGCATTGTGCATATCATAATCTTGCATCTTCCAAAATTCGTTTTCAAAGTTGTTTTCAAAATCGTTTTCAAACTTGTTTTCAAAATTGCATCAAAATCTCTTTTTCAAAAACTTGTTTTCAAAACCACAATTCTAGGGTGATTCTAGCTTTTCCATGGCTAGGGTTGTTTTAGAAAAGTGTTATATTAAAAGTGACCTTTTGGTCTATATTTTCAACCCTTGTTTTCAAAACCACTTTCTTAAAGTGGTTCTAGTCCTCTTATGGCTAGAATCGCTTTAGGAAAGTGAGACGTTTTCATACTTTCCAAAAAACTCTCTCTTCAAAAATCTCTTCCTAAAAATCTCTTTTCAACATACTTTCCTAAAACTCTCCTCTTCAAAATGGTTTTCAAAAACTCCCTTCCAAAATCTATTTTTCAAAACTCCCTTTTTCAACTCCTTTCCAAAATCCTCTCCCCAAAATTCACTTTCTAAAAACCTTCCCCAAAGATCTTTCCAAAAACTCTCTTCAACAATCTTTAACCAAAAACCTTTCTAGAAAGCCTCTCTCCAAAAAACTCTCTTTCCAAAATCTTCCTTCTACAAATTCCCATCTAGGATTTTCCTTCCAAAAACTCCCTCTTCAAACACACTTTCCAAAAACTCCTTCCTAGGATTCCCTTCTAGAAAATCTACGTTTCTAAAAACGCACTTTCTAAAAATCCCTTTTCCTTAGAGCCCAAGTCAAGCCCTAGAACCCACAATTAGGAAACCCTAAATTTTCTTCCCAAAAACATAGTTTTCAAACTTTGCCCCAAACCTAGGTTTCCAAAACCTCTTGTTTTTACATCCAAACTATCCATATTTCCAAAACCTATTTTCTACGTCGAAACTACAATTTTTCAAAACTAGGGTTTCTAGAATCTCCTTTTCCAAATCCTTGCCAAATCCTATCTTCCCTTTAGGAAACCAAATTAAATCTCCTCGTTTAGGAAACTAGATCCCGCCCTCCGTTTTTGGAAACAAAATCCAACCATTTTCTTTTAGGAACCAAATCCAATCCCTTCTTAATCCAAACATTTCTTAATTCAATTCCTTCCTAAACCATAAGTTTCCTAAACTTAAACTTTAAATCTTTCCTTAAATTTCAAAATCCAAATCTTTCCTAATTCACATCCTTCCTAATCTTCTCATTTCCTAAATCTTAAGCTTCTAAAACTTGAACATAAAAATCTTTTCTAAAATTCTAAAATTCAACCATTTCCTAATTTTACCCTCCTTTCAAATCTTAACCTCTCAAACCTAAGTTTTCAAACTTTTCCTAAATTCAAACCTTTTACTAATCTCAAGATTTCTAAAACTCTAAATCTTAAACTTTCTAAATTTCAAATCTTTCCAAATTCAAAACTTTCTAAATTTGAAACTCTCTTAAGTTAAATATTTCTAAACCTAAATCTCTCCAAATTCTAAACTTTTCAAAACTTCAGAATCTTTCTAAATCTAAGGCTTTTCTAAACTCAAAACTTTCTTAATTCGAACATTTCCTAAACTGAACCTTTCTTAAAACGAAACTTTCTTATTTTCAAAACTTCCTTGTTTTCAAAGCTTTCCAAATTCAAAACTTCCCTTTTTCAAAACATTTCTAAATTCAAAACTTTCCGATTTTCAAAACTTTCCTAATTTGGGAACTTTCCTAATCTGATAACCTTTCCTTTTTCGAAACTTTCCAATTTCTAAACTTTCTTAAATTCAAAACTTTCCTAAACCTAAAACTTTCCTAAATTCAAAACTTTCCTAATTCGAAAAATTTCCAAAAATAAAACTTTCCTAATTCGAAACTTTCCTAAATCGGACCTTTCCTAATTTGAACATCTCCTAAAATCCAATCTTTCCAAATCTTCCAAGCTAAGTCAAATCTTTCGTAAGTCTCTTCTCTTTCTTAAGTCTAGGTTTTCTTAAACCTTCTCATTCCAAAACAAGTCCAAAATCAATCTTTCCAAAGCAAGTCCAATCCTCTCAATTCCAATTTCAAATCTCCTTTTTCCAATTTCACATCAAATTCAATGTCCAATTCAAGTTCCTTCTTCAATCCACTCTTCTATTTTCAATCAGACTCCAGTTCGAACTATGACTGACCTGATTCCCCCAAAGGGATACGTAGGCAACCTTCATAGGTGCGGTTACAATACTTTTCAAACTTTTAATTCCACCCTCATGGGTGCGGTTTTCAAAATCTTTTCAAATCTCAAATTCCCAATCTATTTTCAAAATTTCAAAATTCCAAAATTTCTATTTTCAAATTTCTACTTTCAATTTTCAAACTTTCCAATTTCAATTCTATTTCTTCAGACCTATTTTCAAATCAAATCAATTTCTTTTCAAATCAATTTCTATTTTCCAATTCTTTCATCTTGCACTTGCATACCATACATCATGCTAAATTAGTTTTCAAACATTGTTTTTCAAAGTGAATAGGGTTGAACATATGTTAATTAAAGACTCTCATAGGTAAATCTAGGGTAGATTGACATGTAGGTACCGAAAGGGCGGGGTAGGGTGATAGCTTAGTGCGTCTTCCCTACACGTAACCAACCTCCGAACTTAGAATCACTGTTTTCAAAGACCAAAAGGAGTTATTTTTCAAAAAGGGCTAAATATTTTGCAAAGGTTGTCAAACAACCTGTTTTTCTTAAAAACCCTCTCTCGAGGAGATATTTTCAAAATTATTTTCCAAAAACCCTAAGTGTAGTCTTCGGACTATGCTTAGTTTTTAGGTGACCTAACTCACCTTAATCAAGTTAGGTGGCGACTCTGAATGTTTTTCAAAAGCCCTTTATTTCAAATCTATTTTCAATTTAAACCTAGTCGCACTCATTCTTCTAGGAGAGTGAGTTCTAACGAGAGAGTACAGCATTTTTCCCGCTTGTGTGAGTATTCCTCGAGTGTGAAAAATCTGGGCGCGACGGCTGGCGACTCCGCTGGGGAGACTTAGAGGGTTAGGCCGTAGTCATGTCTCTTTACCCTTCACCCATGTAGAGTCTTCAATTAACTTGGTTCAATCCTATTCACTTTAAATCTTCAAAACCAAATTTTCAAAATTGTTTTCAAAAAACATGCATTTATTCATATTATCTTGTATTATGTTTGTCATCCACATACTGACACTTGCATCTTTGTTTTGTAGGTGCACTTTATGTTTAAACATTATTAATTGCTTTGCATGAATGTGATGTACAGGATGAATGGGAGTTGTTGGGCTCTTTCCTCCACTTTTAAAAATCACACACACACTGCATGTGCACTTGCATTCTGCATACTTGCATACCCTGATATGTCCTTTCTAGTTAGAAAGGGGGAACGGTATATTGGTTGTGGGCAAGATGCTGTGACAGTTTCTTCGCCTACAGCCTCTTGATGGTTCCCCCGCTCGGATCACCAACCGATCATGGCACCACCTCGGGGAGTGGGCCTAGGTTTGAAGATCCGGGGACCGAGCCTTTTTAGGACGCATTAGTCAACCCTCAACCTCATACTCATATAGACACCATGCATAGCCGAACCTCTGCCGGATTTAAGACACGAGCACCATTTTCAAAATCACGGAGGAAAGGGCGACTGCTCTTACTTTCATTTATACCTGCTGTTATAATGCTTGTATTTATATTGTTATAATGCCTGTTCATGCATGCATGTTTACTTGAATTGTACTTTCTCTCCTTATACTTTTTGCATATTCATGTTCATGCATTCAATATTCCATTTCAAGACAAGAGTTCCAAGTAACTCAAGTCACTGCATTCTCATGCATATGATCAACCCGTTGAGAGTGACACCAAAGTTACTGTCCCTTGCATTAAACCTACCCAGACCCTAAGGGTTCCCGCATAACCCTAAGGACTCATTGCATGCATCCCAATTCATTCCATAAGAGGGGCCCCAATCCCTCTATGCTCACGGAGATAGGGTTGCCAAGAACACAAGGGGCAATCAATCAACAAAGTCTCTCAGCGACCTCCTCGACATCAAATCCAACGAAGGCGAATCCGAAGACTCAAGAGTAGTTTAGGGTCTCCCTTTATAAAAGTAGATAGGTGGAAGTCCAAAGGAAAATGTTCCCCCCTCCCCCTATTAAAATGTATTCCAATTCTTTTGTACCTTAAACCCAAAATTTAATGTACTTCTTTATTTTTATGAATGAATGCATGAATGGCTGAAGATTCCTACTTGACGGTAAAGTATCTGCATACAGGGGCAAATCCCCTATCTCCAAGAGTGAGCCAATGCATCATGTATAGTCTCCTCTCTAAGTAGGGGCACCTTTAGGACATGCATTGCATAAAAATTTTCAAATCAAGGCACTAACTTCTCTTTTGTTTCTTGTCTTCTATCTGCCCCCTCCTCATCTCCAAGTACTAAGAGAATCGAAGACAGAAGCAAGACAAGAAGGGGGTTTCCTTAACCATCTATTTATGATTATCCTACTGCTCACATGTTCACTTTTATTATGTTCATACACCCATATCCATTCCAAGACAAGAGTTCCAAGAAACTCAAGTCATTTCATTTTCATGCATTTAATCAACCGTAGAGAGAAAGGAGCAATCCAATCTCATGTTAATCAAACCTACCAAAACTCCTAAGGGTTCTTAAACCCTAAGGATTCATGGCATGCATAGAACCATATCTCAAGAGAGGCCCAAATCTCTCTCAGTCCATGGAGGTGGGATTACCCAAATAAAGAAACATCAACCGGCCCACGCCGAAGAGATATTGTATTGCATAATAGGGGCAAAACCCTGCCTCCAAAATGGACTTGTCATCATGCCTAAATTCCCACAAAAAAGGGACCTCCATAGGACATGCATCGCATAAAACTTCCAACTTCACATACTGACTGCATTTTCTTTTTCTTTTTCTTTTTGTAGGTTAAAGAGCACGACTGAATTCATGGAATCTCTCTAGCACCTCATCAAATTCAAACTCATGGAAGGATAAACCTAGTTGTTAGAAAATACCAAACCTACATCAAAGAGCAAGAAGAACTGACCGTCCACCTACAAGACATTACCTCCACGACATGTCGCAACAATCACAATCCAAGCAGAGGAGGACTTCAAGCAGAGGAGGACTTCACTAGATGCGAAGTCTTGTCAGACCCGTGTATTGCAACAACACATCCTCTAACTTCCAAATGCATGACAAATATCGTAAACTCGCCCTCCATTGATACACTTGATGAATGAAGCACCAAGAGGTTGATGTAGTCCCAAAAACCTATTAAAGATTCTCACCAAAAGGCCCACAAGAAAAGGGAGGTTTTCATAAAATTCATCTGTTTCTTTTTTGTCTGTCTATTTTCTTGCATATCTTATTTAAATAAACACACATACCGTGCATTCATGATTTGAAATGAAAAAGATGAAGTTTCCAGTTTATCCCCTTTTGTCTCATACTCTTGTGGAGGATTGTTGCGTTTAAGGATTCTTTCCCATTTAGTGATGACTCGACTTGAAGGATGGGATAGCATAGGCCACCTATTTAAAAGGGGTTAAAACCTTCGAGAGCGAATGAGAGAATGAGAGATAGGAGGAAGACAGTCTCAATAGAGAAGTGCAGAGTTTATTGAAAAGGTGACACTTGCGTGATATCCTAGCTAAGCGATGGGCAGCCGAGTCCCTAAAATGATGAGAAGTCATTGTTCTACTTATCCCAAATAAACACTACCCTTTACTCAGCCCACTAGAGCCGTACATAATTTCTTTTCAGATATCCCCAAACCCATAACCATCCCCCACATTGGGGTGAGCACAAAATAATTGATTTGATAGAACATGTAGGGTTTTATTGATAGAAACCCATCATCCCTGGGAGTAATGTGTAAATTTTGTACAAAGGCTTTATGGACTAAGCAATTCAATTTGAAATGATTAGAGGCCCTCAATTCTATTACCATACACAAAAATATTCCCTTTGCTTAAACCATTAGTGCCTCGCAGGAAGCGAAAGTTTTCTTTTTGTCAACCTTGATCCGAAACCATCCCCCCATACTAGGGCAGTCGGGCAGCAAAAGATTTGGCAGAGAACGTCATCGACCATCAAGCTGAAGTAATATGAAGGCTCTATGGATCAAGCAATCTTATTCAAAATGAAGAGAGGCCACCATTTCATTTCCCATACAGTCAAAAGAAACCCCTTGCCAAACCTGCTGAGCCATCTATCCTTTTCTCGAAAAAACCCAACCTAGGGATCACCGCCCACATTGGGTAGATTAAACCGCCAACAAAAAGGTCTAAAGAAAAAGGATCGAAGAATTAGTCATTCCATAAAAGAAAAGAAAGGACAAGGTAAAGAAAGGGAGTTGCCAAGGGGCAAGAGGCCAAAAAAAAAAAAAAAAATCTATCTAAAGAAAGGCCTAAAGAAAACCATGATTGAGTCATCTTCAAAAGCATAATAAGAAAATCAAATGAGAAGGGAGTCATGTTTCCCTCAAAAAGCACATGGAAAGGGTGAAAGAAAAGAGTCGTCTTCACCGTAAGAAGTATATGGTCAAAAGCAAGAAGGAAATCTAAAGGTGATCCTAGGTTACAAAGAAACCCAGTAGAAGAAATAGGTTTGAGCCTTTACCCTTTCTTGTTAAACCCTAACCTATGGCCTACATTACAACCCTACTAAAGTCCACTCTGATTGAGAAGGATTGCTTGATCTAAATGAGCCAAATATGTTTCTAAAGCTAGAGGAGGATATCAGGGGATGAAACCCCAGTGGAAGACTAACCAAGGATGGTGCGGATCTAACCCTACTGGAAGCAACATTAAATTTGAGCTTACATATCCCGTTCATTCATAAACCCCTTAACCTAGCCTACGTTACGGTCCAAATTAAAGTCCTCTCTAATCAAAGAGAATTGCTTAGTCTAAATAAGCTTGAACAATAGTAAGACAAGTAGGGTGAGAAAGGAGAATTGGAAGAGAATGCAAGGGGCAATCTCATGCTCTAAGATATGCTCAGATGGTTTCGGTTTTAACAACCCATTAAAAGAAAATCTTTGAGCCTAAATATCCTTTTATTTCTTACAACTCCTAAACCCAGCCTACATTACGGTCCTAAAAGAAGTCTTCTCAGATTGAGGGCTTAGCTGTTTATCGCTCTGCAAAGGGCATGCGAGTTGTCGCTCGAGCCATGATGGCATTTTGGAGATCTGTGAGAGAAACCCAAGTGAGCTCAGAAACACCCCAAACAGTAACCCCGTAGAAAGTAGGGATAAGATAGCAAACCAAAAGGTTAAGATCCCTAGAGAATGGAGCAAATGCTATCACACCCCGATGAGAATGGGACAAAACTAAATGGGGCAGAATCCTGGAAAGGAACAGAATCCTAAGAGTATGGGCCTAAGGGGCAATCCTAGGATTTTCTTTGTAAATAGTTTATATACATGTAGTACTGATGCATCCATGACATGTATAACCTGTACATCCATTTAGATTCATGTGTAGTTTGTATCTATGCATGCATTCAGCTGCATTCCTGTATGAACTTGTTCACTTGTAAAAAAGTAGGTTATGCATTTAAATCAATTCCTACATAAATCTATGCATTTATCACCAAAAAAAAAAAATGGGGAACATTGCATTAAATTCTATTTCTGTATGTACATTATCCAAAAGTACAACGTGCATTCAATTCCAATTCTGTGTGAACCTGTGCATTCATAAAAAGTAGGACACACATTCAATTCATAAAAAAAGTATGACATGCGTTCACCCCTTACCAGGGCATTCTTAAACTGTTTTTGTACAAAACTCACTCTATATCTTTCTCTTTCTCTCAAATTGGAAACAGGGAACAAAGCAAAATATAAAAAGGAACTAAAGCCACCCCTCAGATATCTCCAGTACTGGCTCATACCTCAGAAAGCTCAGATTTTCATGACCAACAAGAAACAGAGAATGGGGGAATGGCCCACCCTCGACCTCCCCGATCAAACGACTTCAAAAGAGGGGAAGTGAATAAGTGTCCGATCACCCAAAGCTGGAATAATGAGGCACATCCCCAACAATGAGCATCGGCCCCCTGCCAAAGTCTAGTAAGGTTCATGAAGGTCTGTCCCACAACCATAGGGGCATATGAGTGTCCTTCACAAATCCTGGTGAGCAACGCACGCAATCAACGGCCGACTAAATCACCCCCTCACGGAGACATCAACAAGTTCAAGAGAAAAAGAGTTAGGGCCATCATGAAGAAATGGACCAATCTTGAGAAGTATGTCAATCCCCTAAATGAGCTCTCTTGTGCGTCGCAAACTCAGAATGTGAGAACAAGAGCTTCGTTGGGACATAAGAAAACTAGGGGTAGGAGATTAGAAGAAAAGGCCGCACAACGGAGCCCAAGCTATGAAGAGATAACCGCAACGTAGCTATTAGGAAAAGTAGGTCCCACAATGTTAGCTGAACCATCCCGAAGACCTAGGAGGAAGCCATAGTTATGGGGAGTAGGGGTAGGCTCACATTCCTTAAGAAAGACGGGTCAGGTGGCCAAAAGGGAACCACTGCCGAAAATAAGCTACATTAATAGGAGAGAAGCCATGTAACCAAAGGATTAGTGAAAATGTCTTGCTCATCTGGAGGATACCCATCATCCCAAATCCGCAGTTGACTCAATATAATGTCAGCCATCCCAAAGGACAAAAGTGGAAAACCTCGGCATCCGTTTCCTCTTCAAATGTTTGCTTGACTGATGGGAAGGGGTTGACTGGAAGCCTACTCCTCCTTTCCATTCTGGCTAGAGGATACCCTGCTAGTTGATTTGTGACTACCTCTAGAGCGACTGGAGCTGCCAACAGGAATCTTTTCGGGCCATCTTTCCAAAGCGGTGTCTCTTCTCAGAACCCTCATCGCCTGCGTCCGCCATCCTGAAAGGTAAGTCAAGGTAAGAGGTATTAGTATTCGATACATGCAGTTCAAAAGATAAAGAGATAAAAGCAACATAAAATAATAATAATGATACTAACCAAAGGTGAAACAAAAATAAAAATAAAGGACACAACTTCCATATATATCCTATTTAGACCAACCTAAAAGTTTCTTAAACTCTTTATTCAAGGTTTCTTTTCTAAAACCAACTATCACAGGTTCCTTAAAAATTTCTCAAAAAGTTTCTTACCTTCTTCCCTTCAAAAGTTCTTTTTCAAAAATCAGTTTTCTAATGGTTTCCTATTATTGTCCTCCAAAAAGTTTTCCAAAATTTGTTTTTCTAAAAATTCCTTTCCAAAATCAGTTTTCAAAAGGTTTTCTGATTCTCTTTTCCAAAAGTTCATCTTCAAAATCACTTCTTAAAATCAAATTCTACCTCAAAAATCAGGGTCAAAGTCATTTTCAAAATCAGGTCTCAAACTTTTTCAGTCCATCTCCTAAGTTTTTCTGAGTCAATTCTTCAAGAAAATCCCTTTTCCAAATCCTGGCCCCCCCAAACTTTTCTTTCAAAAGAGTCTTAGACAAAATAAATCCTTAAAAAAAAAATTTTCTCCAAAATTCTTCCTTCCAAAATTTCTATCAAATTTCGAAGTTTTCTATCCTAAATCCTTGTCAATCTCAAAATTTTTGAAATCCGAAAGAGTTCTTAAATTCTTACCTCCAAAATGTTTCCCAAAATGCAATTTTCCAAAATTTTTCTAAGTTTTCTGTCCACCAAGATTTCAAAACTCAAGTCTAAGGTCAAAATGAATTCCCTCCAAATTCTGGGCAGTTTTGCCCTTTTTCCCGTCAAAACTCGTTTTCGAAGGCCCTTTTGGCCCATTATCCGTTTTCGACCCCCGTTGTCGAAAGATTTCCAGTGTCTGTCCCTCTGACTGCCTCGCGGTCAACATGGGACACTTACTCTTATCGTTTTCTGTCTTTGACAAGCAAAGACAGAAAAAGAGGGGCAGCTGTAAGCACCCCATTTTTGACCGCTCGACAGTCTACACTCCGTCCAGACTTGTTTTCAAGTCATTTTGGGCATATTCCAATCGAAACCAATTCTCTAGGTCCAAATTCCGTCTTTCCGTCGCTTCGGCGGCCTATCAGGCCCAAATAGAGGCAAAATGACCAAAATGCCCTTAGGGGCATTGTCCTTTCTTATTTCAATTCCAATCCCTCTCTCGAGACAGTTTATTCCTAGAGACAGTCCGAGTAGCAAAACTACTCACAAAACTGTTAGAGTGGCGGAAACACTCACAAAACCGTTAGAGTAGCTAAAATACTCACACCGTTAGAGTGGCGGAAACACTCAAAACCCAGGCACGTCTCTTCGGAGACAGTAAGATCCCTTTCCAATCCCTCTTTCGAAAAAGTTTATTCCTCGAGACGGTTCCAATCCAGGCACATCTCTTCGGAGACGGTAAGACCCCTTTCCAATCCCTCTCTCGAGACAGTTTATTCCTCGAGACGGTCCGAGTAGCAAAACTACTCACAGAACCGTTAGAGTAGCGGAAATACTCACAAAACCGTTAGAGTAGCGAAAATACTCACAGAACCGTTAAAGTAGCGGAAATACTCAACCCCGTCCGAGTAGCGAAAATACTCAACCCCGTCTGAGTAGCGGAAATACTCACAAATCATCAACCCCGTATGAGTAGCGAAAATACTCACAAATCATCAACCCCGTTCGAGTAGCAAAAATACTCAGACCGTTAGAGTGGCGAAAACACTCAAAACCTAGGTCAACATCAGTGGCTGTTAGCCCACTTCGGTGGAAAAGGACCAAACTACCCTTAGGACCTTTTCCGAGACTTTTCGGTCAAGATGACCATTTTGCCCCTAGGCATTCGGATGCCCCAGGAACCACACCGGCTCTGGGTATCAAACCGGTAACCCTTTGAGATTGCTTTTATAGTGCTCTCTACCTTCCCTTCTCTTTCTGGATCATTCCGAGTCAGTTCCGGCCAACCCGGTACAAAATGACCGTCTTGCCCTTGGAGGGCCGGTCTCCTTCTTCGACCATACCGGCTTTGAGTATCAAACCAGTAATGACCCGAGAATACTTTTTATAGTACTCTCAACCTTCCTTTACCTTTCCGGATCATTCCGAGTCAGTTCCAGCCAACCCGGTACAAAATGACCGTTTTGCCCCTGGAAGGCCGGTCTCCTTCGACCACACCGGCTCTGGGTATCAAACCGGTAATGACCCGAGAATACTTTTTATAGTGTTCTCAACCTTCCTTTACCTTTCCAGACCATTCCGAGTCAGTTCCGGCAAACCCGGTACAAAATGACCGTTTTGCCCCTAGTGGGCCGGTCTCCTTTTCTGACCACGCCGGCTCTGGGAATCAAACCGGCAACCTCTGGGAACATTCTAAATAATGTTTCCAGATCCCAAGTCTTTTTCCGGGACAATCCGAGTTTGCCCCGGCAGTTTCTTAGTCCGATTGACCATTTTGCCCCTAAAGGCCTGGTCAACCTCTCCGACACATCTTATCCTCACTTTTCAAGTCAAATACCTCCAGGATACTATTTTAAGTGTTCCTGCTCCTTTTTGACCCCCCGGGTCATTCCCGACTCCTTCAAATCATTCCCGGACTTCCCGGAGTCACTCCTAGTGAAGCTAGGCTAAAATTTACATAGTAGTCACTAGTACAGGCGCCCAAATCTAGTCAAAGATACGTTGCTTGCCGACCTTAAATCTTTCCTAATTGGCTGGTGCCGCGCCAAGCCAAAAAATGGCCTGGCGCCACTATTAGTAGCGCCAGTGTAAATTTTGCCCTGGCGCCACTGCAACAGGCGCCAGGCTTATCCAACTTCTATAAATACAGAGTCTCATTTAATGTGAAAGGGGTCTGCAAACTTAACCTAAAAATCCTATATTTCGATACACAAAGCTCGAGCACCTCCAAAACCCTAGCCTCCCTAGGTTTTCCCCAAACCCTAGCCACTATACACAAACCCTAGCCTCCTACACATTCATACACTCCCCCATACACTCATACACTAGCCTTCAGCCATCCTTTGAAGACTTGAAGAGCTGCCATCCAAAGCTTGAAGACAATTCTTGAAGACTGAAGGTGAAGATCAAGACAAAGACCGAAGACTGAAGACAGCACAGCTCGCAAAATAAAGAAGACATACGGTGGGTTTTCTCTTTAATTTTCTGCACTTTCCCCCTCTTTGTTCTCTCTCTAACCCACTTGGGTTTTCTCTATTTTAATCCCCCATCTCTTTCCCCCCCTTTCTTTGCATGCTTGAAATAAGGGGATTCTCGGTCCATCTGTAGGATTGGGCTATTGGAGAGTCACCGTGTCGGGGGCTTTCTTCTAGTTTAACCAAAGACCACGTGCGTCTGGCCCCCTTGATTATGTGGTGAAGCTTTAATCTTGTATGTTCACGACCCCAAATTGCATTGTGCATATCATAATCTTGCATCTTCCAAAATTCGTTTTCAAAGTTGTTTTCAAAATCGTTTTCAAACTTGTTTTCAAAATTGCATCAAAATCTCTTTTTCAAAAACTTGTTTTCAAAACCACAATTCTAGGGTGATTTTAGCTTTTCCATGGCTATGGTTGCTTTAAGAAAGTGTTATATGAAAAGTGACCTTTTGGTCTATATTTTCAAACCTTGTTTTCAAAACCACTTTCTTAAAGTGGTTCTAGTCCTCTTATGGCTAGAATCGCTTTAGGAAAGTGAGACGTTTTCATACTTTCCAAAAAACTCTCTATTCAAAAATCTCTTCCTAAAAATCTCTTTTTCAACATACTTTCCTAAAACTCTCCTCTCCAAAATGGTTTTCAAAAACTCCCTTCCAAAATCTATTTTTCAAAACTCCCTTTTTCAACTCCTTTTCAAAATCCTCTCCCCAAAATCCACTTTCTAGAAACCTTCCCCAAAGATCTTTCCAAAAACTCTCTTCAACAATCTTTAACCAAAAACCTTTCTAGAAAAACTCACTCCAAAAAATCTTTCCAAAACACTCTCTTTCCAAAATCTTCCTTCTACAAATTCCACTCTAGGATTTTCCTTCCAAAAACATCCTCTTCAAACACACTTTCCAAAAACTCCTTCCTAGGATTCCCTTCTAGAAAATCTACGTTTCTAAAAACGCACTTTCTAAAAATCCCTTTTCCTTAGAGCCCAAGTCAAGCCCTAGAACCCACAATTAGGAAACCCTAAATTTTCTTCCCAAAAACATGGTTTTCAAACTTTGCCCCAAACCTAGGTTTCCAAAACCTCTTGTTTTTACATCCAAACTATCCATGTTTCCAAAACCTATTTTCTACGTCGAAACTACAATTTTTCAAAACTAGGGTTTCTAGAATCTCCTTTTCCAAATCCTTGCCAAATCCTATCTTCCCTTTAGGAAACCAAATCAAATCTCCTCGTTTAGGAAACTAGATCCCGCCCTTCGTTTTTGGAAACAAAATCCAACCATTTTCTTTTAGGAACCAAATCCAATCCCTTCCTAATCCAAACCTTTCTTAATTCAATTCCTTCCTAAACCAGAAGTTTCCTAAACTTAAACTTTAAATCTTTCCTTAAATTTCAAAATTCAAATCTTTCCTAATTCACATCCTTCCTAATCTTCTCATTTCCTAAATCTTAAGCTTCCAAAACTTGAACATAAAAATCTTTTCTAAAATTCTAAAATTCAACCCTTTCCTAATTCTACCCTCCTTTCAAATCTTAACCTCTCAAACCTAAGTTTTCAAACTCTTCCTAAATTCAAACCTTTTTCTAATCTCAGGATTTTCTAAAACTCTAAAACTTTCTAAATCTTAAACTTTCTAAATTTCAAATATTTCCAAATTCAAAACATTCTAAATTTGAAACTCTCTTAAGTTAAATCTTTCTAAACCTAAATCTCTCCAAATTCTAAACTTTCCAAAACTTCAGAATCTTTCTAAATCTAAGGCTTTTCTAAACTCAAAACTTTCTTAATTCGAACATTTTCTAAACTGAACCTTTCTTAAAACGAAACTTTCTTATTTTCAAAACTTCCTTGTTTTCAAAGCTTTCCAAATTCAAAACTTCCCTTTTTCAAAACATTTCTAAATTCAAAACTTTCTGATTTTCAAAACTTTCCTAATTTGGGAACTTTCCTAATCTGACAACCTTTCCTTTTTTGAAAACTTTCTAAACTCGAAACTTTCCAATTTCTAAACTTTCTTAAATTCAAAACTTTCCTAAACCTAAAACTTTCCTAAATTCAAAACTTTCCTAATTC
Source organism: Euryodendron excelsum (assembly GCA_033060915.1). Lineage (NCBI taxonomy): Eukaryota > Viridiplantae > Streptophyta > Magnoliopsida > Ericales > Pentaphylacaceae > Euryodendron > Euryodendron excelsum. The sequence goes on along the minus strand of CM065394.1, from coordinate 13,292,894 downwards.
GAAAACTTTTCAAAAATAAAACTTTCCTAATTCGAAACTTTCCTAAATCAGACCTTTCCTAATTTGAACATCTCCTAAAATCCAATCTTGCCAAATCTTCCAAGCCAAGTCAAATCTTTCCTAAGTCTCTTCTCTTTCTTAAGTCTAGGTTTTCTTAAACCTTCTCATTCCAAAACAAGTCCAAAATCAATCTTTCCAAAGCAAGTCCAATCCTCTCAATTCCAATTTCAAATCTCCTTTTCCAATTTCAAATCAAATTCAATGTCCAATTCAAGTTCCTTCTTCAATCCACTCTTCTATTTTTAATCGGACTGCAGTCCGAACTACGACTGACCTGATTCCCCCAAAGGGATACGTAGGCAACCTTCAAAGGTGCGGTCAAAATACTTTTCAAACTTTCAATTCCACCCTCATGAGTGCGGTTTTCAAAATCTTTTCAAATCTCAAATTCCCAATCTATTTTCAAAATTCCAAAATTTCTATTTTCAAATTTCTACTTTCAATTTTCAAACTTTCCAATTTCAATTCTATTTCTTCAAATCTATTTTCAAATCAAATCAATTTCTTTTCAAATCAATTTCTATTTTCCAATTCTTTCATCTTGCACTTGCATACCATGCATCATGCTAAATTAGTTTTCAAACATTGTTTTTCAAAGTGAATAGGGTTGAACATATGTTAATTAAAGACTCTCATAGGTAAATCTAGGGTAGATTGACATGTAGGTACTGAAAGGGCAGGGTAGGGTGATAGCTTAGTGCGTCTTCCCTACACGTAACCAACCTCCGAACTTAGAATCACTGTTTTCAAAGACCAAAAGGAGTTATTTTTCAAAAAGGGCTAAATATTTTTCAAAGGTTGCCAAACAACCTGTTTTTTTTAAAAACCCTCTCTCGAGGAGATATTTTCAAAATTGTTTTCCAAAAACCCTAAGTGTAGTCTTCGGACTATGCTTAGTTTTTAGGTGACCTAACTCACCTTAATCAAGTTAGGTGGCGACTCCGAATCTTTTTCAAAAGCCCTTTATTTCAAACCTATTTTCAATTTAAACCTATTCGCACTCATTATTCTAGGAGGTTGAGTTCTAACGAGAGAGTACAACATTTTTCCCGCTTGTGTGAGTATTCCTCGAGTGTGAAAAATCTGGGCGCGACACCCTAGCCATGGAAAGGCTAGAATCATCCTAGGATTGTGATTTTAAAAACAAGTTTTTGAAAAGGAGATTTTGATGCAATTTTGAAAACAAGTTTAATGCAAATTTGAAAACAAGTTTGAAAACGATTTTGGAGAGATGCAAGATAATGATATGCACAATGCAAATTTGGAGTTGTGAACATACAAGGTTAAGGCTTCACCACATAATCAAGGGGGCCGAACCCACGTGGTCTCCGGTTAGCCTAAAGGAAAGCCCCCGACATGGTGACCCTCCAATAGTTTAATCCTACACATGGACTGAGAGTCCCCTTGTTTCAAGCATGCAAAGAAAGAGGGGAAAGAGATAGGGGATTGAAATAGAGAAAACGCAAGTGGGTTAGGAGAGAGAAGAGAGAGGGGGAAGTGCAGAAACATAAAACAAAAGCCTACTTTGTGTCTTGTTTATTTTGCGCTCCTTGCTTTTCTTCAGTCTTCGCTTCACTTCAGTCTTGATCTTCAAGGGCTCGTCTTCGGCCTTCAAATATTCGCAGTTGCAGCAATCTAAGTCTTCAATGGAGGGTTGGAGGCTAGTGTATAAGTGTGTAGAGGTGTGTATGAGTGTATATGGGGCTTAAGGTTTGTGTATAGTGGCTAGGGTTTGGAAAACCTAGGGACGCTAGGGTTTTGGGAGTGTATGAGCTCTGTGTATCAAAAATTAGGATTTTTAGATTGAGTTTCCAGACCTCCTTCACATTGGAGGAGGCTTTGTATTTATAGAGATGGGATAGACCTGGCGCCTGTTGTAGTGGCGCTAGGCCAAAAATGCTTCTGGCGCCACTCCTGGCCAAATATTGCCACTTAGGAAACTATTAAGGTCGGCAAGCAACGCATCTTTGACAAGATTTGGGCGCCTGTACTAATGACTACCATGCAATTTTCGGCTTGGATTCACTAGGAGTGACTCCGGAAAGTCTGGGAAGGAGTTTGAGAGATCGGGAATGACCCAGAATGCCAAAAAAAGGGGAGGAACACTTAAAATAGTGTCTCAGAGGTTTTTGACTTAAGAAATGAGAATAGTATACGTCGGAAGGATTAACCGAGCTGTTAGGGGCGAAACGGTCAATCAGATTGGGAAGCTACCGGGACGGACTCGGACTATCTCGGAAGAAGACTTGAGATTTGGAAACATTATTGAGAATGTACCCAAAGGTTGCCAGTTTGATACCTAGAGCCGGTGTGGCCGAAAAAGGCAACCGGTCCTCCACGGGCAAAACAGTCATTTTGTATTGGGTTTGCCGGAATTGACTCAGAATGATCCATAAATATAGAGGAAGGCTGAGAATACCATAAGAAGCAATCTCAGGAGTTTATCGGTTTGATACCCAGAGCCGGCATGGCTAGAAAAAAGCGACCGGCTTACCAGGGGCAAAACGGTCATTTTGCACCGGGTTTGCCAGAATTGACTCGGAATGATCCAGAAAGATAGAGGAAGGCTAAGAATACTATAAGAAACATTCTCGGAAGGTTATCGGTTTGAAACCCAGAGCCAGTATGGTCCCCGGGGAGTTCGGATGCTTAGGGGCGAAATGGTCATATTGACCGAAGAGTCTCGGAACTGGCTCGAAATTGACTAGAAGGCACCTAATCGTGCTGGATTTTCTTTAAGACAATCTTAGATGGTTGGACTTACTGTTCTGAGGACTTAGGTGTGTTCTCGAGAAACGTGCCAAAAAAGGCCTAAAGGGCAGTTTGGTCATTTTTCACCGGAGTGGGCTAGCAGGCACTGTTGTTGACCTGGGTTTTAAGTGGTTCCACCACTCTGATGGCAGTCGCGTGATACAGGGGCTTGTTGGCAATTCCCTATATCGACCTGCTTGTGAGTATTTTCGCTACTCTAACGGTTGTAATGTTTGTGAGTATTTTCGCTAATCTAACGGTTCGCGATCATTCTCGAGACTGCCTAATATCGGGAAGTTGCTAAAGGGACTTAGCGCTTGAGAATTAACTTTCTCAAAAGGCGTGCCTAAACGGACATTTCTGCATTAGTGGGCTAGCAGGCGCCAAAGGTGGACCGTTCTACTATCTAGGGGACTTGGGGTTTCGTCTCGATCGATAGGTTTAAAGGGACTTACCGTTTCGACGAGATTTTTTTCGAAAAACATGCCAGACCGTCTTGAGGAATAAATTATCTCGAGAGAGGGATTGGAATTGGAAGGGGTCTTATCGTCTTCAGAAAGACGCACCTGATTGGAGTAGATTTACCGTCTCGAGGAATGAACTGTCGAGAGAGAGGGATTGGAATTTAAAAGGAGTCTTATCATCTTCGGAAAGACATGCCTAATTGGAGTAGATTTACCGTCTCGAGGAATAAACTGTCTCAGGAGAGGGATTGGAATTGGAAAGGGGTCTTATCATTTTCGGAAAGACGTGCCTAATTGAAGTAGATTTACCATCTCGAGGAATAAAGTGTCTCGAGAGAGGGATTGGAATTGGATAGGGATCTTATCGTCTTCGAAAAAACGTGCCTGATTGGAGTAGATTTATCGTCTCAAGGAATAAACTGTCTTGAGAGAGGGATTAGAATTGGAAAGGGGTCTTATCGTCTTTGGAAAGACATGCTTGATTGGAGTAGATTTACTGTCTCGAGGAATAAACTGTCTCGAGAGAGGGATTTAAATTGGAAAGGACAATGCCCCTAAGGGAATTTTGGTCATTTTGCCTCTATTTGGGCCTGGTGAGCCCACGAAGTGATGAACAGACGGAATTTAGACTTAGAGAGTTGGTTTCGATAGGAATACGTCCATATTGACTTGAGTACAAGTCTGGACGGAGTGTAGACTGCCGAGCAGTAAAAAATGGGGTGCTTACACCGTTTTGAAGAGTTTTCTCAAAAAACGTGTTAGACTTACTGCTTAAGGGATCAACTTTCTCAAAAGGCATGTCAAATTTGATTTGAATTGGAAGTAGATTTGAAATTGGATTTAAGATTGAAATAAGTACTTATTGTCTCTAGAAAGACGTGCCAACAAAAAACGGACCGAGAAATGCCCCAAGGGCATTTTTGTCATTTTGGCTCTGTTAGGCCCAGTGGGCCCATAAAGCAATCGATTGATTGGATTGAGTCTAGAAAATTAATTTGAGACTTGAATGCATCTGTGTCAATTTGAATATAGGTTCGAGCAGACTGGAGATTGTCGAGTGAGCAAAAATGGGATTCTTACAGTAGTTACTCTGTTTCATGATATGATGCATTAAGAAGTGAAAATATATGTGGATGATATGATCGTAAAGTTTAAGGCACAAGAAGATCATTTGCTCAAGTTACGGAAGGTGGTTGACCGACTCCGCAAGTATCATGTCAAGCTCAAGACTGCTAAATATACCTTTGGATTGTCCTCTAGGAAGTTGCTAGGGTTCATTGTTAATAAGAAGGGGATAGAGATTAACCTAGCCAAAGTTAAATCCATTGTTAAAATGCCATCCCCACAAGGAGAAACTGAAATTCAGTCTTTTTTGGGAAAACTAAACTTCATAAGTAGATTCATTGCTCAAATGACCCATCTCTGTTAGCCAATTTTTAAGGTTCTCCAGAAAGATACCCCAAAGGAATGGAATGAAGATTGTTAACTAGTCTTTGAGAAATCAAAGAGTATCTCTAAACCCCTCAAGTTTGGTTGCACCTGTTTTAGGGAAGCCCTTGTTGATGTACTTGACTGTCCTTAAAATTTCTATGGGATACGTCTTGGGGTAGCATGATTAGAAGGGGAAAAAGAAACAAGCCATCTACTATCTCAACAAAAAATTAATGTCATACGAGATCAAATATGCAACTCTATAGAAAATTTATTGTGCTTTAGCTTGTGCAACTCACCGACTTCGACACGACGTCCTATATCACACCACTTTCCTCATCCCTTAGATGGATCCAATCAAATACATATTTGAGAAACCCACTCTATCTAGTCGAATCACGAGATGGCATATAATCATGTCCGAGTTTGATATAGTTTTCATCAAATGCAAAGTAGCCAAAGGGAAAGTGATAACTGATTACCTTGTAAAAAACTCTATAAAAAATTACTAGTCAATGAAACCCTACTTTCTTGATGAAGACATCTTGTACACAGAATTCGAGATCAAAAGGCAAGAGGATCCTGGCTCGAAGATGTACTTCGATGGAGCTTCAAACAAGAAAGGAGTTGGAATTGGGGCAGTAGTCGTAAATGAGATAAGCAGCCACTACCCCATTATGGCCAAGCTGAAGCAGGATCTCTATGCCAATAATATTGCTGAATATAAAGTCTATATCCTAGGGTTAAGACTGGCGGCAATAGAAATGAAAATTGATAAATTGATCATCTTCAAGGACACCGACCTCGTAATCCAATAGTCAAAAGAGGTATACCAAACTGGATATCCAAAACATTCCCCATACTGTATCGCCCAGATTTTTCGCACTCGAGGAATACTCTCACAAGTGGAAAAAACGCTATACTCTCTCGTTAGAACTCACCCTCCTAAAGGAATGAGTGCGACTATGTTTGAATTGAAAATTGATTTGAATAAAGGGCTTTTGAAAAAGATTCGGAGTCGCCACCTAACTTAATTAAGGTGAGTGAGGACACCTAAAAACTAAGAATAATCCGAAGACTACTCTTAGGGTTTTGGAAAATAATTTTGAAAATATCTCCTCAAGAGAGAGTTTTTAAGAAAATAGGTTGTTTGACAACCTTTGGAAAATATTTAGCCCTTTTTTGAAAAATAACTCCATTTTTGGTCTTTTGAAAATAGTGATCCTAGGTACGGAGGTTGGTTACGTGTAGGGAAGACGCACTAAGCCATCACCCTACCCCGCCCTTTCGGTACCTACATGTCAATCTACCCTAGATTCACCTATGAGAGTCTTCAACCAACTATAGTTCAATCCTATCCACCTTGGAAAACAATGCTTGAAAAGAAACTAACATGATGCATGATATGCAAGTGCAAGGAAAGAGAATTGAAAAATAGATTTGGAAAGAGATTGATTTGAAAATAGATTTGAAGAGATGGAATCGAAATTGGAAAGTTTGAAAATTTGGAAATAGAAATTTGAAATTGGAAGTTTGAAAATAGATTAGAGATTTGAAAATATTGTAGAATTTGAGATTTGGAAAATGTGGTAGAATTTGAAATTTGAAAGAAGTTGTGACCGCATTCATGAAGGTTGCCTACGTATCCTTTTGGAGAAATCAGGTCAGTTGTAGTTCGGACAAGAGTCCGATTGAAAAGTGATTGATTTGAAAGAAAGAGATTGAATTGGAAATTGGATTAGAAAATTGAGAGATTGAACTTAGAATAGAAGATTGAAAATTAGAATTTAGAATTCTAGAATTGAAGAGATTGGATTTTGATTTGAAAAGATAGAACTTGGAAAAAAGATTTAGACTTGTTTTGGAAAGATGGAGGTTTAGGAAACCTAGACTTAAGAAAGAGACTTAGGAAAGATTTGACTTGACTTAGAAGGTTTAAGAGATTAGGAAAGATTAGATTTAGGAAATGTTTGAATTAGGAAAGGTTTGATTTAGGAAAGTTTTGAATTAGGAAAGGTCCGATTTAGGAAAGTTTCAAATTAGGAAAGGTCCGATTTAAGAAAGTTTTCAAATTAGGAAAGTTTCATTTTTGGAAAGTTTCGAATTAAGAAGGTTTTGAAATTAGGAAAGTTGTGAATTAAGAAAGGTTTGAAAGCTTAGATTTGAAAAGCGGAGATTTGGAAAGGGGTACAATTAGGAAAGAGTGGAGTTAGGAAGGATGTGGAAATTGAGGTTTAAAATTTAGGAAAGATTTTTATTTTCAAGTTTTGGAAACTTAAGATTTAGGAAAGGAGAAGTTTAGGAAAGACTTGAATTAGGAAAGATTTGGATTAGGAAGGGATTGGATTTGGTTTCTAAAAGAGAAAGTTTGATTTCGTTTCCAAAAACGGAGGATTGGATTTGGTTTCCTAAACGGGTAAATTAGATTCAGTTTTCTAAAGGGAAGATAGGATTTGGCAAGGATTTGGAAAGGGAGATTCTAGAAACCCTAGATTTGAAAGTGTAGAATTTTAATATAGAAAAGAGGTTTTGGAAATGTGTATAGTTTGGGTGTAGAAAATGAGAGATTTTGGAAACCTAGGTTTGGGGCAAAGTTTGAAAATCATGTTTTTGGAAAGAAAATTAGGGTTTCCTAATTGTGAGTTCTAGGGCTTGACTTGGGCTCTAAGGAAAGAGGATTTTTGGAAAGTGCATTTTTGGAAACGAAGGTTTTGGAAGGAAATCCTAAACAGGAGTTTCTAGAGGAAAGATTTTGGAAAGAGAGTTTTTGGAAAGATTTTTGGGGAGAGTTTTTCTAGGAAAGAGACCTAGTGAAAGTTTTTGGAAAGTAGACTTTGAAGAGTGCGTTTTGGAAAGGAGTTGAAAAATGAGGTTTTGAAAAATAGATTTTTGGAAAGAGTTTTTGAAAAAAATTTTGGAAAGAAGAATTTTTGGGAAGTATGTTGAAAAAGAGATTTTTAGGAAGGGATTTTTGAAAAGAGAGTTTTTTGGAAAGTATAAAATCATCTCACTTTCCTAGAGCGATTCTAACCATAAGAAGGCTAGAACCACTTTAAAAAAGTTGTTTTGAAAACAACAAGATTTGAAAATATGGACCATATTGGTCGCTTTTAATGTAACACTTTACTAAAGCAATCCTAGCCATGGAAAGGCTAGAATCATCCTAGGATTATGATTTTGAAAACATGTTTTCGAAAAAGAGGATTTTGATGCAATTTTGAAAACGAGTTTGAAAAGGATTTTGAAAACGACTTTGAAAACAACTTTGGAAGATGCAGGATCATGATATGCACAATGCAATTTTAGGGTCGTGAACATACAAGGTTAAGGCTTCACCACATAATTAAGGGAGCCGAACCCATGTGGTCTCCGGTTAGCCTAAAGGAAAGCCCCCGACACGGTAACCCTCCGATAGTCTAATCCTACACATGGACCGGGAGTCCCCTTGTTTCAAGCATGCAAAGAAAGGGGGGGAAAGAGATGGGGATTAAAATAGAGAAAACCCAAGTGGGTTAGGAGAGAGAAGAGAGAGGGGGAAGTGCGGAAATTTAAATGAAGAACCTACCTTGTATCTTGTTTATTTTGCGCGCCTTGCTTTCTTCGGTCTTTGTCTTGATCTTCGTCTTCAATCTTCAAGAGCCGCCTTCAATCTTCAAACTTCAGATTGCAACTCTTCAAGTCTTCGAAGGAGGGTTGCAGGTTAGTGCATGAGTGTATGGGGGGTGTATGAATGTATATGAGGTTAAGGTTTGTGTATGGTGATTGGGGTTTGGAAAACTTAGGGAAGCTAGGGCTTAGGAGGTGCTTGAGCTCTGTATATCGAAATATAGGATTTTTAGATTGATTTTACGAACCCTTTTCACACTGGAAGAGACTCTGTATTTATAGAGGTTGGACAACACTGGCGCCTGTTGCAGTGGCGCTAGGCCAAACTTTACATTGGCGCCACTAAGAATAGCGCCAGGCCAATTTTTGGCTTGGCGCCACTACTAGTGGTGCCAGCTATTTAGGAAATATTTAAGGTCGGTAAGAAACGTATCTTTGACTAGATTTGGGCGCCTGTACTAGTGACTACCATACAATCTTTAGCTTGGCTTCACTAGGAGTGACTCCGGAAAGTCCGGGAAGGTTTTTGGAGGACCGGGGATAACCTGGAAGGCCGGAAAAGAGCAAGAACACTTAGAATAGTGTCTCGGAGGTATTTAACTTGAAAAATGAGGAGAAGATGTGTCGAAAAGGTTGACCGGGCCGTTAGGGACAAAATGGTCAATCGGGTCGAGAAACTGCCAGGACAGACTCGGACTGTGCCACAAGAAGACTTGGAATTTGAAAACATTATTCAGAATGTTCCCAAAGGTTGCTAGTTTGATTCCCAGAGCCGGTGTGGTCGGAAAAGGTAACCGGCCCACCAGAGGCAAAACGGTCATTTCGCACTGGGTTTGCTGGAACTGACTCGGAATGATCTGAAAAGGTAAAGGGAGGTTGAGAACACTACAAAAGGCAGTCTCAGAAGGTTACCGGTTTGATACCAGAGCTGGTGTGGTCGGAAAAGAAGACCGGCCCACTAGGGGCAAAACGGTCATTTTGTACCGGGTTGGCCGGAACTGACTCGGAATGATCCAGAAAGATAAGGAAAGGTTGAGAATACTATAAGAAGCATTCTTGAGAAGTTACTAAAGGGGCCCTGATTGAAACCGTCTCGAGGAATAAACTGTCTCGAGAAAGGGATTGGAAAGCGGACTTACCGTCTTCGGAAAGACGTGCCTGATTTGGAACCGTCTCAAGGAATAAACTGTCTCAGGAGAGGGATTGGAAAGGGGACTTATCCTCTTCGAAAAGACGTCCTTGAATTGAAACCGTCTCTAGGAATAAACTGTCTCGAGAGAGGAATTGGAAAGGGGACTTACCGTCTTCGAAAAGACGTGCCTGAATTGGAACCGTCTCGAGGAATAAACTGTCTTGAGAGAGGGATTGGGAAGGGGACTTACCGTCTTCGGAAAGACGTGCCTGATTTGAAATTGTCTCGAGGAATAAACTGTCTCGAGAGAGGGATTAGAAAGGCGACTTATCGTCTTTGGAAAGACGTGCCTGATTTGGAACCATTTTGAGGAATAAACTGTCTTGAGAGAGGGATTGGAAAGCGGACTTATTGTCTTCGAAAAGACGTGCCTGAATTGGAACAATCTCGAGGAATAAACTGTCTTGAGAGAGGGATTGGGAAGGGGACTTACCGTCTTCGGAAAGACGTGCCTGATCTGGAATCGTCTCGAGGAATAAACTGTCTCGAGAGAGGGATATGAAAAGGGACTTACCGTCTTCGGAAAGACGTGCCTGATTTGGAACCGTTTTGAGGAATAAACTGTCTCGAGAGAGGGATTGGAAAGGGACTTATTGTCTTCAAAAAGACGTTCCTGATTTGGAACCGTCTCGTGGAATAAACTGTCTCGAGAGAGGGATTGGAATTGGAATTGGAAAAGACAATGTCCCTAAGGGCATTTTGGTCATTTTGCCTCTATTTGGGCCTGGCGGGCCAGCGAAGCGATGGACAAACGGGATTTGGACTTAGAAAGTTGATTTCGATTGGAATATGCCCACAATGACTTGAACACAAGTTTGGACGGAGTGTAGACTGCCGAGCGGTCAAAACTGAGGTGCTTACAGCTGCCTCTCTTTTTCTGTCTTTGCTTGTCAAAGACAAAAAACAATAAAAGTAAGAGTCCTATGTTGACCGCAAGGCAGTCAGATGGACGGACATTGGAAAGCTTTCAACAATGGCGGTCGAAACGGATAACGGGTCGAAATGGCCTTCGAAAATGAGTTTTGGGCGGGAAAAAGGGCAAAGCTACCCAGAATTTGCAGCTCGCATCGCTAGTAGTGGCGCCTTTGGCAAAAAATGCTTGGCACCTCTGCTAGTGGCCCAGGTTTGGAGTTAAAACTAGAAAATTTTTGGTTCGAACAGCCGCGACATTTTGGATAGATTTTGCAAATCCGAGAGACTTCGCGTGAAAATTGACTTGAACCTTGAAGGGGCACTTCTTGGAGACCACGGGTGATTGCCAGAAGGAGGCCACGTTGCCGGAAAAGTCGCTAGAAGAGAAGATTTCACCAGAGAACTTTCAAAAAGTGAGTTTTCAAATTTTGTTGATTTTGATGTGTAGAACTTCGTTTGAATCGTGTGAATAGTAAAAATTAATTTTTTGATATGCTTTGAACACTTTGGTGATGTTGCTTTTGCATTTTGATGGTTGTTTGATTGAATTTGAGTGATTATATACAAATATATGAAGGGGGTTTTCTGCAGGAATAGGGGATTTGTTCTTATAAGCTTGGGCATTAGGTTTTCTGGCTATATTTTTATGCAATGTGCCTTAGAAAAATGTGTTTAACAACCGTATGAAGTTTCGTGATTTTTTAAAAACTCGGTGAATTTTTGATTTTTTGAAAAATAGGAAAATACTTGGAAAATTTAGAAAAATGAGAAAACTCAAGAAATTGTTGAAATTTCTAAAGTTTGAAATTTGAAAAAATATTGGAATATTTTAGAAAATATTTGAGATGATTTTAAAAAATTTCGAGAGACTTTTGAAACCCATTGATTTATTTGAAAAATTAAAAAGTGTGCACAGGTGCTGATGTCATGTGATTGTGACAATGTAAAGTGCACGTTTTGTGTTTTGTGTTGATGTCATGGGTGTTGTAGGGGCCATTCTTAAACAGGACTCTGCCGAAATTTTTAGAAATTAGGGAAAGAGTTAAAAAAAAGCTTTTAGAAATAAAATCTTTTTGAAGAAAAAAGGCAGAGAACCCTTGAGATGTGATTTGAAAATTAGAAAACCAAGATGTGTAAAAATTTTGCTTTTGATTTGTTATTTGAAATCCTTTATTTGTTTTGTTTGTGTTAGTTGTTTATTTTATTTTACTATTATTTGAATTGCATGTATGGCATGTTAACGTCTCTTACCTTGACTTACCTTTTCAGGATGGCAGACGCGGGTGATGACGGTTCTAAGAGGAAACGCCGCTCGAGAAAGGCGGCTCGGACAGATTCTACTGCCGGCTTTAGTCGATCTAGAGGTAGTTGACGATCTACCAAACGATCTTCATCCAGTTAGAGTGGGCAGGGGAGTAGGCTACCTGTCGACCCTTTTCCTCCGGTTGAGCAGGCTTTTGCCGAGGAGATTGATGCTGAGGAGGAGGTACCGGGCCATGGGGATCAGGTGACCAGTTATGGGAGAGCTTCTTCCAGGCATACGCAGCCGAATGCCGATTTGGGAGATCTGCAGATACTAGACATCCCACCACTCGGGGATCTTGCCTATCACCCCAGTGTGTATTCTAGACAGCATTTGCCGCCTCCGAGGGTACATACAGCTTTCAGAGGGGCTATTCATCAGGTTTTTGTGACCATGCAGCGGGCGGCCCCACCATATCGTGCCTTCTTGGCAGAGATCGGGTTTGGCGCCTTTATGGGTTTATAGGCTAACCGCCTGAATCGGCATTTGGTACTAGCACTTGTTGAGAGGTGGTTCGGAGAGACCGGGACCTTTCATTTTGTCGGCTTCGAGTTAGGTCCTACTCCTTTGGATTAGGCGATTATTACAAGGCTCTCCTTTGTCAGCTGGCGGATCACCCTGCATCCAGTCAGTAGGGACGAGGCCTGTTTGCTATTAGACTTGCCTCCTCCTGAGCGTTCTGCCTTCCCAGTCTCTTGGATTAGTCAGGATGAGCGTACTTTTGCTACTGAGCCATTGCCTGCTAAGCGAGACATCATGAGATGGTGACTTGTGTTGTATATCATCTTTAACTGCTTCTGCAAATACAACAAGTCACTCGTGCCGTGTCGTTTGGTGAGTATAGTAGCCGATCTTGGAGCCTTATTTGAGCTGGACTGGGGGTCCTTTTCTTTTGGCTGTTTTCTTCGATTGATGCGAGTCCGGACTTCTTCCCGTTGGGGTAGCATGACTAGTTTCTAGCCTTTCCTCGTTTGGTGGAGTTACGAGTACCTTCTTGTTTGTCGCCCTGGAGTTGTTGAGGATGATCTCTATCCTCGCGCTTTGAGGTGGGCTCGTGACCGGGTAGCCCAGCGATCGGAGATTATCGATTTTGTGACTCTCCGGGCTAACCTGGAGCTGATTGAGGCGAGGGATGTGACCTGGCGGCCCTTCATTGGATCAGTCCATTATGAGACAGTTCGGTACTTGGTCCCGTTCGCCCTGTCGAGAGCTGCCTTTCTTAGTGATGACACTTGGGAGTTTTATCTTGGAGAGCGACGCTAGTGGCAGTTTCATGAGGAGTTCCGATTAGCAGGAGCTCCGCTAGAGTATATGTTCGAGGCCTTGGTGGCAGGAGTGCCTATCCCTTATCAGGAGTGTCAGCCAGGTGCCGAGTTCTTGCTTCCTCCAGATACAGATTATGATGCGCACTTTGGGGCTCATTCGGTCAGTGTCTTCACCCGGTTTGAGGTAGTAGTCGGCGGGTACGCTATTGGCCAAGGGGTGGTTGACTTGTGGCACCGTGCTGGCGGATATGTGCCCCAGGCTAAGTTTATTGCTGTGAGAGACCAGAGAGACCAGTACCAGATGGAGTGAGACCAGTACCAGGCCGAGGTAGCTTCCTTGACGGCTCGGTTATCTTAGATGGGTGGTGGGGGGGTATGTTATTCTTTCTTTACTTCTTCTTACTCTATTGTTGCTTAGTTCCTTTTGTATGCAGCTGATTTCGGTTCTATCTTCCTTGCAGGATGGTGGTGCTTTGAGTTGTTATCCACCTCCTCCGATGCCAGGTTTCGGGGATTTTGATCCAGATGATATCAACTTCGACCTGTGATAGATGCCCCTTGTAGAGACTCTAATCCTCTTTTGCCCATTGTCCTTGAGTTATATTTATGATAGACAGTTTTATTATGATATTTTGTACAAAAATGGATATTTATGGTATTCAGATGCATGGATAGACAAAGACATTTACGATCCGTTATGCTAAGTATATGATCAGTTGCATGTGATGTATGATGATGTTAGATATCTATTACATGAGTTGATGTTGATGACTTCTATTTCTACAGGGAGTTATATCCTATGTGTGCAAAGCCCATGTTGATTGATTTTTTTTTTTCATATGCACAGGTTAGAAATATGTTAATAGAATGACGCTAGGTGCTGTTAGACTTGTAGTCCTGGGAATGGTAACTCCTTCCTCTTCGGGGATTTTAGCCTCTCTTTTGGCTCAACCCTACCTTGATTGGATGATAGCATTTCGCACCTTTCCCAACCTTTTGATCACCTCCGACTCTTTGTCTTAAGGTTAGTATATATGGTTATTGGGCTGAGACTTTCAACTTTCGGGGTTTTAGCAGCAGCTTACCTGGCTTTTGGCAGAGCGATAAGTGGCCAGTCATTTCAATCCGAGGAGACTTTGTTTAGGACTGTAATGTAGGCTAGGTTATGGGGGTTTTAAAAACAACGGGATATACAGGCTCAAATTTGATGCTATTGTCGGTAGGGTTTAGATCCATACCATCCTTGACTACTTTCTAGTAAGATTAGCATCCTTCTTTAGCTTTGGCAACGTATTTAGCTTATTTAGATCAAGCAATCTGTTTTCAATTAGAGGGGACTTTGATAGGGTTGTAATGTAGGCCATGGTTTAGGGGTTTTACAAGGAAAGGTTAAAGGCTCGAACCTATTATTTCTAATGGGTTTCTTCGTAACCTAAGATCACCTTTAAATTTCCTTCTTGCTTTTGACCATATACTTCTCAGGGTGAAAATGACCCTTTTCTTTCACCCTTTCTATGTACTTCTTGAGATAAACATGACTTTCTTTTCTTTTAACCCTCTTATTATGTCTTTGAAGATGACTCAATCATGATTTTCTTCAGGCCTTTCCTTAAAGGAATTGTTTTTTTTTTGGCCTCTTGCCCCTTGGCAACTCCTTTCCTTTGCTTTTTCTTTCTATTTCTTTTCTTTTCTTTTATGAAACGAAACAATTCTTTAACCTTTTTCCCTTAAACCTTTTCCTTGGTAGTTCAATATACCCAGTGTGGGCGGTGATCCCTAGGTTGGGGTTTTGTTAAGAAAGGATAAGTGGCTCAACGGGTTTGGCAAGGGGTTGCCTCTCTTCACTTTGAATTAGATTGCTTGATCTATAGAGCTTTCATTGCTACCTTAGCACAGCGGGGGTGGATACCATTCCTAGAGTTCTCAAACTATTGTCTGTCCCAATGTGGGGAGGACAGTCTGGATCGGGGTTGACAAAGAAAACTTCGTTTGTTGCAAGGCTCTAGGGGTTAAGGAAAGGGAATATGGGTACATTTGTTTATTTATTTAGTGATTCATTCATTTTATTTATATGTTGGGAAGTGAAAGATGGCTCCTCTTCATTTTGATAAACTGGCCACACATCGCTTAGCTTCGGAGCCCTGCAAGTGCTGCCTTTAGGTAGTATCCTCACTCATCCTTGTCCTCTCTCTCTAGAAAGTTGACCATTTGGTGAGTGGATAACTCATCCTATCATCCCTTCAAGTTGGATCATTCCATACGACAAATCGTGCCCCTTATATAGAAGGTAGCCACCATTCCCAAGAGATGATAAGACAACAACAATGGGATAAAAGACTTGATTACTATTATCAATTTTATGGCAAGCACAGAGTTCTTAAAAAAAAAAATAGAATGTAAACATTAATTTAAAGACAGAAAGTAAAAGGGATAGAAAGAAACTGAGTGTAAACACCCCTTTCTTGTACGCTTATGCAAGGAACCCATTTTAGTACGGCCTTAGGACAATTCCCACATCTTCGATGCTCCATTCGCGACCTGGATCCTCGGCTAAGGCGAGATAAGCACAGGCTTCATCTAAAGCTCCAAAGATGTTGACGCTGTTGATGCAGTTGTCAGCCTCCTTTTTGTTCGTTGTAGTGGGTTCTTTGGTAAATAGGGTGACCAGCTCACCACCCTCTAATTCGAATGGCTTTGTCTGTTCTCTTGACTCCTCTAGCTCCCATCCCATGTCTCCATAGTTGTACTCAGTTGCAGGCCAAGGGTTCTCTAGTAATTGACGTTCAGCTGCTGCATACCTCGGGTGTAGAAATTCATCACCCCATCCATCGGCAGTTATGATTTCGATATGTTCTTCCTTCGGGAACACAGGCTCATCAATGGGCCAGTCAGAAGCGTCAGGCATCTCATCACGATTATGGAGATAAATTAGGCATAGTGGGAGATCCTCCGCCCAGTCATCTTCTTCCTCGGTCTTCCAATCGTCCTCATAATCTTCGACCTCGGGCTCGTCGAACTCTCCCTCGCCTTCCATTTCTACTAGTATCATATTGATGGTGTGATCTGGCAGAGGGTTGGTGGTCACATTGGGAGCAAGAGCAGGTTTTACCGGCTGCAGATCAATGGTCTTGTTATCGATCAGGTCTTGGACTGATGCTAGAGAGCGAAGCAGCCTTTGGTGTCATGCCCCTGGCCACCTGAATGGTACTCACATGTAAGGGCAGCATTAAATGTTGGGGATAGAGGGCTTGGCAATGGGCAAGCCGGTACGGGTTTCAAGATGTTGTTCTTTAGAAGGCTATGGTAGGCCACGGTTTGGGTGTAGGCTAAGGCGTCGAAGGTACGGATACGTCGAGCAAGTCTATTGAAGTTGGGTCATGCCCCAGCGGGACCATAGTTTGGGGTCGGAGTAGGCATGGTCAAGGTGGGCAAGGGCAGGACTGGGGGTGATTGTAGCGGGGGTCGGTATTGGGGTGGTTGGCTAGGCAGAACAGTAGACACTTCAACTTCCTTCCTGATCGTGCCCCTTGTAGTAGCCACCTTCTTGGTTATGTTGGCAGTATTTTCTCCGGTCTTGGCATAGGGATCTGTGATTCTTCCTGTCTTGAGGCCATTTTCTATCATCTCTCCCTACATGATAAGCTCGGAGAAGCTTTTTCCTACGCTTGTGCAGAGCTTCTCGTAAAATATACCTTGAAAAGTATGTACAAACAGTTGTATATACTCCTTCTCCTCCAGCGGGGGGTTTACTTGTGCAGCGGCCTCCCTCCATCTCAGGGCATAGGCTTTAAAGCTCTCCTTCTCACCCTTGCTCAATGTTATGACGGTATTGAGCTTTGAACGCATTGACTTGCTCCATCTAGGTTGTGATCTTCCTTAAGTCTAGACGAGCGAACCATTGCAGAGCCGACCCTATGAGGCTATGTTGGAATAACTGCATGAGGAGCTTTGGGTTGTTGCCATGTCCATTTAGCGCTCCAACGTATAGGCGAAGATGAGCAATGGGGTTACCGGTAGCATCGTACTTCTGGAAGTCAGGCATTTTAAACTTAGTAGGTCTCGGATGGTTAGGGAAGAAATAGAGTTCATCATAAGAAGTGAATCCGTAAGCATCGTGGCTATAGAGACTTCGCAATGAATCCTCCAACCCTTGGATTTTCAGACTGAGAGGGTCTAGAGGGGCCTTCTTTATGAAGGGTGAAAGCAATATGGTCTCTTCTTCTTCAGTGTTGACCCCTTTGGCATCTTCCTAAGTCCTCCTAGCATTGTCAGACTGAAGCATGATCCTCGGATTAGCGGGCTCCGGGTCCTTAGATGAAGTTATAGATGATGATGAGACCGTAGTAGCATCTTTCATGGCCAAAGTTTGGATAAGTTTGAGCATCTCATCCATCTTAGTCCTTATTTCGTTAACTTCCTCTCGAGAGACTTGAGAGGATTCTTCAGGGTTAGCAGCCATCAATGATGCTCTTTGCCGAGTGATAATGGGGTCCCTAGGTGGATGTTGCCCTTTCTTGAGAGCAATGTTGACTCAGTGCAAGGTGACTTCTGTAAATAGAAATAATAAAGAAGAAAGAAAGAGACAAAAACACAAGTCACAAGTTAGTTTTTGGTTTTTAGAGAGCTTTATGCAATGTATGTCCTAGGGTGCCCATCTTTAGGAAGGAAACTAGCTATGATATATTGGCTCACTTTTGGAGATATAGGGTTTGCCCCTATATGCAGACACCTTACTGTCAGGTAGGAACCTTCAATCATCCATGCATTCATTCATAAAAATAAAGAAGTACATTAAATTTTGGGTTTGAGATACAAAAGAATTGAAATACATTTTAATAGGGGGAGGGGGAACATTTTCCTTTGGACTTCCACCTATCTACTTTTACAAAGGGAGACCCTAAACTACTCTTGAGTCTTCGAATTTGCCTTCCTTGGATTTGATGTCGATGAGGTCGCTAAGAGACCTTGCTGATTGGTTGCCCCTTGTCTTCTTGGCAACCCTATCTCTGTGAGCATAGAAGGATTGGGGCCCCTCTTATGGAATGAATTGAGATGCATGCAATGAGTCCTTAGGGTTACGTGAGAACCCTTAGGGTTTAGGTAGGTTTAATGCAAGGGAGAGTGACCTTGGTGTCACTCTCAACGGGTTGATCATATGCATGAGAATGCAGTGACTTGAGTTACTTGGAACTCTTGTCTTCATATGAAATATTGAATGCATGAATATGGGTATGCAAAGAGTATGAGGAGAGAGAATGCAATAGCAAGATAAACGTGCATGCATGAGCAGTTAGACAAGCATTATAACAGTATGAATACAGTTAGTATAACAACATGAATAGATAGGTATAAATCAAAGTAAGAGCAGTCGCCCTTTCCTCTGTGATTTTGAAAACGGTGCTCGTGTCTTAAATCCGGCAGAGGTTCGGCTATGCATGGTGTCTATATGACTATGAGGTTGAGGGTTGACTAATGCATCCTAGAAAGGCTCGGTCCCCGAATCTTCAAACCTAGGCCCACTCCCCAAGGTGGTGCCATGATTGGTTGGTGATCCGAGCGGAGGAACCATCAAGAGGTCGTAGGCGAAGAAACTGACACAGCATCTTGCCCACAACCAATATACTGTTCCCCCTTTCTAACTAGAAAGGGCATATCAGGGTAATAATGCAAGTATGCAGAATGCAAGTGCACATGCAGTTTGTGTGTGATTTTTAAAAGTGGAGGAAAGAGCCCAACAACTCCCATTCATCCTGTTCATCACATTCATGTATAGCAGTTAATAAAACTTAAGCAAAAAGCGCACCTACAAAACAAAGATGCAAGTGTTAGTATGTGGATGACAAACATAATACAAGATAATATGAATAAATGCATGTTTTTTAAAAAACAATCCTGAAAATTTAGTTTTGAAAATTTAAAGTGAATAGGATTGAACCAAGTTAATTGAAGACTCTACATGGGTGAAGGGTAAAGAGACATGACTATGGCCTAACCCTCTAAGTGTCCCCAGTGGAGTCGCCAGCTATCGCACCCAAATTTTTCGCACTCGAGGAATACTCACACAAGCAGGAAAAACGCTATACTCTCTTGTTAGAACTCACCTTCCTAAAAGAATGAGTGTGACTAGGTTTGAATTGAAAATTGATTTGAATAAAGGGCTTTTGAAAAAGATTCGGAGTCGCCACCTAACTTGATTAAGGTGAGTTAGGACACCTAAAAACTAAGAATAATCCGTAGACTACTCTTAGGGTTTTGGAAAATGATTTTAAAAATATCTCCTCAAGAGAGAGTTTTTAAGAAAACAGGTTGTTTGACAACTTTTGAAAAATATTTAGCCCTTTTTTAAAAAATAACTCCGTTTTTGGTCTTTCGAAAACAGTGATCCTAGGTTCGGAGGTTGGTTACGTGTAGGGAAGACGCACTAAGCCATCACCCTACCCTGCCCTTTCGGTACCTACATGTCAATCTACCCTAGATTCACCTACGAGAGTCTTCAACCAACTATAGTTCAATCCTATCCAACTTGGAAAACAATGCTTGAAAAGAAACTAACATGATGCATGATATGCAAGTGCAAGGAAAGATAATTGAAAAATAGATTTGGAAAGAGATTGATTTGAAAATAGATTTGAAGAGATGGAATTGAAATTGGAAAGTTTGAAAATTTGGAAATATAAATTTGAAATTGGAAGTTTGAAAATAGATTAGAGATTTGAAAATATTGTAGAATTTGAGATTTGGAAAATGTGGTGGAATTTGAAATTTGAAAGAAGTTGTGACCGCACCCATGAGGTTTGCCTACGTATCCTTTTGGAGGAATCAGATCAGTCGTAGTTCGGACAAGAGTCTGATTGAAAAGAGATTGATTTGAAAGAAATAGATTGAATTGGAAATTGGATTAGAAAATTGAGAGATTGAACTTAGAATAGAAGATTGAAAATTGGAATTTAGAATTCTGGAATTGAAGAGATTGGATTTTGATTTGAAAAGATAGAACTTGGAAGAAAGATTTAGACTTGTTTTGGAAAGATGGAGGTTTAAGAAACCTAGACTTAAGAAAGAGACTTAGGAAAGATTTGACTTGACTTGGAAGGTTTAAGAGATTAGGAAAGATTAGATTTTGGAAATGTTTGAATTAGGAAAGGTCCGATTTAGGAAAGTTTTGAATTAGGAAAGGTTCGAGTTAGGAAAGTTTCGAATTAGGAAAGGTCCGATTTAAGAAAGTTTTCAAATTAGGAAAGTTTCATTTTTGGAAAGTTTCGAATTAAGAAGGTTTTGAAATTAGGAGAGTTTTGAATTAAGAAAGTTTCAACTTAGAAAAGTTTTGAATTAAGAAAGGTTTGAAAGCTTTGATTTGAAAAGCAGAGATTTGGAAAGGGGTACAATTAGGAAATAGTGGAGTTAGGAAGGATGTGGAAATTGAGTTTTAAAATTTAGGAAAGATTTTTATTTTCAAGTTTTGGAAACTTAAGATTTAGGAAAGGAGAAGTTTAGGAAAGACTTGAATTAGGAAAGATTTGGATTAGGAAGGGATTGGATTTGGTTTCTAAAAGAGAAAGTTTGATTTCGTTTCCAAAAATGGAAGATTGGATTTGGTTTTGTAAACGGGTAAATTAGATTTAGTTTCCTAAAGGGAAGATAGGATTTGGCAAGGATTTGGAAAGGGAGATTCTAGAAACCCTAGATTTGAAAGTGTAGAATTTTAACGTAGAAAAGAGGTTTTGAAAATATGTATAGTTTGGGTGCAGAAAATGAGAGATTTTGGAAACCTAGGTTAGGGGCAAAGTTTGAAAATCATGTTTTTGGAAAGAAAATTAGGGTTTCCTAATTGTGAGTTCTAGGGCTTGACTTGGGCTCTAAGGAAAGAGGATTTTTGGAAACTGCGTTTTTAGAAACGAAGGTTTTGGAAGGAAATCCTAGAGAGGAGTTTCTAGAGGAAAGATTTTGGAAAGAGAGTTTTTGGAAAGATTTTTGGGGAAAGTTTTTCTAGGAAAGAGACCTAGTGAACGTTTTTGGAAAGTGGACTTTGAAGAGTGCGTTTTATAAAGGAGTTGAAAAAGGAGGTTTTGAAAAATAGATTTTTGGAAAGAGTTATTGAAAACAATTTTGGAAAGAAGAATTTTTGGGAAGTATGTTGAAAAAGAGATTTTAGGAAGGGATTTTTGAAAAGAGAGCTTTTTGGAAAGTTTGAAAACATCTCACTTTCCTAAAGTGATTCTAACCATAAGAAGGCTAGAACCACTTTAAGAAAGCGGTTTTGAAAATAATAAGATTTGAAAATATGGACCATATTGGTCGCTTTTAATGTAACACTTTCCTAAAGTAATCCTAGCCATGGAAAGGCTAGAATCACCCTAGGATTGTGATTTTGAAAACATGTTTTTGAAAAAGAGGATTTTGATGCAATTTTGAAAACGAGTTTGAAAACGATTCTCAAAATGACTTTAAAAACAACTTTTGAAAGATGCAAGATCATGATATGCACAATGCAATTTTAAGGTCGTGAAAATACAAGATTAAGGCTTCACCACATAACCAAGGGGGCCGAACCCATGTGGTCTCCGGTTAGCCTAAAGGAAAGGCCCCGACACGGTGACCCTCTGATAATCTAATCCTACACATGGACTGGGAGTCTCCTTGTTTCAATCATGCAAAGAAAGGGGGGAAAAGAGATGGGGGATTAAAATAAGAAAACCCAAGTGGGTTAGGAGAGAGAAGAGAGAGGGGGAAGTGCAGAAATTTAAATGGAGAACCTACCTTGTATCTTGTTTATTTTGCGCACTTTGCTTTCTTCGGTTTTCATCTTGAAGTTCGTCTTCAATCTTCAAGAGCTGCCTTCAATCTTCAAAATTCAGATTGCAACTCTTCAAGTCTTCGAAGGAGAGTTGTAGGTTAGTGTATGAGTGTATATGAGGCTAGGGTTTGTGTATGGTGACTAGGGTTTGGAAAACTTAGGGAAGCTAGGGTTTAGGAGGTGCTCAAGCTCTGTATATCGAAATATAGAATTTTTAGATTGAGTTTATGGACCATTTTCACGCTGGAAGAGGCTCTGTATTTATAGAGGTTGAACAACACCGGCGCTTGTTGCAGTGGCGCTAGGCTAAACTTTACACTAGCGCCATTAGTAGTGGCGCCAAGCCAAAAATTGGCCTGGCTCCACTCCTAGTGGCGCCAGCCATTTAGGAAATATTTAAGGTCAGCAAGCAACATATCTTTGACTAAATTTGGGCGCCTGTACTAGTGACTACTATGCAATCTTTAGCCTGGCTTCACTAGGAGTGACTCCGGAAAGTCCGGGAAGGCTTCTGGAGGACTGGGGATGACCCGGAAGGCCAGAAAAGAGCAGGAACACTTAGAATAGTGTCCCGGTGGTATTTGAATTGAAAAATAAGGACAAGATGTGTCAGAAGGGTTGACCGGGCCATTAGGGGCAAAATGGTCAATCGGGTTGAGAAGCTTCCGGGACAGACTCGGACTGTCCCAGAAGAAGACTTGGAATTTGAAAACATTATTTAGAATGTTCCCAAAGGTTGCCGGTTTGATTCCCAAAGCCGGTGTGGTCGGAAAAGGTGACCGACCCACTAGGGGCAAAACGGTCATTTCGTACCGGGTTTGCCAGAACTGACTTGGAATGATCTGAAAAGGTAAAGGGAGGTTGAGAACACTACAAAAAGCAGTCTCAGAAGGTTACCGGTTTGATACCCAGAGTCGGTATGGTTGGAAAAGGAAATCGGCCCACTAAGGGCAAAACGGTCATTTTGTACCGGGTTGGCCGAAACTGACTCGGAATGATCCGGAAAGATAAGGAAAGGTTGAGAATACTATAAGAAGCATTCTCAGGAAGTTACTAAAGGGGCCTTGATTGGAACCGTGTCGAGGAATAAACTGTCTCAAGAGAGGGATTGGAAAGGGGACTTACCGTCTTCGGAAAGACGTGTCTGATTTGGAACCGTCTCAAGGAATAAACTATCTCGGGAGAGGGATTGGAAAGGGGACTTATCGTGTTTGAAAAGATGTGCCTGAATTAGAACCGTCTCGAGGAATAAACTATCTCGAGAGAGGGATTAGAAAGGGGACTTACCGTCTTAAAAAGGATGTGCCTGAATTGAAACCGTCTCGAGGAATAAATTGTCTCGAGAGAGGGATTGGGAAGGGGACTTACCGTCTTCGGAAAGACGTGGCTGATTTGGAACCGTCTCACGGAATAAACTGTCTCGAGAGAGCGATTGGAAAGGGGACTTACCATCTTCAAAAAGACGTGCCTGATTTGGAATCGTCTCGAGGAATAAACTGTCTCGAGAGAGGGATTAGAAAGGGGACTTATCGTCTTCGAAAAGACGTGCCTAATTTGGAACCTTCTCAAGGAATAAACTGTCTCGAGAGAGGGATTGGAATTAGAATTGGAAAAAGACTATGCCCCTAAGGGCATTTTGGTCATTTTGCCTCTATTTGGGCCTGGCGGGCCCGCGAAGCGATGGACAAACGGGATTTGGACTTAGAAAGTTGATTTCAATTGGAATATGCCCATAATGACTTGAACACAAGTTTGGACGGAGTGTAGACTGTCGAGCGGTCAAAATTTGGGTGCTTACACATACCACCGACAAGTCAAGGATCTATGCTAATTATTTTTAAAGATAGAATTTTGCCATATTGTTGAATCAAGAACAACTTTGCTGATGCCCTAGCAACCCTGGCTACCACCATCAAAGTCAATAACGGCATATAGATCCATCCTCTCCAAATTTTTGTTCAGGATGCCCTGTCTCACTACCTCAATACTTTCTTGGAACCCATTGGACAACTATGGTTCCATGATATCAAAAGATATATGCGGACATGGGAATTTCCCATCTAGGCAAAACAACAAGAAGATAATAAGAAGAATGGCCATCTAATACTTTGTAGCCGGGAATGAGGTGTTTATAAGATCTATTCTAGGACCTCTAAAATGTGTAAACGCAATCGAAGTCAAGGAGATTATGAAAGAAGTACATGAAGGAACTTATGGCCCCCACATGAATGGTCACACCCTCTCTAAGAAGATCCTCAAGATGGGGTACTATTGGATCACCATGGAGTCTAGTTGCATCAAATATATCCTCCTGTGTCACAAATGTCAGATATACGGGGATATGATCAAGGCCTCACCTACAGAACTCTGACCAATGACGACATCCTAGCCTTTCTCTATGTGGGGGATGTGTAAGCACCCCATTTTGGCCCTCTTGACAATCTTCGGCCCGACCAGACTCACATTGAAGCCTAAATCAGTTTTCCAGACTCAATCCAGTTAATAATCTGCTTAGAGGGCTCGCTAGGCCCAATAGAGGTAAAATGATCAAAATGCCCTTGTGGCATTGCTCGGTCCAATTTTGGTTGGCAGGTCTTCTTAAGGACAGCAAGTTCGTATTTCAACCTCAAATTCGGTTCCAATTCCATTCCAAACTAGTCAAACTCAATCTGGCACATCTTTTGACAAAGTTAATCCCTTAGATGATAAGTCCATCTAGCACGACATGTTTATAGAGAAAATACAAAACCCCTCCGAACGATACGTCCCTTCAGACCCGTTGACGAGGACAAAACCCAAGTTCCTGAGATGGTAGAGCGATTCACTTCTGGCACCTACTAGCTCACCAATGTAAAATGTCCACTATTCAGTACATCAATTGAGAAAGTACCTAAGGCCCCAAGGTGATAAGATCATCCAGTAGCTTCCCGAAGATTAGGTAGTCTCCGGAATGAATGCACAATGTCAGAGTGATGGAAACACTCACAAACATCGCAACCATTAGAGTGATGGAAACTCTCACAAACAGGTGGACATCGGGAATCCCAACAAACCCCCTGTGTCATGGGACCGAACATGCCTTTTGGTCGTGGCACGTTTACTGGAGGACTGGATACCTTTGGAAACCAACTCGTCACACACCATCAGAGTGACGAAAACACTTAAAACTCAAGTCAACACTAGTGCTTGCTAGCCTATTCAGGTAAAAAATGATCAAATTGCCCCTTGGGCCCTATCGGTGCGTTTCTTGAGAAAGTACCTAAGACCTTAAAGTGGTAAGTCCACCCTTTTAAGATTATCCTAAGGATAATCTAGCACGTTCTACTGGCTTCCAGTTGCTTCCAGATCGATTCCTAGAGCATTTGGTCAAAATGACCATTTTGCCACCAGGTATTTGATTGCCTCCGGGAACTACACTTGTTCTAGGAATCAAACCGGTTAAATTTTGGGGATGCTTCTAATAGTATTACCAACCTTTCCATAATTTTTTGGACCATTTCCAGTCCATTCCAGTAAACTTGATGCGAAATGACCGTCTTGCCCCTAGTGGGCCGGTTGCTTTTTTCTAACCACACTGACTTTGGGTATCAAACGGATAATCCCTTGGAGTATTAATAGTGTTTCAAACCTTCAAACCTTCTCACGAATCACTTCGGATTAATCCTAGTGTTCCCTCAGTTCAAATGACCGTTTTGCCCCTAACATGCTGGTCTTTGTAACTATTCTACCTCTGATCATCAAATCAATTACAACCGGGACACTCTTTTAGGGGTTCCCATCCATTCCCAGGCGAGTCTGGCTACTCAAAACCTTTCAACTCAATTTTAGACTTTTCGAAGTCACTCCTAGTGAAACCAAGCCAAAAATTGCATGGTAATCACTAGGACAGGTGCCCAAATCTTCTATATTGCGTCCCGAGGGTCAAGATCTGTTTCTTGCCACCCTAAAAAGTTTCCTTAGTGGCTAGCACTACTTCTAGTGATGCTAAGACCAAGTTTGGTTGCCTATAAACATAAGTCACCCCCTGCGTATTTTGGATCTGTAAAATTGCTCCAAAAACTTTGCCTCTCTGAAAAAATACTTCGAGTTGCCTAAAAAACCTAATCCTCTCAAGTCTTCTTCAAACCATAGCCTCCATGAAATCCATACACTTAAACCCTAATCTACACCCTCCAAACTCTAGTCTTTATGCTCCATTGAAGGTCCAGTGTAGCCCTTGGAAGCTCTTGAAGATCATATCAAAGTTCGAGCAAGTCCTCCATTGAAGCCTTCAACCTAACAAGAAGACAAGATAGAGTTCTATTTACTTTTACGTAATCCCCCTCTCTCTCTCCTCCCTCCTAGATACTTGGGCTATTCTTTATTTTAATCCCCATCTTTTATCTTCTTTTCTTGCATGCTTGAAACAAAGGACCTCCCAGTTCATGCCTAGGAATGCCTTGGAGGGAATCATCGTATCGGGGATTTTTTTTTAGTTCAACCTAAGACGGTGTGGGTTGGCCCATTTGGTTATGTGGTGAAGCTTAACCTTGTATGTTCATATCCCTATTGCAATGTTGCTATCACAATCATGCATTCAAAGATGTTTTCAAACTTGTATTAAAGATTACTTTCAAAACTTACATTCAAAACCTTTTCTTTCAAAGTTGTTTCTAAAACTACGACCCTAAGATAACTCTAACCATTCTATGGTTATGGTTGTTTTAGGAAAGTGTTATATTTAATGTGACCATTAAAGTCCAAATTTGAATTCAAATCCTAAATTATTTTTCAAGAAATCACAACTCTAAGATGATTCTAACCATTCGATGGTTAGAGTTGTTTTAGGATAGCGTTGCATTCAATGAGACCATCAAAGTCCATATTAAGGTTTCAAACCCTAGTTGTTATCAAAATTATAACCCTAGAATTGTTCTAGTTTTCTCATGATTAGAATCGTTTTAGAAAAGTGAGATATTTAAGAGACTTTCGAAAGTCCATATTCAAACCTTTATAAAATAGTTTTGCAAATCCACTTTCTAAAAGTTTTTCTCAAAGATTTACTTTCCAAAAACCTTGAGTCTTAAAATCCAAGTCAAAACCCTAGAGTTCATGTTTTGGAAACCCTAGTTTTCTCATATAAAATTATGGCTTTCTATTTGCATCAAATCATAGATTTTCAAAACCTTTTTTTTTTTACATAAAATCACAAATTTTCTAATTCAAAAGTCACATAAAATGATAGATTTCTAGAACTAAAGCTTTCCAATTTCAAGTGAAGTCAAATCTTTCCTAATGTTAATCTTTTCTAATTTCTAAACCTTTCTTTTTCAAAACATTTCAAAAATAAAACTTTCCTTTTTCAATTGAAATCCAATTTTTTCAATTTAAGTGCATTTAATAAACTCTAGGTCCTACGATTGCTTAAATCCCTAGCTACCTCAAACCTAGGTCAAACTTTTTTCAAACTCAACTGTCCACATTTAATGTTTCTTAAATCAAACTTTCCAAATTCTAATTTTTCAACTAAATTCAAACCTTTCCAAATTCAAATCCTTCCTAATTCAAACTTTTCCTAAACAAAATCTTTCCAAAATCAAGTCTCTCCTAAAATGTAAACTTTCCTAAACTCAAACTTTCTAAAATCAAATTCTTCAAGTGCATGTTTAAACTCGAGGTTATCCAAAGTCCTATGAGTCCAAAACCCTAGTTCCACCCTTAATCCTATGTTAGGTAACCATAACTCTGTTCTAAATCTTTAGTCTAAATCAAGATAGTTTTCAACCCCAATTTGAGTCAAGATGATTTCAAAGTTCAATTTAAACTTTCCAAAATAAGTCCAAGTTTTATTTTGAAGCTCAATTTCAAATCTTCCAATCAAAATTCATATTAAACCCTTTTCAAATCAAGCTTTTCGAATGCCCTAACGTGTCTTTTCAAATCAAACAAGACCCCAAAGTGTCTATTTTCAATCGAACCCTAAGTCTGAACTACGTCTGACCTGATTCCCAACAAAGGAATACGTAGGCAACTCTCATGGGTGCGGTCATAACCTTTTTCAAAATTTCAATTCTCTTTTTCCAGTTCTTTTTCCAAATTTCAATTATTTTCATACGCTTGCAGATCATGCATCATATCATCCCTAAAGTGATGGCTCAAACATCTTTTCTAAAATTCTCAAAGTGGATATAATTGGACATTGGATAACCGGAGATTCTAAATGAGTGAATCTAGGGTGAAAAGACATGTAGGTATCGCAAGGGGGGATAAGGTGATAGTTTAGTGCATCTTTCCTATACGTAACTAATCTCAAAACCTAGAATCACTGTTTTCAAAAGACTAAAAACGGAGTTATTTTAAAAATGGCTTAAATCTTTCCAAGAGTTGCCAAATAACCTATTTTCTTTAAGAACCCTCTCTTGAGGAAGTTTTTCAAAACCTTTTTCAAAAACCCTAAGTTTAATTTTTGGATTATACTTAGTTTTAGGTGATCTAACTCACTTGAACAAAATTAGGTGGCGACTCCAAACCTTTTCTAAATGCCCTTATTCAAATCAATTTTTGATTCAAACCTAGTCGTACTCGTCCTTCTAAGAGCTTGAGTTCTAATGAGAGAGTACTGTTGTGTTTCCCACATACGTATTTCGAGTGCAAAAAATTGGGGCGCGACAGGATGGATGTGATCAGTCCTATTACTCCCAAATCCTCAAATGGACACCGATTCATTCTGGTTACCATTGATTACTTCTCCAAATAGGTCGAAGCAATTTCTTATGTCCATGTCACTAAGAAATTGTTAGCAAATTCTTTAAGAGCCATATCATCGGTCGGTGCGGGGTCTTAGAGTCTCCTATCATAGATAATGCAACTAACCTCAACAACGACATAATGACTCAACTATGCCAAAAGTTTAGTATTACTCATCGAAATTCAATAAGTTATCGACCGCAAATGAATGGGGTAATGAAGGCAACTAACAAGAACATTAAAAGAATTCTCCAAAAAATGATTGACAATTACAAGGATTGGCACGAGATGATCCCTTTTGCACTTATGGCTTACCGGACAACAATGAGAGTTTCCATCGGAGCCACACCATATGAGATGCTTTATGGAGATGAGGCCGTACTTCCTATGGAGATTGAAATCCTGTCCCTAAGAATCATGATGGAAACTAAGCTGGATGAGGCATAATGGATCAAAGACTCTAAGACTGATATGGAGATTGAAATCCTGTCCCTAAGAATCCTGTCCCTAAGACTGATATGCTTAGATTTGCTTGTTGGATGAGAAACAGCTGGCCGTAATCTATTATGCACAGTGCTACAAAAGGCAACTAACTAGAGCCTTCCATAAGAAAGTTCAACCGCGGAGTTTTTAACCCGGAGATTTGGTGTTAAAGAAAATCTTCCCCAATAAAAAAGAAGCATAGGGAAAGTTTGCTCCAAATTATGAGAGGCCCTTTATAGTAAAAAAAGTTTTGACAGGCGAGGTACTTATTTTAGAGGAAATGGATGGTCAAGACTTTCATAGTCCACTGAATTCTGATGCAGTCAAATGCTACTTTGTATAAGGAAAGATCAAGTTTCCCTGATTGAGCAATAAAACAATTTTCTTAGAATGAAGAGGAGGCATCATTCCATGGAATCTCCAAACAACGTCCCCCGATTAACTCTTTCAAGCCAAACCAAGGGTTGCCTCCTATACAAGGGCAAGCATATGCAATCAATCCCACACCATGTATGAACCACTCTGAGCGACACATTGCTCTTTAAGACAGTGTTAAAATTTTGTAAAAATGCTCTATGGACTAAGGAATATGACTTGAAATGAAGAGAGGCCAATAATTCCTCTACCATACAATTAAAAATAACCTTTGCATAGCCCAGTTGAGACGGTTACATTTCTCTCGACCTAGTGATCACTAGCCAAGATCGATTAAAACAATGCAAAGATAGTAGAATATGTCAAAGCATACCCCAACCAAAAAAAAAAGAAGGGGGAAACTAGCAAAAGGAAATGTGATTAAATCTGCAACAAAGAGGATCCGACAAAAGAAATGCAAGAGCTGCGACCCCACACCCCCCCCCCCCCCCCACTAAAAAAAAAACGGATAATGAATAGCAACGAGAAAAGGAGCAAGGGAGGAACGAACCCTCAAAAGTGATCATAGGTCTTAGAAAGTCAAGCAAAAAGGAAAAAGTTTTGGGCCTTTATACCCTTTCCTTCATATACCCTTTAACCTAACCCACATTACAATCCAAATTAAAGCCCTTTAAGATCAAATCACATTGCTTAGTCCAAATGAACATAAACAAAGGATGACAATTTCTACAAGAATGGTGGGGCAACCCTTTACCCCAAAAGTCATGAAGAAGATCCACAATCCTTGCAATCCCACAATACAAACATCCAAGCCTACAAAACAAGAATCCTCCAAACATTAAACTCAACCCCACTCATATTCTAGTCCTAGACCCAGCCTCTTCAAATCAAGGTGAAACTTTTATTACTCAAAAAGAGAGATGGGAGCTAGCACCAAAACGGAAAAAGCCTTGATCTTCATAGAAATGACAAACAAGATAGCATGACCTTGAAGACACAATGCAAACCAAAAATGACACTGTGAAAAGAAAAGGCATGGCAAGATAGAAAGGCTGTCAACTTAGTGAAAACCCGCAATAGTGTAATGATGCAAAAATGACAGAGCTGGGACTAATGAAAACCCGTAAGGGTGCTAGTAGTAAGACAAGTAAAAAAAAAACGTCCTTCATACCTTCAAACATCAACACAGGTTTTCAGCAAAATGATTCCAAGCTTTGGTGAGCAAAATGGGGAAAAAAAATTAAGAAAGGCATTCTTTCAAGGATAATAGGCCGACAAAGTCGGCAATGAGGTCTACTATTGAGAGCATGGCAACAAGTCTATAATCACTTTCCAAGAGAGTGTTATTTTTATAAAAATATATATCTTGTGTTGACTAACAAATCATGTAGGAAAAGACAAACAAAAGACATAGCCAAAAGGAAAGCGTAAAAATGAAGAGCTATGTGCCTCCGAAAAATACACTTTGCCTCAAAAGGGAGAGAAGTCATATTATGATCATATATAGAAAAGTAAACTAAAAGTAAAAAATCTTTTGAAATGCAAGAAACAAAAACAAAGGAAAGGAACAGACAAGATGTAGCTACATTAAGAACGAGGAGCTAAGATATAGTGACCCACATCCTCATCTAAAGAAGAATCAACCAGGTCGGGGGATCCAGGATCCACAAGGTCAGGGACTACAAGCAAAGGAATGTCAGCATCCAAAGAAGGCCCTTTTATCTCCTCAACTAAGGGGGTAGCACTAGAAGAGGCTCCTGTTGACATAATAAAAAGTTGGGTCAGTCTATGACACAGGCAATTGGCCAGAAGCTTACGCTTCTCTTGAGAAAGAGACTGCACTATGTCTATCAAGAATGAAATTTGCCCATCATGGGGATCAGCCTCAACGGGAGGGGAAGAGATATCTAAGGCACTTATGGACCCCTTTCAGCCTCATGAAACATCAATGAGTAGACTGTCCCTCATAGGCAAAGAAGCCATCTCTCTAGGGTAGCCAATTGTGCCTCACGTAGCATAGCACAGGCACGTCTCCAGTGGTGGAGAACTCGAACTATGACAATAGCCAGAAAATCCACATACCCAATGGGAAGTAAAGGAGCATCCGGGAGAGGACTACTGATCTCAGCATCCCCCAAGATGTACATATGAAACCAGGTCCAGTAATCCTCGGTCACCACCAGTTCAAGAGAAAACTACCCATCCAAGTCATCGTGAGGCACAAGAGAGCACCATATCGCCATCACTCCGACCACTAGCTCCCTCGAAATCTCATCAACAAAAGGCAAGTGCAACTCTACCGCCACTACTAAATAAGGGATGTCCTGCTCATGACCCAACTGCCTAAGAACCCATATCCCAAAAAAAAAGAGCAATACCTCCCAAGTTGGCTAAAGGTACAAAGATCCTTTCGGGGGTTCGCACTCTCAAAGAGTCCGTCTTGCATAAACTGATAAACCACTGAACTATATTAGATCTCCTCCCCTAGAAGAATCTAGTTCAAGCTAGGAAGGTGGTGGGAAAGTCCTCGTGGTCCACTATCGCTTGCTGAGTCCCCACCAGAGTGCTGATAGGATTTATCCCTGGGTACCATATGTGCCAAGTAAGAGGGACGGTGTTGCGCCCTAATTTTTTGCACTCAAGAAAAATATGCACAGGTGGAAAAAACACGGTACTCTCTCGTTAGAACTCATCCTCCTAGAAGGACGAGTGCGACTATGTTTGATTTAGAAATTGATTTGATTAAGGGCTTTTGGAAAAGGTTTGGAGTCTTCACCTAACTTAATTAAGGTCAGTTAAGTCACCTAAAACTAAGCACAATCCGAAGATTACACTTAGGGTTTTTGAAAACTCCCTCAAGAGAGGGTTTTTAAGAAAATAGGTTGTTTGGCAACCTTTGGAAATATTTAAGCCCCTTTAAAAAATAACTCCATTTTGATATTTGAAAACAGTGATCTAGGTTTAGAGGTTGGTTACGTGTAGGGATGACGCACTAAGCCATCACCCTACCCCGCCCTTATGGTACCTACATGTCTATTCACCTTAGGTTCACTCATTCAGAATATTTATTTAATAAATGTCCAATTATATCCACTTTAGAAAAGACTTTTAGAAAGAAATTTGATATGATGTATGGCATGCAAATGCAAGAAAAGATTTTGATTTTAAAAATAAATTTGAGAAGACTTGATTTGAAGTTTGGAAATAGATTTGAAGTTTAAAAAAGGTTTTAGAAATTGAAAACTTGCTATGGAATTGGAAATTTGAAAAAGTTTGTGAAAAAATAGAGATTGAAAGAGGTTATGACCACACCTATGATGGTTGCTTATGTATCCTTTTTTAAGAATTAGGTCAGTCATAGTTCAGACAAGAGTCTGATTGAAAGTAAACACTTTTAGGTTTTGGAAAAGTTTGATATGAGAGGATTTGAATAGAAAAGAGTTTGATATGAAAAGAGTTTAACTTGAACTTGGAATAGAAGATATGAAATCTAGATTTGATTTGAAATTGAACTTAGACTTGAAAAGGGTTTGAACTTGGAAAAAAAAACTTGGACTTGACTTAGGAAAGAAGGAGTTGAGTTTTGAAAATAATTTGAAGCTTGAAAGTGAAAAACCATTTTGGTTTAGAAAAGAGTTTTTAGAAAGGAGTTGAAGGTTCCGAACTTGGGATTAGTGTTGAACTAGGGTTTAGGTATCCTAGGGTTGGAACATATAGTTGAATTAAGAAGGTTTAATTTGGATTTGAAAGGTTTAATTTTAGAGAGTTGGATTTCGGAAAGGTTCGAATTAGGAAATGTTCGAGTTAGGAAATGTTTGAATTAAGAAAGATTTGATTCTTATTTTCTAAAGTAGAATATTAGATTTTATTTCCATAAAGAAATGATTTGATTTGGTTTCTAAAATTGAAAGATTTGATCTAATTTTCTAAATGGGAAGATTGGATTTGACATGAAATTAGAAAGGTCTGATTTTGGCAATCTAGGATTTTGAAAATCTATAATTTGATGTAAAAGATAACTTTTAGAAACTTATGATTTGAAGCAAAAGAGGAAGTTGCGTTTTTAGGAAAGAGAATTAAGGTTTCCTAACTATGGAATCTAGGACTTGACTTGGACTCCCAGTAAAAGAGATTTTGAAAAGTACACCTTTTGAAGAAAATATCTAGAAAGGAAACTTGAAGAGAGTTTTTAGAAAGTGGATTTTTGAACAGAGCTTTTCGGAAAAGGGTTTGAAAAGAGTTTTTAGAAAATAGATTTTTGAAGGGAGCTTTTTGAAAAGAAGTTTGAAAAGTAATTTGGAGAATGACTTGAATATGGACTTTTCGAATCTTTTGAATGTCTCACTTTCTTAAAATGATTCTAACCATGAAGAGATTAGAACCATTCTAAGTTGGTGGTTTTGACAACAATATGGATTTGAAATATGGACCAATATGATCCCATTGAACATCACACTTTCCTAAAACAATCCTAACCATGGAATGGCTAGAATCATCTTAAGATTGTGGTTTTGATGAAAAACAATTTAGGGTTTACACCCAAAATATGGACCTTGATGGTCATAATGAATATAACACTTTCTTGAAACAACCCTAACCATGGAAAGCTAGAATCACTTTAAGATTGTGATTTTGAAAAAGATATTTTGAATGCAAGTTTGAAAGATGATTTTGATGCAAATTTTGAAGGGATATATGAATATGACATGCATAATGCAAGTAAGGTCATGAACATACAAGGTTGGCTTCTCCACATAATAAAGGGGGCCGAATTCACATGCTCTAAGGTTAAACTAGAAGAAAGCCCCCGACATGGTGACTTTCAACAGTCCTTCCTATGCATGAATCAGGGAATCCTTTGTTCCAAGCTTGCAAGAAAGAAGAGAGGGGGGGGGGGGGGGGGGGAGTACAAAAACGTAAAGAGAGAGCCTACCTTGTCTTTTTGTCTTGCTTGCTACACTTGCTTTGCTTTACTTGATCTTTGAGAGCTTCCAAGTTGCAGCACTTTGAGTCTTCAATGGAGGCTTGTGTATGAGTGTATAAAGTGTATGGATGTTAGTAAGTGTATAGAGGCTAGGGCTTGGAGAGACTAGAGGGAGCTAGGGTTTGGTGAGACTTCGAGCTCTGTAATTTAAAAAGAAAAGTTTTTTCACTGAGTTTGCGGACCCTTTTCACGCAGGGGGAGGCTCTATATTTACAGACACAAGACTAACCTGGCGCTAGGGCAAAGTTTCCACTGGTAGCACCAGCCCAATTTTTGGCTTGGTGCCACCAGCCACTTAGGAAAGCTTTAAGGCTGGCAAGAAATATATCTTTCGACCCTTAATAGACAAGGCAAAAGATTTGGGCACCTGTATTAATAACTACCATGTAATTTTTAGCTTGGCTCCACTAGGAGTGACTATAGAAGGTCCTGGAATGTTCCAAGAAGCCAGGAATGGTCCAAAAGGCCATAAATGGGTAGAAACCCTTGAAATAATGTCCTAGAGGTAACAAACTTGAAAAACAAGATCGGGATTGTGAAAGTGGTCGGTTGAGCCCTTAGGGGCAAAACGGTCAACCAGACCAAAAAACCACTGGAATAGACTTGGAATGACTTATGAGAGGACTTAAAGGTTGGAAAAACTATTTAGAATGTTCCGATGAATTATCAGTTTGATACCTAGAGTTGGTGTGATTGAAAAAGGCGACCAGCCCACTAGGGGTAAAACGGTCATTTTGTATCGGGCTTGCTGGAATAGACTCGGAATGTTTCAAAAAGGTGCTTAGAAGATTGAGAATACTATTAGATGCATCATCATGATGTAACTGGTTTGATACCCAGAGTCGGTGTGGTTCCCGGAGGCGCTCGGACGCCTAGGGGCAAAATAGTCATTTTGACCAGATGGTCTCGGATTTCGTCCGGAATCAACTGAAATGTATTTGAACATGCTGGATCATCTTTGGGATGATCTTGAAAGGATGGACTTACCGCTCTGAGGACTTTGGTAC
The DNA here is from genome assembly GCA_033060915.1 of Euryodendron excelsum. Classification (NCBI taxonomy): domain Eukaryota; kingdom Viridiplantae; phylum Streptophyta; class Magnoliopsida; order Ericales; family Pentaphylacaceae; genus Euryodendron; species Euryodendron excelsum. Next base: position 13,257,541 of record CM065394.1, on the reverse strand, counting down.
TTTCTTGAGAAGCATGTTGGAAAAGGCCCAAAGGGCAGTTTGATCATTTTTCACTGAAGCATGCTAGCAGGCACTGGTGTTAACCTGGGTTTTGAGTGTTTCCGCTACTCTGATAGTCAGTGATGAGTTGGTTTCCAAAGGTATCTTATCCTTTAGTAAACGTGTCACGGCCAAGAGGTGAGTTCGGTTCCATGACATAGGGGGTTTGTTGGCAATTCCCAATATCGACCTATTTACGAGTGTTTCTGCCACTCCAACGGTTAAGAGGTTTGTAAGTGTTTCCATAACTCGGATGGTGCACATTCATTTCGGAGACTACCTGATCTCGGGAAACTGCTAAGTGGACTTATCGTTTGAGAAATCAACTTTCTAGAAAGGCGTGTCGAATAACAGACATTCTTCATTGGCGGGCTAGTAGGCGCCAAAGGTGGATCATTCTACCGTCTTGGGGACTTAAGTTCCATCCCGATTGACGAGTTTGAAGGGACTTACCAACCTGAAGAGTTTTTTTGAAAAACGTGTAGGACTAGATAGTCTTACCACTTGAGGGATGAATTTTCTCAAAAGGTGTGTTAGATTTGATCTAGATTAAAATTAGATTTGAAATTGAATTTAAGATTGAAATAGGGACTTACCGTCTCTAGGAAGACGTGCAAACTAGAATAGGACCAAGCCATGCCATAAGGGCATTTTAGTTATTTGCCTCTGTTGGGCTCGATGGGCTCGTGAAGTGATTGATTGATTGGATTGTGTCTGAAAATTTGATTTGGACTTGAATATGTATGTGTTGGTTTGAGTATGAGTTCGAATGGACCAGAGATTGTCGAGCAAGCAAAAATGGGGTGCTTACAGACAGGGAATAAATGCTCAAGGGCCTATAACTGGAAGAGCGTAGCACACCCCCAAAATTGGAAATCCGCACCGCATTGGAGATGAGAGAAACTAACATATGCCTTGCCTACCACCATGGGAGTATAAGAATCTCTATGGTGGATCAAAGGAAGGAAGGCATAGAGTCCACCATCCACCAAGCCATCCTCACATGCAAACACTAGAAGACTCAACAAAATTAGAGCCAGGGCATTCATCCGGAAGAACGACCAACTCTGGGTTGAATGCCAGTCATCATGATAGGCATTGTGGTTGGCAGAGAGCTCAAAGTGATCCAATAGAAACCTTGTCTGAAGGAAGGGGAATGACGGGTGAAGACCTAGACTAAGAACGAGACGCTTAAGACCTAGCTGAGTGTTGCGCCCAAATTTTTTGCACTCGAGGAATACTCACACAAGCGGGAAAAATGTTGTACTCTCTCGTTAGAACTCACCCTCCTAGAAGAATGAGTGCAACTAGGTTTGAATTGAAAACAGGTTTGAATAAAGGGCTTTTGAAAAAGATTCGGAGTTGCCACCTAACTTGATTAAGGTGAGTTAGGTCACCTAAAAACTAAGAATAATTCGAAGACTACACTTAGGGTTTTTGGAAAACAATTTTGAAAATATCTCCTCAAGAGAGGGTTTTTAGGAAAACAGGTTGTTTGGCAATCTTTAGAAAACATTTAGCCCTTTTTGAAAAATAACTCCTTTTTGGTCTTTGAAATCAGTGATTCTAGATTCGGAGGTTGGTTACGTATAGGGAAGACGCACTAAGCTATCACCCTACCCCGCCCTTTCGGTACCTACATGTCAATCTACCCTAGATTCACCTATGAGAGTCTTTAACCAACTGTAGTTCAATCCTATCCACTTTGAAAGACAATGTTTGAAAACTAACATGATGCATGATATGCAAGTGCAAAATAAGAGAGAATTGAAAAATAGATTTGGAAATAAATTTGAAAAGAATTTGATTTGAAAATGGATTTGAAGAGATGGAGTTTGAAATTGGAAAGTTTGAAAACTTGGAAATAGGAATTTGAAAATAGAAATTTCGAAATTTGAATTTTGAAAGTAGATTGGAATTTGGGATTTGAAAATATGGAGACCGCACCCATGAGGGTGGAATTGAAAGTTTGAAAAGTGTTGTGACCGCACCTATGAAGGTTGCCTACGTATCCCTTTGGGGGAATCAGGTCAGTCGTAGTTCGGACCGGAGTCCGATTAAAAAGAGATTAATTTGAAGAGAGAGATTGGATTGGAAGAAAGAGATTGAATTGAAAATTAGATTTGATTTGAGATTAGAAAAGGAGATTGGGAATTGAAATCTTGGAAAAGATTGGACTTTGATTTGAAAAGATTGATTTTGGAAAGACTTGGTTTTGGAAAGATGGAGGTTTAGGAAATCTAGACTTAGGCAAGGTAGGAAACCTAGGAAAGACTTGAGATTAAGAAAGATTTGACTCGAACGTTGGACTTGGAAGATCTTGGAAGATTTGGAAACTTAGAATTTAGGAAAGATTTGGATTAGGAAAGTTTCGAATTAAGAAAGTGTCATTTTTAGAAAGTTTTGAATTAGGAAAGTTTTAGGTTTAAGAAAGTTTTCAACTTTAGGAAAGTTTTGAAATGGGAAAGTATTGAATTTGGAAATGTTTTGAATTAAGAAAAGTTTAGTTTGAGAAAGGTTTAGAATTTCGAAAGTTTCAAATTAAGAATGTTTGGAATGTTTGAAAAAAAGGAAGTTTTGAATTTGGAAAGTTTTGAAAACAAGGAAGTTTTGAAAATAAGAAAGTTTCATTTTGGGAAAGGTTTGGAAAAGAAAAGTTTTCAGTTTAGGAAATGTTTAAATTAAGAAAGTTTTGAGTTTAGAAAAGTCTTAGATTTGGAAAGATGTTGAAGTTTTGGAAAGTTTAGAATTTGGAAAGATTTAGGGTTAGAAAGATTAAGATTTAGAAAATTTTAGGGTTTTAGAAAATCTTGAGATTAGGAAAGGTTTGAGTTTAGGAAGAGTTTGAAAACTTAGGTTTGAAAAGTTAAGATTTGAAAGGAGGGTAGAATTAGGAAAGGGTTGAATTAGGAAAGATTTGAATTTTTAAATTTAAGGAAAGATTTAAGGTTTAGGTTTAAGAAACTTATGGTTTATGAAGGAATTGAATTAAGAAAGGTTTGGATTAGGAAGGGATTGGATTTGGTTTCTAAAAGAAAAGATTTGATTTTGTTTCCAAAAACGGAGTGTGGGATCTAGTTTCCTAAACGGGAATATTTGATTTGATTTCCTAAAGGGAAGATAGGATTTAGTAAGGATTTGGAAAGGGAGATTCTAGAAACCCTAGTTTTGAAAAATTATAGTTTTGACGTAGAAAATAGGTTTTGGAAACATATATAGTTTCGATGTGAAAACAAGAGGTTTTAGAAACCTAAATTTGGGGCAAAGTTTGAAAATCATGTTTTTTGGAAGAAAATTAGGGTTTCCTAATTGGGGGTTCTAGGGCTTGACTTGGGCTCTAAGGAAAGAGTTTTTGGAAAGTGCATTTTTGGAAACGAAGGCTTTCTAGAAGGGAAATCCTAGGGAGGAGTTTTTGGAAATAGAGTTTTTGGAAAGATTTTTGAAAAGAGGGAGCTTTTGGAAAGTGTGTTTTTGGAAACATAGATTTTGGGAGAAAAAATTCTAGAGGGGAGTTTCTAGAAAGAAGATTTTTGGAAAGAGAGTTTTTTAGAAAGATTTTTAGAAGGAGATTGTCGGAGAGAGTTTTTTAGGAAAGTGAATTTAGGAAGTGTTTTTTGAAAGTGAATTTTGAGGAGAAAGAGTTTTTAGAAAGGAGTGGAAAAAGGGAGTTTTGAAAAATAGATTTTGGAAGGGAGTTTTTGAAAACCATTTTAGAGAGGAGAGTTTTAGGAAAGTATGTTGAAAAAGAGATTTTTAGGAAGAAAGACTTTTTGAAAAGAGAGTTTTTAGAAGGTGTAAAAACATCTCACTTTCCTAAAGCAATTCTAACCATAAGAGGGCTAGAACCACTTTAGGAAAGCGGTTTTGAAAACAGCAAGATTTGAAAATATGGACCGAAAAGGTCACTTTTAATGTAACACTTTCCTAAAGCAACCCTAGCCATGGAAAGGCTAGAATCACCCTAGAATTGTGGTTTTGAAAACAAGTTTTTGAAAAAGAGATTTTGATGCAATTTTGAAAACAAGTTTGAAAACGTTTTGAAAAACAACTTTGAAAACGGTTTTTGGAAGATGCAAGACTATGATATGCACAATGCAATTTGGGGTCGTGAACATACAAGGTTAAGGCTTCACCACATAATCAAGGGGGCCGGACCTACGTAGTCTCTGGTTAGGCTAGAAGAAAGCCCCCGACACGGTGACTCTCCAATAGCCCAATCCTACATATAGACCGGGAATCCCCTTGTTTCAAGCATGCAAAGAAAGGGAGGGAAAGAGATGGGGGATTAAAATAGAGAAAACCCAAGTGGGTTAGGAGAGAGAAGAGAGAGAGGGGAAGTGCAAAAATTTAAATAGAAAGCCTACTGTATGTCTTCTTTATTTTGCGCGCCTTGCTTGTCTTCAATCTTCGGTCTTCGGTCTTTGTCTTGATCTTCACCTTCAGTCTTCAAGAGTTGTCTTCAAGCTTTGGATTGCAGCTCTTCAAGTCTTCAAAGGATGGTTGAAGGCTAGTGTATGAGTGTATGGGGGAGTGTATAACTGCATAGGAGGCTAGGGTTTGTGTAGGGTAGCTAGGGTTTGGAGAACCTAAGAAAACTAGGGTTTTGGAGGTGCTCGAGCTCTGTATATCGAAATATATGATTTTTAGGTTAAGTTTGTTGCCCCCCTTCACGTTGAATGAGGCTCTGTATTTATAGAGGGAGGAATACACTGGCGCTTGTTGCAGTGGCACCAAGCCAAAATTCCTTCTGGCGCCACTAAGAGTGGCACCAGGCCAAATATTGGCTTGGCCAATTAGGAAACTATTAAGGTTGGCAAGCAAAGTATCTTTGACTAGATTTGGGTGCCTGTACTAGTGACTACCATGCAATTTTTAGCCTGACTTCACTAAGAGTGACTCTGGAAAGTCTGGGAATGATTTAAAAGAGCCGGGAATGACCCGAAAGGCCAGAAAGGAGCAGGAACACTTAAAATAGTGTCCTGGAGGTATTTAACTTGAAAAGCGAGGACAAAATGGGTCGGAAAGGTTGACCGGGCCCTTAGGGGCAAAACGGTCAATCGAACCGGGAAACTGTTGGGATAGACTCGGACTGTCCCGGAAGAAGACTTGGGATCTGGAAACATTATTTAGAATGTTCCCAAAGGTTGCCGGTTTGATTCTCAAAGCCGGCGTGGTCAGAAAAGGGAACAGGCCCACCAGGGGCAAAACGATCATTTTGTACCGAGTTTGCCGGAACTGACTCGGAATGATCTGGAAAGGTAAAGGAAGGTTGAGAACACTATAAAAAGTAGTCTTAGGAGGTTACTGGTTTGATACCCAGAGCCGGTGTGGTCGAAGAAAGAGACCGGCCCTCTAGGGGCAAAACGGTCATTTTGTACCGGGTTGGTCGAAACTGACTCGGAATGATTCGGAAAGGTAAAGGAAGGTTGAGAATACTATAAAAAGTATTCTCAGGACATTACGGGTTTGATACCTAGAGCTGGTGTGGTTCCCGAGGCATTCGGATGCTTAGGGGCAAAATGGTTATCTTGACCGGAAAGTCTCGAAAAAGGTCCAAGAGACAGTTTGGTCCTTTTTCACCAAAGTGGGTTAACAAACACTGGTGTTGACCTGGATTTTGAGTGTTTCCGCCACTCTAACGACGGTCATCGTGACACAGGAGTTTGTTGCCAATTCCCTATATCGACCTATTTGTGAGTATTTCTGCTACTCTAACGGTTTTGTGAGTAGTTTCGCTACTTGGACCGTCTCGAGGAATAAACTGTCTCGAGAGAGGGATTGGAAAGGGGACTTACGGTCTCCGAAGAGACGTGCTTGGATTGGAACTGTCTCGAGGAATAAACTGTCTCGAGAGTGGGATTGGAAAAGGGACTTATCGTCTCCGAAGAGACGTGCCTGGAATGGAACCATCTTGAGGAATAAACTGTCTCGAGAGTGGGATTGGAAAGGGGTCTTACCGTCTCCGAAGAGACGTGCCTAGAGTGGAACCGTCTCGAGGAATAAACTGTCTCGAGAGTGGGATTGGAAAGGGGTCTTACCGTCTCCGAAGAGACGTGCCTAGAGTGGAACCGTCTCGAGGAATAAACTGTCTCGAGAGTGGGATTGGAAAGGGGTCTTACCGTCTCCGAAGAGACGTGCCTGGATTGGAACCGTCTCAAGGAATAAACTGTCTCGAGAGTGGGATTGGAAAGGGGTCTTACCGTCTCCGAGGAGACGTGCCTGAATCGGAGCCGTCTCGAGGAATAAATTGTCTCGAGAGTGGGATTGGAAACGGAAAGGAAAGGATAATGCCCCTAAGGGCATTTTGGTCATTTTGCCTCTATTTGGGCCTGACTGGCCTGCGAAGCGATGGAAAGACGGAATTTGGACCTAGAGAATTGGTTTCGATTGGAATATGCCTACAATGACTTGAAAACAAGTCTGGACGGAGTGTAGACTACCGAGCAGTCAAAAATGGGGTGCTTACACTGAGCAGAGATAATATATGTATAGCCTCCAAGAAAGATTAGACCTATGATCCCGATTGAGCCACTCCTCAAATGAGTCATGCGTCCATACTCCTATGGTGTTGGTGTCATCTTGTTGTCCCTAAAGGGAAAGAGGCTCAGCTAGGGATGCCAAAATGAGATCACCACTTCAATAAAGCTTGGCACTAGGTGAACATCAAGAAGGGAGCCAAGATAAGCAAAAGCCTGCAAAAGTCCTTTTGCTCCTCAAGAGAATAGCTTTCATACCAAGCCCTTAGGAGGGGCAAGGCATTGTTATCCACATTAGTCATCCTAAAAGCAAGAAAAGAAAAGGAGAACGTAAGAATCTGTCAACAAAAGAAAATGTGTAAATAGAAAAAAGGAGCTAAAAAAAAGAAAAAGAAAAAAAAAGCAAAAGAAAAAAGAAAAAAAAAAAAAAGAATAAGAGAGAAAAAGAAAACAAGAAAAAAAAAAGAAGACAAAAAGAAAAAGAAAAAAAATGAAAAGGAAAATCTCTCTAGTCTCATGTTTCAAATTAAATTAAGTTGTCTAAATTTTTCTTCAAAAAATTTCAGATCTCGAGTTTAAAGTAAGTTTTCTAAGCCTTTTCCTTCAAAAAAAGTTTCAAATTCCAATGAGTTTCTAAAGATTCACCTTCAAATGATTTCAAAATTCTAGGTTTTTCTAACTTTTCCTTCAAAAAGTTTCATTTTAAAACAATTTTCAAGATTTTCAAAACTTTTCCCTGAAAAAGGTGTCATCTCAAAAGCAACAAAAGTTGAAGGTTTTAAACTTCTAGGTTTCCCGAGTCTTTTCCTTCAAAAGCTCTGTTTTTAAAACAAAAGTTCAAGGTCTTAAACTTCTAGGTTTCCCAAGTTTTTTCCTTCAATAGCCCCATTTTCAAAACAAAAGTTCAAGATTTTAAACTTCTAGGTTTCCCGAGTCTTTTTCTTAAAAGGTCCTTTTTCAAAACAAAAGTTCAAGGTTTTAAACTTCTAAGTTTCCCAAGTCTTTTTCTTCAAAAGCTCCGTTGTCAAAAGAAAAGTTCAATTCTTTAAACTTCTAGTTTTCCGAATCTTTTCCTTCAAAGCTTCGTTTTCAAAAGAAGAGTTCCAGGTTTTAAACCTTTAGGTTTCCCAAGTCTTTTCCTTCAAAAGCTTCGTCTTTGAAAAATTAAATGTCTAAGGTTTTCAAGCTTTATCATCAAAAGTTTCATTTCAAAGTTTCGGGTTTTCAAGCTTTTGCATAAAAAAAGCCTACTTTCCAAAAAAATCCTTTGGTTTTCAAGCTTTCACCTCAAATGGCTTACTTTCAAAAGATCCTTTCACCTTGAATGGCCTATATTCAAAAGATCTTTGGGTTTTCAAGTTTTCACCTCAAAAAGCCTATTTTCAAAAAAAGTTTCTAAAAAATTTTTGTTTCAAAAAGATCCAAGGTTTCCCGAACGTTCTCCTTAAAAGTATTGCTTCAAAAACTTAAAAGTTTTTCAAAACATTTATTCAAAGCACCATCTCAAAGTTTTAAAAGAATCTTTGAGTATTTCTTTCAAAAAGTTCTGTTTCAAATTCAACATTTCAAGGTTCGGATGTTTCCCACAAAAAATCCCATTTCTAATAGTTTTTGAGCTTTTTCTTTCAAAAAAGTTTCCTTCCAATTCAAAGTTTCCAACTTTTTCCGTAAAAAATAGTTTCTTAAAAACACCAACCACAGCAATGAAAAACCATGCTCCCCACAATGTCTCAACCATCCAACTACAACAATCAACTTAATCCCGTCCCGCAGAAACACACAAGGCACAATCAAATAGTCTAAATATTTAATAGTCCAACCAAAAAATGCATTTCTAAAAATTCAAATTTTTCTAAAATTTCCAAAAGTTCTCAAAGCTCCCAAACAGTGATCAAAACTTGTTTCCAATACTCAACCATCAAGAATCAATGCAAAAATAGAGTTAAACAATCAATATTTCCAAAAATCCCAATTTCGGGAGAAACCTTTTTGCTAAAATATGTAAAATCACCCAAACACATTCAAAACATCGTCAAAATGCGAAACCAATCCACCCATTATGTTTAAAATGCCCTAAAACCCCAGGATACACTATAAATATGAAGGAACCCGTTATTTAGGCAAAAAATCAACCAATTTGTGAGCTCGCCAAGCCCGATAGAAGCAAAATGACCAAAAAGCTCTTGGAGCATTATTCGGTCTAATTCCATTTGGCATGTCTTCTTAAAGATAGTAAGTCCATATTTCAATCTCAATTCTCTAGATCAGTCAAACTCAATCCCGCCTGTTTTTCGAGAAAGTTGATTTCTCAAATGGTAAATCCATCCAATACAGCATGTTTATCGAGAAAAGTCCTCAGAGTAATAAGTCCCTTCAAACTTGTCGAGCAGGATGGAACCCAAGTTCCCAAGATGGTAGAGTGGTTCTCTTTTGGGGCCTGCTAGCCCGTCAACGTAGAATGTCCACTATTCAGCACGTTGATCGGGAAAGTACCTAAGGCCCTGAGACGATAAGACCATTTACTAGATTCTCGAGATCAAGTAGTCTCCAGAATGAATGCGCTCTATCAGATTAATGGAAACGCTCACAAACAACGCAACTGTTAGAGTGATAGAAACACTCAAAACCCAGGTCAACACCAATGCCTGCTAGTCCACTTTGGTAAAAAATGAAAAAAAAAATTGCCCCTTAGGCTCCACCGGCACACTTCTTGAGAAAGTACCTATGCCTTTAGAGTAGTAAGTCCACCCTTCCAGGATTGTCTCAATTATAATCTGGCATATTCAAGGGCTTTCCAACCAGTTTCGGATCAATTTCAAGATTATCTAATCAAGTTGACAATTTTGCCTCTAGGCATCTGACTACCTCTAGGAACCATATCGACTTTGGGTATCAAACTAGTTATCTTCTAGGGATGCTTTTCAAAGTATTCCCAATCTTCTAGTGCCCTTTCGAATCATTCCAAGTCCATTTTGGTAAACCCAGTGCGAAATGACCGTTTTGCCCTTAGTAAGCAGTTTGCCCTTTTCAACTATTTCGGCTCTCATTGTCAAACTAGTTACCTCCGGGACACTCTTTTAGGGATTCCTATCCATCCTCTACCTTTGAATTAGTCCCGAACTTTTCAAAGTCATTTCTAGTGGAGCCATGCTAAAAATTGTATGGTAGTCACTAGAATAGGCACCCAAATCTTCTGCCTTGTGTTCCAGGGGTCAAAAGATACATTTCTTGCCAACTTAACAACTTTCCTAAGGGGGTGGCACCACTAGTCAAGCCTGGCACCACTACTAGTGGTGCCAATGGGAAATTAAGCCTGGCACCACTGCAACAGACGCTAATGTAAGTTCAATTGCCTATAAATATAGACCACCCCTTGCATAAAAAGAATCCACAAACTCAGTCCAAAAATGCTACCTCACTAAAAACAGGCTTCAAAACCCTAGGTTTCTCAAGTCTTCTTCAAACCATAGCCATCAAACACTCCATACACATAAACCCTAGATTCTATACACACCATACACTCAAATACAAACTTTTAAGCATACATTGAAGATTAAGTACTGTGTGTTCAAAGCTCTCAAAGGAAAGCAAACAAAGCAAAGAGAAGACAAGGTAGGTTTTTTATTTAGTTTATGTAATCCCCTACTTTCTCTTCTTTCTCCAAACCCACTTGGGCTCTCTTCTATTTTAATGCACATCTTCTACCTTCTATTCTTGTATGCTTGAAAAAAAGGACCTCCCAGTTCATGCCTAGGAAGGTCTTGGAGATAATCACCGTGCCAGAGATTTTCTTTAAGTTTCCCCTAAGATGGTGTGGGTCCAGCCCCCTTGATTATGTGCTGAAATCTAACCTTATATGTTCAAGACCCTATTGCATTGTGGTTGTCATGCTCATGCTTTGCATTCAATATTATATTCAAAATTGTTTTCAAAACTTACATCAAAGTTCTCCTTCAAAACTTGCATTCAAAACCTCCTTATTTTAAACTTGTTTTCAAAACCATAATCCTAAGATGATTCTAGCAAGGCCATGGTTAGGGTTATTTTAAGAAAGTGATATATTCAATGTGATCATCAAAGTTCAGAGTTTGGGTTCAAACCCTAAATTGTTTTTCAATAAATCACAATTCTATTGTGATTCTAGTTATTTCTTGGTCAGGATTGCTTTAGGAATGTGTTACATTCAATGGGATCATCAAGGTCCAAATCTTATTTTCAAATCCTAGTTGTTTTCAAAATCACAACCATAGAATGTTCTTAATCCTTTCATGGTTAGAATCATTTTAGGAAAGTAAGATATTCAAGAGATTTGTAAATATCTATATTCAAAACTTTTCAAAATAGTTTTTGCAAATCCACTTCCTAAAAGGTTCTTTTCAAAGATCTACGTTCCAAAAACTTCTTATCCTGATGTCCCAGTCAAAACCCTAGAATCCATGATTAGGAAACGCTAATTCTTTTATTAAAATCATGACTTCCTATTTGTCAAAAATCATAGATTTTCAAAACTATTTTTTCTACGAAATCATATGTTTCCAAACTCAAGATTTCCAAAACTCAAGTTTTCCAATTTTGAGTCAAATCAAATCTTCTAATTTTGGAAATAAAATAGAATCATTTATTTGTGGAAATAAAATTTAATCTTTTTTTAGGGAATAGAAATAAAATCTTTCATAAATTAATATTTCTAAATTCAAAACCTTCATTTTTCAAAACTTTCCCAAAATATAACACTTCCAATTGAAATCTAATCTTTCCAAATCAACTGCATTGCATAAATCTTAAATTCTCGAATTGCTTAAATCCCAAGTTACCTCAAACTTAGGTCAAACATTTTCAAACTCAATTTTCCAAATTTAATTTTCTTAAATCAAGTCTTTCCAAATTCTGACTTTCCAAACTTCAAATTCAAATATTTCTTAATTTAAACCTTTCTTACATCAAATCATTCCAAAATCGAGTCCTTCTAAAATGGAAACTTTTCAAAAATAGCACTTTCCGATTTTAGAATCTTCCTAATTCAAAGCTTTCCTAAGTTTAAAATTTTCAAATTCTAACTTTCCAAATTCTTCCAAATTAAATATTTCCAAATCAAGTTTCAAGTGTTTCTAAATCAAATCAAATTCTTTTCTAATCTTTCTTAAATCCAACTTTCATAATTTGAAACTTTCCTAAATCCGAACTTTCTAAAAAACAAGCTTTCTAAAATCAAACTTTTCAAGTTCAAATAAAAGCTTTCTAATTCAATTGCATGTTTCAACCCTAGGTTACCTAAGTCTTTGGATGCTTAAATTCTAGTTCAACCCCTAACCCTAAGTTGGGGAGTTTCAACTCTTTTCTAAACCAGGATGGTTTTCAAATTCTAATTCAAGTCAAGATGATTTCAAAATTCATTTCAAACTTTCCAAATCAAAGTTCAATTCCAAATCCTCAAATTAAAGTTCAAAATCAAACATTTTGAAGTCAAACTTTTTTTTTTTATCGGACCACAATAAAGGGATACATAGGCAACCCCCATAGGTGCGGTCATAACCTTTTTCAAACTTTAAATCCCTTTTTCAAATTTATTTTCACAATCAAATCTTTTTCTTGCACTGCATGTTATGCATCATATCAAACCTTTTTTCAAAATTATTTTCCAAGTGGATAATATTTGACATTTGTTAATCAGAGATTCTAAATGAGTGAACCTAGGGTAGATAGACATGTTGGTATCGCAAGGACTGGATATGATGATTGTCTAGTGTGTCTTCCATATACGTAACTAACCTCCGAACCATAGATTATTATTTTCAAAAGACCAAATTCGGAGTCATTTTTCAAGAAAGGGCTTAAATCCTTTCAAAGGTTTTCGAACAACCTGTTTTCCAAAAAAACCCTCTCTTGAGCAAGTTTTCAAAACCTTTTTCAAAAACCCTAAGTTTAGTTTCGGATGTTCCTTAGTTTAGGTGACCTAACTCACCTTAATCAAGTTGGGTGGCGACTCCAAATCTTTTTCAAAAGCCTTTATTCAAATCAATTTCTAATTCGAATTTAGTCGCATTCGTTCTTCTAAGAGGATGAGTTCTAACGATAGAGTCTCGTGCCTTTTTCCTACCATTCACAAGTGTGGAAAAACCGGGGTGCGACAGTTGGTGACTCCACTAGGGAAGCTTAGAGGGTTAGGCCAATACCATGTCATTCTACCCTTCACTCACCTAGAATCTTCAATTAACTTGTCTAATCTTATCCACTTTAAATCTATCAAAATACAAATTTTCAATGTTATTTTCAAGAAAGTCATTGTTTGCATTCCATTTGTATTCAATCATTCTATCATGCATTAAGTTTGTCATCAAAGTACTAACTTATTACATTTTATTTCGTAGGTGGACCATGTTCACATTTAATTTTTTAGTTTATATAAATGAATGATAGGATGGAATGGATAGGGTGGATGGTAGTTGTTGGACCGTTTCCTTCACTTTTCAAAAATCTCACACACATACTACATATGCACTTGCATTTGCATATTTACATTCTTTACCTGATGATAACCTTTCTAGTTAGGAGGACGGACAGTACTTTGGTTGTAGGTGGATGCTGTGTTAGTTTCTTAGCCTACGGTCTCATAATGGTCCCCCCGCTCAAATCACCAACCGATAATGGCACCACCTCGGGGAGTGGGCCTAGGTTTGAAGATCTGGGAACCAAGCCTTTTCAAGAAGCATTAGTAAACCCTCATCTCATGATCATATACAAACACATGCAGAGTTGAACCTCTGTTGGATTTAAAACACATAAATCAATTTCAAAATCATAGAGGACAGGGCGACTGCTTTACTTTCCTTTATTCTTATCAATTCCTATCGTTAGAATGCTTGTATAATGCTTATGCATGCATATTTACTTTACAGTTGTATTCTCTCTTCCTATACTCTTGGCAAACATGTACATGCATTTAATACTTCATTTCAAGACTAGAGTTCCAAAGTAACTCAAGTTACCACATTCTCATGCATATGGTCAACCTATAGAGAGTGACACCAAGAACACTCTCCTTTGCATAAAAGCTACCATAATCCTAAGGGTTCCCATGTAACCCTAAGGACTCATGACATACATTTCAAGTTGTTCCATGAAGAGGGACCCTAATCCCTCTATGCTCACAGAGATAAGGTTGCCAAAAAGACAATGGGCAACCAAAAAGCAAGGTCTCTCAATGACCTCCTACACGTCAAATTCAAAGAAGACCAATCCAAAAACTCAAGAGTAGTTTAGGATTTCAAATGTAAAAATAGATAGGCAGAAGTCCCGAGGAAAGTGTCCTCCTTTCTACTATTAAAATGTATTTAAGTTCCGTTGTATCTAAACTCAAAAGTTCAATGTACTCTTCTATGTCTTGCAAATGAATGAATGAATGTTCTCAACCAACGATATGGTATCTACATACAGGGGTAAAAGTCCTATCTCTAAAAAGTGAGCCGAATGCATCATACTTAGCCCCCCTCTCAAAAAGGGGAATCCCTAGGGCATGCATTGCATAAAGCTTTCTAAAAATCAAACAATAACTTGTGGCTTGTGTCCTTATTTTTCTTTTCTTTCTTTTTCTATCATAGAAACTACACCATAGAAAGTCATCATTGCTCCCAATAAATATTAGCATCTACCCAGGGACCTGATCATCACCCAATATAGAGCTCTACTAATGGCAGCCAACCTTGACGAGAGCTCCCCGCTCTCACATGAGGAAGTTAACGAGATGAGAACTAAGATCGATGAAATGTTCAAGCTCATCCAAGCTATGGCAATGAAAGACGCTACTTTAGCCCCATTATCATCTGCAATCTTCCCAAAGACTCTGAAACTACCAACCCAAGAATTGTACTCCAATATGATGCAATGAGGAAAAGCAAGGAGGACTCCAAGGGGGCCAACACTGAAGATAAAGAAACTATACTGCTCTCACTTACTATGAAAAGACCTCCCCTAGACCCTCTCAGCTTGAAAATCCAAGGGTTGGAAGACTCATTGCGAAGCCTCCATGGCCATGACACTTTCGGGCTCACCTCCTATGACAAGCTGTGTTTTTTTCCAGACCACCCAAGACTAGCCAAGTTCAAGATACAGGACTTCCAAAAGTATGATGACACTGGCAACCCTATAGCACATATTTACTTGTATGCTGGGGCATTAAGTGGCCATGGGAATGACCCCAAAATTCTCATGCAACTCTTCCAACACAGCCTCAATTGGACCACTCTGCAATGGTTTGCTTGACTCGATCTAAGGAAGATCACTACCTGGATTGAGATGGTTAATGCATTCAGGGATGTCAACATAACATAGATCTCACACTTGACCATTGGTCCTTGATAATAATGAGCAAGGGAGAGAGAGAAAGTTTCAAAAGCTATGCTATCCAATGGAGAGAAGCAACAGCACAAGTCAATCGCCCTTTAGAAGAAAAGGAGTATATTCAACTATTCGTACACACCTTCTCAAGAATATACTATGAAAAGCTCTGCGCAAGTGTCAGGAAAAACTTTTTCGAGTTTATCACACAAGGGGAAATGATAGAAAACGGCCTCAAAACATAGAGAATTACAGACCCCTATGCAAAGAATGGAGAAAGCTTTGTCAACATAGCCAGAAAGGTAGCCACTACAAGGGGAGTCATTAAGAAAGAAGGAGAAGTATTGGCCATCTTGCCTGTGCAACCACCGTAATACCGCCCACCACCCCAGTCACATCCTATATTACTTATACCCACCTTAACCATGCCCCATCAACCCTGTTGCCCAAGCACACCACTTTGCTCCTACTGAGGCATGACCCAACTTCAACCCCAATAGGCCGGCCCGACGCATCTGCACCTTTGACACTCTAGCATGCACCCAGACATAAGCTTACCCTAGCCTCTTGAAGAACAACATACTAATGCCCATACCAACCCGTCTATTGCCCAGCCCTTTACCCCCAATCTTCAATGCACTCTCACATATGAATACTATTCGGGGGGCCAAAGGCATGTCATAGAAAGCTATTTTTTCCTCAAATATAAAATTTAAGACTTGATGGACAACAAAACCATTAACATACATTTGATAAACTCCACTCCTACTCCCAATGTAACCAAAAACCCTCTGTTGAACCACACTGTGAACCTAATACTAGAGGAAGTAGAGGAAGATGAGGAATTTGATGAGATCATGATTGAAGATTATTATGATGGAGATTAAGAGACTGGTCAAGAAAGCAATTGGGATGAGGAATTCCCGTCATGCCTAATCTATCTCTACCATCCAAATGAAATGCACGACCCTTCTGATTGGCCAGTTGAAACATCCATACCTATAGAGGAGGTTCCCACCAGATATATGCTTGCTGATGGTTGGGGTGATGAATTCTTGCACCCTAAGAGTGCCGTAGCTAAAAGCCACCTATCAAAGAACCCTCAACCTGTGATTGAATTTGACTGTGAAGACATGGGCTGGGGACCTAAAGAGTTGAAAGTTTTGATTGCACCATTCAAGCTAGAAGGAGGCAACTAAAGAATAACAAGAAAGTCAATGAGGCTGATAACTGCACCATCACCGTCAACTCACCTAGAGCCCTAAAAGAAGCCTCTACTTGTCTTGCCTTTCTTGAGGATCGCAATGATGGGTTGAGCATCGAGAATGTGTGTATCATCCCAAAACCCTGCTAGAAAGGCTCTCCTAAAAAGCATACAAGAGAGGGGAGTTCCCACTTGCTTTCTTTCTAACACTTTTACTTTCTTTCTTTTAATTTATTTTTGCATTTTCATTTCAATAAAGATCTTGTGCTTTCTCTCAAAGTGATAAAAAGATAGTTCTCATTCAAATGCTGATATCTCATATTCTTGTGAATGGTGAATGCTTTAAAAAAGGGGGTGTGTTCTATCCCGTGGAAGATCTGACTTGAAGGGTGTGATAGCATGAGTTAACCACTCACTTGATGGTCAACTTTTCAAGAAGAGGGAAGAGAAGAATGACTACGGAAAACACCCAAAGAGCAGAATTTACAAGACATCCAAAGCTAAGCGATGAGTAGCTAGACTATCAAGAGGAAGAGCAGCCATTTTTTAATTTCCAAAATATATATATACATGTCCCCCTTGCTTAACCCATTAGTGCCATGTAGAAAACAAAAGATTTCTTGTCAACCATGATCCAAAAGCATCCCCCCTAGACTGGGGTAGACAAACAATTGAAGACTCAGCAAAGAATATCTCTTATCTACCATGAAGTTGAAGCAATGTAAAGGCTCTATGGATCAAGCAATTTGGTTCAAAATTATGAGAGGCCCTCATTTCATTTCCTGTCCAATCATAAGCAACATTTGTCAAACCCGTTGGGTCAGTTACATTTCTTTCCAAGCCCCAACCAAGAGATCATCACCCATAATGGGTTAGAATAAGGCACTGAGAGAAATTACAGCCAAATAAGAGGGGTGTAATAGTATCTACCTTAGGAAAAAAGTAAGAAGGAAAAAAGGAAGAGCCGTTGTAAGGCAACCAGAAGTGAAGAAAAGGTTAAAAAAAAAAAAAAAACCTTCAGTAAGGTCAATTAGTAAGCCAAGAGAGGGGATGGTTTACCTCGTGCCATCTTATAAGGCGTACGATGTTCAAAAGACAAAAAAGAGATTCAAAGGTGATCCTAGGTGATAAGGAAGCCCAATAAAAGCAATAGGTTTGACCCTTTACCTTTTCTTGGAAAAACCCAGAACCATGGCCTACACTACAATCGTAACAAAGTCCTCTCTGACTGAAAGGGATTGCTTGATCTAAATAAGCCAGATGTGTTGCCAAGGAAAAGGAAGGATACTAGGGGACAAACCCTTGCTAGAAGACCCCCTAAGAGTGGTGTGGATCTAAACCTTACTGAAAGTAACATTAAATTTGAGCATGCATATCTCGTCGATTTTCAAAACCCAACAACTTAGCCTACATTACGGTCCTAAAACAAAGCCTCCTTAGTTTAAAAGACTAACTGCTTATTACTCTACCAAAGTTCAAGTAAGTTGTTGCCTAAGCCCCTAAGGACTAAGAGTTCAAGCCAAATGATCCCAGACACTAACCCAAAGTAGAAAGTCAGAGTCAATCAAAAGGATGAGAAATGTACGAAATACTATCATCCGATCAACGTAAGGTTGAGCCAAAGGAGAGGCCAAACCCCTGAAAAAGAAGGAGTTGCCATTCCGAGGATGTAAAGCTCGACAACACCCCATTATATTATGTTAGCTACTTTATCGCTCACATGTGCATGCATTTTTATAAAAATTTTGGTATGAGCTTCGCACACATAGGACATATCTCTCTGTAGAAATAGAAGTCACCAATGCAATTCAATATCATATCTAAAACATGTATTAAATATACATCACCAACATTATCCCTGTTCATACATCTATCTAATATATTCGTTTGTCTAAACCATAAACGTCCATTCTGTTGAAAGATTACAAATGAAATGGATTGACAGAAAACTAAACTCTGATACATATCCAGGACGTGGTGTGAAAAAAAAGCTGGGCCTTCAACAAGGGGCACTCTTCAAGAGTTGAAATCAAGGTCCGGGTCAAAATCTCTAAAGCTCGGCTTAGGAGGTGACGGCTGATTACTAGAAGCACCGCCATCCTATAAAGAAGAAGAGAGTATACCCCACTACCTCCCATCTGAGCCAACCGTGTAGTCAAAGTATACCCCACTACCTCCTAAATGCAAAATGAGACCTTCAAGAGATTTCAAAAGTCTATATTCAAAACCCTTTCAAAATTTCTTTTCAAAATATTTTCTAAAGCTCTCTTTAAGAAACCACTTTCTAAAAACTCCTTTCCAAAAGTTTTCTTCAAAAATTTATTTTTCAAAAAGCTCTTTTCAAACTTCTTTCCAAAAGTTCTTTTCAAAAATTTACTTTCTAGAAACTCTCTTCAAGTCTCCTTCTTAGAAACTCTCTTCAAGATGTTTCCAAAAACTCTTTTCTTGAAGTCCAAGTCAAGTCCTAGATTACATGGTTAGGAAACCCTAATTCTCTTTCCAGAAAACATGACTTCCTCTTTTGTTTCAAACCATAGGTTTCCAAAATCTCTTTTTCCACACAAAATCATAGCTTTCCAAATCCTAAATTTCCAAAACTCAACCTTTCCAATTCCATATCAAATCTAATTTTTCAAATTAGGAAACTAGATCAAATATTACCATTTAGGAAACTAGATCAAGTCCTCCAATTTTAGAAACCAAATCAAATAATTTCTTTTTGAAAATAAAATCAAATCTTCAACTTTAGGAAATAGAAACCAAATCTTTCTTAATTCAAACATTTCCTAATTCCAACCTTTCTAAATTTCAAAACTTTCAAAATTCCAAATCTTTCCAAAGTTGAAATCTTTCTAAATTCATGACTTTCCTAAAATGAAACTTTCATAAAATGAATACTTTCCTAATTTGACACTTTTCTAAAATGAAATTTTCCTATTTTGAAACTTTCTTAATTTGAACCATTCTTAATTCAAACCTTTCCTTAAATCCAACTTTCTAAAATTGAACTTTTTAAATCTAAATCAAATCCTTTCCGAATCAACTACATGTTCCAAATCTTAGGTAACCTAAACCCAAGGACACCTAAACCTCAGTTCAACCCTAACGAAAAAGTGAGGAAGCTTCAGCCCTTTTCTAAAATTCCTTTCTAAACCAAGACGGTTTTTCAACTTTAATCTAAGTTAAAATGTTGTCAAAACTCAAATCTATCTTTCCTAAGTCCAGCCCAAGTTTTCTTTCCAAAGTTCAACCCTTTTTCAAGTCTAAGTTCAATTTCAGATCGAAATAAGTTATATTCTAAGTTCAAATCAAATCATTTTCCAAATCGAACTCTTTTCAAATCAAATCTTTTCAAGTCAAACTTTTCAAAACCTCAAAATGTCTATTTTCAATCGAACTCTTGTTTGAACTACGACTGACCTGATTCCCTCAAAGGGATACGTAGGCAACCCTCATGGGTGCCGTTACAACCTTTTCAAAATTTCTATTTTCACAACCATTTTTCAATTTCTAGTTCCATGATCTACTTCAAGTTTCTAATTCTAAAACCTATTTTCAAATCTCTAATTCCAATTTCTAAAATTATCTTTCAAATTTCAAATCAAGTCTTTTCAAATCTATTTTCGAAATCAAATTTTTTTCTATTCTTGCATATCATGCATCGTGTCAAATCTCTTTTTCAATACTCTTTTCTAAAGTTGATAGTTTTTGACATTTATTAATCAAAGATTCCAAATGAGTAAACCTAGGGTGAATAGACATGTAGGTACCGCAAGGAAGAGGTAGAGTGATGGTTTAGTACGTCTTCCCTACATGTAACCAACCTCTGAACCTAGATCATTGTTTTCAAAGACCAAAATAGAGTTATTTTTAAAAAGGGCTTAAATCTTTCCAAAGGTTGTCAATCAACCTATTTTCTTAAAAACCGTCTCTCGAGGAAGTATTCCAAAACCTTTTCAAAATCCTAAGCTTAATCTTTGGATTGCACTTAGTTTTAAGTGACCTAATTTTCCTTAATCAAGTTAGGTAGTGACTCCAAACCTATTTTTAAAAGCCCTTAATTCAAATCAATTTTGAATTGAAAGCCTAGTCACACTCGTCCTTCTAGGAGGATGAGTTCTAATGAGAGAGTACTGTATTTTTCTCACTTATTTTTTCGGGTCCGAAAAATCAGATCGCGACAATTGGCGACTTCGCTAGGGATACTTAGAGGGTTACGCCAATGTCATGTCTCTTCACCCTCACCCATTTGGAGTCTTTGATTAATTTGTCCAATTCTATCCATTTCAAACTTTCAAAATCAAACTTCTCAAAGTTGCTTTAAAAAACATGTCATTGTATGCATTCTAATCATATTCAATTATTTAAATCTTGCATTAAGTTTGTCATTCAAGTACTACCTTTTGAATTTTTATTTTTATAGGTGGGCCTTTGTTCATATATTTATTTCATGTTATATTAACTGCCATATATGAATGAATGTATGGAATGGACAGGATGGATGTGAGTTGTTGGGCCCTTTCCTCCACTATTTAAAATTTTACACACACACTCCATTGAATACAAGCATTTGCATACTTGCATTCTTTACCTGATTATGTCCTTTGTAGTTAGAAGGGGGAACGATATATTGGTTGTGGGCAAGATGCTGTGTCAGTTTCTTCGCCTATGGCCTCTTGATGGTTCCCCTGCTCGGATCACCAATCGATAATGGCACCACCTCGGGGAGTGCGCATAGGTTTGAAGATCTGGGAACCGAGCCTTCTTAGGAAGAATTAGTAAACCCTTAACCTCATGCTCATGTAGACACCATACATAGCTGAACCTCTATCGGATTTAAGAAATGCACATCAATTTCAAAACCATAGGGGAAAGGGTGGCTACTTTACTTTCTTATTCTTATCGTTATCATGCTTGTATTCTTGCTGTTATAATGCCCGTATAACTGCTTATGCATCCATGTTTACCTTATAATAGCATTCTCTCTCTCTCTCTCTCTCTCTCTCTCTCTCTACTCTATGCATCCACGTTCATGCATTCAATATTCCATGTCAAGACAAGAGTTCCAAAATAACTCAAGTCACTGCATTTTCATACATATGATCAACCCAAAGAGAGTGACACCAAGTTCACTCTTCCTTGCATTAAACCTACCAAAATCCTAAGGGTTCACACGTAACTCTAGGGACTCATAGCCTGCATTCAAGTCATTCCATAAGAGGGGCCCTAATCCCTCTATGCTCACGAAGATAGGATTGCCAAGAAGATAAGGGGCAATCAATTAACAAGGTCTCTCAAAGATCTCCTCAACATCAAGCTTGAAGAAAGTGAATCCAAAGACTCAAGAGTGGTTTAGAATCTCAAATGTAAAAGTAGTTAAGAGGAAGTCCCAAGGAAATTGTCCCCTCTACCCCTATTAAAATATATTTCAATTCCGTTCTATTTAAACTCTTAAGTTTAATGTACTTCTTTAATTTTTCATGTATGATTCAATGAATGAATGAATGAATGAATGTTCCCATTCAAACGGTAAAGTATCTGCATACAAAGGTGAACCCCTATCTCCAAAAAGTGAGCCAATCCATCATGTTTAGTTTCTTTCTCAAGATGGGACATCCCTAGGATATGTATTGCATAAACCTTTCTAAATGTCAAAAACTAATTTGTGGCTTGTGTCCTTGTTTTTCTTTTCTTTCTTTTTCTTTTATAGAAACCACACCATAGGAAGTCGTCATTGCTCCTAAGAAAGACCAACATCGATCTAGAGACCCTATCATTACCCGACAAAGAGCCGCACTAATGGGCCCCAACTTTGACAAGTCATCTTCTGTCTCTCGTGAGGAAGTCAATGAAATGAGAACCAAGATCGATGAGATGTTCAAGCTCATCTAGTCCATGGTCATAAAGGAAGCTACTCTGGCCCATCATCATCCACTG
Organism: Euryodendron excelsum; assembly: GCA_033060915.1. Classification (NCBI taxonomy): domain Eukaryota; kingdom Viridiplantae; phylum Streptophyta; class Magnoliopsida; order Ericales; family Pentaphylacaceae; genus Euryodendron; species Euryodendron excelsum. The sequence goes on along the minus strand of CM065394.1, from coordinate 13,235,551 downwards.
TTTTTTCCAAGGACCCCGAACCTACTAACCCAAGGGTTTTGCTACAATCCAACCTTATGGAGGAGGAATAAGGAGGATCCCAAAGGGACCAATACTAAAGAAGAGGAAACCATACTGCTCTCGCTTGCTATGAAAATAACTTCCCTCGATCCTTTTAGTCTGAAAAATCAAGGGTTAGAGGACTCTTTGCGAAGTCTCCACGGCCATGACTCCTTTGGGCTTGTATCTTACGATGAGTCGTGTTTCTTCCCAGACCATCCGAGACCTGCCAAGTTCAAAATGCCTGACTTTCAAAAATATGATGGCACTGAAAACCCTATTGCTCACCTTTGCCTTTATGCTAGGGCATCGAGTGGTTATAGAAACAATCCAAAACTCCTCATGCAGCTATTCCAACATAGTCCCACTGGATTTGCCCAACTTGGGCCGAACTAGTTGTAAGCACCCCATTTTTTACCGCTCGGCAGTCTACACTCTGTCCAGACTTGTACTCAAGTCAATATGGACGTATTTCAATTGAAATCAACCCTCTAAGTCTAATCCCGTCTGTCTATCGTTTCGTGGGCCCACCAGGCCCAAATGGAGGCAAAATAACCAAAATGCCCTTAGGGGGCATTGTCGTTTCCAATTCCAATTCCAACCCCTCTCTCGAGATAGTTGATTCCTCGAGACAGTAAATCTATTCCAAACCAGGCACGCCTTTCCGAAGGCGGTAAGTCCCCTTTCCAATTCCAACCCCTCTCTCGAGACAGTTTATTCCTCGAGACGATTCAACACGTTTTCTGAAGAAAATCTCTTCGAAAACGGTAAGTCCCTTTAAACCTATCGACCGGGACGAGACCCCAAGTCCCCTGGATGGTAGAACGGTCCACCTTTGGCACCTGCTAGCCCACCAATGTAGAAATGTCCGTTTAGGTACGCATTCCGAGAAAATTGACTTCTCAGGCCCTAAGTCCCTTTAGCAACTTCCCGAGATCAGGTCGTCTCGGGAATGATCGCAAACCGTTAGAGTAGCGAAAATACTCGCAAACATCACAACCATCAAAGTAGTGGAAATACCCGCAAACAGGTCGATATAGGGAATTGCCAACAAATCCTTGTGTCACGACGACCGCCGTCAGAGTGGCGGAAACACTCAAAACCCAGGTCAACACTGGTGCCCGCTAGCCCACTTCGGTGAAAAATGACCAAACTGCCCCTTGGGCCAATTCCGAGACTTTTCGGTCAAGATGACCATTTCGCCCCTAGGCATCTGAACGCCCCAGGAACCACACCGGCTCTGGGTATCAAACCGGTAAATTTTTGAGAATGCTTCTTATAGTATTCTTAACCTTCCTCTATCTTTTCGGATCATTCCGAGTCGGTTCCAGCAAACCCGGTACAAAATGACCGTTTTGCCCCTAGTGGGCCGGTCTCTTTTTCTGACCACACTGGCTCTGGGTATCAAACTGGTAACTTCCTGAGAATGCTTTTTATAGTGTCCTCAACCTTTCTTTGTCCTTTTCGGATCATTCCAAGTCAGTTCTGGCAAATCCGGTACGAAATGACCGTTTTGCCCTTGGTGGGCCGATCACCTTTTCCGACCACACCGGCTCTAGGAATCAAACCGGCACTTTGGGAACATTCTGAATAATGTTTGCAAATCTTGAGTCTTCTTCCGGGACAGTCCAAGTTCATCCCAGTTACTTTCCGGCCTGATTGACCGTTTTGCCCCTGAAAGCCTGGTCAACCCTTCCGACACATCCTATCATCACTTTTCAAGTCAAATACCTCTGGGACACTATTCTAGGTGTTCCTGCTCTTTTCTGGCCTTCCGGGTCATTCTCGGCCTCTTCAAATCATTCTAGGACTTTCCGAAGTCACTCCTAGTGAAGACAGGCTGAAAATTGCATGGTAGTCACTAGTATAGGCGCCCAAATCTAGTCAAAGATACGTTGCTTGCCGACCTAAATACTTTCCTCACTGGCTGGCGCCATTAGTAGTGGCGCCAAGAAGAATTTTGCCCTGGCGCCACTGCAACAGGCGCTATGTTTGTCCTACCTCTATAGATACAGAGCCTCTTCCAACGTGAAAGAGGTCCATAAACTCAGTCTAAAAACACCAATATTCGATATACAGAGCTCGAACACTCCCTAAACCCTAGCTTCTTTAGGTTTTCCAAACCCGAGCCACTATACACAAACCATAAGCCTTATATATACTCATACACACCCCCATACACTTATACACTAGCCTCCAACCCTCCTTTGAAGACTTGAAGAGCTACAGTCTGAAGTTTGAAGATTGAAGACAACTCTTGAGGATTGAAGACGAAGATTAAAGACAAGCAAGGTGTGCAAAATAAACAAGACATACGGTAGGCTTTCTATTTAAATTTCCGCACTTCCCCCTCTCTCTTCTCTCTCCTAACCCACTTGGGTTTTCTCTATTTTAATCTCTCATCTCTTTCCTCCCCTTTCTTTGCATGCTTGAAACAAGGGGACTCCCGGTCCATGTGTAGGATTAGACTATTGGAGGGTCACCGTGTCAGGGGCTTTCCTTTAGGCTAATCGGAGACCACGTGGCTTCGGCCCCCTTCATTATGTGGTGAAGCCTTAACCTTGTATGTTCACAACCCCAAACTTGCATTGTACATATCATTATCTTGCATCTTCCAAAAATCATTTTCAAATTCGTTTTCAAAATTTGCATTAAATTTGTTTTCAAAATTGCATCAAAATCCTCTTTTTCAGAACATGTTTTCAAAATCACAACCCTAGGGTGATTCTAGTTTTTCTATGGCTAGGATTGCTTTAGGAAAGTGTTACATTTAAAGTGACTTTCATGGTCCATATTTTCAAACCTTTGTTATTTTCAAAACCACTTTCCTAAAGTGGTTCTAGCCTTCTTATGGTTAGAATTACTTTAGGAAAGTGAGACATTTTTGGTACCTTCTAAAGACTCTATTTTCAAAAATATCTTTTCCTAAAACCTCCTTTTTCAACGTGCTTTCTAAAAATTCTTATTTCCAAAGTTGTTTTAAAAAATTTCCTCCAAAAATCTATTTTCCAAAACTTCTCTTTTTCAACTCCTTTTCAAAACGCTCTCTTCAAAGTCCACTTTCCAAAAATGTGCCCTAGGTTTCCTTCTTAGAAAAACCTCTTCCTAAATCTCTTTCTTAAAAATCTCGTTCTAAAAAACTCTTCACTAGGATCTCTTTCCAAAAACTCTCTCTCCTCAAAATTCACTTTCTAAAAATACTCCCTAAATTCACTTTCCTAAAAATTCTCTCCAACAATCTCCTTCTAACAATCTTTCTAAAAAAACTCTCTTTCCAAAATCTTCCCTCTAGAAACTCCTCTCTAAGATTTTCTTCCAAAAACTTGTTTCCAAAAAACACACTTTCCAAAAACTCTTTTCTTAGAGCCTAAGTCAAGCCCTAGAACCTACAATTGGGAAACCTTAATTTTCTTTCCAAAAACATGATTTTCAATCTTGCCCCAAACCTAGATCTTCAAAAACTCCCATTTTCTACGTCAAAATTAGGTTTCTAAAAACCTCTTTTCTATGTCCAAACTATAGTCCTCCAAATCTAGGGTTTCTAAAACTTCTCCTCTTCAAATCCTTGCCTGAATCCAATCTTTCCATTTAGAAAACTAAATCCAATCCTCCGTTTTTGGAACCAAAATCAAACTTTCTCTTTTAGAAACAAAATCCAATCCCTTCCTAGTCTAAATCTTTCCTAATTCAACTCCTTCCTAATCTTCCATTTTCCTAAATCTTAAGTTTCCAAAACTTGAACATAACAATCTTTCCTAAATTTTAAAATTCAAAATCTAAATCTTTCCTAATTTCCTACCTTCCTAAACCATAAGTTTCCTAAAACTTTCAACTTCCACATCTTTCCTAATTCTACCCCTTTCCAAATCTTAACTTTCCCAATCTAAAATTTCAAATCTTTCTTAAAATCAAACCTTTCCTAATCTCAAGATTTTCTAAAACTCTAAAACTTTCTAAATTTTAAATTTTTCCAAATTCAAAACTTTCTAAATTCAAAACTTTCTTAAGTTAAATTTTTCTACACTTCCAAACTTTCTAAATTTTAAACTTTTTAAATTTCAAATCTTTCCAAATTTCAAAACTTTCTAAACTCAAAACTTTCTTATTTTCAAAACTTCTTTGTTCTCTAAACTTTCCAACTTTTAAAACTTCCCTATTTCAAAGCATTCCAAATTCCAAAAACTTTCTAAATTCAAAACTTTCCTAAGTTGAAACTTTCCTAATTCCAAAACTTTCCTAAGTTCAAACTTTCCTAATTCAAAACTTTCCTCATTCGAAACTTTCCTAAATCGGACATTTCCTAATTCGAATCTTTCCTAAATTCAATCCAATCTTCAACATCCAACGTTCGAGTCCAATCTTTCTTAATCTCAAGTCCTTTCTAAATCCTTTCTTTCCTAAGTCTAGGTTTCCTAAAACCAAGTCTTTCAAAATCAAATCTTTTCAAATCTTCCAATCAAAGTTCAATCTCTCAATCTTCCAATCCAATTTCTAATTCAATCTCTTTCTTCCAATCAACTCTTCTATTTTCAATCGGACTCTTGTTCGAACTACGACTAACCTGATTCCTCTAAAAGGATACGTAGGCAACCCTCATAAGTGCGGTCACAACATTTTTCAAATCTCAAATTCCACAACTTTTTTTTTCAATTCTCTAATTCCACAACTTCTTTGAAATTTTCCTCCACATTTTTCAAATCTCAAATTTCACAATCTTTTCAAATCTCCAATTTATTTTCAAACTTCCAATTTCAAGTTTTTATTTCCAAATCTCTAATTTTTCAAACTTTCCAATTTCAAATCTATCCTTTCAAATCTTTTTTAAAATCAAATCAATTTCTTTTCAAAATTTATTTTCAAATCCAATCTTTCTCTTGCACTTGCATATCATGCATCATATCTTTTTAAATATTGTTTTATAAAGTGGATAGGATTAAACATTAGTTAGTTAAAGACTCTCATAGGTGAATGTAGGGTAGATTGACATGTAGGTACCGAAAGGGCGGGGTAGGGTGATGGCTTAGTGCATCTTCCCTACACGTAACTAATCTTCGAATCTAGAATCACTGTTTTCAAATACCAAAACGGGGTTATTTTTCGAAAAGGGCTTAATATTTTCAAAAGGTTGCCAAACATCCTGTTTTCTTAAAAACCCTCTCTTGAGGAGATATTTTCAAAAACCTTTTTTTTCAAAAACCCTAAGCGTAGTTTTTGGATTTTACTTAGTTTTTAGGTGACCTAACTCACCTTAATCAAGTTAGGTGGCGACTCCGAATCTTTTCCAAAAGCCCTTTATTCAAATCAATTTCAATTCAAACATAGTCGCACTCATTCTTCTAGGAGGGTGAGTTCTAACGAGAGAGTACAGCATTTTTTCTGCTTGTGTGTATATTCCTCGAGTGCGAAAAATCTAGGCGCGACAACTGGCGACTCTGCTGGGGAATACTTAGAGGGTTAGGCCATAGTCATGTCTCTTTACCCTTCACCCATGTAGAGTCTTCAATTAACTTGGTTCAATCCTGTTCACTTTAAATTTTCAAAATTGTTTTCAAAAACCATGCATTTATGTTATCTTGTATTATGTTTGCCATCCTCATACTAACACTTACGTCTTTGTTTTGTAGGTACACATTTTGTTTAAATTTTATTAACTACTATACATGAATGTGATGAACAGGATGAATGGGAGTTGTTGGGCTCTTTCCTCTACTTTTAAAAATCACACACACACTGTATGTGCACTTGCATTCTGCATACTTGCATTATTACCCTGATATGTCCTTTTTAGTTAGAAAGGGAGAACGATATATTGGTTGTGGGCAAGATGCTGTGTCAGTTTCTTCGCCTATGGCCTCTTGATTGTTCCCCCGCTCGGATCACTAACCGATCATGGCACCACCTCGGGGAGTGAGCCTAGGTTTGAAGATCCGGGAACCGAGCCTTTTTAGGACGCATTAGTCAACCCTCAACCTCATACTCATATAGACACCATGCATAGCCGAACCTCTGCCGAATTTAAGACACGAGCACTGTTTTCAAAACCACGGAGGAAAGGGCGACTGCTCTTACTTTCATTTACACCTGTATATTTTGTTGTTATAATACCTGTATTCTTACTATTATAATGACTATTTAATTACTCATGCATGCACGTTTATCTTGCTATTGCATTCTCTCTCTTTATACTCTTCACATACCCATATTCATGCATTCAGTATTCCATGTCAATACAAGAGTTCCAAGTAACTCAAGTCACTACATTCTCGTGCATATGATCAACCCATTGAGAGTGACACCAAGGTCACTCTCCCTTGCATTAAACCTACCTAAACCCTACGGGTTTTCACGTAACCCTAAGGACATATTGTATGCATCTCAATTCATTTCATAAGAAGGACCTCAATCCCTCTATGCTCACGAAGATAGGATTACCATGAAGACAAGGGGCCCTCGATCAACAAGGTCTCACAGTGACCTCATTAACATCAAATCCAACAAGGCGAATCCGAACACTCAAGAGTAGTTTAGGTTTTTCCATTGTAAAACTAGATAGGTGGAAGTCCAAAGGAAAGTGTTCCCCCCTTCCCCCTGTTAAAATGTATTTCCATTCCTTTGTATCTTAAACCTAAACTTTAATGTACTTCTTTACTTTTGTGAATGAATGCATGGATGGTTGAAGATTCCTACCTTGATGATAAGGTATCTGCATACAAGGGCAAATCTCCTATCTCCAAAAGTGAGCTAATACATCATGCTTAATCTCCCTCTCAAGCAGGGGCACCCCTAGGACATGCATTGCACAAAAATTTTCAAATCAAGGCACTGACTTCCCTTTTGTTTCTTGTGTTCTATCCTCCCCCTCCTCATCTCTACATACTAAAAGAATCGAAGACAGAAGCAAGACGAGAAGGGAGTTTCCTAAACCATTCATTTATTATTATCATATGGCGCATACGTTCACTTCTATTATGCTCATGCATTCATATATGTTATGAGACAAGTGTTCCAAGAAACTCAAGTCATTCTCATGCATCTAATCAACCGTAGAGAGAAAGGAATAATCCAATCTCATATTAATCGAACCTACCAAAACTCCTATGGGTTCTTAAACCCTAAGGATTCATGGCATGCATGGAACCATATCTCAAGAGAGGCCTAAATCTCTCTCAGTTCATAGAGGCGGGATTGCCTAAATAAGGAAACATCAATCGGCCCACGTCGAAGAGGTATTGTATTGCACAATAGGGGCAAAACCCCGCCTCCAAAATGGACTTGTCATCATGTCTAGATTCCCTCAAAGAAGGGACCTTCATAGGGTATGCATCGCATAGAACTTCCAACTCCACATACTGACTACATTTCATTTTCCTTTTTCAGGTCATAGAGCACAACTGAACTCGTGAAACCCCTCTGGCATTCAAACTCAAAAAAGGATAAACCTAGTTGTTAGAAAAGGCCAAACCTACATCAAAGAGCAAGAAGAACTGACCGTCTATCTACAAGACATTACCTCCATGACATGTCGCAACAATCACTATCCATGTAGAAGAGGACCTCACCATTTGTGAAGTCTTGTTAGACCTGTGCATTGCAATAACACATCCTCTAACTTCCAAATGCATGACAAATGTCGTGAACTCGCCCTCCACTGACACACCTGATGAATGAAGCCTCAAGAGGTTGTTGTAGTCCCAAAACCCTATTAAGGATTCTCACCAAAAGGCCCACAAGAAAAGGGAGGTTTTCATAAAATTCATCTGTTTCCTTTTTGTCTGTCTATTTTCTTGCATATCTTATTTAAATAAGCACACATGCCATGCATTCATGATTTGAAATGAAAAAGATGAAGTTTCCGGTTTATCCCCTTTGTCTCATACTCTTGTGGAGGATTGTTGCGTTTAAGGATTCTTTCCCATTTAGTGATGACTTGACTTGAAGGATGGGATAGCATAGGCCACCCATTTAAAAGGGGTTAAAATCTTTAAGAGATAAATATTGAATGAGAGATAGGAGGAAGACAATCTCAACATAGAAGTGCAGAGTTTATTGAAAAGGCGACACTTGCGTGATATCCTGGCTAAGCGATGGGCAGTCGAGTCCCTAAAATGATGATAAGCCATTGTTCTACTTATCCCAAATAAACACTACCCTTTGCTCAGCCCACTAGAGTCGTACATAATTTCTTTTCAGATATCCCCAAACCTATAACTATCCCCCACATTGGGGTAAACACAGAATAGTTGATTTGATAGAACATATAGGGTTTCACTGACAGAAACACATCATCCCTAGGAGTATTGTCCAAATTTTGTACTAAGGCTTTATGGACTAAGCAATTCAATTTCAAATGATTAGAGGCCCTCAATTTTATTACTATACACAAAATATCCCCTTTGCTTAACCCACTAGTTCCTCCCAGAAAGCGGAAGATTTTTTTTTGTCAACCTCGATCCGAAACCATTCTCCCACACTGGGGCAGACATGCAGCAGAAGATCTGGCAAATAATATCATCGACCATCAAGCTGAAGTAATGTGAAGGCTCTATGAATCAAGCAATCTTGTTCAAAATAAAGAGAGGCCCTCATTTCACTTCCTATACAGTTAAAAGCAACCCTTGTCGAACCTATTGAGCCGGTTGCCTTTCTTTTCCAAAACACACCCCAACCTAGGGATCACCGTCCACAATCGGTTAAATGAAAATGCTAAGGAAAGGATTTGAGAGAAAGAAGTTGTAGAAATGTTCTTCTTGTCAAAGGCAACAAGAAAAGGAAGGAAAAAAAAAAAAAAGAAGAAGCATATCAGTAGAAAGACCGGAAAAGAATCATGTTGTGCTATATTTGAAAAACATGTAAAGCCATAAGTCAGGAAAAATGGGCAAATGTCAGACTAAGAAGGTCAACTCCTCTTGTAAAAGAGAAAATTCAAAGGTGATCCTAGGTAACAAAGCCACCAAGTAGAAGTAATAGGTTTGAGCCTTTACCCTTTCTTGTAAAAATTCAAAACTGCGGCCTACATTACGACCCTATTAAAGTCCTCTCCGATTGAAAGGGATTGCTTGATCTAAATGAGCCAGACGTGTTGCTGAAACTAGAGGAGGATATCAGGGGACGAAACCCGACTGGAAGACCGACTAAGGATGGTGGATCTAAACCCTATTTATAACAACATCAAATTTGAGCCTACTCATCCTTTTCATTCAAAAACCCCTTAACCTAGCCTACGTTATGGTCAAAATTAAAGTCTTCTCTGATCAAAGAAAATTGCTTAGTCTAAATAAGCCTGAACAATACCAAGATAATTAGGCTGAGAAAGGAGAACTGGAAGGGAATGCAAGGGGTAATCTCATGCTCCAAGTTGTGCTCAGATGGTTTTGGTTTAAATAACCCACTAGAAGAAGATCTTTGAGCATAATTCTCTCTTCGTTTCTTACAACCCCTAAACCCAGCCAACATTACGGTCATAAAAAAAGTCTTCTCAAATTGTGGGCTTAGCTGTTTATCGCTCTGCAAAGGGCCATGCGAGTTGTCGCTTGAGCCATGGTGGCATTTTGGAGATCTGAGAGAGAAAACCAAGTGAGATCAGAAAAATCTCAAACAGTAACCCTGTAGAAAGTAGGGATAGAATAGTAAACCGAAAGGTTAAGATCCTTAGAGAATGGTGCCAATGCTATCACACCCCGATGAGAATGGGACAAAACTAAATGGGGCAGAATCTTGGAAAGGAAACAGAATCCTGATAGTATGGGTCCTGAGGCAATCCCGGGACATTCTTTGCAAACAGCTTATATACTTGCAGTACTTATGCATCTATGACATGTATAAACTGTACATCTATTAAATTCCTGTGTAGTTCGTATTTATTCATGTATTCATCAAAGGCATGGCATACATTCGATTCCATTCTAGTACGTAAATTCATTTAAAAGTATAACATGCATTAAATTTCATTTTTGTATGAACCTGTACATTCATAAAAAGATATATGTACAAAAAAATAGGACATGTAAAATAAGTCACACATCTAATTCCATGTGCATTCATAGAAATAAAAAAAAATAAAAAGTATAACATGCATTCACTCCTTTACATGTGCATTTTTAGAATTGGCATAAGTAAACTGTTATTGTACAAAAACTAACTCTATGTCTTTCTCTCTCTCTCTCTAATAAGAAACAAGGAATGAGGTAAAACACAAAAAGGAGCTAAAGCCACCATTCATATATCCCTAGCATCGGCACACGCCTCAAAAATTTTAGATTTCCATGACCGACAAGGAACAGAGAATGGGGCAATGAGCCACCCTCGACCTCCCCAATCAAATGACTCCTGACTCAATATACCATGTATGCTGAAACATGGGAGTAACGAATAAGTGTTTGATCGCTCAAAGATGGAATAATGAAGTATGTCCCCAAAAATGAGCATTGGCCCCCCTGTTGGAGTTTGGTAAGGCTCAAAAAGGTCTCCCCCACAACTATAGGAGCATATGAGTTCCTCTCACAAATCCTAGCAAGCAGTAAACGTAATTGATAGTCAACCAAGTCATTCCCTCGAGAAGAACACCAAGAATCTTAAGAAGAGCAAAGCTAGGGCCACCATGTGAGAGACTGACTAGTCCCGGGAAAAGTGCCAAGCAACTGGATAAGTTGTCATGCCTATCACAAATTGAAAGTGGAAAAATAGAAACTCTTCTGGAATATAATGAAAATGGAGCTGGAGGTCAAAAGAAAGTACGGCATGACGAAGCCCAAGCTGAGAGGAAACAATCTTGATGTAGCCATCAAGAAAAGTAGGTCCCATAATATCAGTTAAACCATCCCGAAGACCTAGGAGGAAGGCATACTCATAAGGAGTAAGGGCAAGCTCACATTCTCCAAAATGAAGGAAAGACAAGTTAGGCTACCAGAAGGGAACCACTACCGAAAATAAGCTGCATCGATAGAAGAGAAGCCGTACAACCAAAGGACTAGCGAAAGATGTCTTGCTCAAGTGGAGGATACCCGTCATACCAAATCCATAGTCAATTCAAAATAGTGTCGACCATCCTAAAGGTCAAAAGTGGGAAACAACGGCATCTATTTTCTCTTCAAGGGCTGGCTTGACTAAAAGGAAGGGGTCGACTAGAGATCCACTCCCCCCTCCCACTCTGGCTAGAAGACGCTCGATTGGCATAGTGCTGGCTACCCCAAGATCGACTAGAGCCACTGGTGGAGTCCGTCCGAGCCGCCTTCTATAAGCACCCCATTTTTGACCGCTCGGCAGTCTACACTCCGTCCAACTTGTTTTCAAGTCATTATGGACATATTCCTATCGAAACCAATTCTCTAGTCCAAATTCCGTCTTTCCATCGCTTCGCGGGCCTGTCAGGCCCAAATAAAGGCAAAATGACCAAAATGCCCTTAGGGGCACTGTCCTTTCTTATTTCAATTCCAATCCCTCTCTCGAGACAGTTTATTCCTCGAGACGGTCCGAATAGCAAAACTACTCACCAAACCGTCAGAGTGGCGGAAACACTCACAAAACCGTCAGAGTGACGGAAACACTCACAAAACCGTCAGAGTGGCGGAAACACTCAAAACCCAGGCACGTCTCTTCGGAGACGGTAAGACCCCTTTCCAATCTCTCTCTTGAGACAGTTTATTCCTCGAGACGGTTCGAGTAGCAAAACTACTCATAAAACCGTTAGAGTAGCGGAAATACTAACAGAACCGTTAGAGTAGCAGAAATACTCAACCGTTAGAGTAGCGGAAATACTCACAGAGCCGTTAGAGTAGCGGAAATACTCAACCGTTAGAGTAGCGAAAATACTCACAGAGCCGTTAGAGTAGCGGAAATACTCATAAATCATCAATCCCGTCCGAGTAGCGGAAATACTCACACCGTTAGAGTAGCGGAAATACTCCCAAATCTTCAACCCCGTCCGGGTAGCGGAAATACTCACAGAACCGTTAGAGTAGCGGAAATACTCAACTGTTAGAGTAGTGGAAATATTCATAGAGCCGTTAGAGTAGCGGAAATACTCAACCGTTAGAGTAGCGAAAATACTCATAGAGCCGTTAGAGTAGCGGAAATACTCAACCGTTAGAGTAGCGGAAATACTCACAGAGCCGTTAGAGTAGCGGAAATACTCATAAATCATCAATCCCGTCCGAGTAGCGGAAATACTCACACCGTTAGAGTAGCGAAAATACTCCCAAATCTTCAACCCCGTTCGAGTAGCGGAAATACTCACAGAACCGTTAGAGTAGCGGAAATACTCAACCGTTAGAGTAGCGAAAATACTCACAGAGCCGTTAGAGTAGCGAAAATACTCATAAATCATCAATCCCGTCCGAGTAGCGGAAATACTCACACTGTTAGAATAGCGGAAATACTCTCAAATCTTCAACCCCGTCCGGGTAGCGGAAATACTCACAGAATCGTTAGAGTAGCGGAAATACTCAACCGTTAGAGTAGCGGAAATACTCACAGAGTCGTTAGAGTAGCGGAAATACTCAACCGTTAGAGTAGCAGAAATACTCACAGAGCCGTTAGAGTAGCGGAAATACTCATAAATCATCAATCCCGTCCGAGTAGCGGAAATACTCACACCGTTAGAGTAGCGGAAATACTCTCAAATCTTCAACCCCGTCCGAGTAGCGGAAATACTCACAAATTTTCAACCCCGTCCGAGTAGCGGAAATACTCATACCGTTAGAGTGGCGGAAACACTCAAAACCTAGGTCAATACTCGTGTTTGTCAGCTCACTTCGGTGAAAAAGGACCAGACTACCCTTAGGACCTTTTCCGGGACTCTTCGGTCAAGATGACCATTTTGCCCCTAAGCATCCGAATGCCCCGGGAACCACACCGGCTCTGGGTATCAAACCGGTAATGCCCCGAGAATACTTTTTATAGTATCCTCAACCTTCCTTTACCTTTCCAGACCATTCCGAGTCAGTTCCGACCAACCCGGTACAAAATGACCGTTTTGCCCCTGGAGGGCCGGTCTCCTTCTTCAATCACACCGGCTCTGGGTATCAAACCGGTAATGACCCGGGAACACTTTTTATATTGTTCTCAACCTTCCTTTACCTTTCCGGACCATTCCGAGTCAGTTCCGGCAAACCCGGTGCAAAATGACCGTTTTGCCCCTAGTGGGCCGGTCTCCTTTTCCGACCACATCGGCTCTGGGAATCAAACCGGCAACCTCTGGGAACATTCTAAATAATGTTTCCAGATCCCAAGTCTTCTTCCGGGACAGCTTGAGTTTGTCCCGGCAGTTTTCCGGTCCGATTGACCGTTTTGCCCCTAAAGGCTCGGTCAACCTTCCCGACACATCCAATCCTCATTTTTCAAGTCAAATACCTCCAGGACACTATTTTAAGTGTTCCTGCTCCTTTCCGGCCGTCCGGGTCACTCCCGACTCCTTCAAATCATTCCCGGACTTTCCGGAGTCACTCCTAGTGAAGCCAGGCTAAAGTTTACATGGTAGTCACTAGTACAGGCGCCCAAATCTAGTCAAAGATACGTTGCTTGCCGACCTTAATTGTTTCCTAAATGGCTGGCGCCACTAGCAGTGGCGCCAAGCCAAAAAATGGACTGGCGCCACTCCTAGTGGCGCCAGTATAAATTTTGCCCTGGCGCCACTGCAACAAGCGCCAGGCTTGTCCAACTTTTATAAATACAGAGCCTCGTTCAACGTGTAAGGGGCTGAAAACTTAACCTAAGAATCCTATATTTCGATATACAGAGCTCGAGCACCTCCAAAACCCTAGCCTCCTTAGGTTTTCTAAACCCTAGCCACTATACACAAACCCTAGCCTCCTATACACTCATACACTCCCTCATACACTCATACCCTAGCCTTTAACCATCCTTGGAAGACTTGAAGAGCTACCATCTAAAGCTTGAAGACAATCCTTGAAGGTTGAAGAAGAAGTTCAAGACTGAAGACCGAAGACCGAAGACTGCACGGCGCGCAAAATAAACAAGAAACAAGGTAGGCTTTCTCTTTAATTTTCTGCACTTCCCCCCTCTCTCTTCTCTCTCCAACCCACTTGGGTTTTCTCTATTTTAATCCCCCATCTCTTTCCCCCCCCCTTTCTTTGCATGCTTGAAACAAGGGGATTCCCGGTCCATGTGTAGGATTGGACTATGGGAGAGTCACCGTGTCGGGGGCTTTCTTCTAGTCTAACCAAAGACCACGTGGGTCCGGCCCCCTTGATTATGTGGTGAAGCCTTAGCCTTGTATGTTCACGACCCCCAAATTGCATTGTGCATATCATAGTCTTGCATTTTCCAAAAACCGTTTTCAAAATTGTTTTTCAAAACGTTTTCAAACTTGTTTTCAAAATTGCATCAAAATCTCTTTTTCAAAAACTTGTTTTCAAAACCATAATTCTAGGGTGATTCTAGCCTTTCCATGGCTAGGGTTGCTTTAGGAAAGTGTTATATTAAAAGTGGCCTTTTGGTCTATATTTTCAAACCTTGTTTTCAAAACCACTTTCTTAAAGTGGTTCTAGTCCTCTTATGGCTAGAATCGTTTTAGGAAAGTGAGATGTTTTTTACACCTTCTAAACTCTCTCTTTTCAAAAATCTCTTCCTAAAAATCTCTTTTTTAATATACTTTCCTAAAACTCTCCTTTTTCAAAAACTCCCTTCCAAAATCTATTTTTCAAAACTATCTTTTTCAACTCCTCTCCAAAATCTTTTCCTCAAAATTCACTTTCTAAAATCACTCCCTAGATTTACTTTCCTAAGAAAATCTCTCCTAAAAATCTTTCCAAAAACTCTCTTTTCTAAAATCTTTCTTCTAGAAATTCTCCTCTAGGTTTTCCTTCCAAAACCTTCGTTTCCAAAAACGCACTTTCTAAAAATCCCTTTTCCTTAGAGCCCAAGTCAAACCCTAGAATCCACAATTAGGAAACCCTAATTTTCTTTCCAAAAACATGGTTTTCAAACTTTGCCCCTAACCTAGGTTTCCAAAACCTCTTGTTTTCACATCAAAACTATACATGCTTCCAAAACCTCTTTTCTACGTCAAAAGTACGATTTTCCAAAACTAGGGTTTCTTAAATCTCCCTTTTCCAAATCCTTGCCAAATCCTACCTTCCCTTTAGGAAACCAAATCAAATCTCCCCAATTAGGAAACTAGATCCTATCCTCCGTTTTTGGAAATAAAATCCAACCTTTTCTCTTTTGGAAACCAAATCCAATCCGAACCTTTCCTAATTCAATTCCTTCCTAAACCATAAGTTTCCTAAACCTAAACTTTAAACCTTTCTTTAAATTTCAAAATTCAAATATTTCCTAATTCACATCCTTCCTAAACTCCTACTTTCCTAAACCTTAAGTTTCCAAAACTTGAACATAAAAATCTTTCCTAAGTTTTTAAAACTCAACTCTCAAATCTTTCCTAATTCAACTCTTTCCTAAATCTACCCTCTTTTCAAATCTTTTTCAAATCCAAGTTTTCAAACTCTTCCTAAACTCAAACCTTTCCTAATCTCAAGATTTTCTAAAGCTCTAAAACTTTCTAAATTTCAAATCTTTCTAAAATCAAAACTTTCTAAATTTGAAACTTTCTTAAGTTCAAATCTTTCTAAACCTAAAAACTTACTAAATTCTGAACTTTCTTAAAACTTCAACATCTTTCCAAATCTAAGACTTTCCTAAACTCAAAGCTTTCTTAATTTAAGACTTTCTTAAGTTGAGGCTTTCCTAATTCAAACATTTCCTAAATTGAAAACTTTCCTTTTTCAAACCTTTCCCAAAACGAAACTTTTTTTATTTTTAAAACTTCCTTGTTTTCAAAACTTTCCAAAAATGAAACTTTTCTAATTCGAAACTTTCCTAAATCGAACATTTCCTAATTCAAACATTTCCTAAATCCAACCTTTCCTAATCTCCTAAACCTTCCAAGTCAAGTCAAATCTTTCCTAAGTCTCTTCTCTTTCCTAAGTCTAGGTTTCCTAAACCTTCAGCTTTCTAAAACAAGTCCAAATCTAACTTTTCAAATCAAAATCCAATTTTCTCAATTTCAATTCTCAATCTCTTCTTCCAATTTCAAATCAAATTCAATTTTCAATTCAATCTCTCAATCTTCCAATCCAATCTCTCTCTTCAATCAATCCCTTTTCAATCGGACTCCGGTCCGAACTACGACTGACCTGATTCTCCCAAAGGGATACGTAGGCAACCTTCATAGGTGCGGTCACAATACTTTTCAAACTTTCAATTCCACCCTCATGGGTGCGGTTTCCAAAATCTTTCCAAATTTCAAATTCCAATCAATTTTCAAATTCCAATTTCAAAATTTCTATTTTCAAACTTTCCAATTTCAATTCTATTTCTTCAAATCTATTTTCAAATCTATTTTTCAATTCTTTTCTATTGCACTTGCATATCATGCATCATATTAGTTTCTTTTCAAGCATTGTTTTCAAAGTGGATAGGATTGGCCATTAGTTAATTAAAGACTCTCATAGGTGAATCTAGGGTAAACTGACATGTAGGTACCGAAAGGGCGGGGTAGGGTGATAGCTTAGTGCGTCTTCCCTACACGTAACCAACCTCCGAACCTAGAATCGTTGTTTTCAAAGACCAAAAGGAGTAATTTTTCAAAAAAGGGCTAAATGTTTTCCAAAGGTTGCCAAACAACCTGTTTTCTAAAAAACCCTCTCTTGAGGAGATATTTTCAAAATCGTTTTTCAAAACCCTAAGTGTAGTCTTCGGATTATTCTTAGTTTTATGTGACCTAACTCACCTTAATCAAGTTAGGTGGCGACTCCGAATCTTTTTCAAAAACCCTTTATTCAAACCTGTTTTCAATTCAAACCTAGTCGCACTCATTCTTCTAGGAGGGTGAGTTCTAACGAGAGAGTACAACATTTTTCCCGCTTGGGTGAGTATTCCTCGAGTGCAAAAAATCTGGGCGCGACACCTTCCCCGAGCAACGTCTCCTCTCAGAGCCGTCATCACTTGCGTTTGCCATCCTGAAAAGGTAAGCCAAGTTAAGAGGTGTTAATATATCAAGCAGGCAGTTGACATAATAGAGTAAAATGAAAAAAAAACAACTAACACAAACAAAACAAAGAAAAGATTTCGAATGATAAGACAAAACAAATTTCCTATGCACACCTTCTGATTTTTTAACTTGAAATCAAATCTCAAGGGTTTTTTGTCTTTTTCCTTCAAAAAGATTTTTACTCTAAATCTTAACCAACTCTTCTCCTAATTTCTAAAAATTTCGGCAGAGTTCCGTTTAAAAATGGCTCCTACAACACCCATGACATCAACACAAAATACAAAACGTGCACTCCACAGCGCTACAATCATATAATATATGCACTTGCACACATTTTTCAATTTTTCAAAATTTTCAAAACACATGTTTATTTTTTCCAATAAATCAATGGTTTTCAAAGTTATCCTAAAATTTCTCAAAATCACCTCAAATGTTTTCTAAAATATTCCAATATTTTTCCAGATTTCAAACTCTAAAAATTTCATCAATCTCTCAAGCTTTCTTAATTTTCCTAATTTTTTAAATATTTTTCTATTTTTCAAAAAATTAAAAATTCACCAAGTTTTAAAAAAAAACAATACGAAACTTCATATGGTTGATAAACACATTTTTCTGAGACACATTGCATAAAAATCTAGCTAGAAAACCCAATGCCCAAGCCTGTAGGAACAAATCCCCTATCCCTGCAGAAAACCCCCATCACATACTCACATATAATCACTCAAATTCAATCATAGAAGCACCAAAATGCAAAAATACCTTCACCAACATGTTCAAAATATATCAAAACATCAATTTTCACTATTCACATGATTCAAACGAAATTCTACACATCAAAATCAACAAAAAAATCGAAAACTTACTTTTTAGAAGTTCTCCGGCAAAATCTTCTCTTCCGGTGACGTGGTCTCCTTCTGGCAATCACCCGTGGTCTCCAAGAAGTACCCCTTCAAGGTTCAAGTCAGTTTCCCCTCAAACACTCTCAATTCTCCACAAACTCTCCAAAATATTGCAAATGTTCGAACCAGAATTTTTCTGGTTTTAACTCTGAGCCTTGCCCCACTAGCCGAGGTGCCAAGCATTTTCTACCAAAGGCGCCACTGCTAGTGGCGCCAGTTGCAAAATCTGGGCAGCTTTGCCCCCTTTCCCGCCAAACCTCAATTTCAAAGGCCTTTTTGGCCCGATATCCATTTTCAACCCCTGTTGTTGAAAGATTCCTAATGTCCATCACTTCAACTGCCTCGCGATCAACATGTGACTCTTACTTTATCGTTTTTTGTCTTTGACAAGCAAAGACACAAAAAGAGGGGCAGCTGTAAGCACCCCATTTTTGACCGCTCGGCAGTCTACGCTCCGTCTAGACTTGTACTCAAGTCAATATGGACGTATTCCAATTGAAATTAACTCTTTGAGTCTAATCTCGTCTGTCCATCGTTTCGTGGGTCCACCAGGCCCAAATAGAGGTAAAATCACTAAAATGCCCTTAGGGGGCATTGTCGTTTCCAATTCCAATTCCAACCTCTCTCGAGAGACAGTTGATTCCTCGAGACGGTAAATCTATTCCAAACCAGGCACGTCTTTCCGAAGACGGTAAGTCTCCTTTCCAATTCCAACCCCTCTCTTGAGATAGTTTATTCCTCGAGACGGTTCCAAATCAGGCACGTCTTTTCGAAAACGGTAAGTCCCCTTTCCAATTCCAATCCTTCCCTCGAGACAGTTTATTCCTCAAGACGGTTCCAAATCAGGCACGTCTTTCCGAAGACGGTAAGTCCCCTTTCCAATGCCAACCCCTCTCTCGAGACAGTTTATTCCTCGAGACGGTTCCAAATCAGGCACGTCTTTTCAAAGACAGTAAGTCCCCTTTCCAATGCTAACCCCTCTCTCGAGACAGTTTATTCCTCGAGACGGTTCTAAATTTAACACGTCTTTCTGAAGACGGTAAGTCCCCTTTCCAATTCCAATCCCTCTCTCGAGACAGTTTATTCCTCGAGACGGTTCCAAATCTAGCACGTCTTTCCGAAGACGATAAGACCCCTTTCCAATCCCTCTCTCGAGACAGTTTATTCCTTGAGACGGTTCCAAATCAGGCACGTCTTTCTGAAGACAATAAGACCATTTTTCAATTCCAATCCCTCTCTCAAGACTGTTTATTCTTCGAGACAATTCGACACATTTTTTGAAGAAATCTCTTCGAAATGGTAAGTCCCTTTAAACCTATCAACCAGGACAAGACCCCAAGTCTCCTAGATGATAGAACGGTCCACCTTTGGTGCCTGCTAGCCTGCCAATGTAGAAATGTCCATTTAGGCACGCCTTCCGAGATAATTGACTTCTCAGGCACTAAGTCCCTTTAGCAGCTTCCCGAGATCAGGCAGTCTCGGGAATGATTGTGAACCGTAAGAGTAGCAGAAATACTCGCAAACATCGCAACCGTTAGAGTAGCGGAAATACTTGCAAACAGGTCAATATAAAGAATTGCCAACAAACCCCTGTGTCACGACGATCGCCGTCAGAGTGGTGGAAACACTCAAAACCCAGGACAACACCGGTGCCTACTAGCCCACTTTGGTGAAAAATAACCAAACTGCCCCTTAGGCCAATTCTGAGACTTTTTGGTTAAGATGAATGTTTCGCTCCTAGGCATCTGAACACCCCGGGAACCACACCGGCTCTGGGTATCAAAACCGGTAACTTCTCGAGAATGCTTCTTATAGTATTCTCAACCTTCCTCTATCTTTCCAGATCATTCTGAGTCAGTTCTGGCAAACTCGGTACAAAATCACCGTTTTACCCATGGTGGGCCGGTCTCTTTTTTTTACCACACCAGCTCTGGGTATCAAACCGGTAACTTCCCAAGAATGCTTTTTATAGTGTCCTCAACCTTTCTTTGTCCTTTTCAGATCATTCCAAGTCAGTTCCGGCAAACCTGGTACGAAATGACCATTTTGCCCCTAGTGGGCCGGTCACCTTTTTCGACCATACCGGCTCTGGGAATCAAACCGGAAACCTTTGGGAACATTTTGAATAATGTTTCCAAATCTTGAGTCTTCTTCCAGGACAGTCTGAGTTCATCCTGGTTGCTTTCCGGCCCGATTGACCGTTTTGCGCCTAAAGGCCTGGTCAACCCTTCCGACATATCCTATCCTCACTTTTCAAGTCAAATACCTCTAAGACACTATTCTAGGTTTTTCTGCTATTTTTCGGCCTTCTGGGTCATTCCCGGCCTCTTCAAATCATTCCAGGACTTTCCGGAGTCACTTATAGTGAAGCCAGGCTGAAAATTGCATAGTAGTCACTAGTACAGGCACCCAAATCTAGTCAAAGATACGTTGCTTACCGACCAAAATACTTTCCTAATTGGCTGGCACCACTAGTAGTGGCGCCAAGCCTAGAATTGGCCTGGCGCCACTCCTAGTAGCACTAAGAGGAATTTTGCCCTAGCACCACTGCAACAGGCGCCAAGTCTGTCCTACCTCTATAAATACAGAGCCTCTTCCAGTGTGAAAGAGGTCCGTAAACTCAGTCTAAAAACACCAATATTCGATATACAGAGCTTGAACACTCCCTAAACCCTAGCTTCTTTAGGTTTTCCAAACCCTAGCCACTATACACAAACCCTAAGCCTTATATACACTCATACACACCCCCATACACTTATACACTAGCCTCCAACACTCCTTTGAAGACTTGAAGAGCTACAATCTGAAGTTTGAAGATTGAAGACAACTCTTAAGGATTGAAGATGAAGATTGAAGACAAGTAAGGCGCGCAAAATAAACAAGACATACGGTAGGCTTTCTACTTAAATTTCTGCACTTCCCCCTCTCTCTTCTCTCTCCTAACCCACTTGGGTTTTCTCTATTTTAATCCCCCATCTCTTTCCCTCCCTTTCATTGCATGCTTGAAACAAGAGGACTCCCAGTCCATGTATAGGATTAGACTATTGGAGGGTCACCGTGTCAAGGGCTTTCCTTTAGGCTAACCGAAGACCACGTGGATTCGGCCCTCTTCATTATGTGGTGAAGCCTTAACCTTGTATGTTCACGACCCCAAACTTGCATTGTGCATATCAATATCTTGCATCTTCCAAAAATCGTTTTCAAACCTATTTTCAAATTTTGCATTAAACTTGTTTTCAAAATAGCATCAAAATCCTCTTTTTAAGAACATGTTTTCAAAATCACAACCCTAGGGTAATTCTAGCTTTTCTATGGCTAGGATTGCTTTAGGAAAGTGTTACATTTAAAGTGACTTTCATGGTCCATATTTGCAAACCTTTGTTATTTTCAAAACCACTTTCCTAAAGTGGTTCTAGCCTTCTTATGGTTAGAATCGCTTTGGGAAAGTGAGACATTTTTGGTACCTTCTAAAGACTCTATTTCAAAAATCACTTTTCCTAAAACCTCCTTTTTCAACGTGCTTTCTAAAAATTATTCTTTCCAAAGTTGTTTTAAAAAATTCCCTCCAAAAATCTATTTTCCAAAACTACTTTTTTTAAACTCCTTTCCAAAACGCTCTCTTCAAAGTCCACTTTCAAAAAACATTCCGTAGGTTTTCTTCTTAGAAAAACCTCTTCCTAAATCTCTTTCTTAAAAATCTCTTCCTAAAAAACTCTTCACTAGGATCTCTTTCCAAAAACTCTCTCTCCTCAAAATTCACTTTCTAAAAATACTCCCTAAATTTACTTTCCTAAAAATTCTCTCCAACAATTTCCTCCCAACAATCTTTCTAAAAAAACTCTCTTTCCAAAATCTTCCCTCTAAAAACTCCTTTGTTGGATTTCCTTCCAAAAACTTGTTTCCAAAAAACACATTTTCCAAAAACTCTTTTCTTAGAACCTAAGTCAAGCCCTAGAACCCACAATTGGGAAATCTTAATTTTCTTTCCAAAACCATGATTTTCAAACTTGCCCCAAACTTAGGTCTCAAAAAACTCCCGTTTTCTACGTCAAAATTAGGTCTCTAAAAACCTCTTTTCTATGTCAAAACTATAGTCCTCCAAATCTAGGGTTTCAAAAACTTCTTCTTTTCAAATCCTTGCCCGAATCCAATCTTCCCATTTAGAAAACTAGATCCAATCCTCCGTTTTTGGAACCAAAATCAAACTTTCTCTTTTAGAAACAAAATCCAATCCCTTCCTAGTCTAAATCTTTCCTAATTCAACTCCTTCCTAATCTTCCATTTTCCTAAATCTTAAGTTTCCAAAACTTGAACATAACAATCTTTTCTAAATTTTAAAACTCAAAATCTAAATCTTTCCTATTTCAAATCTTTCCTAATTTCCTACCTTCGTAAACCATAAGTTTCCTAAAACTTTCAACTTCCACGTCTTTCCTAATTCTAGCCCTTTCCAAATCTTTCTTAAACTCAAACCTTTCCTAATCTCAAGATTTTCTAAAACTCTAAAACTTTCTAAATCTTAAACTTTCTAAATTTTAAATCTTTCCAAATTCAAAACTTTCTAAATTCAAAACTTTCTTAAGTTAAATTTTTCTAAACTTCCAAATTTTCTAAATTTTAAACTTTCTAAATTTTAAATCTTTCCAAATTTCAAAACTTTCTAAACTCAAAATTTTCTTATTTTCAAAACTTCTTTGTTCTCTAAACTTTCCAACTTTCAAAACTTCCCTATTTCAAAACATTCCAAATTCCAAAAACTTTCTTAATTCAAAATTTTCCTAAGTTGAAACTTTCCTAATTCCAAAACTTTCCTAAGTTCAAACTTTGCTAATTCAAAACTTTCCTAATTCGAAACTTTCCTAAATTGGACCTTTCCTAATTCGAATTTTTCCTAAATTCAATCCAATCTTCAACGTCCGATGTTCGAGTCCAATCTTTCTTAATCTCAAGTCTTTTCTAAATCCTTTCTTTCCTGAGTCTAGGTTTCCTAAAATCAAGTCTTTCAAAATCAAATCCTTTCAAATCTTCCAATCAGAGTTCAATCGCTCAATTTTCCAATCCAATTTCCAATTCAATCTCTTTCTTCCAATCAACTCTTCTATTTTCAATCGGACTCTTGTCCGAACTACGACTGACCTGATTCCTCTGAAAGGATACGTAGGCAACCCTCATGGGTGCGGTCATAACATTTTTCAAATCTCAAATTTCACAACTTTTTTTTCAAATCTCTAATTCCACAACTTCGTTCAAATTTCAAATTCCATAACTTCTTTCAAATTTTCCTCCACATTTTTCAAATCTCAAATTTCATAATCTTTTCAACTCTCCAATTTATTTTCAAACTTCCAATTTCAAGTTTTTATTTCCAAATCTCTAATTTTTCAAACTTTTCAACTTCAAATCTATCCTTTCAAATATTTTTTAAAATCAAATCAATTTCTTTTCAAAATCTATTTTCAAATCCAATCTTTATCTTGCACTTGCATATCATGCATCATATCTTTTTAAATATTGTTTTATAAAGTGCATAGGATTGAACATTAGTTAGTTAAAGACACTCATAGGTGAATCTAGGGTAGATTGACATGTAGGTACTGAAAGGGCGGAGTAGGGTGATGGTTTAGGGCGTCTTCCCTACATTTAACCAACCTCTGAACCTAGAATCACTATTTTTAAAGACCAAAATGGGGTTATTTATCAAAAAGGGCTTAATATTTTCTAAAGGTTGCCAAATAACCTGTTTTCTTAAAAACCCTCTCTTGAGGAGATATTTTCAAAAGCTTTTTTTTCCAAAAACCCTATGTGTAGTTTACAAATTATGCTTAGTTTTTAGGTGACCTAATTCACCTTAATCAAGTCAGGTGGTAACTCTGAATCTTTTTCAAAAGCACTTTATTAAAATCAATTTTAAATTCAAATCTAGTCGCACTCATTCTTCTAGGAGGGTGAGTTCTAACGAGAGAGTACAACATTTTTCCCGCTTGTGTGTGTATTTCTCGAATGCGAAAAATTTGGGCGTGACACTGGTCAATGCATTTAAAGCCCAATACTGTCACAACATTGACCTCACTTCTGACCGGTGGTCCTGTCACGCCCAGATTTTTCGCACTCCAGGAATACTCACCCAAGCGGAAAAAATGTTGTACTCTCTCGTTAGAACTCACCCTCCTAGAAGAATGAGTGCGACTAGCTTTGAATTGAAAAATTGATTTGAATAAAGGGTTTTTGAAAAAGATTCGGAGTCGCCACCTAACTTGATTAAGGTGAGTTAGGTCACCTAAAAACTAAGCATAGTCCGAGAACTGCACTTAGGGTTTTTGGAAAACAATTTTTAAAATATCTCCTCAAGAGAGGGTTTTTAGGAAAACAGGTTGTTTGGCAACCTTTTGAAAACATTTAGCCCTTTTTTGAAAAATAACTCCGTTTGGTCTTTGAAATCAGTGATCCTAGGTTCGGAGGTTGGTTACGTGTAGGGAAGGCGCACTAAGCTATCACCCTACCCCGCCCTTTCGGTACCTACATGTCAATCTACCCTAGATTCACCTATGAGAGTCTTTAATTAATTATAGTTCAACCCTATTCACTTTAGGAAAACAATGCTTAAAAAAGGAACTAACATGATGCATGGTATGCAAGTGTAAGGAAAGAGAATTGAAAAATAGATTTGAAAAGAGTTTAATTTGAAATTGATTTGATTTGAAAATAGATTTAAAGAGATGGAATTGAAATTGGAAAGTTTGAAATTTTGAAAATAGAAATTTGCAATTGGAATTTTAGATTTGAAAAGATTTTGAAAACCGTACCCATGAGGGTGGAATTGAAAGTTTGAAAAATATTGTAACCGCACCTATGAAGGTTGCCTACGTATCCCTTTGGGGGAATCAGGTCAGTCGTAGTTCGGAACGGAGTCCGATTGAAAATAGAAGAGTGGATTGAAGAAGGAACTTGAATTGGACATTGAATTTGATTTGAAATTAGAAAAGGAGATTTGAAATTGGAATTGAGAGGATTGGACTTGCTTTGGAAAGATTGATTTTGGAAAGACTTGGTTTTAGGAAACCTAGGCTTAGGAAAAAGAAGGGACTTAGGAAAGATTTAACTTGACTTGAAAGGTTTAGGAAATTAGGAAAGATTGGATTTAGGAAATGTTCAAATTAGGGAAGTTTTAAATTAGGAAAGTTCTAAATTAGGAAAGTTTTATTTTAGGAAAGTTTTGAAATGAGGAAAGTTTTCAAATTAGGAGAGTTTCGAATTTAGAAATGTTTGAAAAATGGAAGTTTTGATTTTTGGAAAGTTTTGAAAACAAGGAAGTTTTGAAAATAAGAAAGTTTTGTTTTGGGAAAGGTTTGAAAAAGGAAAGTTTTCAATTTAGGAAATGTTTGAATTAAGAAAGTCTCGAGTTGAAAAAAAAAAAAAAAGTCTTAGATTTGGAAAGATTTGAAGTTTAAGAAAGTTTAGAATTTAGAAAGTTTTTAGGTTTAGAAAGATTTAACTTAAGAAGGTTTCAAATTTAGAAAGTTTTGAATTTGGAAAGATTTGATATATAGAAAGTTTAAGATTTAGAAAGTTTTAGAGTTTTAGAAAATCTTAAGATTAGGAAAGGTTTGAGTTTAGGAAAGATTTGAAAGCTTGGATTTGAAAAAGATTTTGGAAAGGGGTAGAATTAGGAAAGGGTTGAATTAGGAAAGATTGGAAAGTTGAGTTTTAAAGTTTAGGAAAGATTTTTACGTTCAAGTTTTGGAAACTTAAGATTTAGGAAAGTAGAAGTTTAGGAAGGATTTGAATTAGGAAAGAGTTGGATTTTGAAATTTAAGGAAAGGTTTAAAGTTTGGGTTTAGGAAACTTATGGTTTAGGAAGGAATTGAATTAGGAAAGGTTTGAGATTAGGAGGGGATTGGATTTAGTTTCTAAAAGAAAATATTTGATTTTGTTTCCAAAAACGGAGGACGGGATCTAGTTTCCTAAACGGGGAGATTTAATTCGGTTTCCTAAAGGGAAGGTAGGATTTGACAAGGATTTGGAAAGGGAGATTCTAGAAACCCTAGGTTTGAAAAATTATAGTTTTGACGTAGAAAAGAGGTTTTGGAAACATGTATAGTTTTGATGTAGAAAACGAGAGGTTTTGGAAACTTAGGTTTGGGGCAAAGTCTGAAAACCATGTTTTTGGGAAGAAAATTTAGGGTTTCCTAATTTTGGGTTCTAGGGCTTGACTTGGGCTCTAAGGAAAAGGGATTTTTGGAAAGTGCGTTTTTGGAAACAAAGGTTTTTCTAGAAGGGAATCCTAGGGAGAAGTTTTTGGAAAGTGAATTTGAAGAGAAAGTTTTTGGAAAGAGATTTTAAAGAGAAGGAGTTTTTGGAAAGCGTGTTTTTGGAAACATAGATTTTGGGAGGAAAAATCCTAGAGGGGAGTTTCTAGAAGGAAGATTTAGAAAGGTTTTTGAAGAGAGTTTTTAGGAAATATTTTTTTGGAGAGAGTTTTTCTAGAAAAGTTTTTGGTTAAAGATTGTTGAAGAGAGTTTTTGGAAAGATCTTTGGGGAAGGTTTTTAGAAAGTGGATTTTGGGGAGAGGATTTTGGAAAGGAGTTGAAAAAGGGAGTTTTGAAAAATAGATTTTGGAAGGGAGTTTTTGAAATCAATTTTGAAGAGGGGAGTTTTAGGAAAGTATGTTGAAAAAGAGATTTTTAAAGAGAGTTTTTAGAAGGTGTAAAAACATCTCACTTTCCTAAAGCAATTCTAACCATAAGAAGGCTAGAACCACTTTAGAAAAGCAGTTTTGAAAACAACAAGATTTGAAAATATAGACCAAAAGGTCACTTTTAAAGTAACACTTTCCTAAAGCAACCCTAGCCATGGAAAGGCTAGAATCACCATAGGATTGTGATTTTGAAAACATGTTTTTGAAAAAGAGCTTTTGATGCAATTTTGAAAACAAGTTTGAAAACAATTTTTGAAAACAACTTTTTAAAAATGAATTTTGGAAGATGTAAGACTATGATATGCACAATGCAATTTGGGGTCGTGAACATACAAGGTTAAGGCTTCACCACATAATCAAGGGGGCCGGACCCACGTGGTCTTTGGTTAGACTAGAAGAAAGCCCCCGACACGGTGACTCTCCAATAGTCCAATCCTACACATGGACCGGGAATCCCCTTGTTTCAAGCATGCAAAGAAAGGACGGAAAAGAGATGAGGGTTTAAAATAGAGAAAACCCAAGTGGGTTGGAGAGAGAAGAGAGAGGGGGGAAGTGCAGAAAATTAAAGAGAAAGCCTACCGTATGTCTTCTTTAATTTGCGCGCCTTGCTTGTCTTCGGTCCTCGGTCTTCGTCTTCAAGGGTTGTCTTCAAGCTTTGGATGGCAGCTCTTCAAGTCTTCGAAGGGTGGTTGAAGGCTAGTGTATGAGTGTATGAGTGTATAGGAGGCTAGGGTTTGGGGAAAACCTAAGGAGGCTAGGGTTTTGGAGGTGCTCGAGCTCTGTGTATCGAAATATAAGATTTTTAGGTTAAGTTTGCAGACTATTTTCACGTTGAACGATGCTCTGTATTTATAGAGGGAAGACAAACTTAGCGCATGTTGTAGTGGTGCCAGGCCAAATTCTACACTAGCGCCACTAGGAGTGGTGCCAGGCCATTTTTTGGCTTGGCCCCACTACTAGTGGCGCCAGCCAATTAGGAAAGATTTAAGGTCGACAATCAACGTATCTTTGACTAGATTTGGGCGCCTGTACTAGTGACTACCATGTAAACTTTAGCCTGGCTTCACTAGGAGTGACTTCGGAAAGTCCGGAAATGATTTGGAGGAGCCGGGAATGACCCGGAAGGCCGGAAAGGAGCAAGAACACTTAAAATAGTGTCCTGGAGATATTTGACTTGAACAATGAAGATTGGATGTGTCGGAAAGGTCGACCGAGCCTTTAGGGGCAAAACGGTCAATCGGACTAAGAAACTGCCCGGGCAAACTCGGATTGTCCCGAAAAAAGATTTGGGAACTAGAAACATTATTTAGAATGTTCCTAGAGGTTGCCGGTTTGATTCCCAGAGCCGGCGTGGTCGAAAAAGGAGACGGGCCCACTAGGGGCAAAACGGTCATTTTGTACTGGGTCGCCGAAACTGACTCGGAATGGTCTGGAAAGGTAAAGGAAGGTTGAGAATACTATAAAAAGTATTCTCGGGACATTACCGGTTTGATACTCAAAGCCGGTATGGTCGAAGAAAGAGACCGGCCCTCTAGGGGCAAAACGATCATTTTGTACCAGGTTGGTCGGAACTGACTCGGAATGATCTGGAAAGGTAAGGGGAGGTTGAGAACACTATAAAAAGTATTCTCAGGTCATTACCGGTTTGATACCCAGAGCCGGTGTGGTCGAAGAAGGAGACCAGCCCTCTAGGGGCAAAACGGTCATTTTGTACCGGGTTGGCCGGAACTGACTCAGAATGATCCAGAAAGGTATGGGGAGGTTGAGAACACTTTAAAAAGTATTCTCAGGTCATTACCGGTTTGATACCCAGAGCCGGTGTGGTTGAAGAAGGAGACTGGCCCTCTAGGGGCAAAACGGTCATTTTATACCGGGTTGGCCGGAACTGACTCGGAATGATTCGGAAAGGTAAGGGGAGGTTGAGAACACTATAAAAAGTATTCTCAGGAGGTTACCGGTTTGATACCCAGAGCCGGTGTGGCTCCCGAGGCATCCGAATGCCTAGGGGCAAAATGGTCATCTTGACCGAAAAATCTCAGAAAAGGTCCTAAGGGTAGTTTGGTCCTTTTCCACCGAAGTGGGCTAACAGCCACTGGTGTTGACCTAGGTTTTGAGTGTTTCCGCCACTCTAGCGGTGTGAGTATTTTCGCTACTCGGACGGGGTTGATGATTTGTGAGTATTTCCGCTACTCGGACGGGGTTGATGATTAGTGAGTATTTCCGCTACTCGGACGGGATTGATGATTTGGGATTATTTCCGCTACTCGGACGGGGTTGAGTATTTCTGCTACTCTAACGGTTCTATGAGTATTTCCGCTACTCTAACGGTTCTGTGAGTATTTCCGCTACTCTAACGGTTCTATGAGTAGTTTTGCTACTCGGACCGTCTCGAGGAATAAACTGTATCGAGAGAGGGATTGGAAAGGGGTCTTACCGTCTCCGAAGAGGCGTGCCTGGATTGGAACCGTCTCGAGGAATAAACTGTCTCGAGAGAGGGATTGGAAAGGGGTTTTACCGTCTCGGAAGAGACGTGCCTGGGTTTTGAGTGTTTCCGCCACTCTAACGGTGTGAGTATTTCTGCTACTCTAACGGTTTTATGAGTGTTTCCGCCACTCTAACGGTTTTGTGAGTATTTCCGCCACTCTAACGATTTTGTGAGTATTTTCGCTACTCTAACGGTTTTGTGAGTAGTTTTGCTACTCGGACCGTCTCGAGGAATAAACTATCTCGAGAGTGGGACTGGAAGGGGTCTTACCGTCTTTGAAAAGACGTGCCTAGGTTTTGAGTGTTTCCGCCACCCTAATGGTTTCGTGGGTATTTCCGCTACTCTAACGGTTCTGTGAGTACTTCCGCTACTCTAACGGTTTTGTGAGTAGTTTTGCTACTCGGACCGTCTCGAGGAATAAACTGTCTCGAGAGAGGGATTGGAATTGGAATAAGAAAGAACAATGCCCCTAAGGGCATTTTGGTCATTTTGCCTCTATTTGGGCCTGATAGGCCCGCGAAGTGATGGAAAGACGGAATTTGGAAGTAAAGAATTAGATTCAATAGGAATATGCCCAAAATGACTTGAAAACAAGTCTGGACGGAGTGTAGACTGCCGAGCGGTCAAAAATGGGGTGCTTACAGGTCCCTAATGACGATGGGTAAAGGTGAGAAGGAAGGCTTTAAGAGTTATGCCTTTAGATTGAGAGAAGCAACTGCATAAGTCAATCCATCATTGAAAGAAGAGTGCATACAAATGTTCGTGAACACTTTCTAAGGCATATATTATGAAAAACTTTGCACGAGTGTGGGGAAAAGTTTTTCCGAGCTCATCATGCAAGGGAAAATGATAGAAAATGGACTCAAGACAAGAAGGATTACGGACCCTTACACAAAAACTGGAGAAAATTCTGTCAATATAGCCAAAAAGGTGGCTACTACAAGGGGAGTAATCAAGAAGGAAAGCAAGGTGTCTTCCATCTTAGCCATTCAACCACCCCAATACCGTCCCCTACTTCAATCTTACCGTATCTTTCCCATGCGCACTCTAAACATGCCTACGCAAATACCTAACCTTGGCACTGCTGGGGCACGACCTAACTTCAATAGGTCAGCCTGACGCTTTCGTAACTTCGATGCTTTAGCCTGCACCCAAATTGAAGCCTACCATAACCTCCTGAAGAACAATATCCTAAAACTCATACCGGCTCGTCCATTGACGAGTCCCCTACCTCCAAACTTTAATGGTGCCCTCACCTGTGAGTATCATTCGGGCGGCCAAGGGCATGACACCGAGAGTTATTTTCCCTCAAACATAAAATCTAAGACTTGAAGATTATGGTCG
Source organism: Euryodendron excelsum (assembly GCA_033060915.1). Lineage (NCBI taxonomy): Eukaryota > Viridiplantae > Streptophyta > Magnoliopsida > Ericales > Pentaphylacaceae > Euryodendron > Euryodendron excelsum. The sequence goes on along the minus strand of CM065394.1, from coordinate 13,205,081 downwards.
AGGACAACAAGACCATTAACCTACAACTGGTGAACCCTAGTCCTGCCCCTAATGTGACCACAAACCCTGTGTCAGACCACACAATCAATGTGATACTAGAGGAAATAGAGGATGAGAGGGAGTTGGATAAGATTATGGTCGAGGATTACATAAGGGATTAGGAGACTGATGAAGAGAGTGACTGGGAGGAGGATCTCCCGCCTGGTCCTATCTATCTCTATAACCTTAATGAGGTGCCTAATTCTTCTGATTGGCCGGTTGAAAAGCCAACACTTGTAGAGGAGGATCCCGCCAAAGATATGGTCATTAATGGGTGGGGTGTTGAATTTCTACTCCCAAGGTGTGCTGAAGCTGAGCGCCACCTATTGGAGAACCCATGGCCTATGACTGAGTTTAACTATGAAGACATGGGTTGGGAGTTAGAAGAGCCAAAAGCACAAATAGAGCCATTTGAGTTGGATGGAAGCGAGCTAGCCACCCATTTTATGGAAGAATCTGCTGCGAAGGACAACAAGGAGGTCATTGAGGTTGACAACTGCACCATCAATTTCAACACACCAGGAGCTCTAGAAGAAGCTTTTTCTTGCCTTGCCTTGGTTGGAGATAGTAGTCATGGATGGAGCGTCAAAAATGTGGGCATCGTCCCAAAACCATACTAAGAGGAACTCTCATAAAAAATGTACAAGAGAGGAGTGTTTTCACCCACTTTCTTTCTATTCCTTTATTTTTGGGCCTTTAAATTAATATTTGCATTTTTCATTATGCTAAAGAACTCTATGCTTTTCATCGAAAGAATAAAATGATAGTTTAAAATGTTAGTTTTCATTTAATTGATGTTATCTTATATTTCTCTTATGAATGGTAAATGCTTCCTACACAAGGGGCATGGTTTATCTTATAGAGGTCCTAACTTGAAGGGTATGATAGCATGGGTTAACCACTCGTTGAAGGATCGACTTTTCGAACAGAGAGAGGATAAGGATGAGTAAGAAAACTACCCAAAAACAATACTTGCAAGGTACCAAAGCTAAGCAATGTGTGGGCAGACCATCAAAAGGAAGAGGAGCCATCTTTCATTTTCTCATAAAAAATAATGTTTGTATCCCTTTTGCTTAACCCACTAGTGCCTCGCAGAAAGCGAAGATTCTTTGTCAACCCTGATTCAAGACCGTCCCCCCACATTGGGCAGATAGATAACTAAGAATTCCACAAAGCATGTCATTCATCCTCCATCAAACTGAAGCAACATAAAGGCTCTATGGATCAAGCAATCTAGTTCAAAATCAAGAGAGGCCCTCATTTCATTTTCCATACAGTCAAAAGCAACCATTGTCAAACCTTTTAAGCCAGTCACTTTTTTTTTCAAGAAAAACCCCAACCTAGGGATCACCTCCCACAATGGGTTAAATTAAAACACTAAGGAAAAGATATGAGAGAAAGAAGTTGTAGAAGTGTTCGTCCCATAAAAAAAGAAAAAAGAAAAAAGAAATGGAGGAAAAGTATAGCAAAAAGGAAAAGTTGCCAAGGGGTAAGAGGCAAGAGGCTAAGAAAAAAGCATATCTGAGAAAAGGCCTAAAGAATGTCATTTTGTGCTATCTTGAAAAGCATATACTAAAACAAAGAGTCATTTCATGGCATCCTGAGAAGTATATAGTAAAGGCAAGAAGGAAAATCCAAAGGTGATCCTAGATGATAAAGAAGCCCAATAAAAGCTATATGTTCGACCCTTTCTTGTAAACCCTAAACCATGGCCTACATTACAACCTTACTTAAGTCAACTCCGATTAACAACATATTGCTTGATTTAAATGAGCCAGAAGTTTTGCTGAAACTGAAGAAGGATGCTACCCTTGCCGGAAAAACAATCAAGGATGGGATGGATCTAAATCTGCCGAAAGCGACATCAAATTTGAGCCTGCATATCCCGTTATTTCGAAACCCCATAACTTAGCCTACATTATAGTCCTAAAAAAAAGTCTCCTTAGATTGAAAAATTGGTTGCTTATCGCTCTGCCAAAGGTTAGGTAAGTAGTTACCAAAGCCCCGAGGGTTGAGAGTTCAAGCCAAATGATCCTATACACTAAGCGAAGATAGAAAACCGCAATAGCTCAAAAGGTTGAGAAAGGTACAAAGTGCTATCATCAAGTCAAGGTAGGATCGAGCCAAAGGAGAGACCAGACTTCTGACAAGGAAAGAGTTGCCATTTCAAGGATGTATAATTTGACAGTGCCCCATTCATTGTATTAATTTTTGCATCCCTAGCATGTATATATATTTGAATAAAATTTCGACATGAGCTTCGCATATATAAGACAAAGCTCCCTATAGAAACATAAGTCACCAAAGCAGTTTAATATCATCACATGTGATAAATATATATCATAATCCTCATCCCTGTACATGCATCTGTTCATATACCTAGCTGTGTAAATCATAAATATTTTTGCCTGTCCATACATTGATACGTACATATAATTATCTAAATCACAAATATCAACTCTCTACGAAATTTACAAAATAAACTGTCTAAAGATGAAACTAAATACATCTCTAGGACAGAATACGGGAAAAATCGAAGCCTATGTCAAGGGGGCACTCATCAATGGTCAAAGTCGATGTCCGGGTCAAAGTCTTCAAAACCTAGCTTTAGAGGAGGTGGACAACTACTAGAAGTACCAGCATCCTACAAAGAAAGATAAAATCGGAATCAGCATGGCAAGGGAATAACTAAGCAACGTCAAAACAAAGAAAAGGAAAGGGCAACATACCCCGCCACCTCCCATCTGGGCCAACTGTGCCATCAAGGAAGCTACCTCTGCCTGGAAATGATCCCTCTCCATCTGGAACTGGTTCCTCTCAGTCTGGTATCGGTCCCTTTGATCCCTCATAACGGTAAACTCAGCCTGGGGCACATATCCTCCGGCTCGACGCCACAAATCCACCACCTCCTGGCCAATGGCGTACCCATCAACTACCACCTCAAACTGAGTGAAAGAACCTACAGAATGAGCTCCAAAGTGTGCGATATAAACAGTCTTTGGAGGAAGCAAAAAACGAGCACCGGGCTAGTGCTTCTGATATGGAATGGGGACCCCGTCAACCAAGGCTTTGAACATCTACTTTGGCAGATTCCCTACTGATTGGAACTCCTCATGAAACAGGCGCCAATGCCAGTTTCCCATATAGGACCCCTAAGAATCAATGTTGAGAAAAGAAACCCTCGATAGAGACAACGGGACCAAGTACCTGACCCCCTCATAATGAACTAATTCAACAAAGGGTTGCCAATTCATATTCCTCGCCTTGATCAGCTCCAGGTTGGCCTGTATCATCACAAAGTCAGTAATCTCGGATCACTAGGCTACCCGATCGCGAGCCACCTTAAGGCTCGGGGATAAAGATCAACCTCAATAACTTCAGGATGGTGGATCGGCAAATACTTGTAGCTCCACCAGATAAGAAAATGCTAGAAATTAGTCACACTGCCCCAGCGAGAGGTAGTCCAAACCCGCATAGACTAAAGGAAGCAGCCAAAGGAAAAGGACCCCAAGTCCAGCTCAGATAAAGCTCCAAGATTGGCTACTATGCTCACCAATCGAAAAGGAACGAGCGACTTGTTGTTGTTGCAAAAACAACTAAAAATGATGTACAAAACAAGCCGTCGCCTCATAATATCTCGTCGGGCTGATGGTGGCTTAACAGCAAAGGTGCTCTCATCCTGACCAAGCTAAGAGACTGGAAAGGCTGAACGCTCAGAAGGAGGTAAGTCCAATAAAACATATGTATCGGTCCTAGCGACTAACTGTAAGGTGATCCATCAACTAACAAAGAAAGCCCTGTGATGATAGCCCAGTCCAAGGGAGTAGGTCCCAAGTCGAAGCCCACAAAATGGAAGGTCCCGGTCTTTCTAAATCACCTCTCAATCAAGGGCAGCACCAGATGCTGTTCAAGCGGTTAGCCTAGAGTCCTATAAATGCCCTAAACCCAATCTCCACTAAAAAGGCCCGGTAAGATGGAGCCATCTATTACATAATGCTGAAGGCAAGATGGACGGCCCCTCTGAATAATGTGTGAACCCGTGGAAGCGGCAAGTGTTGTCGAGAGTAGACGCTGGGATGATAGGTGAGGTCTCCCAGCGGAGGAATATCCAGTATCTCCAAATCATCAAGATCAGCATCTGTCTACCTATGTCTAGAAGAGGCCCTCCTATAGCCAGTCACTTGATTACCAAGGCCTAGTACCTCCTCCTCTGCATCAATCTCCTCCTCAAAGGCCAGTTCAATTGGAGGGAATGGGTCGACTGGAGGTCTACTACCCCTTCCACTTTGACTGGAGGATGCCCAGCTAACAGATCTCTGAATACCTCTAGAATGGCTAGAACTACCTTCCCTCATAAGATCTCTAACTACCGTGCGGGCCCTCTTCCCAGATTGGCGTCTCCTCTTCAAACCGTCATCGCCTGCGTCAGCCATCCTAAAAATTAAGGCAAGAAGGTCGACATATGGTAAGTATAGCTCAAAAGGGTAAGAGATACATAAAAAAAAAAAGATATAAAGTGAAAAAAGGATTTCAAATGTTAAGTCAAAATGAATTTTTCACACATTTTATCTTCAAAAATATCAAATTTTGTGGGTTCTAGGGCTTGATTTGGGCACCACGGAAAGGGATTTTTAGAAAGTGAGTTTTTTGGAAAGAGGGATTTTTGGAAAAGAAATCCTAGAGAGGAGTTTCTAGAAAGTAAATTGTGAAAAGAGAGTTTTTGGAAAGAAATCCTAGTGACGAGTTTAGAGAAAGAGATTTTTGGGAAAAGATGTTTAGGAAGAAACGTAAGGAGCATCTTTGGAAAGTAGACTTTAAAGAAAATGTTTTTGGAAGGGAGCTTGTAGGAAAGATGTTTTTTTTTTAAAGAGATTGTTGGAAAGGAGTTTGGAGGGAGTTTTCTAATAAGGAAACTTAGGGAGTGTTTTTAGGAAAGGAATTTTGAGGAAAGTATTTTGGAAAGGAATTCAAAAAGGAAGTTTTGAAAATAGATTTTTGGAGAGAGTTTTTAGAAAACAATTTTGGAAAGGAATTTAAAGAGAGTTTATGGAAAGCATGTTGGAAAAGATATTTTTAAGAGGAGATTTTCAAGAAGAGATTTTGGAATGTATATAAAATATTTCACTTTCCTAAAGCGATTCTAACAATAAAAGGGCTAGAACCACTTTAGGATAGTGGTTTTGAAAATAACAAGATTTGAAAATATGGACCATGAAAGTTACTTTAAATGTAACAGTTTCCTAAAGCAATCCTAGCCATGGAAAGGCTAGAATCACCCTAGGATTGTGATTTTGAAAACAAGTTTTTGAAAAAGGAGATTTTGATACAATTTTGAAAACAAGTTTAATGCAAGCTTTGAAAACAAGTTTGAAAGTGATTTTTGGAAGAATGCAAGATAATGACATGCACAATGCAAATTGGGGTCATGAACATACAAGGTGAAGGCTTCACCACATAATCAAGGGGGCCAAACCCACTTGGTCTCCGGTTAGACTAAAAGAAAGCCCCCGGCACGGTGACCCTCCAATAGTCTAATCCTACACATGGATCGGGAATCCCCTTGTTTTTAGCATGCAAAGAAGGGGGGGGGGGAAAGATGGGGGATTAAAATAAAGAAAACCCAAGTGGGTTAGGATGGAGAAGAGAGAGGGGGAAGTGTAGAAACTTAAAGAGAAAGCCTACCTTGTCTTGTTTATTTCACTTTGCCTTGTGCGCCTTGCTTTCTTGCTTTTTCTTCGATCTTCGCTTCAGTCTTCGAGAGCTTCGAGTTGCAGGAGTCCAAGTCTTCAATGGAGGGTTGGAGGCTAGTGTATAAGTGTATAGGAGTGTGTATGAGTGTATAGGAGGCTAGGGTTTGGTGTATAATGGCTAGGGTTTGGAAAACCTAGAGAAGCTAGTGTTTTGGGAGGCTACGAGCTCTGTATATCAAATAATAGGGTTTTTAGACTGAGTTTGCGGACCCCTTTCACACTAGAAGAGGCTCTGTATTTATAGAGGTATGATAGACCTAGCGCCTGTTGCAGTGGTGCTAGGCCAAATTTCCTCTTGGCGCCACTAGGAGTGTCGCCAGACCATTTCTCAGCTTGGCACCACTAGTAGTGGTGCCAACTAGTTAGAAAAGTTTTAAGGTCAGCAAGCAACGTCTCTTGGGAAGATTTGGGCGCCTGTACTAGTGACTACCATGCAATTTTTAGTCTGGCTTCACTAGGAGTGACTCCGAAAAATCTGGGAAGGATTTAAGAGATCGGGATTGGCCCGAAAGGCCAAAAAAGATAGGAACACTTAGAACAATGTCCCGGTGGTATTTGACTTGAAAGTGAGGATAGGATGTCGGAGGGGTTCACCGGGCCATTAGGGACAAAACGATCAACTGGGCTAGAAAGCTGCCGAGATGGACTCGGAACATTCTGGAAGAAGATTTAAGATTTGGAAACATTATTTAGAATGTTCCCAACGGTTTTTGTTTGATACCCAAACCCGGTGTGGTTAGAAAAGGTGATCAGCCCACCAGGGGTAAAACGGTCATTTTGCACCGGGTTCGTCGGAACTGACTTAGAATGATCCGGAAAGATAAAGAGAGGTTAACAATACTATAGGAAGCATTCTCGGGAGGTTACCAGTTTGATACCCAGAGCCGGTGTGGTTCCTAAGGCATTCAGATGCCTAGGGGCAAAATAGTCATCTTGACCGAAAAGTCTCGAAATTGACCCGAAACAGACTGGAGGGCACCTAATCATGCTGGATTGCTTTTAAGACAATCTAGAAAGGTGGACTTGTTGTTCTGAGGGCTTAGGTGTGCTCTCAAGAAACATGCCAAAAAATGGCCTTAGGGGCAATTTGGTCATTTTTCACCAGAGTGGGCATGCAGGCACCGGTGGTGACCTGAGTTTTGAGTGTTTCAGACACTCTGACGGCAGTCTCATGATACAAGGGTTTGTTGGCAATTCCATATATCGACTTGTTTACGAGTATTTTCGCTACTTTGACGGTTATGATATTTGTGAGTATTTCCGCTACTCTGACGGTTCGCAATCATTCCCGAGACTGCTTGATCTTGGGAAGCTGCTAAAGGGACTTAGCGCCTGAGAAGCAACTTTCTCAGAAGGCATGCCTAAATGGACATTTTTGCATTGGCGGGCTAGCAGGCACCGAAGGTGGACCGTTCTACCATCTAGGGGACTTGGGGTCTCGTCCCGATCGACAGGTTTAAAGGGACTTACCATTCCAAAGAGATTTTCCTTAAAAAAATGTGCCGAATTGGATAAAATTACTGTCTCGAGGAATCAACTGTCTTGAGAGAGGGATTGGAATTGGAATTGGAATTGGAAAGAGAACTTATCGTCTTCGGAGAGACGTGCCTAATTTGGATTTGGAAAGGGGACTTACGTCTTCGGAAAGACACGCCTAATTTGGAATTGGAAAGGAGACTTACCGTCTTTGGAAAGCATACCTGATTTGGAATTGGACCGAACGATACCCCAGGGGCATTTTGGTTATTTTGCTTCTATTTGAGCCTAGCGGTGCCCGCGAAGCGATGAATCGACAGGATTAGATTTAGAGAGTTGATTTCAATTGGAATACGTCCATATTGACTTGAGTACAAGTCTGGACGGACCGTAGACTGCCGAGCAGTAAAAAATGGGGTGTTTATAGCTGCCCCTCTTTTTTTGTCTTTGCTTCTCGAAGACAGAAAACGATAAAGTAAGAGTCCTATGTTGACCGCGAGGCAGTTGGAGGGATGGACTTTGGGAATTTTTGGACAACGGGAGCTCGAAAATGGATATTGAGCCCAAAAGGCCTTCAAAAACATGTTTTGGTAAAAAAAGGGCAAAGCTGCCCAGAAGTTGGAAACTGGCGCCACTAGGAGTGGCGCCTTTGGCAGAAAAGGCTTGGCCCCTCTGCTAGTGGCGCCAGGCTTGGCAATAAAACCAGAAAATTTTCTAGTTCGAACACTTGCTGTATTTTGGAAGATTTTGCAAAATCCGAGAGACATTGCGAGAAAACCGACTTGGACATTGAAGGGGCACCTCTTGGAGACCACGAGTGATTGCCAAAAGGAGACCACGTTGCCGAAAAAGTCACCGGAAGAGAAGATTTCACCGGAGAACTCTAAAAAGTAAGTTTTCAAGTTTTTATTGATTTTGATGTGTAGAATTTCGTTTGAATTGTGTGAACAGTAGAAATTGATGTTTTGATATGTTTTCAACATTATGGTGATGTTATTTTTGCATTTTGGTGCTTGTTTGATTGAATTTGGGTGATTTTATGTGATTATGTGAAGAGGGTTTTCTGTAGGAATTGGGGGTTTGTTCCTACAGGCTTGGGCATTGGGTTTTCTGTAGGAATTGGGGGTTTGTTCCTACAGGCTTGGGCATTGGGTTTTCTGACTAGATTTTTATAGCATGTGCCTTAGAAAAATGTGTTTGTCAATTGTGTGAAGTTTCGTGATTTTTTGAAAACTTGGTGAATTCTTGATTTTTTGAAAAATAGGAAAAATATTTAGAAAATTAGAAAAATTAAGAAAACTTGAGAGATTGATGAAATTTTTAGAGTTTGAAATTTGGAAAAACATTGGAATATTTTAGAAAACATTTGAGGTGATCTTGAGAAATTTTAGGACAACATGGAAAACCATTGATTTATTGAAAAAATAAAACATATGTTTTGAAAATTTTAAAAAATTGAAGAGTGTGCTCTAGTGCTGATGTTATGTTGTGGAGTGCACGTTTTGTGTTTTGTGTTGATGCTGTAGGTGTTGTAAGGGCCATTTTTAAACAAAACTCTCCCGAAATTTTTAGAAATTAGGGAAAGAGTTGGTTAAGGTTTAGAAAAAAAATCTTTTTGAAGGAAAAAGATAGAAAACCCTTGAGATTTGATTTGAAGTTAGAAAATCAAAAGGTGTGTGTAGGAAATTTGCTTTGGCTTATCATTCGAAATCTTTTTATTATTATTCATCTTTTTTTGTTTGTATATTTTGTTTTACTTTATTATGTTATTATGCATCTGCATGTGCGGGACATTAACACCTCTTACATTGCCTTACCTTTTTAGGATGACAGATGCGGGTGATGATGGTTCTAAGAGGAGACGCTGCTCGGGGAAGGCGGCTCGGATAGATTCCACTAGTGGCTCCAATCGATCTAGGGGTAGCCGACAGTCTACTAGGCAGGCAGCGTCTAGTCAGAGTGGTCTGGGGAGTGAGCCACCTATCGACCCCTTTCCTCCGATTGAGCAGGCTTTTGTAGAGGAGATTGGTGCAGAGGAGGAGGTACCAGGTCTGGGCGACTAGGTCACTGGCTATGGGAGAGCCTCCACTAGGCACAGGCAGACGAATGCCGACTTGGGAGATCTTCTGGTACCAAATGTTCCACCACTCAGGGATCTGGCATACCACCCTAGTGTATACTCCAGACAGCATCTGCCCCCTCCGCGGGTACACACAGCTTTTAGAGGGGCTATTCATCAAGTCTTCATGACTATGCAACGAGCTGCCCCGTCGTATCGTGCATTCTTGGCTAAGATTGGATTCAGAGCCTTCATGGGATTACAGGCTAACTGCCTGAATCGGCATTTAGTACTGGCACTGGTTGAGCGGTGGTTTAGAGAGACCGGAACCTTACATTTTGTGAACTTTGAGTTAGGCCCCACCCCCTTGGATTGGGCAATTATCACAAGGCTTTCCTTCGTTGGCCGGTAGATCATTCTGCAGTCAGTCAATAAAGATGAAGCATGCATTCTACTAGACTTGCTTCCTCTTGAGCATTCTGCCTTCGCAGTCTCTTGGATTAGTCAGGATGACTGTACCTTTGTTGCTGAGCCATCGCTTGCCAGGCAGGATATTATGAGACGACGACTTGTTTTGTACATCATCTTTAGCTGGTTTTACAACAACAACAAGTCGCTCGTGCCTTTCTGGTTGGTGAGTATAGTAGCTGATCTTAGAGCTTCATTTGAGCTAGACTGGGGGTCCTTATCCTTTGGCTGCTTCTTTCGATCAATGCGGGTCCGGACTTCTTCTCGTTGGGGCAGCATGACTAGTTTCTGGCATTTTCTCGTCAGGTGGAGCTACGAGTACCTTCCTGTTTGTCGCCCTATAGTTGTTGAGGATGACCTCTATCCTTGTGCTTTGAGGTGGGCTCGTGACCGGGTAGCCTAGCAATTGGAGATTACTGATTTTGTGATGCTCCGGGTTAGCCCGAAGCTGATTGAGGCAAGGGATGTGACTTAGCAGCCCTTCATTGGATTAGTTCATTATGAGACGGTATGGTACTTGGTCCCATTGTCCCTGTCGAGAGCTGCTTTTCTCAATGATGACACTTGGGAATCCTATCTCGAAGAGCGACACTAGTGGCAATTTCATAAGGAGTTCCGATTAGCGGGAGCTCCGCCGAAGTATATGTTTGGAGCCTTGGTGGCAGGAGTGCCTATCCCCTATCAGGAGCGTCAGCCGGGTGCCTAGTTCTTACTTCCTTCGGATACAGATTATGCTGTGCACTTTGGGGCTCATTTAGTCGATGCCTTCACCCGGTTTAAGGTAGTAGTCGACGAGTACGCTGTGGGCTAGAAGGTGGTTGACTTGTGGCGTCGTGCCGGAGGATATATGCCCCAGCTGAGTTTACTGCTGTAAGAGACAAGAGGGATTAGTACCAGATGGAGTGGGATCAGTACTAGGCCGAGATAGCTTCCCTGACGGCTCGGTTATCTTAGCTGGGCGGTGGCGGGGTATGTTGTCTTTCCCCTCCTTCTTTTTGCCCAGCTGTTGCTTAGTTCTTCTTCCATGCGGCTAATTTCGATTCTATCTTCCCTGCAGGATGGCAGTGCTTTGAGTAGTTACCCACCTCCTCCGATGCTGGGCTTTGGGGATTTCGATCCAAATGACATTGACTTTGACCTGTGACAGATGCCCCTTGTGGAGACTCCGATCATCTTTTGCCCCTATTCCTAAGATGTATTTATGTTAGACAGTTTTATTTTGTAAGTTTTGTACAAAGATGGATATTTATGGCATTTAGATGCATGGATAGGCAGATACATTTATGATCTTTACAGCTAGGCATATGATCAGATGTATGTGATGGATGTTGATGTTATGTATCTATTACATGAGTTGATGTTGGTGACTTCTATTTTTACATAGAGTTATGTCCTATGCAACGTTCATGTTATTATTTTTATTTTTTTATTTGATTTTATTTTTTATGCACATATTAGAAATACATTAACTAACAGACTGACAAGGGGTGTTGTCGACCTCGATATCTTTGGAATGGTAACTCCTTCCTTTTTAGGGACTAGCCTCTCCTCTGGCTCAACCTTACCTTGATTGGATGATAGCACTTCGTACCTTTCTCAACCTTTTGATTGTCTCCGACTCTCTTCTTCGGGGTTAGTGTATGGGGTTATTAGGCTAAAACTCTCGACTCTCGAGGTTTTAGCAACAGCTTTCCCGACCTTCAGTAGAGCGATAAGCGGCTAGTCATTTCAATCCGATGAGACTTTGTTTAGGACCGTAATATAGACTAGGTTATGGGGTTTTTGAAACGATAGGATATGTAGGCTCAAATTCAATGTTGTTTTCAACAGGATTTAGATCCGTACCATCCTTGACTTTTTCCAATAGGGTTAGCATCCTTCTTTAGCTTTAGCAACGTGTCTAGCTCATTTAGATCAAGCAATCTATTTTCAATTAGAGTGGACTTTAGTAGGATTGTCATGTAGGCCATGGTTTTAAGGTTTTGCAAGAAAGGGTAAAGCTCGAACCTATTGTTTCCATTGGGTTTCTTTGTAGCCTAGGATCACCTTTAAATTTCTTTCTTGCTTTTGCTACATACTTTTCAGGGTGAAAATGACTCTTCTTTTTCACCCTTTCTATATGCTTTTTGAGATAAACATGACTTTCTTTTTTTCTTATTGTGGCACAATTGTGGACTTCTTCAGGCCTTCCCTTAGATTTTTTTTTTTTTTTTTTTGGCCTCTTGCCCCATGGTAATTCCTTTCCTTCACTTTGGCCTTTTTATCCTTTTCCTTTATATGGAACGAGTAATTATACCATTTTTTTTCTTTAGACCTTTTCCTTGGCAGTTTAATCTACCTAATGTGGGCAGTGATCCCTAGGTTGGGGTTTTGTTGAGAAAAGATAGATGGCCTAACAGGTTTGGCAAGGGGTTGCTTTTGACTGTATGAGAAACGAAATGAAGGCCTCTCTTCACCTTGAATTAGATTGCTTGATCCATAGAGCTTTCGACACTATCCTAGCATGATAGAGGTGCATATCATTCCTAGAGTTCTCAACTATTATCTGCCCCAGTGTGGGGAGGACAGTTGGTGGATTAGGGTGGCAAAGAAAATTTTCGCGTTCCGCGAGGCACTAGGGGTTAAGCAAAGGGAATATAAGCATTTTTTTATTATTACAATTTTTTATATGTTGAAAAATGAAAGATGGCTCCCCTTCACTTTGATAATCTAGCCGCACATCGCTTAGATTTGGAGTCTTGCAAGTGCTGCCTTTGGGTAGTTTTCTCATTCATCCTTATCCTCTCTCTTTGTCAAAAGCTGATCATTTGGCGAGTGGTTAACTCGTGCTATTATCCCTTCAAGTCAAACTGACCCCTAAGATAGACCATGCCCCTTGCGTAGTAAGTAGCTACCATTCCCAAGAGAAGATAAGACAACAGCGATGAAATAAAAGACTATCATTTAACTACTAGTTATTATTTTTTATGGAAAGTATAGAGTATCTAAGCAAAAACAAAATGTAAACATCAATTTAGAGACAGAAAGTAAAAGGGATAAAAAGACAGTGGGTGAAAACACCCCTCTCTTGTACGCTTTTGAAGGAATTCTTATTTCAGTAAGGCCTTGGGATAATACCCTTATCTACATTCCATCAACGGTTAAGATTTTCAGCTAAGGCAGGATAGGTAGATGCTTCTCCCGGAGTTCCAAGTGAGTTCACGGGGATGACATAATTGTCAGCTTTCTTGACAGTCTTGCCTTCATTTGTTTGCTCCATAGTTTCTCTAACAAACCACTCGAGCGACTCGTCTTCGTCCAGCTTGATAGGTCGAGCCTGGGGTTTTCTGCTATGGCATCCAGCCGGGGCTCAGTGTTTCTCAGGTGTACACAATGGGAGATTCTTATTACTGAGTTTAGACAGCTCCTGGTCAATTTTCTTCACAGATTCATATGCGAGTTTGTCTTCGGGGGTCAGCATTTTATCGGGGTTATACCTTAACCAAGCATCTTTGCATTCCATTTCCTCCCCATCCTTGTAATATATCTCTTGGCATGCAGCAAAACAAACCTTGTTGTTACCAAACTTTGTAATGACGTTGACAGTGTGATCTAGCGAAGGGTTCGTAGCGCCGTTCGGAGAAAGATTTGCTGGTCGTAAGCCAATAATCTTGTTATCTATTAGGTCTTGAGTGTTATGCTTGAGGGTCAAACAATCTTTAGTGTCATGTCCTTGGCCGCCCGAATGATACTCACAACTCGCTATAGATTCAAAGTAATGAGGCAGAGGATTGGGTCAGGGTCGGGTAGGTATAAGCTTCGGATATCCGGCTGCTAGGAGACCAAAGTAGGCCGTGGTCTGTGAACACGCGAATTTAGTAAATGTACGCTTTTTCCCACTTGTTTGCTTAGGCCATGGAGGTGTTGTAGATGTTTTTGATGATTGGGAACCGAGCTTTGGTGAGGTCACAGTCGGGTTGATGGTTCAGGAATTGAAAGGGTTTCAGGTTTTATGTTTCAAAATGGGATAATTTTCGATGACAGGGCCAAATGGGTTGGGCTGGTATCCGTAGGAGAGATTATATAAACCATGTGTTTGGTTAGAGGTTAGTTTGGAAAGCATTTGAGCAAGGCCCTTGGCCTGGGAAGGTCGTTGGTAAGCAATGGTGGAGGCATAGTCATGATCTTCCTTCTTCATCCTTTTTCGACCATCATGGGTTTGGGTATGCGAGGACTATGCTTGCTCATGGGTTGCGTGGGATAAGAGTGAAGAGAGCATGCCTTTCATTTTGGTCATCCTATGTCTGACTCCGCTAGTAGTAGAGTTAAGGTATCGAGAGTAAGTAATTCCATGGGCATTTCTTAGTTTTTGGCCTATAAGATGGGGGGGATGAGGAGAGGTACTTGAAACCAACAAAGGAAAAAGGGTTAGTGTTTTACCTTAATAAGCCTTTATGCAATGCATGCTCTAGGGTGCCCCTCTTTTAGGAGGGAAGCTAAGCGTGATGTATTGGCTCACTTTTGGAGATAGGGGATTTGTCCCTATATGCAGATACCTTACCATCAAGTGGGAACCTTCAGCCATCCATGCATTCATTCGTAAAAGTAAAGAAGTACATTGAATTTTGGGATTTAAGATAAAAAAAAATTGAAATACATTTTAACAGGGGGAAGGGAACATTTTCCTTTGGACTTTCACCTATTTAGCTTTACAAAAGAAAAACCTAAACTACTCTTGGGTCTTCAGATTCGCCTTTATTGGATTTGGTGTTGAGGAGGTCACTGAGAGACCTTGCTGATCGATTGTCCCTTGTCTTCTTGACAATCCCATCTCCGTGAGCATAGAGGGATTGGGGCCCCTCTTATGAAATGAATTAAGGTGCATGCCATGAGTCCTTAGGGTTACATGGGAACCCTTAGAGTTTAGGTAGGTTTAATCTAAGGGAGAGTGGACTAGGTGTCACTCTCGATGGATTGATCATATGGATGAGGATGCAGTGACTTGAGTTACTTGGAACTCTTGTCTTGACATGGAATATGGAATGCATGAAAATGGATGCATGGAGTATAAGGAGAGAAAATACAGTTGAAGTAAACATGCATGCATGAACAGTTAGATAGGCATTATAACAATATGAATACAGTCATCACAACAACATGAATAAGTAGGTATAAATAAAAGTAAGAGTAGTCACCCTTTCCTCCGTGGTTTTGAAAAACGGTGCGCGTTTCTTAAATCCGGCAGAGGTTCGGCTATGCATGGTGTCTATATGAGTATGAGGTTGAGGGTTGACTAATGCGTGCTAAAAAGGCTCGGTCCCCGAATCTTCAAACCTAGGCCCACTCCTCTAGGTGGTGTCATGATCGGTTGGTGATCCGAGCGGGGGAACCATCAAGAGGCTGTAGGCGAAGAAATTGACACATCATCTTGGCCACAACCAATATGTCGTTCCCCCTTTCTAACTAGAAAGGACATATTAGGGTAAAATGCAAGTATGCATAATGCAGGTGCACATGCAGTGTGTGTGTGATTTTTAAAAGGGGAGGATATAGCCCAACAATTTCTATTCATCCTGTTCATCACATTCAATGCATGGCAGTTAATAAAATTTAAAAAAAATGTGTACCTACAAAATAAAGATGCAAGAGTTAGTATGTGGATGATATAAGATAATATGAATAAATGCACGTTTTTTGAAAACAATTTTGAAAACGATTTTGAAAATACCTCCTCAAGAGAGGGTTTTTAAGAAAACAGGTTGTTTGACAACCTTTGAAAAACATTTAAGCCCTTTCTGAAAAATAACTCATTTTGGTCTTTCAAAAACAGTGATCTAGGTTTGGAGGTTGGTTACGTGTATGGAAGATGTACTAAGCCATCACCCTACCCCGCCCTTGCGGTAGCTACATGTTTATTTACCCTAGATTCACCTATGAGAGTTTTCAACTAACTAATGTTCAATCCTACCCACTTTGAAAAAGAATGTCTAAAAATAAATTTAACATGATGCATGATATGCAAGTGCAAGAAAAGAGAATTGAAAAATAGATTTGGAAATAAATTGATTTGATTTGAAAAGAAAGAGATAGAAGTTTTAATTTGGAAAGAAGGTTTTGGAAATTGAAAATAGAGAGTTGGAAATAGAAATTTGGAATTGGAAGTTTGAAAATAGATTGGAGATTTGGAAAGATGTTGTGGAAATAGAAACTTGAAAAATGTTGTGACCGCACCCTTGAGGGTTGCCTACGTATCTTTTTGGAGGAATCAGGTCACTCGTAGTTTGGACAAGAGTCCGATTAAAAATAGAAGGTTGGATTGGAAGAAAGAGATTTCGATTGGAAAATGGATTTGATTTGAACTTAAAATAGAAGATTGAATATTGGAATTTAGAATTTTGGAATTGAAAATGTTGGATTTTAATTTAGAAAGATATAACTTGGAAGAAAGATTTAGACTTGTTTTGGAAAAATGGAGGTTTAGGAAACCTAGACTTAGGAAAGATAGGATTTAGGAAAGACTTGAGGTTTAAGGAAGATTTGACTTGATTTGGAAGAGTTTTAGAAAAGATTTGACTTAAACGTTGGACTTGGAAGATTTAGAAAAGATTCAAATTAGAAAGGGTTCGAATTAGGGAGGGTGAATTAGGGAAGTTTCAAATTATGAAAGTGTCATTTTAGGAAAGTTTCATTTTATAAAAGTTTCACTTTAGGAAAGTTTTGGAATTAGGAAGGTTTCATCTTAGGAAGGTTTTGACTTGGGAAAGTTTTCGAAATAGGAAAGTTTTGAATTTGGAATGTTTTGAAATAGGAAAGTTTTGAAAGTAAGAAAGTTTTGAGTTTAGAAAAGTTTAGATTTGAGAAATTTTGAGTTTAGAAAAGTTTAGATTTGGGAAGATTTGAAGTTTACGAAAGTTTAGAGTTTTAGAAAGATTTAGGAAGTTTAAAAAGATTTAACTTAAGCAAGTTTTGAATTTAGAAAGCTTTAAATTTGGAAAGATTTGAAATTTAGAAAGTTTAAGATTTAGAAAGTTTTAGAGTTTTAGAAGATCTTGAGATTAGGAAAGATTTGAAACCTTAGATTTGGAAAGTTAAGATTTGAAAATGGATAGAATTAGAAAAGGGTTGAATTAGGAAAGATGTGGAAGTTGAGTTTTAAAATTTAGGAAAGATTTTTATGTTCAAGTTTTAGAAACTTAAGATTTAGGAAAGTAGAAGATTAGGAAGGATTTGAATTAAGAAAGATTTAGACTACGAAGAGTTAAGATTCCTATTTTCTAAAACAAGAGATTAGATTTTGTTTCTAAAAGAGATGTTTTGATTTTGTTTCCAAAAACGAAGGATTGGATCTAGTTTTCTAAGCAGGGAGATTGGATTTGGTTTCTTAAAGGGAAGATTTGATTTGACAAGGTTTTGGGAAGGGAAGTTTTAGAAACCCTAGATTTGGGAAGACTATAGTTTTGACATAGAAAAGAAGTTTTTTGGAAACTTATGATTTTGTCGTAGAAATGGAGGTTTTCGAAACCTAGGTTTGGGGCAAGGTTGAAAATCACGTTTTTGGAAAGAAAATTAGAGTTTCCTAATTGTGGGTTCTAAGGCTTGACTTGGGCACCAAGAAAAGGGATTTTTGGAAAGTGAGTTTTTTGGAAAGAGGGATTTTTTGGAAAAGAAATCATAGAAAAGAGTTTCTAGAAAGTAAATTTTGAAAAGAGAGAGTTTTTGGAAAGAAATCCTAGTGAAGAGTTTTTAGAAAGAGATTTTTGGGAAGAGATGTTTAGGAAGGAAACGTAAGGAGCAAACGTTTTTGAAAAGTGGATTTTGAAGAAAACGTTTTTGGAAGGGAGCTTATAGGAAAGACGTTCTTTTTGGAAAGAGATTGTTGGAAAGGAGTTTGGAGGGAGTTTTCTAAGAAGGAACCCTAGGGAGTGTTTTTAGGAAAGGAATTTTGAGGAAAGTGTTTTGGAAAGGAATTTTGAGGAAAGTGTTTTGGAAAGGAATTAAAAAATGAAGTTTTGAAAATAGATTTCTGGAGAGAGTTTTTAGAAAACAATTTTGGAAAGGAATTTAAAGAGAGTTTATGGAAAGCATGTTGGAAAAGAGATTTTTAGGAGGAGATTTTCAAGAAGAGATTTTGGAATGTATATAAAATATCTCACTTTCCTAAAACGATTCTAACCATAAGAGGGCTAGAACCACTTTAGGATGGTGGTTTTGAAAATATGGACTATGAAAGTCACTTTAAATGTAACATTTTCCTAAAGCAATCCTAGCTATGCAAAGGCTAGAATCACCCTAGGATTGTGATTTTGAAAACAAGTTTTTTAAAAAGGAGATTTTGATGCAATTTTGAAACAAGTTTAATGCAAGCTTTGAAAACAAGTTTGAAAACAATTTTTAGAAGAATGCAAGATAATGATATGCATAATGCAAATTGGAGTCGTGAACATACAAGGTTAAGGCTTCACCACATAATCAAGGGAGCCGAACCCACGTGGTCTTCGGTTAGACTAAAAGAAAGCCCTCGACACGGTGACCCTCTAATAGTCTAATCCTACACATGGACCGGAAATCCCATAGTTTCAAGCATGCAAAGAAAGGGGGGGGGGGGGGGAAGAAGATGGGGGATTAAAATAGAGAAAACCCAAGTGAGTTAGGAGGGAGAAGAGAGAGGGGGAAGTGCAGAAACTTAAAGAGAAAGCCTACCTTGTCTTATTTATTTCACTTTGCCTTGCGCGCCTTGCTTTCTTGCTTTTTCTTCAATCTTTGCTTCAGTCTTCGAGAGCTTTGTCTTGGTCTTCGAGAGCTTTGAGTTGCAGCAGTCCAAGTCATCAATGGACGGTTGGAGGCTAGTGTATAAGTGTATAGGAGGCTAGGGTTTAATGTATGGTGGCTAGGGTTTGGAAAACCTAGAGAAGCTAGGGTTTTAGGAGGCTATGAGCTATATATATCAAATAATAGGGTTTTTAGACTGAGTTTGTGAACCTCTTTCACACTAGAAGAGGCTTTGTATTTATAGAGATAGGATAAACTTGGCACCTGTTGCAGTGGTACCAGGCCAAATTTTCTCTTGGCGCCACTAGGAGTGGCACCAGGCCATTTCTTAGCATGACACCACTAGTAGTGGCGCCAACCAGTTAGGAAAGTTTTATGGTCGGCAAGCAACGTATCTTGGGAAGATTTGGGCGCCTGTACTAGTGACTACCATGTAATTTTTAGCCTGGCTTCACTAGGAGTGACTCCGGAAAGTCCGAGATGGATTTAAGGGACCAGAATTGGCTCGAAAGGTCAGAAAAGGACAAGAACACTTTGAACAGTATCCCAGAGGTATTTAACTTGAAAAATGAGGATAGGATGTGTCGGAGGGGTTAACCGGGCCATTAGGAGCAAAACGGTCAACTAGGCCGGAAAGCTACTGAGATGGACTCGGAACGTTCTGGAAGAAGATTTGAGATTTGAAAATATTATTCAGAATGTTCCCAAAGGTTGCTGGTTTGATACCCAGACCCGGTATGGTTGGAAAAGGTGACCGGGCCACTAGTGGCAAAATAAACATTTTGCACTGGGTTTGCCGGAACTGACTCGGAATGATCTGGAAAGATAAAGAGAGGTTGAGAATACTATAGGAAGCATTCTCGGGAGGTTACCGGTTTGATATCTAGAGCCGGTGTGGTTCCCAGGGCATTCAGATGCCTAGGGACAAAATGGTCATCTTAACCGAAAAGTCTCGGAATTGACTCGAAATGGATTGGAGGGCACCTAATCAGGCCAAATTGCTTTTAAGACAATCTAGAAAGGTGGACTTGTCGTTCTGAGGGCTTAGGTGTGCTCTTGAGAAACGTGCCAAAAAATAGCCCTAGGGGCAATTTGGTCATTTTTCACCAGAGTGGGTTAGTAGGTACCGGTGTTGACCTGGGTTTTGACTGTTTCCACCACTCTGACGGTGGTCTTGTGATACAGGGGTTTGTTGGCAATTCCCTATATCGACCTGTTTATGAGTATTTTCGCTACTCTGACGGTTGCGATATTTACGAGTATTTTCGCTACTCTGACGGTTCACGATCATTCCCGAGATTGCCTGATCTTAGGAAGCTGCTAAAGGAACTTAACGCCTAATAAGCAACTTTCTCGAAAGACATGCCTAAATGGTCATTTTTGCATTGGCAGGTTAGCAGGCGCCAAAGGTGGACCGTTCTACCATCTAGGGGACTTGGGGTCTCATCTCAGTCGACAGGTTTAAAGGGACTTACCGTTTCGAAGAGATTTTTCTTCGAAAAACGTGCCAGATTGGATAGAATTACCGTCTCGAGGAATCAACTATCTCGAGAGAGGGATTGGAATTGGAATTGGAAAGGGGACTTATCGTTTTCGGAAAGACGTACCTGATTTGGATTTGGAAAGGAGACTTACCGTCTTCAGAAAGACGCGCCTGATTTGGAATTAGAAAGGGGACTTACCGTCTTCAGAAAGACGTGCCTGATTTAGAATTAGACCGAACGATGCCCAAGGGGCATTTTGGTCATTTTGCTTCTATTTGGGCCTTGCGAGGCCTACAAAGCGATGAATAGACAAGATTAGATTTAGAGAGCTGATTTCGATTGGAATACGTCCATATTAACTTGAGTACAAGTTTGGATAGACTGTAGACTACCGAGCAGTCAAAAATGGGGTGCTTACATAAGTGTCTCCCTCAAAAGTTTTATTCAAATTTCTATTTTTGAAACTTTTTCTTAAGTTTTTCTTCTAATAATTTTAGGGCCTCAGAGTTTTTGGGGCCTTCTCTGCCAAAAAGGTCCCTCCCTCAAAGGTTTTATATTTTTTCCTTTCAAAAAAATTCTCTAACTCTTTCCTTCATTTCAAAAATATTTTGACAGAGTTTTGTTTAAAAATGGCCCATACAACACCCATGACACTACAACACAACACAAACATTATACTTCATAAAATACCAACACACACAAAAGAATCTGTGCATATTTTTAAGATTTTCAAAATTTTAAAGACATGTTCCAATTTTCAAAGATTCAAAGATTTTCAAGATTGCAGCAAAAGTTTTTCAAAACTACTTCAAATGTTTGCTAAATATTCTCATATTTTTCTAGAGATTAAAGTTAGATGTTTCCATTATTTTCTAAGTTTTCTTATTTTCTATTTTTCAAAAAAATAAAAAATTCACAAAGTTTTCAAAAAAATCACAAAATTGCATACAACTGTTAAACACATTTTTGTAAGGCACATAGTATAAAAATTTAGCCAAAACGCACAATACCCAAAGCTATAGGAGTAAATCCCCAATTCTTCCAGAAACTTCTTTTACATAAGCATGCAAAACTACCCAAATTCAATCAAACAAGCATCAAAACACAAAAATGATTCCACCAAAGTGTTCAAAATACATCAAAGTATTAATTTTGACTATTTACACGACTCAAACGGAGTTCTATACATCAAATCAACACAAAACAAAAAATTTACCTCTTGAAGTTCTTCGGTGAAATCTCCTTCTCCAATGACTATTCTGGCAATAGTGACCACTTCCGGCACCTCTCCGACAATCCCCAAAGTCACTCCTCCAATGCACACAACTCCACACTCAAAATCTCTCACAAACTCTTTCAAAACTTCACACAAATCACAAACTTCAAATCTGAAGTTTGCTGGTTTTATTCCAGAACCTGGCACCACTAGCAGTGGTGCCAAGGTCATTTTAAACCAAGTGTCACTGCTAGTGGCGCCAGTGTCAAACTCTAGGTAGTTTTGCCCTTTTTCCTGCCAAAACCCGATTTCAAATGACCCCCTGGGTTAGATATCCATTTTCAAAGTTTCGCTCTTCAAAAAGCTTCAAAGTTTGTCCCTCCAGCCACCTCACGGTCAACATGGGACTCTTATTTATCGTTTTCTGCCTTCGTCAAGCAAAGACAGAAAAGAGGGGCAGCTGTAAGCACCTTATTTTTGCCCGCTCGGCAATCTCCAATCTGTCTAGACTCATATTCGAACTGAAAAAGGCATATTAAAGTCCAAGTCAAATTTTCAAAATCCAATCCAATCAATCAATCACTTTACCGGCCCATTAGGCCTAATAGAGGCAAAATGACAAAAATACCCTTGGGGAATTGCTCGATCTTATTCCAATTGGCACGTCTTCCTAGAGATGGTAAGTCCCTATTTCAATCTCAAATTCAACTTCAAATCCAATTCAAATCAAATCTAGCACGCCTTTCGAGAAAGTTGATCTCTCATACAGTAAGACCATCAAGTTTGGCATGTTTTTTGAGAAAACTCTTCAGAACGGTAAGTCCCTTCAAACTCTTCGACCAAGACAGAACCCAAGTCCTCGAGATGGTAGAACAATCCACCTTTGGTGCTTACTAGCCTGCCAATGATGAATGTTCGTTATTTGGCACGTCTTTTGAAAAAATTGATTCCTTAGACGATAAGTCCACCTAGCAGCTTCCTGAGATCAGGTAGTCTTTAGAATGAACGCGAACCGTCAGAGTGGTGGAAATACTCGCAAACATCATGACCATCCGAGTGGCAGAAACACTCATAAACATGTCGACATTGAGAATTTCCAACAAACCCGTATATCATGGGATCGAACTCGCCTCTTGGCTGTGACACATTTACCAAAGGACGAGATACCTTGGAAACCAACTCATCACAAACCATCAAAGTGGCAGAAACACTCAAAACCCGGGTCAACACCAATGCCTGCTAGCCCACTCCGGTGAAAAATGACAAAATTGCCCCTTAGGCTTTTTTGGGCAAGCTTTTTGAGAAAGTACCTAAGTCCTCAGAGTGGTAAGTCCACCCTTCCAAGATCATTCCAAAGATGATCCGGCATGTTAAAGTGCCTTCCAGTTAGTTCTGGACCAATTTTGGGACCATCCGGTCAAAATAACCGTTTTGCCCTTAGGCATCTAAGCGCCTCCAAGAACCACACCGGCTCTGGATATCAAACTGGTTACATCCTGAGGACACTTCTAATAGTATTCTCAATCTTATAGCACCTTTCTAGAACATTCCGAGTCCATTCCGGCAAACTCAGTACAAAATGATCGTTTTGCCCTTAGTGGATCGGTCCCCTTTTTCAACCACACCGTATTTGGGTATTAAACCAGAAACCTTCCAGAACACTATAGATAGTGTTTCCAACCTTCAAGTTCTCTCATGAGTCATTCCAAGTCCATTATGGTGGTTTTCTAATCTAGTTGACTATTTTGCCCCTAATAGCTCGGTCGACCATCTTGACATTGTTTTTCAAGTATGTTACCCCTGCGACACTATTTCAAGGGTTTTTACCCATTTTTAGCCTTCCAGACCATTTTTGGCTTCTCATAACATTCTTGGACCTTCCGGAGTCATTTCTAATGGAGCTAAGCTAAAAATTCCATTGTAGTCACTAATACAGGTGCCCAAATCTTTTACCTTGCATATTAAAGGTCGAAAGATACGTTTCTTGCCGACCTAAACATTTCCAAAGTGGCTGGCGCTACTGCTGGGCGCTAAGCCAGAAATTGGCTTGACGCTAATAGGTGGAAAAATTGCCCTAGTGCCACTGTAACAGGCGCCAGGCTAATCTTTTGTCTATAAATATGGAGTAGCGCTAGTGGAAAAATTGCCCTGGTGCTACTATAACAAGTGCCAGGCTAATCTTTTGTCTATAAATACAAAGACTTGCCCTATGTGAAAAGGGTTTGCAAACTCATTCCAAAAACTCTGCTTTTCAAATTACAGAGCTCAAAGTCTCTTCAAAACCTTAGTCTCTCTAGTCTCTTCAAACCCTATCTTCCATACACTTAACCCTAACACCTATACACACTTCATAACTTAAACACAAACCGCAAAAGGCTCCATTGAAGACTTAAAGTGCTGTAACTTGGAAGCTCTCAAGGATCAAGCAAAGCAAAACAAATAAAGCAAGCAAGACAAGAAGAAAACAAGATAGGCTTTCTCTTTATGTTTATGTACTTTCCCCCTCTCTCTCATTCCTCCTAACTCACTTAGGTTTTCTTCTATTTTAATTCCCTATCTTTTACCTCCTTTGTTGCATGCTTGAAACAAGTGATTTCCTTATTCATGTGTAGCAAGGATTGTTGAAAGTCATTGTCGGGGGCTTTCTTCTAATTTAAGCTTAGACCATGTGGATTCGGCTCCCTTGATTATGTGGTGAAGCCAAACTTGTATGTTCACGACCTTACTTGCACTGTGCATATCATGTTCATACATCTTTTCAAAATTATCTTCAAAAATTGTTTTCAAAGTTTGCATCAAAATCATCTTTCAAAACTTGCATTCAAAATCTTATTTTCGAAATCACATTCTTAGAGTGATTCTAGCCATTCCATGGTTAAAGTTACTTTAGGAAAGTGTTATATTCATTGTGACCATCAAGGTCCATACTTTGGGTGTAAACCCTAACTTATTTTTTATCAAAACCGCAATCTCAAGATGATTCGAGCCATTCCATGATTAGGGTTGTTTTAGCAAAGTGTGATGTTCAATGCGATCATATTGGTCTATATTTCAAATCCATGTTATTTTCAAAATCACCAACTTAGAATGGTTCTAATCTCCTCATGGTTAGAATCATTTTAGGAAAGTGAGACCTTCAAGAGATTTCAAAAGTCCATATTCAAACTCCTTTCAAAATTGCTTTTCAAAATATGTTTTAAAAGCTCTCTTCAAAAATTCACTTTCTAAAAACTCCTTTCCAAAAGTTCTCTTCAAAAATCTATTTTTCAAAAAGCTCTTTTGAAACTCCTTTCTAAAAACTCTCTTCAATTCTCCTTCTTAGAAACTCTCTTCAAAAGGTTTCCAAAAACTCTTTTCTTGCAGTCCAAGTCAAGCCCTAGATTCTATGGTTAGGAAATCCTAATTCTCTTTCCTAAAAACACCACTTTTTCTTTTGCTTCAACCCATAGGTTTCCAAAATCTCTTTTTCACACAAAATCATAGCTTTCCAAATCCTATATTTTCAAAACTCAACCTTTCCAATTCCATGTCAAATCCAATTTTTCAAATTAGGAAACTAGATCAAATCTTTCCATTTAGGAAACTAAATCAAGTTCTCCAATTTTAGAAACCAAATCAAATCATTTCTTTTTTAAAATAAAATAAAATCTTCAAATTTAGGAAATAGAAATTGAATTTTTCTTAATTCAAACATTTCCTATTTCCAACCTTTCTAAATTTCAAATCTTTCAAAATTCCAAATCTTTCCAAAGTTGAAATCTTTCTAAATTCAAGACTTTCCTAAAATGAAACTTTCTTAAAATGAATTTTTCCTAAAATGAAAACTTTCCTAATTTGACACTTTCCTGAAATGAAATTTTTCTATTTTTAAACTTTCTTAATTCGAACATATCTTGAAATCCAACTTTCTAAAATTGAACTTTTCAAATCTAAATCAAATCCTTTCCAAATCAACTACATGTCCAAAATCTTAGGTAACCTAAACCCTAGTTCAACCCTAACCCTAAAGTTAGGAAGCTTCAGCCCTTTTCTAAAATTCTTTTCTAAACCAAGACGATTTTTCAACTTCAATCTAAGTTAAATGTTTTCAAAACTCAACTTTATCTTTCCTAAGTCAAGCCCAAGTTTTCTTTCCAAAGTTCAACCCTTTTTCAAGTTTCAGTTCAATTTCAAATCAAACTAAGTTCTATTCTAAGTTCAAATCAAATCCTTTTTCAAATCAAACTCTTTTCAAATCAATTTTTTTCACGTCAAACTTTTCAAAACCTTAAAATGTCTATTTTCAACTGGACTCTTATCCAAACTATGACTGACCTGATTCCCTTAAAGGGATACGTAGGCAACCCTCATGAGTGCGGTCACAACCTTTTTCTAGTTTCTATTTCCACAACCTTTTTTCAACTTCCAGTGCCATGATCTACTTCAAGTTTCTAATTCTAAAAACTATTTTTAAATCTCCAATTCTAATTTCTAAAACCATCTTTCAAATTTCAAATCAAGTCTTTTCAAATCTATTTTCAAAATCAAATTCTTTTCTTGCACTTGCATGTCATGCATCATGTCAAATCTCTTTTTTAAAACTCTTTTCTAAAGTGGATAGTTTTGGATATTTATTAATCAAAGATTCTAAATGAGTGAACTTAGGGTGAACAAACATATAGGTACTGCAAGGACGGGGTAGGGTGATGGCTTAGTTCATCTTCCCTACATGTAACTAATCTCTAAACCTAGATCACTATTTTGAAAGACCAAAATGAAATTATTTTCAAAAAGGGCTTAAATATTACCAAAGGTTTCCAAATAAGCTGTTTTCTTAAAAACACTATCTTGAGGAAGTATTCCAAAACCTTTTCAAAACTCTAAGTTTAATCTTTGGATTGTATTTAGTTTTAGGTGACCTAACTCACCTTAATCAAGTTAGGTGGCAACTCCAAACCTGTTTCTATAAGCTCTTAATTCAAATCAATTTTGAATTAAAAACTTAGTCATACTCGTCCTTCTAAGAAGATGAGTTCTAACAAGAAAACATTGTGTTTTTTTCACTTTTCTTCTTCGGGTGCGAAAAATCGAGGTGCAACAGAGGGCTTAGGTCAGAAAACCAGGGCACGACAATAAAGATTTTGAAAACCTTTTTTGTAGAGGGTTGTTTTAGAAAGCCACTTTTAGTGTATTAAAACCACTTTCATGAGCAAGGGTTCATATGATTGATTTGGGAGAAACCACTCAAGAGAAGGCTCCATTGGGACCATTCTAATCTCAAAACTGAAGAAATAAAAATTTTTAAAATCAATAAAGAAAATAGATATTTCTTGAAAAACAAGTTAATGAGAACACTAGAGAATAAAGATTTTGAAAACCTCCCTTAAGGAGGGTTGTTTTGATGACCTTTGAAGGCATTGAAATCATCTTTTAGAGGGGATGGATTTGAAAGCCATTTTTATGCAAAACTTAAGAAAGCCATAGGAATGCAAGGTAGAGATTAGGGTTAGGGGAAAGCATTCTAAGGCTTGAAAAACTAAGGTTCTTGGCTCAAACTTCAACAAACTCCAATTTAGAGGTACTTTTTTGAAAATCATTTGAACATGAACTTTGTAAATCTCTTAAAAATGGAACCAATGGTAGTTTGAAAAATGTTCTAAACATGAAAACAAGACCATCATAAGCAATACATGAATATTGTAATCATCACAATGCAAGGGGGTCATGAATCATACAAGTTAAGGCCACCCCAAGTTGCAAGGAGCTCCAATGGTCATACCAACCCCAAATTAAGCTTGTGAGAGGTCCCCCAACATGGTCCTTCTCATAAGCCTTCATCTAGGCATGGCTATAGAACTCTCTTATTCAAGCATGCAAGAAGAGGGGGTAGAAGACGGAGATTAAAAGAGAAGCATAACCCAAGTAGACTAGGAGGGAGAAGAGAGGAGTGGATAGAGCTTAATCTTAAATGAAGTTTTACCTTGGTCTTCAATCCACCATAGCTTAAATCTTTAATGGATGACTTGGTCTTCAAGGCTTCTTGAACACTTGATTCTTTGGTTTTGGTGACTTGTATTGAATTTTAAAGGTTCTATATTGATTTTGACAGAATTTTCTCACTATTTTTGTCTCTAAAATACACTGGAGGTTGCATGATATTTATAGGCAAAGAAAATTGGGGGTGGCGCATGTAAGTCTTATGAGCTAGGCACATATAATACAGACGCTAGGGGGCCAAACGCATATAATACAAAGGCCATGGGCCCGCCACTCACAGGATGCCATGTGACATCCTTATACTACCTTAACTTGTGCTACAAGGCAAGTTTTATCTTATTTGATCAAGACTTGGGGGCATAAAGCACACGCTCTGCTGTTAGGAACTTTTATGTTAGTGCCCTTGGGGGAGCTTAGGATGATTTTGGATGATAGAGATGTCACCTCAAGAAGCGTGCCTTAAAATAAGCTTTTGGGAGCATCTATGAGATACTCTATTGGTTTCCTAAAGTAGCCATTTTTGTACCACATAATCGGGGGCCTCAAGAAGCAATCATCTCTTTCAAACAGTATCGATGAAAAGTCCTCCAAAAAGGCTTTAGGCAATTCTTTGATTTACGCATTTCTCAAGTCGTTTGGGGTGAGCTTTAATTAGAGAAGTGAAGAAAAAGTCGACTTTGGCAAAGCATCTATGACACCCTTTGCCAAGTTTTAATTGACTCGAGAGGGTTTCGAGTCAAGGGACTCACTAGAAATGGACATGAATTCTCTTTGGAGTGTCCTAGTGGACACCAGTTTGATTTCCAAAACCGATGTGGTTCAAACGGGTGCTCAGGCCCCTGGGGCAAAACAATGCTTTTGACCCGAGTTGACAGGAACGGGGCTCGAATTATAGTTGTCCATATTGTATTAGCTAGTATATCGATTTTGCTATTGGTATGGTATATACAGATACCGGGGTAATACCGTGTACTGTCTTTGATTAATCGCTACAAATATTATATATTTATAAAAAAATATTTTACAAAATTTGGCATTACTTATAATAGATATTATTCACTAATAAATTATTTTAGTTTAACATAAACGTGTTATTCAACCCAAATATATATATTTAAAAATACTTACAAGACATATTATTATCTAGTATGTGTCAACACAAGTTCTAACATATATTTATCATCAAAGTACAATTAAATTAAATTATTTAAAAATAAATTATATAAAATCCAGTACCATCCGGTAAATTCGATATTGGTCGATACCACCAGTATTAGCCGATATTGGCCGGTATTGGCTGATACCTTGACTGGTATGAAACTCACATTTATTGGTACTATTTTATAGTCGATACAATAGTACCGTGTAGTATCGACTGATACGGCATGAGATTGATAACTATGGCAGTTTAATGGTTTGTGAGTGCTTCTACCACTCCGATAGTATTCGTGTTGGCTCCGGAGATTGCCTGATCTCGGAAAGCTACTAGATGCTAAAGGGGCACAATGAACATTCTACATTGGCGAGTTAACAGGTGCCAAAAGTGAACTGTTTAAAGTTTGGTGTTTGTTTCAGAGGTCACCTGGTCTCGAAAAACTGCCTAGAGTGCCAAAAGGCATTTTGGTCATTTGACTTCAATTGGGCCTGGGAATTGACCGATTTGACTCAACTGGAGTTTTGAAAAGCCAGTTTGGGCTTGATAGTGTTACAATATTTGACTTGAGGTCTGGCTAGACTGAAGATTGTTGAGTGGGCAAAAATGTGGTGCGTACAGGTGCACTTTTTTTCTGTCTTTACTTGTCGGAAGAAGAAAACGATAGAGTAAGGGTCCCATGTTGGTTACAGGGCGATCAGAGGTACTGGAATATTGAAATTTGGAATTTTTGGAGTTTGAAAACTAGTTTTTTTTTTGTCCTTGAGGCATTCAAAATTGATTTTGGCAGGAAAGAGGCCAGGCTGGTGCGTGTAGCACGCGCGCCTGGCCACTTTAACCTTGAGGCATGTGCTACATATGCTAGTGGAGAATTCGTCTTGGCGGATATAACACACGTGCCGAAGTTTGGTTTTAATTGTAGCAGCAGCCGTGGTAGTGGCTGCATTTTTGCTACCTTTGGACACTTTTGAGAGCTTTTCATGGAGATTCTTGAAGGGAGGTCTTTGGGCATTATCGAGGAAGGCTCAGGATACGTCAGGTCATTGCCAAGAGTGGTCACCATCGTTGGAAAGCTTGATCATCACCAGAAACCCTTGGTGAGATTTCTTTAACTTTTGTTAATTTATTTGCATATGCATAGGTTTCCATTTGTTGCGTATTGATATTGTAACTTGGGGTTTTGGGGCATTTTAAATGTAATGGGTGGATTGCTTTCGTATTTTTATAATGTTTTTAATGTGTTCAGCTGATTTTGCATGTTTTGGTTAAAGGGTTCTCTTGAAATTGGGGCTTTTGAGAATATGGCATGTTTATCTTCAATTTTTTTTTTTGCTACTTTCTTGTGATTTGAATGTCGAACACATGTTTTGATTGTCGCTTGGGAGTTTTGAGAGACTTTTGAGATTTTTTAAAAATTTGAATTTTGAAAATGCCTTTTTTGCTTGAAAATTGGATATTCGGAATATTTGACTGTGCCTTGTATGTTTGTGGAGGACATGATTGAGTTGATTGTTGTAGTGGGATGGTTGGGATGCCATAGAGAGTATAGGTTTTCAATGCTGTGGCCGGTTGGGTTTTTTTGAAAAAATTTTTGCTAGAAAAATCTTGAAAAAAATTTTAGAAACGAGATTTTTGTAGGAAAAACCATAAACCTTAAAATGTTAAATTCGATACATAACGTTTTGAGAGAAATGCTTGAAATACCTTTCGAAATTTTGCAGTGAGCTTTCGAGGAAAAGTTTTGAAAACCTTTGAATTTTGAGACGAAACTTTTTTAAAGAAAAGCCCTGGGAAACCTTAGAGTTTTGAAGCGAGACTTTTTAACGAAAAGTATAAAGACCCAAAACATTAGAAGTT
This sequence comes from Euryodendron excelsum, assembly GCA_033060915.1. Taxonomy (NCBI): domain Eukaryota; kingdom Viridiplantae; phylum Streptophyta; class Magnoliopsida; order Ericales; family Pentaphylacaceae; genus Euryodendron; species Euryodendron excelsum. Next base: position 13,174,855 of record CM065394.1, on the reverse strand, counting down.
AGAATTTTTTAGGCAAAAACTTGGAAACCTAGAACCTTTGAAAATATACTTTTTTAGGCAAAAGCTTGAAAACTCATAATTTTAGAAACAAGACTTTTTTAGGCGAAAGCTTGAAAATTCGAAAACTTTGAAACAAAGCTTTTTGAGGTGAAAGCTTGAAAACCTAAAAGCTTGTTTTGAAAGTGGAACTTCTTGAAAGGAAAAGTTAGAAAAAAGCTTGAAATTTGTTTTGCAGTGAAACTTTTTAAGGAAAAAAGTTTCAAAATCTAATTTTTTTTGTTTTTTTTTTTGGAAATGAAACTTGTTTTTAGGAAAAAAGTGTAAACCCTTTGAAATGGTACTTTTTTGAGGAGAAAAGTTTAAAACTTAAACTTTGTTTTGAAGGGGAAAAGCTCAAGAAACCTAGAAAAACATTTTTGAAACGAAACTTTTTAAGGTGAGAAAGTTTGAAGACCTTGGACATTGATTTGAAATGGAACTTTTTGAAGGAGAAAATTTAGGAAACCTTGGACATTGTTTTGAAACTGAAACTTATTGTAGAAAGAACTTTGAAAATTTGAGAATTGATTTGTGATTTTGATAGAAAGCTAGAGCTTTCAACTTTGAAATTGATTTTGAAATTGAAACTAAAACTTTTTGTAGCAAAACTTTTGAACATTATGGTGTTTTTGAATATGAAAGAAAGCAATAGTTTTCGTGTTTAAACTTGATTTTGAAATTCGAATTGAAACTTCTTTTTTTTTTTATTGAAGAAAAAGCTTTGAAAACCTTTGAAACCTGTGAAAGATAGCAAGGACTTTTGTATTTGAAATTGATATTGAAATTGAAAAAAAGCCAAAGCTGTCATTTTTGAAATAGAAACTTTTTGTAGAGAAAAGCTTTGAAAACTTTTGAACTTGAAATTGAATTGAAATTTGAAAGAAAGTAAGAGCTTTCACCATTTGAAATTGATTTTTGAATACTAAACAAAAGCTTAGGGCTTTCAACTTCAAAATTGAAACTTGAACTTTTGAAAATTGGACTTGAATTTGAAAGAAAGCAAAAGTTTTCGATGTTGAAATTTGAATTCAAACCTTTTGGAATTTTGAGAATTGAAGGAAAGCAAGTGCTTTCACTTTTGAAATTGGAGATGAAACTTTTTGTAGAAAAAGCTTTGAAAACTATTGAACTTGAAAATGATTTTGAAACTTTGGAAGAAAGCAAGAACTTTTGCCTTTGAGATGAATTTTTTGAAATTCTATATAGAAACATTTTAAAAACTTTTGAATTTGAAATAAAGAAAGGGCTTTTGATTTTGAATGATTTTGATTTGATTTGGTAAGAATTATACCATTGCTTTGTTAGAAGCTCTAGAGATGACTTGAACATAAGGAATCATGAGAGACATCTGTGTTGATAAGAGGCAGCTATTTGCAACTCCTTTGCCTTGAATATAGGGGACAAGATATTTGTTGCTTCTTGGATTGAGATCTCTTGAGAGTAATGAAAAATTCTTGATACTCCATGGGGAGTTGATTATTGACTTTTACATTTGATTGGCATGACAAGACTCAGATTGATATGCTTTTCTTGCAAGCTGCGAGACTATACTTCATTAGAGTTGGTGTCTCAAGTTTAGTTATGAAAGATATGACATCTTTTGGAATGTTTGAAAGAGTTTGGGATATTTAAAGAGTCAAATATCTTTGGTCGGTTCTTCTTGAATGGATCAAATGGTTTGAAGTTGAACTAGAGGTGTTGGGTGGGTCTTTGCCCCAATTTTTATGATTTGAAAAAGGTTGTGTCAAGCTGTTCAAAGTTGATTGGGAGGTCGAGGGTGGGCTATTGCCCCATTCTCCGTGGTTTGCAAAAGGTTATACCATTTGCAATAAGATAGCTTCCTTTTCACTAGAGTGTGGGAACTACGAGTCCTAGTCTGCAAAAGGAACTACGAGCTCTAGTTTGCAATAAGAAGGCTTCATTTGCAAAAGGTTATACGAGCTCTAGTCTGCTAAAGATTTGGTTATCATTCATTTTTTCTATCCAGCACTTGTTTGGAATGTATAGTGTCTTCTAGATTTTAAACAACTAAATTGCTAATGTAACTCCTTTCTTTCTTTTGATAAGGGACCAAAGATCCCCTTGACTGCAAGAGCTTTTAGATTAATACATCATTATTGATTAAAGTGATCTTTCAATGGACTTTAATGTATGGTTATGTGAGGGATAACGAAAGAAAATGTTCTTTTTGGCCCAAAATTTTAATATAAGTGAAGACTAAGGATCATTGTCTTTGAGTCACTTTTGAGTGTAATTGTCCTTAGTGTACAAGTTGAAAGCTCTTAGTGCTAAATCTCTGTCATCAATCCAAGAGTATTTTAATTTGGACCGTAATATAGGTTGTGGTTAGAGGTTGAGAATGTAAGGAAAAAAGGCTCAAACTTTCTTGTTGAAGGGGGTCATTTTACTTTGAATAATCTTTGGGAATCTCTTCTTCTAATCAATGCCTCAGCAATGCCTCAGTTGGGCGGATGCCTTTGAGTTGCCTATCTTTTGTAGAAGCTTTTTGAACTTTACAATTTTTTTTATCAGAGAGGGCTTTAATTTGGACCATAGTGTAGGCTAGGGTATGTGTTTAAGAAAAGAAAGGCAAATGAGGCTCAAAATTTCTTATATAAAGCTTTATTAGAACCCATAATCACTTTTTGTTAAATTGCTCCTTCATTTTTCTTTCTTGAATATTCGTTTGCCTTTTGTTGCCCTAATTAAGACGAGGATCTTTTGAATTGAATAAATTGATTTGAATGAAAGAACTTTGTTCTTTTTTTTATTATATTTTTTTATATTTTTTGGTTGGAGCTTTCTATATTCTAAAATTAACCCAGTGTTGGCAGTGATCATCTGTTGGGGTTTATATAAAAGAATCAATATAGGCTCAACGGGATTGCAATGGACAAAGATGTCTCTTTTTTCTTAAGGTAGAAGAATTGATGGCCTCTACTCATTTCAAATTGAATTTCATAGTTCGTATAGCTCTACGAAGTCTTGACAATTGAAGTGCTTCTCTTGCGAAACAATGCTGACTCTTGCTTGGATTGCCCTAGTGATTTGTTCGTTGATGCTTATATTGGTCGGTTGAGCTAATAGATCCTCATTGTTGTCCTAGTGTAGGTCGATAATTCTAGGTAGGGTTTGGAAAAGAAATGTTATGGCTCAAAGGGTTTTGCAAAGGTATATATATTTCTTAATATGAAAGGGTAGATGAAAAGATGGCCTTCTTTCATCTTGATTTTTGACTTTTAGCCATTAGAGCTTTCGACCATTTATGTTAGGGATTTGAATGTGTCATCCTGCTCTAGTGTGAGGTGTGATCCTTAGTGGGTTATTTTGAAAGAATTACAATACAGGCTTAAATGGTTTATCAAGGAAACTATAGACGAATCATATGGAAGATAGCAGAAATGAATGTCGTTTATCATGTCAACTTATAGTCCATTAATCTTTCAGGCTCATGCAGTATTTTGAAAATCCTTTTACGAGACTCTGTTTTCTTCTTTTTTTATGATTGAGCCCAAGGATTGAACCTAGGCTGCCTACGTAATTTGGTAAACCTAAGAATCATGTCATCCGTAGTTCTAACCTAGGATAACTAGCCACTAAAAGTCTAAAGCTAGAAAGCATAATAACAAATGTTGGATTTCTTTTTAACAAGTAGTTTTCAACATCTTAGAGCTGTGGCAGCAGTCCTTGACTTCCTTTGATTAGAGTAGCCTTCTGTGTGAAACCCTAATCTCATATTTTTATAATTAGTTGAATTGCATCGTAAACGTAGTTAAATTAGTTTATTTAATTTAATTTACATCTATTGCATGGGTAATTATAAATTGTGTGTGCCACTTGTATCATTTTATTAGTGGTAAGTTAAATGGTTAAATGGTGAAACATTGGTGAGTGAGTATAATAAGTAAATGTATAAAATACCTAAAATATAATAAGTGGGTGTATAAAATACCCTAGGGGGGGTGAGATATATATGATTATGTTTCTATTGAAGTTAATTGAGAGGAAGGGAGGGTGTCGGTGGAGAGAAAGGGAGAAAGATGACAAGAGGGGACAAGAAGGCAAATGAAGAAAGAAAAGGAAGAAAAAGAAAGGAAAAAACAAGAATGGTGGGGAGTGAGTGGTTAGCATGATGGGAGGGAGAAGAGAGGAAAGATAGCTGCCATTATAGAGAGAGAGAGAGATATAGAGTTATAGAGAGAGAGAGAAGCTTGAAGAGAGAAGGAGCAATCGGTGGAAAAGAGGAAGAAGAAGAAAAGAAGGGAAAAATCTAAGGAAGCTTTCTTGCACTTTGTTTTCCTCATCTAAGGTGAGTATTATGCTTGTTTCATCTTAGTTTCTCTAATTATTACATGTTGTATGAATCATGCCATGGAAGGAAGAGGATGGAGGTGAGATCTTCCATGGTAAAAACTTAGAATCACCCATGGCAGCCCTAACAGAGTATTCTCTATGAAAATGCTACTGTTTAGAGATATTTTGACCTAGCTAAAAATTTTATTTGTGGCTGAATTTTTGAACACTGTAAGTTAGAGTTATGAGGATCATTTGGGCTTTGGATTCACTTAAAAATGTTGTAATTTCGAATTATGGTGAATTTTTGAAATGGGACTGTCCCTGCAGATTTTTGATGCCCAGATCTGTAACCTCTGGTTTAACAGAGCATTCGACCAAGTTAGAGTAGCCCAAAAATTATGAAATTTTTACTGTATCTAGGATAAAGGTTGATGATAATCTGTACCAAATTTCAGATCATTTAGATGTCGTTTACCTATGTTATTAATTTATCAAAGATAGACTATTTACTGCTGAATTCGAGTTTCTACAACACTGCCCTGTATTTGAAAATACCAAATAAATACTTAGGCATGTTCAAAAAATGTACAATTTGGTCTGGATACTCTTTGATATGTCTAGTTGGTATTTCTAAAGTTTTAGAATTTTTGGGCATAAGCCCACGAAGTTATGTCCAGATTATGAAGCATGTGTCAGTTTTGGCAGATTAGAGGACTTGATGCATTTTGGTATTTTTCAACTCTAGCTTTACATTGGGAGTGTGATTGAGATTAGCATATAGTAGTTCTAATGTATAATTTCAGTGTTATAACTTGTTTGTGTAGACATTATAGCTATGATTATCGGAGTATACATTGAGTTTCCTAAACTAATACGGTTGTGGTGATAGGAGCTAACGGAGAGCAAGATCCTTCAACGTCAACCCCGAAGTGATCTTTGACATAGTGTGTGTGCGGTGACAGGTGGGATCATATGATAATCTTATTCATATAGAAGTGAATATATATTGCTTGTGTTATTATCTATATTGGTGTTAATTGTTGAATTGTGAGATTTTGAGATAATATTATTCATGTTAAATGCATTGTGTATTTTCAATATGTATAATGGTGGTGAATGCATATGAGGTGTTGAAGGTGTTTATATATGAGGTGAAATTGGTATTATATGAGAAGTTCTGTGGAGACATTGATGATTTTATATATATGGTGGCATTGCATACCATTCATATTGTATGCCTTGCATTGCACTGGAGAGAGTTAATCACGGTGGGTCAACCAAGGCTTAGTCACGGTGGACTAGCCTAGGGGTGCCACGGTGGGCATTCCTTGATAACGCGCCATCGATATATTGGGCCAACGTTATCTAAAATTGCGCGCATATGTGGGTGATACATGCATTGTATTGAGACATCCATGATATAGATATATATTAATCATTTCTACCTGTATGTATTTGAGTGCTTATTATCATTCTTTATGAGTTTGATTATCTGTCGTGAGCATGTTGACAATTAGCTCACACCCACACAGACTGTCTTAACAGGTAACTTGGAGATGACGGTTTGGTTCACTGCAGTCTTGGTTCTTGCCGTGGTGGTAATCATGTCGATGTCAGGATGTCGAGTCACGGGGCTTGGGACAGCTCCATTGTCTTACTTTCAGTTTCATGGTTGTATTTTATATAGACGTTGGGTTTCGGTATTATGTTTTAACTTTGTATAATGGTAAAGAATTTTGTGAAAGGATGTTGATTATTTTCCAGTGGTAATGTATTCCTTTGGAGAGTTTATTATATTTTTCTCATTGTATTGTTTATTCCGTTGCGTTCTTTTATTTTTTAGTATGGGTTAAGGTGTCGTTCGCAGGTACGGTGACCTGTGCGATCACGCCTCACCTAATGTGGCATAATTAATGTCTAATTGGGTTAGGGGTGTGACATTCTGGCCAGTTTGGTTAGGATTGGGAGCAGGGATGGTTGCAGGAGCTTGAAGGATTGCAGTTGTTGGGTTAGAGCATTTAACTAATGGATAGCCCATCCCTCTAGTTCTTCAATGTAGGTCATGCCTGTACACAAGTAAGGAAAGCATCAACTTTGTCATTTACTTCTGGAGTCCTTTCACCTCTCCCCCTAGTTGGTCTTGTCTTTACATGAGTTATGAAGGTAAGAGAGGAAGCTGAAGTAAAAAGAAAAATAAAATGAAGCTAGTGCTTGGATTTGAAAATTTTATGCACTGCATACTATAAGGATGCCCCTGCTTTTTTCAGGGAGAACTAGGCATGATGATTTGTTCATTATTTGGAAATAGGGTCTTGCTCCTACATGCAATACCGTACCTGCGACCTATGGCTTTCATACATCCATTCATTCAAAGGAAGTAAAAATGATGACTATATTGTATTTGAATGCTTTTGTACATAGAATTGAAAATACATTATAAGAAGAGGAGAACATTATTCATAGGATATTTTGCCTATCTTTCTACACATTGACTTTCTAAACTACTCTTGAGTCTTCAGATTTGCCTTCTTTTTGCTTCGGACGAAGGTTAGTGAGAGACCTTGGTTCTTGGTTGCCCCTTTGTCTTCTTGAAAGTCATATCTCCATGAACAAAGAGGGATTGTTGTCCCTTTTTATAAGATGCCATTTGGATGCACACTATGAGCCCTTAGGGTTGTGAGAAACCCTTAGGAATTTAGGTAAGCATTAATTTGATTGAGATTGGTCTTGGACCATTCTCTTTAGGTTGATCTTATGCATGAGAATGCAATAACATTAAACTCCTTAGACTTAATGTCATTAGATGGATAACGATGCATGCACATCATAACAACAGTAAATAATTAGTTTAATGGACAGAAGTTAGGAAATGTAAGACAATTGCTCTTTCTTCCTTGGGTTTTGAAATTGACACGTGTTCTAATTTCAGTAGAGGTTCGGCTATGCAAGGGGTGCTATATGCAGCATGAGGTTAGGGTTGACTAATGCTTTGTAAAAGTCCGATTCCTAAATCTTCAAACCTTTGGCGTTCACCCTCAAAAGGGTGAACCCCATCTTTGGTTGGTGATTTGAGCGGGGGCCGTCAAGTAAGAAATAGATACTGCATCCTTTTTAGGTTGATCTTATGCAAGAGAATGTAATGACCTTAAACTTCTTGGAGTTCATGTCATGAAATGGATAACGATGCGTGTACAACATAACAACAGTAAATAATTAGTTTAATGGACAGGAGTAAAGAAATTTAAGACAATCGCTCTTTCTTCCTTAGGTTTCGAAATTGGCACGTGTCTTAATTTGGGTAGACGTTCGGCTATGCAAGGGTTGCTATATGCATCATGAGGTTAGGGTTGACTAATGATTCATAATAGTCCAGTTCCTGAATCTTCAAACCTCCAACATTCACCCTCAAAAGGGTGAACCCCATCTTTGGTTGGTGATTCGAGCGGGGGAACTATCGATAGGCCGTTAAGTAAGAAATAGACATTGCATCCGTTAATTGCCACTCTACTATTTCCCTTTATGAATATAAGGTAGTAACGGGTAATAATGCAAGTGTAAATACAAATGCTTTGTGATTCACACATGTGTGTATGAAATTTTCACAATTAGAGGAAAAGAGCCCAATAACACACATACATCCTGCTCCATTCATGTATTCATGGAAGTTAAAGCATTTACATGGCATAAAAATGTGAACAAGGGTTCACTTACAAAAGAAATATAAGGAGTTAGTACTTTTCAGCAAACTCGAAGCAAGACAAATGAATGATCAATGCAAGAGCATGAATATGAAAATCGATGTAAGAGCATGAATAATAGAATGAATGCAAGTACTAACACTTGTTGAAAATTTTTTTGGAAAATAATGTTTGATTTTGCAAACTTATGATTTTTTTAAAACTTAGTTTGAAAAGATTTTTGAAAAGTGGATGAAGTTGGACAAAATAACTAAAGATTCTAGGTGAGTGAAGGGTGAATAGACATGACATTGGCCTAACCATCTAAGTAATTCCCAGTCGGGTCGCCAGCTATCGCGACCCGATTTTTTGGCAAGTCCTCTTAGCTCAAGAAAATGCATAGTACTCTATCTATTACAACATACCCTCCTAGAAGGACAAGTGAGATAGAGGTTTGAACTTGAAATTTGATTTGATTAAGGGCTTTCTTGGAAAAATTTGGAGTCACCACCTAATATAGTTAAAGATGTGTCAGGTCACGTAAAACTAAGTATAATTCGAAGACTAAACTTAGGTTTTTGAAAATTGCCTTATTAAGAAGATTTTTACAAAAGAGGTTTTTAACAACCATTTGAAAATCTTTTAAAACCCTTTCAAAAAAGTGACTCCTATTTTGGTCTTTGAATTAGAAATCTATAGTCTAGAGGTTGGTCATGTGTAGAGAAGATATCCTAAGATCATCACCCTACTTGTCCTTTTAGTACCTACATGTCTAATCACCCTTGGTTCACTCACTTGAATCATCGATTACTAAATATCTACTTTATATCCACCTTATAGTTTTGAAAATGGGGGTTAGTCGTCACATTTTGGATAAATGATGCATGATACACATTTTTTAAGAGCATTTTGAGAGAGTTTGAAATTTGAGTTTTGAAAGATTGAAAGTTTTTAAAACTCGATTTTGGAAAGATAGTTTGATTGGAGGAAGAGTTTTGAAAATAATATTTGGCTTAAAATAGGTGTATGATCACACCTATGAAGTTTGCTTACATATCTCAATTGGCGAAAATCAGGTCATCCGTAGTTTGGGTAAAAACACTATTTGAAAGACTTGATAAGTGTTTGAGGTGTGAGTTTTGAAAATTATATGATTGAAATATTTTTTAAAAGTGTCCATTTGAAGGACGTGGTGACCACACTTAGGTTTTCCTAAGTTGCCTATGTATCTTATTTGGTGAGAATTAGGTCAGTCGTTAAAATGGATATATGGAGTCATGAAAGGTTTTGAAACTTGAACTCAAGAGAGTTTTCCCTTGGACTTGGACCTGGAGATTTTTGAAAGTGCCTTTAAACTAAGACTTGGGATGTTTTGAAGTGTTTTTGAAAGTAACTCAAGAGAATTTTGTAATATTTTTTAAATCAACTCAAGAGAGTTTTAGAAATATTTTTGAAACAACTCAAGAGAGTATTGGAATGTTTTTGAAACAACTCAAGAGAGTTTTATAATGTTTTTTAAGCTTTGTTTTGAAAATCTTAGAGTTAGAGTTTGGATTGGAGTAAGGTAAGAGCTCTTTTGAGCTTGTCTTTAAAAGTTTTTTTAGAAATCTCATGATGAAAGATATATTGAATATCTCATTACCTTTGAGAGGTTTAGCTATTGTAAAGTCAAACTCTTTTGGGGTTATGAATTTTGAAAACATGTTTAGAAAGGGGGTTAGGGTTATAAAACCCTACTTGATACTAAAAGACATGCTTTGTATATTGACTTTAGTATTTATTAACAAATTAGTTATTCTATTTTAATGAGAATTTGTGTGACCAATGTTTGTCTTGCGTTATTTATTTAATAATTAGGCATATGTGTCTCTTATTCTATATAGTAGATGATTTGATGTGTAGAGTATGGCTTACACATGATAGATCAGATCATTAGTTCTTATGAAATATACACTTATTGTTCACAGTCTTAGATGCAACTTGACACACCATCAGTAGGACTGTAGCACAAGGTTTTAATAGGTCTGTCTTGACTATAGGAAACAATATAGTTTCAACTCCTTACACTAGTACACTTTGTGTGTATTGAATAGGATCGTGGTGAGGTAATTTTTGATACTGACTATATCAAAAAATTAATATTTCATGATTATTATGAGTGATTATACTCTTAATCATAATATAATAAATAGATATGTGCATATAGTGTTTTGATTTACAGAAAAGTGAGATTCTTTATGGATTAATAAACTCAGTGAGTTCGATAATAACATTACATGTATGGTGAATATTAATTATTGATGGAATCGACGTCCTAATATAGGGATTGGTGGTACCCCTTCGAGGAAGCTTATAAGTTTTGATTATGTCAAACCATGCCCGTGGATTATGAATTTGACATATCAAATAAGTTAAGTGGAAGGTCTTATAGAATTAAATAAGTTTATTAAATTTAATTGTCAGTTATTTAATTTAATAGACGAGTATCTATGATCTTAACATGGGGAGATAAATTAGTATTTAATAATATGGAGATCGAAATATAATTCATAATATAACAACGTGTGTAATTATAATTTATTAGTGGAGCTAGGGTACATTTAGTAATGGATACCATTACTAACCCAGGTAGTAAGTGAAAGCAATTAAAACTGGCCAATAAGGCGGTATAATCATAAAATAAAAGAAGATGATTAGTAAGCCTCAACAATTTATAGGCACGCCCAGAGGGTCAACCAGACGTTGTTTGCGGCTTATAACAAATAATAAATAATGAAAGCAATTAAAACCAGCCAATAAGGCGGTATAATCATAAAATAAAAGAAGATAATGAACAAGCAGATAATTATTAATACTAGATTTTGCAGCATTGAATCTTGAAATTGAAATTGAAGATTGAAAATAAAATTACATAAACAAATTGAAAATTACATAAACATTTGAGGATTACCAGGTAATATCTGGAAATCACTGATACTTGAACTTGAGATCTTGATTACAGAAGAATTCTAGAGAGAGAGAGACAGAGGTTGGACTCAAAAACTTGGCCTGCCCTCCAAATGGGAGAGTCAGTGCTTAAATAGACAGAAAAGGAAAACCGGAACTGTTGAAATAGTGACGGTTTGTCGGTTGCCAGACCGGAACTGTTGAAACAGGAACTGTTGGTGGCCGAAAGTCCTTTGTCTCTTGTGAATAGTGAATAGTGAACAGTAAAAGTCGCTTTTACTGTAGCAGTGTTGACTTTTGCTGAAATTTGTACTATAGCAGTGTTGACTTTTGCTGAAATTTGTCAGAAGAGCGCCGAAAGTTGATGGCTTGATCAGTGAGGTGTCTGTCTTGCTTTGATCACTTCCTGTCAACTTTTGGAGCGAGTTTTGACTGGAGTGAAAATGCCAAAACAGTCATCTTCATTATCTTGGGCAAGATCTGTAGAAGATACTTGAGAATCTTGATCCGGATTGGATGGAGAAACCTCATCATCGCTATCAGAGAGAGATGATAAGGTTTCAAGCAAGTGTTGGCGAAGTTCCTTCTTGGATTTGGCTGCAGCTAATTGAGGAATTAATTGGCTACGGTTGAGGAGAAATTGGGGATCAGATGCCATAGCAATGGCTGGGTGTTGTTGGAAGAATTTGTGGACTGTTTGAGAGGTGACAGTTTGGGCGGCCGACCAATTTTCCCACCATTTGACCTGAAAGCTTCGGGCAAGATAGGAAAAGGAATTTTGAGAAAAGATGGTATAGTTCCAAGCACAAATCCATGGAATAGAAAATTGAATCATAAAGGGTAAAATGCAAGGGAATTTGGATAAAGCCCGATCAGGTTTGAATTGGGTTTGATAAAGAAGAAATGCTTCATGGATAGATGGAGGAAAAATTTGAGGGACGGACCCAAAGTGAGCCCACCAGGAGAAGAACCAATTTGGAAAAATGAAAGGAAAGTCCTTTTTGAAGGTAAACATCCAAGAGTGACTAAATTTGGGATTTTGAAAAAAGAAAGTATTGAACCAGGCTTGCTGGTAATCATAATAATTGAAAGTAGGAGGGTTGAAAACTTCAGAAAAACGGCGGGGACGGAGAGGATGAGGCCCCCATTGTTCTTGGGTTAAAATTTGGTTAATGTGGACAGTAGAATAGGCAATGTGGGTTTGATCAGGATTATAATGATTTTTTAGGGAAATGGAATCAGTTTCAACGAGGATAAATTCATAAAATTGTTGGGTATGTAAATGGGAGATTTGGAGAAAGTGTGTGTTCGGGGCAAACACTCTAGGAGGAATTTGAAATGGATCCTCATTCCATGTTTGATTTTCCAAAGGAACAATAGTTTGTTCGCATTGAGTTTTGAGAAAATATTTAGATTTGACTATGGGGTTATTAGCCACCACAGAAGAAGAAGAAGAAGCGGGGCGAGAAGCCACCACAGAAGAAGCAGTAGAGGGGCGAGGAGCCACCACTTGTTGTTGTTGGGGAATGGCGGTAGTTTGAGCATAAGTTTGAGATAATTGTTGAGTTTGGTCAATAAGTGTTTGGTTATACCAATCACTGGGAGACATGGGAGGAAGTGTTTGGAGAGGAATTGGTTTCATGGCATAAGAAGCTTTGGTTTTGGGTTCAGTTTGAGCAGGGGCTTTGCCGGGATCTCGACTGGGTTTAGGAGGCATGGTGTGAATCTCCCTGTAAGAATTCTCGAGTAAGAAAATCTGGAAGTGAATTATCAGTGCCTTTAATGTAAGCGATTTTAAAATCAAAAACAGAAAGAATAGCTTGCCATCTAGCAAAGATTTGCTTAGAAGCTATATTTTCTACATCTTTAAAAATAATATTTTTGGCAGCTTGACAACCAATACGAAGTAAAAATTCTTGATTTAACAAATCACTGTGAAATTTGGAAATACATAAAACAATTGCTAATAATTCCTTTTTAATAGTGCTATAATTCTTTTGAGTAGGATTCCAGGTACCCGAGGTAAACCTAACAAATTGTTCTTTGTTATTGAGGACTTGTTTAAGAATACCACCATAACCTATATCAGATGCATCTGTTTCAACTATTTTGAAAGCAGTAGGATTGGCTAGGGTGAGACAAGGCAGGGTTTGAACGTATTGCTTAAGGGTTTGAACGGTCTTAGTATGTTCATTAGACCAAGCAGGAGGGTCTTTCTTAAGACGTTGCCTGAGAGGAGCAGTAATTTGACTTAAATTGGGATAAAAGTCAGAGACATAATTGAGACTTCCTAAAAACCTTTGCAATTGATTTTTATCTTTAATTTCATCAGGAAATTTATTAGCAAATTGGATAGATCTTTCAATAGGGGTAATTGTACCTTGATAAATATAATGTCCTAAGAACCTGACACGAGTTTGAAATAAACTAATTTTCTTTGCAGAAAGAACTAAACCAGTGTGTTTAACAATTTTGAAGAATTGTTCAAGATGTGTCCAGTGTTGAATAATAGAATTAGAAAAAATCAAAACATCATAAATATAAACAATTGTGAATTGAGAATGGGGATTGAAAATATCATTCATAATTTTTTGAAATTCAGAAGGAGCATTTTTTAAACCGAATGGCATTACATTCCATTCATAATGTCCAAAAGGTAAAGTAAATGCAGTTTTATATCGATCTTGTTCAGCTAATTGAATTTGCCAAAAACCAGATTTCATATCAAATTTTGAGAAGATTTTTGCATGACAGAGACGTTGAAGAAGATCTTTTTTATTGGGAATAGGATACCGAATCCATTGAAGAGCATCATTTAGAGGTTTATAATTAATTACTAAACGCGGAGCACCTCGTTCAATCTCAGCATTTTTATAAACATAAAAGGCAGCACAACTCCATGGAGATCTACTAGGGCGAATTAATTTTTTATCAAGTAAATCCTGAATTTCTTTTTTACAATATTCAAAAAGTTCATGGTTCATTTGGATTGGACGAGCTTTGGTAGGAATTTTGGCATCAGAAAAATCAGAAGCATATGGTAAAGTAACAACATGTTTGTGCCTAGACCAGAAAGCATTGGGTACATCAGAACAAACTTCTTGTTGTAATTTGGTTAAAAATTTACCGATGGCTAATTGTAAAGTACCATTTTGTAGGCTACGTTCAATTTGAGTATTAATTTTTTCTTCTTTTAAAAATAATAAGTGTTTTTCTTTTCGAATGATAAGATTGAGAGTTTTATGGGAAATAGCAAAATTTTTTAAAGTATTGAGATCTTTGGTACGAGGAGGACTTACAAAGGGGAAAATAATTTGATGATTATTAAGAGTAGTAGTGATACCTTTAGTAGTAACTTGAAAGGGTTGTAGAAGACTAAGGAAAGGGGTCCCTAATATAACTTCTCTGGAAAGGTTTTTGACAAGGACAAAAGGAGTTTTGATACATACATTATTGTTGCAAATATGAGCAGTAGAAAGTTTATATTGTATTTGGAGTGGAGTTCCACTAGCAGTAGAGAGACGTTCACGTGTTTTTTTCAAAATATTTAGTAGGGATCAAACCTTCTTGAATACAATTAAGATCTGCACCAGAGTCAAGAAGGGCAATAGTGTCAAATCTAAATTCTTGATTAACAACAATAGTAATTTTGACATTCCATTTTTGATAAGAGATTTGGGAAAGTAAGAAAATATCTGTAGGATTGGGAATATTAGGTTGGCTAGAAGAAGAGGAAGAGTGTTGAAGTAATAACACTTGATTCTTAAGATTATCAAGATCAATTTTGGAAATATTATGTTCAAGTTTTAAATCACGTAATTCTTTCTTCACATAGTTGATTTCAGTTTGTAAGTCTTGAATAGTTATAGGGGAAGACTTACAAGTTTGATCAAATCTTTTGAGAATATCATTAAGATTATAAGGGTTATTTAATAATGAAATATCTTGGGTAGGTTTGTCAGCAGAAGTTAAACTTTGTTTAAGTTGGAGTAAATAATCCTTTTTAACTTGAGGATCAGAAATTTTATCTACAACATCAAGAAGTAATTCTTGTTCTTTTGTAATAACATTAATAGTACGTGTGGTTGGACATTGACAATTGGTTTTTATAATTTGGTCAGGTTCAGGGGAAGAAGAAGAAGTATGAGATTTGTCTTCGTCAGAAGAAGATTGGGATACAATTTCATCTATTTGTAATGCATCATCAGAGAGGGAAGGATTATCAGAAGCATTAGAGTTTAAGAATAAATGCATAAGTTGTTGTTTAAGTGTTTCATCAATATCTAAGGAATTAATTTTTTGATTCATTCGACACTGATTTTTATAATGGCCAATTTTACCACATTTGTAACATGTGGGGACTTTTCTGGTGTGTTTAGAAACATGTTTAGGTTTAGATGGAGAAGTTTTAACAGGAGGTTGTGCATGGGGTTTCTGGTAAAAAACATTTGAACTTGGTTTGGGTTTTCGAAAGAATCGTCGTGCAGAAGTAGTGCGAGGTTTACGTCGGGAAGGGGGTATGATTTGTGTGGTATTTTCAAATCCAAATTGTTGGCAAAACGTACCTAATTCTCGTTTGGAAGTGGCTAAATCCTTTTGTAATTGTTGGTTAAGTTTGAAGTTGGTACAAAGTTCAAGACCTTGGGTTTGGATGGCATTAATTAAGTCTCCATAAGTAAGTTGTTCATAAGGGACAACGCCATTGTTGTTTTCTTTGAGTTTGTCTTTGACTTTTTGAGAAAATAGTTTGGGAAGACCATCTAAAAATTTTTCTTTCCAATGTGTTTGACGGCAATCATCACGTAACATAACTTTAGTTAAGAAAACATCTTTATACCAACGGAAATCTTGAAGTTTTGGACATCTAAGATTATTGAGGATTTCAGAGGTAACAGCTTGGACTTTTGAAGGACGCCCTAAGAAGTGCCTAGAAATGGAAAAGATAAGGGTACTAACTGCATCCTCAATTGTTTGATTGTCTTCAGTTTTGATGGGTGTACCATTTGAATCAGTTTTGATTGCAGTAAGGATTTGAGTACGTTCACTAGAGGTGAGAAAATGATCCCACCATCCTTTAAGATGACCAGTAAAACCAGCAACTAAAGCTTGAGCAACAGCAAAATCAGAAGATTTTTGTTTAGTTTTGTAAGCTAAAGCCACCATTGTCATTTCTTGGAGTTTGTTAAGAATATGATATTCAGTCATACCATCAAAATTCCATTCGTAAATGGTACCACCATGATAAGCAGCTTGAGTGAATTGATTTCTTTCTTCATATTGCATATCAGGAAGAGTAGGACGAGGATAATAATTTTTAGTGTTATTGGATTCATAGCGGTTTTGAAATTTCCATTTTTGTTTTTTATTCTGGGTAGCATTAAGTTCTAAAGGTTGGGAATCATTCATGGTTTGTTCAATCTCTTCAACTTCAGAAATGGTTGGTTGAGATAAAGTATTAAGAGTTTTAGAAGTAGATGGAGGTGTGTCAGGTGCAGTGACAACACGGAGAACATGATCAAGTTGTGCAAGTTTATGATCAATTTGAGAAGAAAAGTCTTGATTACTTAATTCATTTTGAAGATGTGAAGGGACTTCATGTGGTGTAAATGGAGGGGTTTCAGTAGTGGTGAGTGTAGTGACTTGATCTTTGCTGATAAAGTTTTCTACACGAGTTAATTGGTCACCTATAGTTTTAAGTGTTTGATTTGTAAAATTATTTTGTTGTAAAATATTAGAAATATCTTTGGCATTAGGAGGTGAAGTATCAGGCTTAAGTTTGAAAGGGGAAGCAGTAATAATACTAGATCGGTGTTGAATATGAATTTCTTCTAGAGGGGGATGAATAGAAGGTTTAATAATATCGTTGGAAGTAACCCATTGGTTTTCAGTAGTGGTAATAACATTAAGTTGGTCAAAATAATTAGAATAATATTCAAACCAATCAAAGAAACTTAAATAAATTTTGTTATTTTGAACAAACTGATAATATTCTTCACGTATAGGAAGGCGAGCAATTTCATCAAAGGTTTTTAAAAACCAATTTTTCTTTTGTATATTTTGGGGAGAATTAAAATCACGAACTAAAATAGATTTGTCAAAAATAAATTCTTGTTTTATCATATTTATTTGAGGATCAAGAGGAGGATCTAGAAGCATTTGAGATGATTTTCCCCAATCTCCCACACTATCTCAAATGCTTCTAGATCCTCCTCTTGATCCTCAAATAAATATGATAGAACAAGAATTTATTTTTGACAAATCTATTTTAGTTCGTGATTTTAATTCTCCCCAAAATATACAAAAGAAAAATTGGTTTTTAAAAACCTTTGATGAAATTGCTCGCCTTCCTATACGTGAAGAATATTATCAGTTTGTTCAAAATAACAAAATTTATTTAAGTTTCTTTGATTGGTTTGAATATTATTCTAATTATTTTGACCAACTTAATGTTATTACCACTACTGAAAACCAATGGGTTACTTCCAACGATATTATTAAACCTTCTATTCATCCCCCTCTAGAAGAAATTCATATTCAACACCGATCTAGTATTATTACTGCTTCCCCTTTCAAACTTAAGCCTGATACTTCACCTCCTAATGCCAAAGATATTTCTAATATTTTACAACAAAATAATTTTACAAATCAAACACTTAAAACTATAGGTGACCAATTAACTCGTGTAGAAAACTTTATCAGCAAAGATCAAGTCACTACACTCACCACTACTGAAACCCCTCTATTTACACCACATGAAGTCCCTTCACATCTTCAAAATGAATTAAGTAATCAAGACTTTTCTTCTCAAATTGATCATAAACTTGCACAACTTGATCATGTTCTCCGTGTTGTCACTGCACCTGACACACCTCCATCTACTTCTAAAACTCTTAATACTTTATCTCAACCAACCATTTCTGAAGTTGAAGAGATTGAACAAACCATGAATGATTCCAAACCTTTAGAACTTAATGCTACCCAGAATAAAAAACAAAAATGGAAATTTCAAAACCGCTATGAATCCAATAACACTAAAAATTATTATCCTCGTCCTACTCTTCCTGATATGCAATATGAAGAAAGAAATCAATTCACTCAAGCTGCTTATCATGGTGGTACCATTTACGAATGGAATTTTGATGGTATGACTGAATATCATATTCTTAACAAACTCCAAGAAATGACAATGGTGGCTTTAGCTTACAAAACTAAACAAAAATCTTCTGATTTTGCTGTTGCTCAAGCTTTAGTTGCTGGTTTTACTGGTCATCTTAAAGGATGGTGGGATCATTTTCTCACCTCTAGTGAACGTACTCAAATCCTTACTGCAATCAAAACTGATTCAAATGGTACACCCATCAAAACTGAAGACAATCAAACAATTGAGGATGCAGTTAGTACCCTTATCTTTTCCATTTCTAGGCACTTCTTAGGGCGTCCTTCAAAAGTCCAAGCTGTTACCTCTGAAATCCTCAATAATCTTAGATGTCCAAAACTTCAAGATTTCCGTTGGTATAAAGATGTTTTCTTAACTAAAGTTATGTTACGTGATGATTGCCGTCAAACACATTGGAAAGAAAAATTTTTAGATGGTCTTCCCAAACTATTTTCTCAAAAAGTCAAAGACAAACTCAAAGAAAACAACAATGGCGTTGTCCCTTATGAACAACTTACTTATGGAGACTTAATTAATGCCATCCAAACCCAAGATCTTGAACTTTGTACCAACTTCAAACTTAACCAACAATTACAAAAGGATTTAGCCACTTCCAAACGAGAATTAGGTACGTTTTGCCAACAATTTGGATTTGAAAATACCACACAAATCATACCCCCTTCCCGACGTAAACCTCGCACTACTTCTGCACGACGATTCTTTCGAAAACCCAAACCAAGTTCAAATGTTTTTTACCAGAAACCCCATGCACAACCTCCTGTTAAAACTTCTCCATCTAAACCTAAACATGTTTCTAAACACACCAGAAAAGTCCCCACATGTTACAAATGTGGTAAAATTGGCCATTATAAAAATCAGTGTCGAATGAATCAAAAAATTAATTCCTTAGATATTGATGAAACACTTAAACAACAACTTATGCATTTATTCTTAAACTCTGATGCTTCTGATAATCCTTCCCTCTCTGATGATGCATTACAAATAGATGAAATTGTATCCCAATCTTCTTCTGACGAAGACAAATCTCATACTTCTTCTTCTTCCCCTGAACCTGACCAAATTATAAAAACCAATTGTCAATGTCCAACCACACGTACTATTAATGTTATTACAAAAGAACAAGAATTACTTCTTGATGTTGTAGATAAAATTTCTGATCCTCAAGTTAAAAAAGGATTATTTACTCCAACTTAAACAAAGTTTAACTTCTGCTGACAAACCTACCCAAGATATTTCATTATTAAATAACCCTTATAATCTTAATGATATTCTCAAAAGATTTGATCAAACTTGTAAGTCTTCCCCTATAACTATTCAAGACTTACAAACTGAAATCAACTATGTGAAGAAAGAATTACGTGATTTAAAACTTGAACATAATATTTCCAAAATTGATCTTGATAATCTTAAGAATCAAGTGTTATTACTTCAACACTCTTCCTCTTCTTCTAGCCAACCTAATATTCCCAATCCTACAGATATTTTCTTACTTTCCCAAATCTCTTATCAAAAATGGAATGTCAAAATTACTATTGTTGTTAATCAAGAATTTAGATTTGACACTATTGCCCTTCTTGACTCTGGTGCAGATCTTAATTGTATTCAAGAAGGTTTGATCCCTACTAAATATTTTGAAAAAACACGTGAACGTCTCTCTACTGCTAGTGGAACTCCACTCCAAATACAATATAAACTTTCTACTGCTCATATTTGCAACAATAATGTATGTATCAAAACTCCTTTTGTCCTTGTCAAAAACCTTTCCAGAGAAGTTATATTAGGGACCCCTTTCCTTAGTCTTCTACAACCCTTTCAAGTTACTACTAAAGGTATCACTACTACTCTTAATAATCATCAAATTATTTTCCCCTTTGTAAGTCCTCCTCGTACCAAAGATCTCAATACTTTAAAAAATTTTGCTATTTCCCATAAAACTCTCAATCTTATCATTCGAAAAGAAAAACACTTATTATTTTTAAAAGAAGAAAAAATTAATACTCAAATTGAACGTAGCCTACAAAATGGTACTTTACAATTAGCCATCGGTAAATTTTTAACCAAATTACAACAAGAAGTTTGTTCTGATGTACCCAATGCTTTCTGGTCTAGGCACAAACATGTTGTTACTTTACCATATGCTTCTGATTTTTCTGATGCCAAAATTCCTACCAAAGCTCGTCCAATCCAAATGAACCATGAACTTTTTGAATATTGTAAAAAAGAAATTCAGGATTTACTTGATAAAAAATTAATTCGCCCTAGTAGATCTCCATGGAGTTGTGCTGCCTTTTATGTTTATAAAAATGCTGAGATTGAACGAGGTGCTCCGCGTTTAGTAATTAATTATAAACCTCTAAATGATGCTCTTCAATGGATTCGGTATCCTATTCCCAATAAAAAAGATCTTCTTCAACGTCTCTGTCATGCAAAAATCTTCTCAAAATTTGATATGAAATCTGGTTTTTGGCAAATTCAATTAGCTGAACAAGATCGATATAAAACTGCATTTACTTTACCTTTTGGACATTATGAATGGAATGTAATGCCATTCGGTTTAAAAAATGCTCCTTCTGAATTTCAAAAAATTATGAATGATATTTTCAATCCCCATTCTCAATTCACAATTGTTTATATTTATGATGTTTTGATTTTTTCTAATTCTATTATTCAACACTGGACACATCTTGAACAATTCTTCAAAATTGTTAAACACACTGGTTTAGTTCTTTCTGCAAAGAAAATTAGTTTATTTCAAACTCGTGTCAGGTTCTTAGGACATTATATTTATCAAGGTACAATTACCCCTATTGAAAGATCTATCCAATTTGCTAATAAATTTCCTGATGAAATTAAAGATAAAAATCAATTGCAAAGGTTTTTAGGAAGTCTCAATTATGTCTCTGACTTTTATCCCAATTTAAGTCAAATTACTGCTCCTCTCAGGCAACGTCTTAAGAAAGACCCTCCTGCTTGGTCTAATGAACATACTAAGACCGTTCAAACCCTTAAGCAATACGTTCAAACCCTGCCTTGTCTCACCCTAGCCAATCCTACTGCTTTCAAAATAGTTGAAACAGATGCATCTGATATAGGTTATGGTGGTATTCTTAAACAAGTCCTCAATAACAAAGAACAATTTGTTAGGTTTACCTCGGGTACCTGGAATCCTCCTACTCAAAAGAATTATAGCACTATTAAAAAGGAATTATTAGCAATTGTTTTATGTATTTCCAAATTTCACAGTGATTTGTTAAATCAAGAATTTTTACTTCGTATTGGTTGTCAAGCTGCCAAAAATATTATTTTTAAAGATGTAGAAAATATAGCTTCTAAGCAAATCTTTGCTAGATGGCAAGCTATTCTTTCTGTTTTTGATTTTAAAATCGCTTACATTAAAGGCACTGATAATTCACTTCCAGATTTTCTTACTCGAGAATTCTTACAGGGAGATTCACACCATGCCTCCTAAACCCAGTCGAGATCCCGGCAAAGCCCCTGCTCAAACTGAACCCAAAACCAAAGCTTCTTATGCCATGAAACCAATTCCTCTCCAAACACTTCCTCCCATGTCTCCCAGTGATTGGTATAACCAAACACTTATTGACCAAACTCAACAATTATCTCAAACTTATGCTCAAACTACCGCCATTCCCCAACAACAACAAGTGGTGGTGGCTCCTCGCCCCTCTACTGCTTCTTCTGTGGTGGCTTCTCGCCCCGCTTCTTCTTCTTCTTCTGTGGTGGCTAATAACCCCATAGTCAAATCTAAATATTTTCTCAAAACTCAATGCGAACAAACTATTGTTCCTTTGGAAAATCAAACATGGAATGAGGATCCATTTCAAATTCCTCCTAGAGTGTTTGCCCCGAACACACACTTTCTCCAAATCTCCCATTTACATACCCAACAATTTTATGAATTTATCCTCGTTGAAACTGATTCCATTTCCCTAAAAAATCATTATAATCCTGATCAAACCCACATTGCCTATTCTACTGTCCACATTAACCAAATTTTAACCCAAGAACAATGGGGGCCTCATCCTCTCCGTCCCCGCCGTTTTTCTGAAGTTTTTCAACCCTCCTACTTTCAATTATTATGATTACCAGCAAGCCTGGTTCAATACTTTCTTTTTTCAAAATCCCAAATTTAGTCACTCTTGGATGTTTACCTTCAAAAAGGACTTTCCTTTCATTTTTCCAAATTGGTTCTTCTCCTGGTGGGCTCACTTTGGGTCCGTCCCTCAAATTTTTCCTCCATCTATCCATGAAGCATTTCTTCTTTATCAAACCCAATTCAAACCTGATCGGGCTTTATCCAAATTCCCTTGCATTTTACCCTTTATGATTCAATTTTCTATTCCATGGATTTGTGCTTGGAACTATACCATCATTTCTCAAAATTCCTTTTCCTATCTTGCCCGAAGCTTTCAGGTCAAATGGTGGGATAATTGGCCGGCCGCCCAAACTGTCACCTCTCAAACAGTCCACAAATTCTTCCAACAACACCCAGCCATTGCTATGGCATCTGATCCCCAATTTCTCCTCAACCGTAGCCAATTAATTCCTCAATTAGCTGCAGCCAAATCCAAGAAGGAACTTCGCCAACACTTGCTTGAAACCTTATCATCTCTCTCTGATAGCGATGATGAGGCTTCTCCATCCAATCCGGATCAAGATTCTCAAGTATCTTCTACAGATCTTGCCCAAGATAATGAAGATGACTATTTTGGCATTTTCACTCCAGTCAAAACTCGCTCCAAAAGTCGACAGGAAGTGATCAAAGCAAGACAGACACCTCACTGATCAAGCCATCAACTTTCGGCGCTCTTCTGACAAATTTCAGCAAAAGTCAACACTGCTACAGTACAAATTTCAGCAAAAGTCAACACTGCTACAGTAAAAGTGACTTTTACTGTTCACTATTCACTATTCACAAGAGACAAAGGACTTTCGGCCACCAACAGTTCCTGTTTCAACAGTTCCGGTCTGGCAACCGACAAACCGTCACTATTTCAACAGTTCCGGTTTTCCTTTTCTGTCTATTTAAGCACTGACTCTCCCATTTGGAGGGCAGGCCAAGTTTTTGAGTCCAACCTCTGTCTCTCTCTCTCTAGAATTCTTCTATAATCAAGATCTCAAGTTCAAGTATCAGTGATTTCCAGATATTACCTGGTAATCCTCAAATGTTTATGTAATTTTCAATTTGTTTATGTAATTTTATTTTCAATCTTCAATTTCAATTTCAAGATTCAATGCTGCAAAATCTAGTATTAATAATTATCTGCTTGTTCATTATCTTCTTTTATTTTATGATTATACCGCCTTATTGGCTGGTTTTAATTGCTTTCATTATTTATTATTTGTTATAAGCCGCAAACAACGTCTGGTTGACCCTCTGGGCGTGCCTATAAATTGTTGAGGCTTACTAATCATCTTCTTTTATTTTATGATTATACCGCCTTATTGGCCGGTTTTAATTGCTTTCACTTACTACCTGGGTTAGTAATGGTATCAGAGCCATTACTAGTGGTATCAATTTAGTGGTATAAATTATAATTTACCTAAACAGGGATTAATCCTGATTGGATTAAGAATTTTTATTTGCGTAGGAAGTCCTAATCATAAATTAAGGTTTCCAAGCAAAAGTGATACATCAAATAAAACCTTCAAAGGAAGACAAGTTTGAGAGAGCTTTTAAAAGCATTTTGCAAAGAAGTATCGAAACATTTGAAAAGACTTAGAGTCATGACTTTCGACAATTTAAGAGAGGAGAATATTTTTAAAAACAAGTCTTGAAAAGTCTTTTGAATTGAAGAGGGTTTTGAAAAAAGGTTGAAATTGGAGCCTTGAAGCCAACTAACCTTGGTTAAATTAACTAGGGTTACAATGGCCCAAGGTTAACTAACTAGGGTTAGGTTAACCTAGGTTTGGACAACTAGGGTTAGGTGAATTTAGGGTTAAGTGGACCTAAGATTTTGAAAGGTAGTTTTGAACTAGGGTTTGGAGCTAGTGGTTTTGGAAAAGTGGTTTTATGCATGAAGTTTGAAAGGATGCTTGGAAAACCATGATTTCATGTAAAAAATTATATCATTTTATGCGAAAAACTTGAAGTAATGCTTAGAAACATATCATTTGATGTAAGACCTTTTGAAAAATCAACTCAAGAGAGTTGTGGGTTTTGAAAACTATTTTATTAAAACCACTCAAGCAAGTGTAGGGTTCATATGGTTGACACTTGAAATCCAGTCGAGAGAGGATTTCATTGGGACCATTCCAACCACTAACTTAAGAGAGTAAAACTTTGAAAATCAATATAGAGTAGGTAGTTTTTGAAAACCATATTTTCTAAAAATTCGAGAGAGTAAAGATTTTGAAAACCTCTTTGGAAGAGAGTTTTTTTTAAAAAAAGCACTTTTAGGTTATTAAAATCACTCTCATAAGCAAGGGTTCATATGGTTGATTTGGGGGGAAATCACTTAAGAGATGGCTCCATTGGGACCATTCCAACCTCAAAATTCATGAGAGCAAAATTTTAAAAATTAATATAGAAGTAGATAGTTTTTGAAAAGCAATTTGATGAGAACTTAAGGGAATAAAGATTTTGAAAGATATGACATAGGAGGGTTATTTTGATGACCTTTGAAGGCATTGAAAACCTCTTTTAGAGGGGGTGGTTTTGAAAGCCATTTTTATGCAAAACTTACGAGAGCCATATGAAAGCAAGGTAGAGATTAGGGTTAGGGGAAAGCATCCTAAGGCTTTGAAAACTAGGGTTCTTGGCTTAAACTTTAACAAAATCAAATTTAGAGGGATTTGTTTGAAAATCATTTGAACTTGAACTTTGTAGAACTCTTGAAAATGGAGCCAAAGGTGATTTGAAAGAAGGTTTTAAACATGACAACAAGACCATCATAAGCAATACATGAATATTATAACTAACATAATACAAGAGGGTCATGAATCATATAAGGTTTAAGGCCACACCAAGTTGTAAGGAGCTCTAATGGTCATACCATCCCCAATTAAGCTCATAAGAGGTCCCTCGACATGGTGGTTCTCACAAGCCTTCATCTAGGCATGGCCATGGAGCTCCCTTGTTCAAGCATGCAAGAAGAGGAGGTAGAAGATGGGGATTAAAAGAGAAATATAGTCTAAGTGGACTAGGAGGGAGAAAAGAAGAGTGGGAAGAGCTTAATCTTAAATGTAGTTTTACATTAGTCTTCAATCCATCATAGCTTGAGTCTTTATTGGATGGCTTGGTCTTCAAGGCTTCTTAAACTCTTAATTCTTTGGTTTTGGAGACATGTATTGAATTTCGAAAGTTCTATATTGATTTTGGCAAAGTTTTCTCACTATTTTCATCTTTAATATACAATTGGGGGGGGGGGGGGGCGCTAATATTTATAGAAAACGAAAATTGGGATGGCACATGTAGGATATGTGGCAGGGGCCCTCCATTCACAAGATGCCATATGGCATCCTTTTACTACCCTAATTTGGGTTGCAAAGCAGGTTTTGTCCAATCTGATCAAGATTTGGGCACATATAGCACACTCTCCACTGCCAAGAACTTTTTATGCTAGCTTTGCCTCGATATTCTTGCCAACCAGAAAAGATTCAGGAAAATCGATCGCGTTCGCAATGTTCCCCTACGTTTTATCTTGATCTTGGTGCTCTCAGGGAGTCTTGGATGATTCCAGATGATAGAGATGTCACCTCATAAAGCATTCCTAAAAATAATCTTTCAGGAGTGTTGCACCCCAGTTTTTACCCAAGTCCTCATAACTCGGAAAAAGCACGGTACTCTCTCTATTAGAACTTACCCTCCTAGGACAAGTGTAATGGGGGGTTTGAACTTAAAAGCTTGATTTGATTGAGGACTTTTTGAAAATGTTTTGGAGTCATCACCTAAAACTAAATGTAATCCGAGGATTGGACTTATGTTTTTCAAAAAGGTATTGAAAATGTCCTTAAGAAGGATTTTAAAAAAAAATGCTTTTGAAAACATGTTTTGGAAAGATCATTTGAGTTGAAAAGATGGTTTGAAAAAATGTTTAGAGTTGGAGTCTTGAAGCCATCTTACCTTGGTTAGGTGAACTTGGGTTAGGTTAACCTACTAGGGTTAGGTTGACCTAGGGTTTTGGAATATTGTTTAGGGTTAGGGTTTGATCCTGATGGTATAGAAATGGTTTAGGAAGGTGGTTTTATGCATGTACTTGAAAAAAAAATTTAGAAAAACTATTATTTTATGTGAGAAAAATATGATTTTATGCTGAAAAATGAAAGATTTGATTTGAAAGTAAAAAAGGAAATATTTGATTTTGTTTTTAAAATGAAAAGATTTTATTTTGTTTTAAAAATTAAATATTTCATTTTGTTTTAAAAAATGGGAATTTTTTATTTGATTTAAAAATGAAATTGGTAAGATTGGATTTGAAAATCTTATTATTTCATGTGAAAATTTTTGTGATTTTATATAACACTTTTTGAAAACAACTCAAGAGAGTTATGAACTTTGGAAAACATAATGCAACAAAGATTTTGAAAACCATTTTGATGCAACTTAAAATGTAATGAATGCACATATACAAAATGAGCTTTAGGGGACAAAAGAGGGCTTCTGAAAGTCAAGGTTCCCACCTAGGCTTCAGAAAAATAACTCTTGGACCAATTTTTGAAAAAAACATTTGAATATGCAATTTAGAAAATGAAATAGTGATTATGACAACTAGAGTTTTGAAACCGATGTTGAAGAAAACTCTAATATGGACTTTCGAAGTCATATTGAATGTTTCATTTTCCTACAGTAACCCTAGCCATGAAAAAGGCTAGAATCACTTGAGCGTTGTGATTCTGAAAAATAAATTACGGTTTTGAAACCCTAATATTGACTTCAGTGGCCACTTTGAATATGTCACTTTCCTAGGGAAACCCTAACCATGAAAAGGTTAGAAATACCTTAGGATTGTCAGTTTGAAAGCAAAACAATTGTAAACAATGCATGTTCATAACAATTACAATGCAAAGGGTCGTGAACATACAAGGTTTAAGATTTTACCACATAATCAAGAGGGCTCAAGACCACACCATCACAAGGTAAACTATAGAAAGGCCCCTAACAGGTGACATACCCAAGGCTTTCCGTAGGCATAGACCTAAAGTCTTCTTGTTTCAAGCATGCAAGAAGAGGAGGTAGAAGATGGGGATTAAAATAAAGAATAGTCCAAGTGGACTAGGAGGGAGAAGAGAGAGGGTGAGAGCATAAACATAAAAAAACCCTACCTGGTCTGCACTTCTTCTTCAACCTTCAATAATGACTTTGCTTTGAACCTGAGAGGTCTTTAAGAGGTTCGAAGGGGCTGGAGTGTGCCTTCAATGGTGTTTGAAGGCTAGGTTTAGAGTTGTATAAGCTAGAGTTTGAGTGTATGGGGCTAGAGAGGCTCAAACCCTTAGAAAGATTAGGGTTTTTGGAATTTTGAGGGCTACAAAGAGTTTAGCAGAGCTTCTTTGCAATTTTTTCAGACCCAAAATACACTGGGGCGTGCACTACATTTATATGCAAAATTTAGAGGAGGTGGCACCACTAGGAGTTATGCCATGCTATTTTTCGGCCAAGCATCATATCGCGCCCCAATTTTTCACTTCTCGAGATAATATATGAGAAACTCACAGTACACTCTCGTTAGAACTCATCCTCTTAGAAGGACGAGTGTGACTAAGTTTGAATTAAAAATTGATTTGAATAAGGGCTTTTAAAAAAAGGTTTGGAGTCG
This sequence comes from Euryodendron excelsum, assembly GCA_033060915.1. NCBI lineage: Eukaryota > Viridiplantae > Streptophyta > Magnoliopsida > Ericales > Pentaphylacaceae > Euryodendron > Euryodendron excelsum. Next base: position 13,146,944 of record CM065394.1, on the reverse strand, counting down.
CCACCTAACATTGTTAAGATGAGTTAGGTCACCTAAAACTAAGTACAATATGAAGATTAAACTTAGGATTTTTGAAAAGGCTTTGGGAAACTTCCTCAATTTTTTGTTAGAGAAGGCAGGTTGTTTGGTAACCTTTAAAAATATTTAAGCCCTTATTGAAAATAACTCCGGTTTTAGTCTTTCAAAAATAGTGATTCTAGACTCAAAGGTTGGTTATGTAAATGGAAGTTGCACTAGGCTATCACCCTATCCCACTCTTGTGGTATCTATATGTCTTTTCACCTTAGGTTCACTCATTTAGAATCTTTGATTATCCAATGTCTAATTATATCCACTTTAAGAATTTTAGAAAGAGATTTGAGCCATCACTTTGGGATGATGTGTTGCATGTTATGTAAGTGCATGAAGGGAATTTGAATTGAAAGAGAAATTTCAAAACAGGGAATTGGAATTTTGAAAATGGTCATGACCACACCCATGAGGGTTGCCTATGTATCCCTTTATTGGGAATCTGGTCATTTGTAGTTCGGACTCGGAGTCTGATTGAAAATAGACATTCTGGGGTCTTCTTTGATTTGGAAAGATGCTTTGAGGCCTTTAAAAAGTTTGACTTGAAAAGGGTTTAATTTGAGCTTTGATTGGAAGATTGAAAATTAAACTTTAATTTGAAATAAACTTTAAAGTATAACTTAGATTTATTTTGAAAATTTGAATTGAACTTTGAAATTATCTTGACTTGAAAATAGGGTTTGAAAACCATCTTGATTTAGACTTAAGGCTTAGAGGAGAGTTGAAGTTTCCTAACTTAGGTATTCTGAGGTTTAGATAACTAAGGATTTAAACATACAATTGAAATAGAAAGGTCTGATTTTAGAAAGTTTGATTTTAGAAAAGTTTTGAATTAGAAATTTTTTTTTATTTTAGGAAAGATTTAATTTTGGAAAGTCTTGTTTTAGGAAAAGTTTGATTTAGGAAATATTTAAATTAAGAAAGGTTTGATTTTGAAAAGACTTAAATTTGAAATTTGGAAAGTCGGGATTTCGAAAGATTTGATTTAAGAAAAATTGAATTTGGAAAATGAGGTTTGAAAAAGGTTTGACCTAAGTTTGAAGTAACTAGGGACTTAAACAATCCTAGGATCTAAGATTCATGCAATGCATTGGAATTAAAAAGATTGGATTTCAATTAAAAAATAAAAGTTTTGTTTTTGGAAAGTTTTAAAATTAGAAAATGTTTTGTAATTTAGAAAAGATTTGATTTCTACTTCCTAAAGTAGAAGATTAGGTTTTATTTAAAAAAAATAGGATATTTGATTAGGTTTCCTATTTGGACAAGATTTGATTTGACTTAAAATTATAAAGCTATAGTTTTGGAAATCTATCATTTTATATGACTTTTAAATTAGGAAATTTATGATTTCATGTAGAAAATGATTTTGAAAATCTATGATTTGATGCAAATAGAAAGTCATGATTTTATGTGAAAACCCTAGGCTTTCCTAAACATGTACTCTGGGTTTTGACTTAGACTTTAAGACTCAAGATTTTTGAAGAGTAAATCTTTGAGAAGAATTTTTAGAAAGTGGATTTGCAAAACTATTTTAAAATGGTTTGAAAGTAGACTTTTCAAAGTCGCCTGAACATCTCACTTTCCCAAAACGATTCTAACAATGAGAAGATTAGAACCATTCTAGGGTTGTATTTTGACAACAACTAGGTTTTAAAACCTTGATATGGACTTTGATGGTCTCTTTGAATGTAACACTTTCCTAAAACAACCATAACTATGGAATGGATAGAATCCCCTTAGAGTTATGATTTCTTAAAAAAAGAAGTAAGGTTTGAACCCCAATTTGAACCTAGATGTCATAATAAAAATAACACTTTCCTAAAACAATCCTAGCAATGTAATGGCTATAATCATCTTAGGGTTACAGTTTTAAAAACAACTCCAAAAGGAAAGGTTTTGAATGCAAGTTTTGAAAATAACTTTTAATGCAAGTTTAAAAAACATCTTTCAATGTATGATTATGATAGAAATAATGCAATAGGGACATGAACATTCAAGGTTTGGCTTCACCACATAACTAAGGGGGCTGGACTCACACCATTTTAGGTTGAATTTAAAGAAAATCCCTGACATGGTGATTCCCACCATGGCCTTCCTAAGCATGAACCGGGAGATCCCTTGTTTCAAGTAAGCAAGAAAAGGATGTAGAAGATGAGGATTAAAATAGAGAATAGCCCAAGTGGACTAGGAAGGAGAAGAGAGAGAGGGGGAATTACATAAAAGTAAATAAAACCCTACACTGTCTTCTTGTTAGGTTGAATGCTTCAATAGAGGACTTGCTTGAACTTTGAGATGATCTTCAAGAGCTTCCAAGGGCTGGACTTGACCTTTAATGGAGCTTGAAGACTTGGGTTTGAAGTGTATAGATTAGGGTTCGAGTGTATGGATTGTATGGAGGTTAGGGTTTGAAGATGACTTGAGAGAATTAGGATTTTTGGGGCAACTCGAAGTCTGTTTTCAAAGAGGCAGAGTTTCTAGAGCAATTTTATGGATCCAGAATATGCAGGGGGGGTGGCTTGTATTTATAGGTAAGCAAAATAGGGCTTAATGCATGTTGCAGTGGTGCCAGCCACTTAGGAAACCTCCTAGGGTAGTAAGAAACAGATCTCTGACTCTTCAGATGCAAGACAAAAGATTTGGGCTCCTGCCCTAGTGACTACCATGCAATTTTTGGCCTGGTTTCACTAGGAGTAACTCCAAAAAGTCTGAGAATGATCCAGAAGGTTCCAAGTAGCAAGACCTGACCGGGAAAGGATGGGAACTCCTGAAAGAGTGTCCCAGAGGTAACTGGATTGATGATTAGAGCCAAAGCAATTAAAAAGGGGGACCGGCTGTAAACACCCTATTTTTCCCACTTGACAATATCTGGTCCGAATGGACTCACATTCAAACAGCTAGACATATTCAAGCCCAAACAAGTTTTTCAAATTTAATCTAGTCAATTAATCGCTTCACGAGTCTACCGGGCCCAATAAAGGCAAAATGATCAAAAAGCCCTTAGGGCGTTGCTCAATCCAATTCCATGTAGCATGTCTTCATAAAGACGGTAAGTCTCTATTTCAAACTCAATTCCAGTCCAGACCAATCAAACTCAATCAGGCATGTCTTTTGAGAAGTTGATCCCTCAAACGGTGAGTTCATCCAGTCCAGCACAGTTTTTGAGAAAACTCTTCGGAACGATAAATCCCTTCAAACCTATCAACTGGGACAAAACCTAAGTCCCCGAGATGGTAGAACAGTTCACTTCTGGTGCTTACTAGCCCGCCAATGTAGAATATCTGTTCTTTGGCACGTCTTTTGAGAAAGTTGATCCCTCAAACGATAAGACCATCCAGTTGCTTTCGAGATAAGGCAGTCTCAAGAATGAACGCACACCATTAGAGTGATGAAAACACTCACAAATATTGCAACCGTCAGAGTGGCAGAAACACTCGTAAATAGGTCGACATTAGGAATTGCCAATATAACCGCTATGCCACGGGATCGAAAACGCCTCTTGGCCATGATACGATTACCGAAGGTTGGGATACCTTTGGAAACCAACTCATCATATGCCATCAAAGTGACGAAAACACTCAGAACCTAGGTCAACACCAGTGTATGCTAGCCCACTCCAGTGAAAAATGACCAAATTGCCCTTTAAGCCCTTTTGACACGCTTCTTGAGAAAGTACCTAAGTCCTTAGAGCGATAAGTCCACCGTTTCAGGATTGTCCCAAAGACACTCCGACATGTTCAAGTGCCTTCCAGTCGGTTCCGGATCAATTCCAAGACCATCCAATTAAAATAACCATTTTGCCCCTAGGCATCCAATCACTTCCAGGAACCACATCGACTCTGGGTATCAAACCGATAACCTCCTAAGGATGCTTCCAATAGTACTCCCAACCTTCCAACACCTTTCCAGAACAATTCGACAAGCCCGATGTAAAATGACCGTTTTGCCCTTAGCTGGTTGGTTGCCTTTTTCCAACCATACCGGCTCAAGGTATCAAATCAATAACCCTTTGCAACACTCTCGATAATGTTACCAACCTTCAAGCCTCCTCATAGATCACTCCGAGTCCATTCTGGTGTTTCCTCGGTCCAATTAACCTTTTGCCCTTGGTGGGCCGGTCAACCTTTTCAAATATTCCGGCATTATTTCTTAAGTCCATTACCTTTGAGACACTCTTTCAAGGCTTCTTGTCCATCCCCGGCCTTCTGGATCATTCCTGAACCTTTTGGAGTCACTCTTAATGGAGCCAAGTCAAAAAACTGCATGGTGGTCACTAGGATAGGTGTCCAAATCTTTGGCCTTGTATCACAAGGGTCAAAAGATACGTTTCTAGCCGCTTTAAAAGCTTTCCTAAATGGTTGGAGCCACTAGTAGTGGCCCCAAGCCAATAAATGGCTGATATTGCCTATAAATACAGACCCTCTCCAAAACCCTAAATCTCTCAAGCCTCTTCTAGCCCTAGACTCCATACACTCAAACCATAGCCACCACACGCCTTATATACTCAAACACAAGCCTCCAAGCATCCATTGAAGATCAAATGCTACATCTTCAAAGCTCTTAAAGTTCAAGTCAGGTAAAGCAAACAAAGCAATCAAGGCAAGATAAGACAAGGTTGGTTTTCTATTTAATTTTATGTATTCCCCCACTCTTTTCTCTCTCCTAACCCACTTGGATTTTCTTCTATTTTAATCCCTATCTTTTATCTCCTCTTCTTGCATGCTTGAAACAAGGGACTCCCCAATTCATTCCTGGGAGGAACAGTTGAAGGTCAATGTATTGGGGGCTTTCTTCTAATTCAACCTTAGATGGTGTGGGTTCGGCCCCCATGATTATGTGGTGAAGTCTAACCTTGTATGTTCACGACCTTATTATATTGTGGTTACCATGTTCATACATTGCATTCAAAATTGTTTTCAAACTTTGATTAAAGTTCCCTTTCAAAACTTCCATTCAAAACTTCCCTCTTTCAAACTTGTTTTCAAAATCACACTCCTAGGATGATTCTAACCATTCTATGGTTAGGGTTGTTTTAGAAAGGTATTATATTCAATGTGATCATCGAGGTTCAAATTTTGGGTGTAAACCCTAAATTGTTTTTATCAAATCCACTATCTTAAGATGATTCTAGCCATTCCATGATTAGGGTTGTTTTAAGAAAGTCTTACATTCAATGTGATCATTATGGTCCATATTTCAAATCCTAGTTGTTGTTAAAATCACAACCTTAGAATGGTTCTAATCTTTTCATGGTTATAATCGTTTTAGGAAAGTGAGATATTCAAGAGACTTGTAAAAGTCCATATTCAAACCTCTTTCCAAATAATTTTGCAAATCTATTTCCTAAAAACTCTTTTCAAAGATCTAATTTCTAAAAACTCTTTGTCTTGAAGTCCAAGTTAAGCCCTAGAATTCCTAATTAGGAAATCCTAATTCCTTCCTTAAAATAATGACTTTCTATTTTACCTCAAATCATAGGTTTCCAAAGCTATTTTCTATATCAAATCTTAGATTTCCAAAACCCCTTTTTCCACCAAATCATAGAATTCCAAATTCAAGATTTCTAAAACTAAAGATTCTCAATTTCAAATCAAATCAAATCTTGCAATATTGGAAACAAAGTCAAATCATCCATTTTGGGAAATAGAATCCAATCGTCTAGTTTAGGAAATAGAAATCAAATCTTTCCTAATTTCAATTTTTTCTAATTTTAAACATTTTCAAATCCTGACTTTCTAAATTTCAAACTATCAAATCTTTCCTAATTTCAATATTTCTTAAATTCAAACATTCAAACATTTCTTAATTTCAAACTTTCAAGTCTTTCTAAACTTCAAATCTTTCTAAGTTTAACTCTTTCAAAATTCAAACCATTCCAAATTTGAATCTTTCCAAAAAGCAACTCTTTCTTAAAAGGAAACTTTTCTAAAATAGAACTTTCCTAATTCAAAACTTTCTTAAATTGAAACTTTCCTAATTCAAAACTTTTCTAAAATGGAACCTTCCTAATTCAAAGATTTTCTAAGTTCAAGTTTTTCAAATTCTTCCAAATCAAATATTTCCAAATCAAGTAAAATCTTTAGAAGTCTTTTCTAAACCAAGTGTTTCTAAAATCAAATCAAATCATTTCCAAATCTTTCTTAAATCCCACTTTCCTAATTCGAAACTTTCTAAAATCAAACTTTTCAAGTCTAAATCAAAACTTCTTATTTCAAGTGTATATTTCAACCATATGTTACCAAGGTCCTAAGATGTTCAAAGCCTAGTTCAACCCTAACCCTAAAGTTAGGAAGCTTCAACTCTTTTCTTGATTAAGATGGTTTTCAAACTCCAATTCAAGTCAAGATGATCTCAAAGCTCAACTCAATCTTTCCAAATCAAGTCTAAGTTCTCCTTCAAAGTTTAATCTTTCCAAATCAAAATCAATTTCAAATCCTCAAGTTCAATTTCAAATCACAGTTAATTCTAAGTTCAATTTCGAATCAAAATAAATTTTAAATCAAAGTTCAAAGTTTAATTTCTAATCTTCTAATCAAATTTCAAAATCAAACATTTTCCAGTCAAACTTTTTAAAGATCTCAAAGTGTCTATTTTCAATCGGACCCTAAGCCCGAACTACGACTAACTGGATTCCCAACAAAGAGATACATAGGTAACTCTAATGGGTGCGATCACAACCTTTTTTAATTTTTCAATTTCATAACCTTTTTTAAGTTTTCAATTTTCACAACCTTTTTCAAGCTTCAAATCCTCTTTTCAAGTCTATTTTCAAAATCAAATTCTTTCTTGCACTTGCATGTCATGCATCATATTAAACCTTTTTCCAAAACTCTTTTCAAAGTGGATATAGTTGGACAACGGATAATCAAATATCCTAATTGAGTGAACCTAGGGTGAATAGACATATAGGTACTGTAAGGGCAGGATAAGGTGATAGCCTAGTGCCTCTTCTCTATACATAACCAACCTTCAAACCTAAAATCATTTTCAAAAAAGGGCTTAAATCGTTCCGAAGGTTTCCAAACAACCTGTTTTCTCCAAAAACCCTCTTTTGAGGAAGTTTTTCAAAACCTTTTCAAAAAGTCTAATTTAATCTTCAGATTACACTTAGTTTTAGGTGACCTAACTCACCTTAACAAAGTTAGGTGTATACTCCAAACTTTTTTCAAAAGCCCTTATTCAAATCAATTTTTAGTTCAAACCTAGTTGCGCTTACCTTTTTAGGAGGACGAGTTCTAACGTGAGAGGACCGTGTTTTTCTCGCTTGTGTGTTTTTTCGAGTGCAAAAAATTACGGTGCAATAGCTAGCAACTCCACTGGGGACGCTTAAAGGGTTAGGCCATTATTATGTCTTTGCCCCCTTTTACTCATCTAGGACATTTGATTAATTTGTCCAACCCTATCCACCTCAAATTCTTCAAAATCAAACTTTTCAAAGCTATTTTCAAAAACATGCCATCACTTGCATTCAATTTATATTCAATCATTCAATCTTGCATTAAGTTTGTCATCAAGGCACTGACTTTGTGCATTTTCTTTTGTAGGTAGGCCTTTGTTCAAATTTTATTTTATGTCATATTAACTACAATGTATATAATGAATGAATAAGATGGATGCGAGTTGTTGGGCCTCGTTCTCTAGTTTTCAAACTTCCACACACACACTACACGTGCACTCGCATTTGCATATTTGTATTCTTTACGTGGTTGCGTCCCTTTTAGTTAAAAGGGGGAACAATATACTGGTTGTGGGTGGATGCTGTGTCAGTTTCTTAGCCTACGGCCTTTTAATAGTTCCCCTGCTTGAATCACCAACCTATAATGGCACCACCTCAGGGAGTGGGCGTAGGTTTGAAAATCCAGGAACCAAGCTTTTAAGGAAGCATTAGTAAACCCTCAACCTCATGCTCATGTAGACCATGCATAGCTGAACCTTTGCTGGATTTAAGATATGCACATCAATTTCAAAACCATGGAGGAAGGGCGATTGCTTTACTTTCCTTTATTCTTATCTATTTCTGATGTTATAATGCTTGTATAAATACTCATGCATACATATGTACTTTAGAATTGCATTGTCTCTCTATACTCTTGGCATACATGTTCATGCATTCAATACTCCATATCAAGATAATAGTTCTGAAGTTTACTCAAGTCACTGCGTTCTCATGCATATGATCAACCCATAGAGAGTGACATCAAGATCACTCTCCATTGTATAAAACCTACCAAAATCCTAAGGATTCCCACGTAACCCTAACGACTCTTGGCATACATTTCAAGTTATTCCATAAAGAGGGGCCCCAATCCCTCTATGCTCGCAAAGATAAGGTTGCCAAGAAGACAAAGGGTAATCAAACAGTAAGGTTTCTCAACAACCTCCTCAACATCAAACTCAAAGAAGGCAAATCCGAAGACTCAATAGTAGTTTAGGATCTCAAATGTAAAAATAGATAAGTGGAGGACACAAGGAAAATATTCCCCCTTTCCCTATTAAAATGTTCTTTGATTCTCTTGTATTTTAAACTCAAAGTTCAATGTACTCTTCTACTATCTGTGAGCAATATGAATGAATGAATGTATATTCTCAATCAACGGTAAAGTATCTCCATATAAGGGCAGACCCCTTATCTCCAAAAAGTGAGCCAAGTGCATCATGTTTAGTCTCCCTCAGAAGAAGGGACACCCATAAGACATGCATCACATAAACCTTTCTAAATATCAAACACTAACTCGTGACTTGTGTCATTGTTTTTCTTTTTCTTTCTTTTCCTTTCATAGAGACTACACTATAGAAAGTCATCATTACTCCTAGAAAAGATCAGCATCCACCTAAAGACACCATTAGTACCTGACAAAGAGCTTTACAAATGATAGCCAACACTGATGAGACCTCCCCGGTCTCGCCAGAAGAAGTTAACGAGATGAGAGCTAAGATCGACAAATTGTTCAAGCTCATCCATGCCATGGCAATAAAAGATGCTTCTTCAGGCCCATCATCATCCATGATTTTTTCCAAGGACTCTGAACTTGCCAACCCAAAGATTGTGCTTCAATCTAATACTATGGGGAATAACAAGGAGGATGCCAAGGGGATGTAAGCACCCCTTTTTTGCCTGCTCAGCAATCTCCGAGCTGACCAAGCTCACTTTCACACATCACATGCATATTTAGACTCTAAGCTAGCCTTTTTAACTTGAATTTAGTCCACTAGTCGCTTCTCGGGCCCGTAGGGCCCACTTGAAGCTAAATGACCGTATTGTCCCTGGGCATTCAAACGCCCCGGGAACCACATCGGCTCTGTGTATCAAACCAGTAACCTTTTGAGATTACTTTTTATGGTATTCTCAACCTTCCTCTACCTTTCCGGATCATTCCGAGTCAATTCTGGCAAACCCAGTGCAAAATGACCGTTTTGCCCCTAGTGGGCCGGTCTCCTTTTCTGACCACACCGGCTCTGGGTATCAAACCGGTAACCTCCTGAGACTACTTTTTATAGTGTTCTCAACCTCCTTTTACCTTTTCGGATCATTCCGAGTCAGTTCCGGCCAACCCGGTACGAAATGACCATTTTGCCCTTGGTGGGCCAGTCTTCTTTTCTGACCACGCCGGCTCTGGGAATCAAACCGGCAACCTTTGGGAACATTCTGAATAATGTTTCCAGATCCTGAGTCCTCTTCTGGGACAGTCCGGGTTTGTCCCGGCAGTTTCCCGGTCTGGTTGATCGTTCTGCCCCTAAAGGCCCGATCAGCCTTTCTGACACATCTTATCCTCACTTTTCAAGTTAAATACCTCCAGGACACTATTTTAAGTGTTCCTGCTCCTTTCCGGCCTTCCGAGACATTCCCGGCTCCTTCAAATCATTCCCGGACTTTCTGGAGTCACTCCTAGTGAAGCTAGGCTAAAGATTGCATGGTAGTTACTAGTATAGGCACCCAAATCTAGTCAAAGATACGTTGCTTGCTGACCTTAAATATTTCCTAAATGGCTGACGCCACTAGTAGTGGCGCCAAGCCAAAAATTGGCCTGGTGCCACTCCTAGTGGCGCTAGTGTAAAGTTTGGCTTGGCGCCACTACAACAGGCACCAGTGTTGTCCAACCTCTACAAATATAGAGCCTCCTCCAGCATTTAGAAGGTCCGCAAACTTAACCTAAAAATCATATAATTCAATATACAGAGCTCGAGCACCCCCTAAACCCTAGCTTCCCTAGGTTTTCCAAGCCCTAGCCTCTATACACTAAACCCTAGCCTCCTGTACACTCCTATACATCCCCATACACTCATACACTAACCATCAACCCTCCTTCAAAGACTTGAAGAGTTGTAATCTGAAGTTTGAAGCTTGAAGACAACTCTTAAAGACTGAAGGTGAAGATCAAGACGAAGATTGAAGACCGAAGAAAGCAAGGTGCGCAAAATAACAAGACATGCGGTAGGCTCCCTATTTAAATTTTCGCACTTCCCCCCCCCCCCCCCCCCCCTCTCTCTCTCTCTCCTAACCCACTTGGGTTTTCTCTATTTTAATCCCCCATCTCTTTCCCCCCTTTCTTTGCATGCTTGAAACAAGGGGATTCTCGGTCCATGTGTAGAATTGGGCTATTGGAGAGTCACCGTGTCGGGGACTTTCTTCTAGTCTAACCAGAGACCACGTGGGTCTAGCCCCCTTGATTATGTGGTGAAGCCTTAGCCTTGTATGTTCACGACCCCAAATTGCATTGTGCATATCATAGTCTTGCATCTTCCAAAATTTGTTTTCAAACTCGTTTTCAAACTTGTTTTCAAAATTACATCAAAATCTCATTTTTAAAAACTTGTTTTCAAAACCACAATTCTAGGATGATTCTAGCCTTTCCATGGCTAGGGTTACTTTAGGAAAGTGTTATATTTAAAGTAACTTTCATGGTCCATATTTTCAACTCTTGTTGTTTTCAAAACCGCTTTTCTAATGTGGTTCTAGCCCTCTTATGGTTAGAATTGGTTTAGGAAAGTGTGATGTTTTTATACTTTCCACAAAGCTCTCTTTTGAAAAATCCCTTTCTAAAAATCTCTTTTTCAACATACTTCCCAAATATTCTTCTTTCCAAAATTGTTTTCAAAAACTCCTTCCAAAATCTATTTTTCAAAGCTTCCTTTTTCAACACCTTTCCAAAAACTCTTTCTCCTTAAAATTCACGTTTAAAACACTCCCTAGATTCACCTTTCTAAAAACTCTCTCCAAAAGCCTTTCTAAAAAAACTCTCTTTACAAAATCTTCCCTCTAGAAACTTCCTCATTAGGATTTTCTTCCAAAATCTATGTTACCAAAAACACACTTTCCAAAAGCACCTCTCTACGATTTTCTTCCAAAATCTTCGTTTCAAAAAACGCATTTTCCAAAAACTCTTTCCTTGGAGCCCAAATCAGACCCTAAAACCCACAATTAGGAAACCCTACTTTTCTTCCCAAAAACATGGTTTTCAAACTTTGCCCCAAACCTAGGTTTCCAAAACTTCTTGTTTTCACATCCAAACTATACACATTTCCAAAAAATCTTTTCTACGTTAAAATTCCACACTTTCAAATCTAGGGTTTCTAGAATCTCCCTTTCCAAATCCTTGCCAAATCCTATCCTCTCTTTAGGAAACCAAATCCAATCCTCCGCTTTTGGAAACAAAATCAAACCTTCCCTTTTGGAAACAAAATCCAATCCTTTCCTAATCCAACTTTTTCTTAATTCAAATCCTTCCTAAACTTCCACTTTCCTAAACCTTAAGTTTCTAAAACTTGAACATAAAAATCTTTCCTAAATTTTAAAACTTAACTTTCAAATCTTTCCTAATTCAACCCTTTCCTAATTCTAACTTCTTTTCAAACCTTAACTTTCAAACCTAAGTTTTCAAACCTTTCCTGATTTCAAGATTTTCTAAAGCTCAAACTCTAAAACTCTCCAAATCTTAAACTTTCCAAATTTCAAGTCTTTCCAAATTCTAAGCTTCCAAAATTCAAAACTTTCTTAACTTGAAACTTTCTAAATTCTATGTCTTTCTTAAACTAAACTTTCCTAATTCAAAACATTTCTAAATTCAACACTTTCCTATTTCAAAACTTTCCAAATTCTAAACTTTCGAATTTTCAAAACTTCCCTATTTCAAAACTTTCCTAATTTGAAAACTTTTCCTATTTCTAAAACTTTCTAAATTCGAAATTTTCTTAATTCAAAACTTTCCTCAAGTTGAAACATTCCAAATTCAAAGCTTTCCTAAGTTGAAACTTTCCTAATTCAAAGCTTTCCTAATTCGAAACTTTCCTAATCCAAATCTTTCCTAAATTCCAAGTTTTCAAATCTACCAAGATCTTTTCAAATCCAACATTCCAATCTAATCTTTCTTAACCTCAAGTCTTTCCTAGGTCTCCTAACTTTCCTAAGTTTAGGTTTCCTAAACTTCCATTTTTTCAAAACTAAGTCTTTCCAAAATCAATCTTTCCAAAGCAAGTCCAATCTTCTCAATTTCAATTTCCAATCTTCTCTTCTAATCTCAAATCAAATCCAATTTTCAATTCAATCTCTTTCTGCCAATCCAATCTCTCTCTTCAAATCAATCTCTTTTCAATCGGACTCCGATCCGAACTATGACTAACCTGATTCCCCCAAAGGGATACGTAGGCAACCTTCAAAGGTGCGGTCACAACACTTTTTAAACTTTTAATTCCACCCTCATGGGTGCGGTCTCCACATCTTTCAAATCTCAAATTCCAATCTATTTTCGAAATTCCAATTTCAAAATTTCTATTTTCAAATTTTTATCTCCAAATTTTCAAACTTTCCAATTTCAATTCCATCTCTTCAAATCTATTTTCAAATCAAATCAATCTCTTTCCAAATCTATTTTTCAATTCTCTTAACTTGCACTTGCATATCATGCATCATGTTCGTTTCTTTTCAAGCATTGTTTTTCAAAGTGGATAGGATTGGCCAATAGTTAGTTGAAGACTCTCATAGGTGAATCTAGGGTAGATTGACATGTAGGTACCGAAAGGGCGGGGTAGGGTGATAGCTTAGTGCGTCTTCTCTACACGTAACCAACCTCCGAACCTAGAATCACTGTTTTCATAGACCAAAAGGAGTTATTTTTAAAAAAGGGCTAAATGTTTTCCAGAGGTTGCCAAACAACCTGTTTTCTTAAAAACCCTCTCTCGAGGTGGTATTTTCAGAAACCTTTTTTCAAAAACCTTAAGTGTAGTCTTCGGATTATTCTTAGTTTTTAGGTGACCTAACTCACCTTAATCAAGTTAAGTGGTGACTCTGAATCTTTTTCAAAAGCCCTTTTATTCAAACCTATTTTTCAATTCAAATCTAGTTGCACTCATTCTTTTAGGAGGGTGAGTTCTAACGAGAGAGTACAACATTTTTTTCACTTGTGTGAGTATTCCTCGAGTGCGAAAAATCTGGGCGCAACAGCTGGCGACTCCACTGGGGAAGCTTAGAGGGTTAAGCCGTTAGTCATGTCTCTTTACCCTTTACCCATGTAGAGTCTTCAATTAACTTGGTTCAATCCTATTCACTTTAAATTTTCAAAACTAAATTTTCAAAATTGTTTTCAAAAAAAAAAAAACATGCATTTATTCATATTATCTTATATTATGTTTGTCATCCACGTACTGACACTTGCATCTTTGTTTTGTAGGTACGCTTTATGTTTAAATTTTATTAACTGCTTTGCATGAATGTGATGTACAGGATGAATGGGAGTTGTTGGGCTCTTTCCTCCACTTTTAAAAATCACACACACACTGTATGTGCACTTGCATTCTGCATACTTGCATACCCTGATATGTCCTTTCTAGTTAGAAAGGGGGAACGGTATATTGGTTGTGGGCAAGATGCTGTGTCAGTTTCTTCGCCTACGGCCTCTTGATGGTTCTCCCGCTCGAATCACCAACCGATCATGGCACCACCTCGGGGAGTGGGCCTAGGTTTGAAGATCCGGGGACCGAGCCTTTTTAGGACGCATTAGTCAACCCTCAACCTCATACTCATATAAACACCATGCATAGCCAAACCTCTGCCGGATTTAGGACACGAGCACCATTTTCAAAATCACGGAGGAGAGGGCGACTACTCTTACTTTCATTTATACCTGCTTATTCCTGTTGTTGTACTGACTGTATTCACACTGTTATAATGCTTGTCTAACTGTTCATGCATGCATGTTTACTTCAACTATACCTTATCTCCTTATACTCTTTGCATATTCATGTTCATGCATTCAATATTCCATGTCAAGAAAAGAGTTCCAAGTAACTCAAGTCACTGCATTTTCATGCATATGATCAACCCATTGAGAGTGACACCAAGTTCACTCTCCCTTGCATTAAACCTACCCAAACCCTAAGGGTTCCCACGTAACCCTAAGGGACTTATGGCATGCACACCAATCCATTTCATAAGAGGGGCCCCAATCCCTCTATGCTCACGGAGATAGGGTTGCCAAGAAGATAAGGGGCAATCAATTAACAAGGTCTCTCAACAACCTCCTTGACATCAAATCCAATGAAGGCGGATCCGAAGACTCAAGAGTAGTTTAGGTTTTCCCTTTGTAAAAGTAGATAGGCAGAAGTCCAAAGGAAAATGTTCCCCCTCCCCCTATTAAAATGTATTTCAATTCTTTTGTATCTTAAACCCAAAGTTCAATGTATTTTTTTATTTTTTTTCTATGAATGAATGAATGGATGAAGGTTCCTGCTCGACGGTGAGGTATCTGCATACAGGGGCAAACCCCCTATCTCCAAAAGTGAGCAAACACATCATGTTTAATTTCCCTCTCAAGTAGGGGCACCCCTAGGACATGCATTGCATAAGAATTTTCAAATCAAGGCACTAACTTCCTTTTTCCTTTTGTTTCCTGTCTTCTACCCTCCCCCTCATCATCTCCAAGTACTAAGAGAACCGAAGACAAAAGCAAGACAAGAAAGGGGGTTTTCTCGATCATTCACTTATTATCATCATATTGCTTACATGTTCACTTCTTTTATTGCTCATGCATCCACATCCATTCCAAGACAAGAGTTCCAAGAAACTCAAGTCATTTCATTCTCACGCATCTAATCAACTGTAGAGAGAAAGGACCAATCCAATCTCATGTTAATCAACCTACCAAAATTCCTAAGGGTTCCTCAACCCTAAGGATTCATGGTACGCATAGAATTATATCTTAAGAGAGGCACAAATCTCTCTCAGTCCATAGAGGTGGGATTGCCCAAATAAGGAAACATCAACCGGCCCACGCCAAAGAGGTATTGTATTACATAATAGGGGCAAAACCCCACCTCTAAAATGGACTTGTCATCATTCCTAGACTCCCTCAAAGAAGGGACCTCCATAGGACATGCATTGCATAGAACCCCCAACTCCACATGCTAACTACATTTTGTTTTTCCTTTCTTTTTCAGGTCAAAGGGCACAAGTGAACTCATAGAAACCCCTCCAGTATTATGCCCAATTCAAAATCATGCAAGGATAAGCCCGGCTATTGAAGGAGGCTGAACCTACATGAAGGAATAATTAACCATCCATCCGCAAGACATTACCTCTATGCAACTACCCTCGCGCCATGCCAAGATAATCACTATCCATGCAGAAGAGGACCTCACCATTTGCGAAGTCTTGTCAGACCTGTGCATTGCAACAAAGCATCCTCTAACTTCCAAATGCGTGACAAATATCGTGAACTCGCCCTCCATTGATACACCTGATGAATGAAGCACCAAGAGGTTGATGTAGTCCCAGAACCTTATTAAGGGTTAAGGGTTCTCACCAAAAGGTCCACTAGAAAAGGGAGGTTTTCATGAAATTCATCTATTTTCTTTTTCCTTTTTAGTTCTCATATATTTTCTTTAAATAAATATTGCATGCCATGTAATCATGTTTTAAAAAAAAAAAATGAAAATGGACAGTTTCTAGTTTATCCCATTTGTCTCATACTTTTGTGGATGAATATTACTTTTAAGGATTCTTTCCCATTCAGTACTGACTCGACTTAAAGGATGGGATAACATAGGCAACCCATTCAAAAGGGGGTCAAAACCTTTGAGAGACAAAGAGAGAGTGAGAGATAGGAAGGAGATAGTCTCATAAAAAAGGTATAGAGTTCATTGAAAAGGCGACTCTTGCGTGATATCCTAGCTAAGCGATGGGCAGCCAAGTCCTCGAAATGATGAGAAGTCATTATTCTATTTATCCTAAATAAATACTACCCCTTGCTCAGCCCACTAGAGCCGTAACTGATTTTTATTCAGATGTCCCCAAACCAAAAATCATCCCCCACATTGGGGTAAGCACAAAGTAGTTGATTCGGCAGAAACACACCATTTTTAGAAACATTGTCTAAACTTTGTATAAAGGCTTTATGAACTAAGCAATTTAATTTGAAGTGATGAAAGGCCCTCATTTCTTCTACCATACACAAAAATAATCCCTTTGCTTAATCCATTAGTGCCTCGCAGAAAGCGAAAGATTTTTTTTGTCAACCCCATCCAAGACCATCCCCCCACACTGGGGCAGATAGGCAACAGAAGATCTGACAGATAACATCATCGACCATCAAGCTAAAGTAACGTGAAGGCTCTATGGATCAAGCAATCTTATTCAAAATGAAGAGAGGCCATCATTTCATTTCGCATACAATCAAAAGAAACCCCTTGCCAAACCTGTTGAGCCATCTATCCTTTTCTCGAAAAAATCCAACCTAGGGATCACCGCCCACATCAGGTAGATTGAACCGCCAAGGAAAAGGTCAAAAGAAAAAGGATCGAAAAATTAGTCATTCCATAAAAGAAAAGAAAGGACAAGGTAAAGAAAGGGAGTTGCCAAGGGGCAAGAGGCCAAAAAAAAAAAAAGAAAAATCTATCTAAAGAAAGGCCTGGAGAAAATCATGATTGAGTCATCTTCAAAAGCATAATAAGAAGATCAAATGAGAAGGGAGTCATGTTTCCCTCAAAATGCACATGGAAAGAGTGAAAGAAAAGAGTCGTTTTCACCGTGAGAAGTATATGGTCAAAAGCAAGAAGGAAATCTAAAGGTGATCCTAGGTTACAAAGAAACCCAGTAGAAGAAATAGGTTTGAGCCTTTACCCTTTCTTGTTAAACCCTAACCTATGGCCTGCATTACAACCCTACTAAAGTCCACTCTGATTGAGAAAGATTGCTTGATCTAAATGAGCCAGATATGTTTTTGAAGCTAGAGGAGGATATTAGGGGATGAAACCCCATTGGAAGACCAACCAAGGATGGTGCGGATCTAAACCTTACTGGAAGTAACATCAAATTTGAGCCTACATATCCTGTTCATTCATAAACCCCTTAACCTAGCCTCTGTTACCGTCCAAATTAAAGTCCTCTCTAATCAGAGAAAATTGCTTAGTCCAAATAAGCCTGAACAATACCAAGACAAGTAGGGTGAGAAAGGAGAATTGGAAGGAAATGCAAGGGGCAATCTCATGCTCCAAGATGTGCTCAGATGGTTTCGGTTTAAATAACCCACTAAAAGAAGATCTTTGAGCCTGAATATTCATTTATTTCTTACAACCCCTAAACCCAGCCTGCATTACAGTCTTAAAAGAAGTCTTCTCAGATTGAGGGCTTAGTTGTTTATTGCTCTGCAAAGGGCATGCGAGTTATCGCTCGAGCCATGGTGGCATTTTGGAGATCTGAGAGAGAAAACCAAGTGAGATAAAAAAAACCCCAAACAGCAACCTTGTAGAAAGCAGGGATAAGATAGCAAACCAAAAGGTCAAGATCCCTGGAGAATGGTGCAAATGCTATCACACCCCGATATGAATGGGACAAAACTGAATGGGGTAGAATCCTGGAAATGAACAAAATCCTGAGAGTATGGGCCCAAAGGGCAATCCTGGGGCTTTCTTTGTAAATAGTTTATACACATGTAATACTGATACATCCATGACATGTATAACTTGTACATCCATTTGGATTCTTGTGTAGTGTGTATCTATTCGTACATTCAACTGCACTCCTGTATGAACCTATTCATTTGTAAGGAGGTAGGTCGTGCATTTAATTCAATTTTTGCATAAATCTGTGCATTTATTACAAAAAAAAAAGAAAAAAGAAAAAAGAGGGGACATTGCATTTAATTCCATTCCTATATGTCCATGCATTCAATTCCACTTCTGCGTGAACCTGTGCAGTTATAAAAAGTAGGACACGCATTCAATTATATTCTTATCTAAATTATGCGCATTCATAAAAATAGATCATGCATCTAATCCCGTGTGCAGTCATAAAAATATATATATATATATATATATATGACATGCGTTCACCCTTTACCATGGCATTTTTAAATTATTTTTGTACAAAACTCACCCTATGTCTTTCTCTCTCTCCCAAATATGAAATAAAGAACAAGGTAAAGTACAAAATGGAGCTACAAAGCCATCCTGCGGTCAACTAACCTTAGACATCTTCAACATTGGCATACACCTCAGCAAGTTCAGACTTCCCTAGCCGACAAAAAGCAAGGAATGGGGCAATGGCCCACCCTCGACCTCCCCAGTCAACCTTGGACTTCCCCAGTGGAGCAGCGTTTCGCCAGACGGAGTGCCGGTTCAAGAAATATCAAAAGTCAACCTTGGACTTCCCTAGTGGAGCAGCGTTTCGCCAGACGGAGTGCCAGTTCAAGAGGTATCAGCAGTCAACCTTGGACTTCCCCAGTGGAGCAGCGTTTTGCCAGACGGAGTGCCGGTTCAAGAGGTATCAGAAGTTAACCTTGGACTTCCCCAGTGGAGTAGCGTTTCGCTAGACGGAGTGCCGGTTGAAGAGGTATCAGCAGTCAACCTTGGACTTCCCCAGTGGAGCAGCTTTTTGCCAAACGGAGTGCTGGTTCAAGAGGTATCAGCAGTCAACCTTGGACTTCCCCAGTGGAGCAGCGTTTCACCAGATGGAGTGCCAGTTCAAGAGGTATCAGAAGTTAACCTTGGACTTCCCCAGTGGAGTAGCGTTTCGCTAGACGAAGTGCCGGTTCAAGAGGTATCAGCAGTGAACCTTGAACTTCCCCAGTGGAGCAGCGTTTCGCCAAACGGAGTGCCGGTTCAAGAGGTATCAGCAGTCAACCTTGGACTTCCCCAGTGGAGCAGCGTTTCACTAGACGGAGTGTCAGTTCAAGAGGCATCATCAATCAACCTTGGACTTCCCCAGTGGAGCAGTGTTTTGCCAGACGGAGTGCCAGTTTAAGAAGTATCAAAAATCAGTCTTGGACTTTCCTAGAGGAGCAATGTTTCGCCAGACGGAGTGCTAGTTCAAGATGCGTCAATTCCCCCAGAGGAGCATAGTTCTACCAGAGGGAGCGCCAGTTCAAGGAGCAATAATTCCCCAGAAGAGTATCATTTTTACCAGATAAAATACCAAGCATCGACTAGCTACTCGAGGTAACTGTTCTTTGAATTCATATTATTTCCATGTCCCTCCGATCGCCTCGCGGTCAACATGGGGTTCTTACTTTATCGTTTTTTGTCTTTGACAAGCAAAGACAGAAAAAGAGGGGCAGTTGTAAGCACCCCATTTTTGCCCGCTCGGTAATCTCTGAGCTGACTAAGCTCACTTTCACACATCACATGCATATTTAGACTCTAAGCCAGCCTTTTTAACTTGAATTTAGTCCACCAGTCGCTTCTCGGGCCCGTAGGGCCCACTTGAAGCTAAATGACCGTATTGTCCCTAGGCATTCGAACGCCCCGGGAACCACACCGACTTTGGGTATCAAATCAGTAACCTTTTGAGATTACTTCTTATGGTATTCTCAACCTTCTTCTACCTTTCTGGATCATTCTGAGTCAGTTCCGGCAAACCCAGTGTAAAATGACCATTTTGCCCTTAGTTGGCCGGTCTCCTTTTCTGACCACACCGGCTCTGGCTATCAAACCGGTAACCTCCTGAGACTACTTTTTATAGTGTTCTCAACCTCATTTTACCTTTTCGGATCATTCCGAGTGAATTCCGGCCAACCCGGTATGAAATGACCATTTTGCCCCTGGTGGGCCGGTCTCATTTTCAGACCACGCCGGCTCTGGGAATCAAACCGGAAACCTTTGGGAACATTCTGAATAATGTTTCCAGATCCCGAGTCCTTTTCTGCGATAGTCTGGGTTTGTCCCGACCGTTTCCTGATCTAGTTGACCGTTTTGCCCCTAAAGGCCCGGTCAGCCTTTCCGACACATCTTATCCTCACTTTTCAAGTCAAATACCTCCAGGACACTATTTTAAGTGTTCCTGCTCCTTTTCGGCCTTCTGGGTCATTCCCGGCTCCTTCAAATAATTCCCGAACTTTCTGGAGTCACTCCTAGTGAAGCCAGGCTAAAGATTGCATGGTAGTCACTAGTACAGGCGCCCAAATCTAGTCAAAGATACGTTGCTTGCTGACCTTAAATATTTCCTAAATGGTTCGCGCCACTAGTAGTGGCGCCAAGCCAAAAATCGGCCTAGCGCCACTGCAACAGGCGCCAGTATTGTGCAACCTCTATAAATACAGAGCCTCCTCCAGCATTTAGAAGGTCCGCAAACTTAACCTAAAAATCATATAATTCAATACACAGAGCTCGAGCATGCCCTAAACCCTGGCTTCCCTAGGTTTTCCAAGCCCTAGCCACTATACACTAAACCCTAGCCTCCTATACACTCCTATACATCCTCATACACTCATACACTAACCATCAACCCTCCTTCGAAGATTTGAAGAGTTGTAATCTGAAGTTTGAAGCTTGAAGACAACTCGTGAAGACTGAAGGTGAAGATCAAGATGAAGACCGAAGACCGAAGAAAGCAAGGCGAGCAAAATAACAAGACATACGGTAGGCTCCCTATTTAAATTTCTGCACTTCCCCCCTCTCTCTTCTCTCTCCTAACCCACTTGGGTTTTCTCTATTTTAATCCCCCATCTCTTTCCCCCTTTTCTTTGCATGCTTGAAACAAAGGGATTCCCGGTCCATGTGTAGGATTGGGCTATTAGAGAGTCACCGTGTCGGGGGCTTTCTTCTAGTCTAACCAGAGACCACGTGGGTCCGGCCCCCTTTATTATGTGGTGAAGCCTTAGCCTTATATGTTCACGACCCCAAATTGCATTGTGCATATCATAGTCTTGCATCTTCCAAAATTCGTTTTCAAACTCGTTTTCAAACTTGTTTTCAAAATTGCATCAAAATCACTTTTTCAAAAACTTGTTTTCAAAACCACAATTCTAGGGTAATTCTAGCCTTTCCATGGCTAGGGTTACTTTAGGAAAGTGTTATATTTAAAGTAACTTTCATGGTCCATATTTTCAACTCTTGTTGTTTTCAAAACCGCTTTCCTAAAGTGGTTCTAGCCCTCTTATGGTTAGAATTGCTTTAGGAAAGTGTGATGCTTTCATACTTTCCATAAAGCTCTCTTTTCAAAAATCCCTTCCTAAAAATCTCTTTTTCAACATACTTCCCACAAATTCTTCTTTCCAAAATTGTTTTCAAAAACTCCCTCCAAAATCTAATTTTCAAAGCTTCCTTTTTCAACTCCTTTCCAAAAACTCTTTCTCCTTAAAATTCATGTTCTAAAACACTCCCTAGATTCACCTTCCTAAAAATTCTCTCCAAAAACCTTTCTAAAAAAACTCTCTTTCCAAAATCTTCCTTCTAGAAACTTCCTCTTTAGGATTTCCTTCCAAAATCTATGTTTTCAAAAACACACTTTCCAAAAGCTCCTCTATAGGATTTTCTTCCAAAATCTTCGTTTCCAAAAACGCATTTTTCAAAAACTCTTTCCTTGGAGCCCAAATCAAACCCTAGAACCCATAATTAGGAAACCCTAATTTTCTTCCCAAAAATATGGTTTTCAAACTTTGCCCCAAACCTAGGTTTCCAAAACCTCTTGTTTTCATATCCAAACTATACACATTTCCAAAACCTCTTTTCTACATTAAAATTCCTCACTTTCAAATTTAGGGTTTCTAGAATCTCCCTTTCCAAATCCTTGCCAAATCCTATCTTCCCTTTAGGAAACCAAATCCAATCCTCCGTTTTTGGTAACAAAATCAAACCTTCCCTTTTAGAAACAAAATCCAGTCCTTTCATAGTCCAACTTTTTCTTAATTCAAATCCTTCCTAAACTTTCACTTTCCTAAACCTTAAGTTTCCAAAACTTGAACATAAAAATCTTTCCTAAATTTTAAAACTCAACTTTCAAATCTTTCCTAATTCAACCATTTCCTAATTCTACCTTCTTTTCAAACCTTAACTTTTCAAACCTAAGTTTTCAAACCTTTCCTGATTTCAAGATTTTCTAAAGCTCAAACTCTAAAACTCTCCAAATCTTAAACTTTCCAAATTACAAGTCTTTCCAAATTCTAAGCTTCCAAAATTCAAAACTTTCTTAACTTGAAACTTTCTAAATTCTAAGTCTTTCTTAAACTAAACTTTCCTAATTCAAAACAATTCTAAATTCAACACTTTCATATTTCAAAACTTTCCAAATTCTAAACTTTCCAATTTTCAAAACTTCCCTATTTCAAAACTTTCCTAATTTAAAAACTTTTCCTATTTCGAAAACTTTCTTAATTCAAAACTTTCCTCAAGTTGAAACATTCCAAATTCAAAGCTTTCCTAAGTTGAAACTTTCCTAATTCAAAGCTTTCCTATTTCGAAACTTTCCTAATCCAAATCTTTCCTAAATTCCAAGTTTCCAAATCTACCAAGATCTTTTCAAATCCAACATTCCAATCTAATCTTTCTTAATCTCAAGTCTTTCCTAGGTGTCCTATCTTTCCTAAGTTTAGGTTTCCTAAACTTCCATTTTTTCAAAACCAAGTCTTTCCAAAATCAATCTTTCCAAAGCAAGTCCAATCTTCTCAATTTCAATTTCCAATCTTCTCTTCTAATCTCAAATCAAATCCAATTTTCAATTGAATTTCTTTCTGCCAATCCAATCTCTCTCTTCAAATCAATCTCTTTTCAATCAAACATCCGGTCCGAACTACGACTGACCTAATTCCCCCAAAGGGATACGTAGGCAACCTTCATAGGTGCGGTCACAACACTTTTCAAATTTTCAATTCCACCCTTATGGGTGCGGTCTCCACATCTTTCAAATCTCAAATTCCAATTTATTTTCAAAATTCCAATTTCAAAATTTCTATTTTCAAATTTCTATCTCCAAATTTTCAAACTTTCCAATTTCAATTCCATCTCTTCAAATCTATTTTTCAATTCTCTTAACTTGCACTTGCATATCATGCATCATGTTCATTTCTTTTCAAGCACTGTTTTTCAAAGTGGATAGGATTGGCCAATAGTTAGTTGAAGACTCTCATAGGTGAATCTAGGGTAGATTGACATGCAGGTACCGAAAGGGCGAGGTAGGGTGATAGCTTAGTGTGTCTTCCCTACACGTAACCAACCTCCGAACCTAGAATCATTGTTTTCATAGACCAAAAGGAGTTATTTTTCAAAAAGGGCTAAATGTTTTCCAAAGGTTACCAAACAACGTTTTTTCAAAAACCTTAAGTGTAGTCTTCGGATTATTCTTAGTTTTTAGGTGACCTAACTCACCTTAATCAAGTTAGGTGGCGACTCCGAATCTTTTTTAAAATCCCTTTATTCAAACCTATTTTTCAATTCAAACCTAGTCGCACTCATTCTTTTAGGACGGTGAGTTCTAACGAGAGAGTACAACATTTTTCCCGCTTGTGTGAGTATTCCTCGAGTGCAAAAAATCTGAGCGAGACAGGGGGCCAACACTAAAGAAGGGGAAACTATATTGCTCTCACCTGCTATGAAAAGAGCTCCTATGGACCCTCTCAGTCTAAAAATCCAAAGGCTAGAAGACTCACTGCGAAGCCTCCATGGCTATGACACTTTTAGTCTTGCCTCCTCTGATGAGTTGTGCTTCTTCCCAAACTTTCTAAGACTAGCCAAATTCAAAATGCCAGATTTCCAGAAGTACAATGGCACTGGCAACCCTATAGCGCACCTTCGCCTCTATACTGGGGCGTTAAGTGGTCATGAGAATGATCCGAAGCTCCTCATATAACTATTCCAACATAGACTTATTGGATCCGCCTTGCAATGGTTTGCCCAACTCAACCTAACGAAGATTACAACTTGGATCGAATTGGTTGATGCATTCAAAACCTAATATCGTCATAGCATAGATCTCACTTCAGATCGATGATCTTTAATGACAATGAGTAAGGGAGAGAAAGAAAGCTTCAAGAGCTATGCACTTAAATGGAGAAAAGCAGCTACACAAGTCAATCCTCCTTTGAAAGACAAAGAGTATATGCAAGTGTTCGTACACACTTTTCAAGGCATATACTATGAAAAGCTTTACACGAGTGTGGGGAAAAGCTTCTCTGAGCATATTATGCAAGGGGAGATGATAGAGAACGACCTCAAGATGGGAAGGATTACGGATCCTTATGCAAAATCTGGGGAAAGTTCTGCCAACATAGCTAAAAAGGTGGCTACTGCAAGGAGGTAATCAAGAAGGATAGTGAGGTGTCTGTTATCTTGCCCATTCAACCACCCCAATACCTTCCACCACTCCAGTCACATCCTATCTTACCGATTCCCACCTTAACCATGCCCGCGCAAGCACTTAACTTTGGCCTTGGTGTGGCACGTCCTAACTTCAATAGGCCGGTTCGACGCATCTGCACCTTTGATACCTTATCCTGCACCTAGACAGAAGCCTACCACAACCTCTTAAAGAACAACATACTGAAGCCTATACCGGCCCGTCCATTGCCAAGCCCTCTACCTCCAACCTTCAATGGCACCCTCACTTGCGAGTATCATTTGCGCTGCTAAGGGCATGACACTAAAAGTTGCTTCTCCCTCAAGCACAAGATTTAAGACCTTATATATAATAAGACTATTGACATACAACAGTTGAACCCTACTCTTGCCCCCAACGTTACCACAAATCCTCTATCAGACCACACTGTTAACCTAATACTAGAGGAAATAGAAGAGGATGGTGGGCTGGAAGAGGTCATAATCCAAGATTACGAGGAAGATTAGGAGACTAATAAAGAGAGCGACTAGAAGGGGGAATTCCCACCATGCCCAATCTATCTCCACAATCCGAATGAAATACATAACTCCTCTGATTGGCCAGTTGAGGAATCCATACCCGTGGAGGAGATCCTCATCAGAGACATGACCGTTGATGGTCGGGGCGATCAGTTCCTATACCTTAAATATGCCGTGGTTGAATGCCACCTATTAAAAAACCTATTGCCCGCGACTGAATTTGACTATAAAGACATGGGTTGGGACTTTAAGGAGCCAAAAGCACCAGTGGAGCCATTTGAGTGGAAGGAAGTGAGCTGGCAAATCTATCTCTTAGAGAAGCTGAGGAGGTAATAAAGAAAAATAAGGGGGTTGATTGTCGCAGCCCGATTTTTCGCACCTGAAAAAGACAAGTGAGAAAAACACAGTGCTCTCTCGTTAGAACTCATCCTCCTAGAAGGACGAGTGCGACTAGGTTTGAATTAAAAAATTGATTTGATTAAGAGCTTTTGGAAAACAATTTTGAGTCACTACTTAACTTGATTAAGGTGAGTTAGGTCACCTAAAAACTAAGCACAATTTGAAGATTACACTTAGAGTTTTTGAAAACATCCGTAAGAGAGGGTTTTTAAGAAAATAGGTTGTTTGGCAACCTTTGAAAATATTTAAGCCCTTTTTGAAAATGACTCTATTTGGTCATTCGAAAACAGTGATCTAGGTTTAGAGGTTGGTTACGTGTAAGAAAGACACATTAAGCCATCACCCTACCCTGCCCTTGTGGTACCTACATGTTTATTCACCCTAGGTTCACTCATTAGAGTCTTTGATTAATAAATCTCCAAAACTATCCACTTTTGAAAAAAAAGAAGTTGGCATGATGCACGATAATGCAAGTGCAAGAAAAGACCTCAATTTTGAAAGTAGATTTGAAAAGACTTGATTTGATTTGAAATGGATTTGAAAAGATAGACTTGATTTTGAAAGAAAGATTTAGAAATTGGAAATAGAGATTTGAAAATAGGTTTTTTGGAATTGGAAGTTTGAAAATAGTTATGAAAATAGAAGCTTGAAAAAGGTTATGAAAATAAAAGCTTGAAAAAGGTTGTGACCACACCCATGAGGGTTGCCTACGTATCCATTTTTGGGAATCATGTTAGTTGTAATTCGGACAAGAGTTCAACGGAAAATTTGATTTGAAAAGAGTTTGATTTAGAAAAGAGGTTTGATTTGATAAAGGGTTTGATTTGAACTTTGAAGAGAAGATTTGAAATTGAACTTGGAATTGACTTTGAACTTGAAAAGCTTGATTTTGGAAAGCTTGGTTTTAGGAAACCTAAACTTAGGAAAGATGAGACTTAAGAAATACTTGAGGTTTAAGAAAGATTTGATTGGAAAGTTTGATTTAGAAAACATGGAGAGTTGAGTCTAGGAAAGATTAAATTTAGAAAATCTTGAAATTATGAAAGTTTCAAAATAGAAAAGTTCCGTTTTAGGAAAGTTTTGAATTAGGAAAGTTTCAATTTTGGAAAGTTTCATTTTAGGAAAGCTTTTGAAATTGGAAAGTTTTGAATTTGGAAAGTTTCCTTGTTAGGAAAGATTTGATTAGGTTTGAAAAAGGATTTGGAATTTGGATAGTTTTACAATTAGAAAAAATTTGGGTTTAGAAAGATGAAGAAGCTTAAAGTTTAAGGAAAGATTTAAAAGTTTAAATTTTGAAAACTTAAGATTTAAGAAGGTATGAGATTAGGAAGGATTGGAATTAACAGAGATGATTTGATTTTGTTTCCAAAGACGGAAGATTTGATTAGACATAGAATTAGAAAGGAGGAATTTTGAAAACCTTAGGTTTGGAAGGTGTCGCACCCTGGTTTTTGGGTGTCCAAGGTCCTTTCAGCTTGGAGACAAAAAGTACATAACCATTGTCCACTTAATATCCACTTTAGAATTTCAAAATCGGGGTTTAGTCATCACTTTTCGGATGGATGATGCATGATGCAAGTTTTTTGGAAGAAGTTTGAAAATAATGGAAATTTTGAAAGTGTTTGGAATAGAAACTTTGAATTGATTGGAATTTTTGAAAAAGAGATTGGAGTTAAAATAAAAGTTATGACCGCACCATTTTAGGTTGCCTACGTATCTCATTTGGCGAGAATCAGGTCATTTGTAGTTCGGGCGAGAGCCCGAGGGAAAATAGGCACATTAGGGCCTTTGGAAGGTTTAAAAACACTTTGGGGTCCTTAGAAAAGTTTAAGACACTTTGAGGTCCTTGGAAGCTTTGACTTGAAATTGGATGGTAAAGTGCTTTGAAAATGTTTTTGGATCATATCGTGCCCAGATTTTTTGCACTCGAGGAATACTCACCCAAGCGGGAAAAATGTTGTACTCTCTCGTTAGAACTCACCCTCCTAAAAGAATGAGTGCGACTAGGTTTGAATTGAAAAATAAGTTTGAATAAAGGGCTTTTGAAAAAAAAGATTCGGAGTCGCCACCTAACTTGATTAAGGTGAGTTAGGTCACCTAAAAACTAAGAGTAATCTGAAGACTACACTTAGGGTTTTTGAAAAATAATTTTGAAAATATCTCCTCAAGAGAGGGTTTTTAAGAAAACAGGTTATTCGGCAACCTTTGGAAAACATTTAGCCCTTTTTAGAAAAATAACTCCATTTTGGTCTTTGAAATCAGCGATCCTAGGTTTGGAGGTTGGTTACGTGTAGGGAAGATGCACTAAGCTATCACCCTACCCCGCCCTTTCGGTACCTACATGTCAATCTACCATAAATTTACCTATGGGAGTCTTTAATTAACTAATGGTTCAACCCTATTCACTTCTAGGAAAACAATGCTAAAAAAAAAGAACTAACATGATGCATGGTATGCAAGTGTAAGGAAAGAGAATTGATTTAGAAAAGAGATTTGAAAAGAAGGTAATTTGATTTGAAAAAAGATTTGAAGAGATAGAATTGAAATTAGAAAGTTTGAAAATTGAAAGTAGAAATTTGAAAATAGAAATTTTGAAATTGGAAATTTAGATTTGAAAAGATTTTGGAAACTGCACCCATGAGGGTGGAATTGAAAGTTTGAAAAGTATTGTGACCGCACCTATGAAGGTTGCCTATGTATCCCTTTGGGAGAATCAGGTCAGTCGTAGTTCGGACCGGAGTCCGATTGAAAATAGAAGAGTGGATTTGAAAAAGGAGATTGAATTGGAAATTGAATTTGATTTGAGATTGGAAATTGAAATTGAGAAGATTGGACTTTGATTTGGAAATATAGATTTGGACTTGTTTTGAAAAAGAGAAGGTTTGAGAAAACCTAGACTTAGGAAAGATAGGAGACCTAGGAAATACTCAAGAGTTTAAGAAAGATTGGATTTAGGAAAGGTTCGAATTAGGAAAGGTTCGATTTAGGAAAGTGTCATTTTTGGAAATTTTTTGAATTAGGAAAGTTTTGAATTTAGGAAAGTTTTAGGTTTAGGAAAGTTTCGAGTTTAGAAAGTTTTCAAAAAAGGAAAGGTTGTCATATTAGGAAAGTTCCCAAATTAGGAAAGTTTTGAAAATCGGAAAGTTTTGAATTTAGAAATGTTTTGAGAAAGGGAAGTTTTGAATTTGAAAAGCTTTGAAAAGAAGGAAGTTTTGAAAATAAGAAAGTTTCATTTTAGGAAAGGTTTGAAAAAGGAAAGTTTTCAATTTAGGAAATGTTTGAATTAAGAAAGTTTCAACTTAAGAAAGTCTTAAATTAAGAGAGTTTTGAGTTTAGAAAAGTCTTAGATTTGGAAAGATTTGAAGTTTAAGAGAGTTTAGAATTTAGAAAGTTTTTAGGTTTAGAAAGATTTAACTTAAGAAAGTTTCAAATTTAGAAAGTCTTGAATTTGGAAAGATTTGAAATTTAGAAAGTTTTAGAGTTTTAGAAAATCTTGAGATTAGGAGAGGTTTGAGTTTAAGAAAGATTTGAAAGCTTGGATTTGAAAAAGGGGTAGAATTAGGAAAGGGTTGAATTAGGAAAGATTTGAAAGTTGAGTTTTAAAGCTTAGGAAAGATTTTTATGTTCAAGTTTTTGGAAACTTAAGATTTAGGAAAGTGAAGGATTATGAATGATTTGAATTAGGAAAGAGTTGGATTTTAAAATTTAAAGAAAGATTTAAAGTTTAAACGTAGGAAGGAATTGAATTAAGAAAGGTTTGGATTAGGAAGGGATTGGATTTTGTTTCTAAAAGAGAAAATTTCATTTTGTTTCCAAAAACAGAGGATTGGATCTAGTGTCCAAAACGGGAAGATTGAATTTGTTTCCTAAAGGGAAGATAGGATTTGGTAAGGATTTGGAAAGGAGATTCTAAAAACCCTAGATTTGGAAAATTGTAGTTTTGACGTAGAAAATAGGTTTTGGAAACATGTATAGTTTTGATGTAGAAAACAAGAGGTTTTGGAAACCTAGGTTTGGGGCAAAGTTTGAAAACCATGTTTTTGGAAAGAAAATTAGGGTTTCCTAATTGTGGGCTCTAGGGCTTGACTTGGGCTCTAAAGAAATAGGATTTTTGGAAAGTACGTTTTTTGGAAAGAGAGATTTTTGAAAGGGAAATCCTAGGGAGGAGTTTTTGGAAAGTGAATTTGGAAAGAGAGTTTTTGAAAAGATTTTTGGAAAGAAGGAGTTTTTGGAAAGTGTGTTTTTAGAAACGAAGATTTTAGAAGGAAAATCCTAGAGAGGAAATTTCTAGAAGGAAACTTTTAGAAAAAGAGTTTTTTAGAAAGGTTTTTGGAGAGAGTTTTTAGGAAGGTGAATCTAGGGAGTGTTCTTAGAAGGTGGATTTTGAGGAAAAGAGTTTTTGGAAAGGAATTGAAAAAAAAAGCTTTGAAAAATATATTTTTGGAGGGAGTTTTTTGAAAACAATTTTGGAGAGGAGAGTTTTAGGAAAGTATGTTGAAAAAGAGATTTTTAGGAAGAGAGACTTTTTGAAAAGAGAGTTTTTAGAAAGTATGAAAACGTCTCACTTTCTTAAAGCAATTCTAGCCATAAGAAGGCTAGAATCACCTTTTAGGAAAGCAGTTTTGAAAAACAATATAGACCAAAAAGGTCACTTTTAATGTAACACTTTCCTAAAGCAACCCTAGCCATGGAAAGGCTAGAATCACCCTAGAATTGTGGTTTTGAAAACAAGTTTTTGAAAAGAGATTTTGATGCAATTTTGAAAACAAGTTTCAAAAAGTTTTGAAAAACAATTTTGCAAACGGTTTTTGGAAGATGCAAGACTATGATATGCACAATGCAATTTGGGGTCGTGAACATACAAGGCTAAGGCTTCACCACATAATCAAGGGGGCTGGACCCACGTGGTCTTTGGTTAGACTAGAAGAAAGCTCCCGACACGGTGACTCTCCAACAGTCTAATCCTACACAGGGACCGGGAGTCCCCTTGTTCCAAGCATGCAAAGAAAGAGGGGGAAAGAGATGGGGGATTAAAATAGAGAAAACCCAAGTGGGTTAGAGAGAGAAGAGAGAGGGGGGAAGTGCAGAAAATTAAAGAGAAAGCCTACCGTATGTCTTCTTTATTTTGCGCACCGCGCTGTCTTCGGTCTTCGATCTTTGTCTTGATCTTCACCTTCAGTCTTTAGGAGTTGTCTTTAAGCTTTGGATGGTAGCTCTTCAAGTCTTCAAAGGATGGTTGAAGGCTAGTGCATGAGTGTATGGAGATGTATAGGAGTGTATATGAGGCTAGGGTTTATGTAGGGTGGCTAGGGTTTGGAAAACCTAGGGAGGGTAGGGTTTAGGAGGTACTCGAGCCCTGTTTATCAAAATATAGGATTTTTAGGTTAAGTTTGCAGACCCCTTTCACGTTCAATGAGGCTCTGTATTTATAGAGGTTGGACAAAATTGGCGCCTGTTGCAGTGGCGCCAGGCCAAATTCTACACTGGCGCCACTAGGAGTGGCGCTAGGCCATTTTTTGGCTTTGCGCCACTACTAGTGGCGCCAGCCAATTAGGAAAGATTTAAGGTCGGCAAGCAACGTATCTTTGACTAGATTTGGGCGCCTGTACTAGTGACTACCATGCAATTTTTAGTCTGGCTTCAGTAAGAGTGACTCCGGAAAGTCCGGGAATGATTTGAAGGAGCCGGGAATGACCCGGAAGGCCAGAAAGGAGCAAGAACACTTAAAATAGTGTCCTGGAGGTATTTGACTTGAAAAATGAAGATAGGCTGGGTCGAAGAGGTCGACCGGGCCCTTAGGGGCAAAACGGTCAATCGGACTAGGAAGCTGCCGGGGCGAACTCGGACTGTCCCGGAAGAAGACTTGGGATCTGGAAACATTATTTAGAATGTTCCCAGAGGTTTTCGGTTTGATTCCCAGAGCCGGCATGGTCGGAAAAGGAGACCGGCCCACTAGGGACAAAACGGTCATTTTGTACTAGGTTTCCCAAAACTGACTCGGAATGGTCCGGAAAGGTAAAGGGAGGTTGAGAATACTATAAAAAGTAATCTCAGGAAATTACCGGTTTGATACCCAGAGCCGGTGTGGTTCCTGGGGCATTCGGATGCTTAGGGGCAAAATGGTCATCTTGACCGGAATGTCTCGGAAAAGGTCCTAAGGGTAGTCTGGTCATTTTTCACCGAAGTGAGCTAACAGACACTGGTGTTGACCTGGGTTTTGAGTGTTTCCGCCACTCTAACGGTGTGAGTATTTCTGCTACTCGGACGATTTTGTGAGTATTTCCGCTACTCTAACGGTTTTGTGAGTAGTTTCGCTACTCGGACCGTCTCGAGGGATAAACTGTCTCGAGAGAGGGATTGGAAAGGGGTCTTACCGTCTCCGAGGAGACGTGCCTGGATTGGAACCGTCTCGAGGAATAAACTGTCTCGAGAGTGGGATCGCAAAGGGGTCTTACCGTCTCCAAAGAGACGTGCCTGGATTGGAACCATCTCGAGGAATAAACTGTCTCGAGAGTGGGATTGGAAAGGGGTCTTACCGCCTCTGAAGAGACGTGCCTGGATTGTGAGTGTTTCCGCCACTCTAACGGTTTTGTGAGTACTTCTGCTACTCTAACGGTTTTGTGAGTATTTCTGCTACTCTAACGGTTTTGTGAGTAGTTTTGCTACTCGGACCGTCTCGAGGAATAAATTGTCTCGAGAGAGGGATTGGAATTGGAATAAGAAAGGACAATGCCCCTAAGGGCATTTTAGTCATTTTGCCTCTATTTGGGCCTTACAGGCCCGCGAAGCGATGGAAAGACGAAATTTGGACCTAGAGAATTGGTTTCGATTGGAATGTGCCCAAAATGACTTGAAAACAAGTCTGTCCGTCCCTCCGACTGCCTCGCGGTCAAGAATGGGGTGCTTACAACTGCCCCTCTTTTTCTGTCTTTGCTTGTCAAAGACAGAAAACGATAAGAGTAAGAGTCCCATGTTGACCGCGAGGCAGTCGGAGGGACGGACACTGGAAATCTTCCGACAACGAGGGTCGAAAATGGATAACGGGCCAAAAAGGCCTTCGAAAACGAATTTTGGCAGGAAAAAGGGCAAAACTGCCCAGAATTTATAACTGGCGCCACTACTAGTGGCACCTTTGGCGGAAAAGCACTGGCGCCTTTGTTAGTGGCGCCAGGCTTAAGGTTAAAACCAAAAAATTTCTGGTTCGAACAGTTATGGGGTTTGAAGAGTTTTTGGGGAATCCGAGAGTCTTCAAGTGGAAATTGGCTTGAACCTTGAAGGAGCACTCCTTGGGGACCATGGGTGATTGCCGGAAGGAGTCCACGTCGCCGGAAGTGAAGATTTCGCCAGAGAACTTCCAAAAGGTGAGTTTTCAAATTTTGTTGATTTTGATGTGTAGAACTTCGTTTGAATCATGTGAATAGTAGAAATTGATGTTTTGATATATTTTGAACACTTTGGTGATGCATTTTGATGGTTGTTTGATTGAATTTGAATGGTTTTTCATGATTATGCGAAGAGGGTTTTCTGCGGGACTAGGGAATTTGTTTCTACAGGCATGGGTATTGGGTTTTCTGGCTATATTTTTGTGCAATGTGCCTTAGAAAAATGTGTTTGACAACCGTGTGAAGTTTCGTGATTTTTTGAAAACTCGGTGAATATTTGATTTTTTGAAAAATAGAAAAATATTTAGAAAATTAGAAAAAATTAGAAAATTTAAGAAATTGATGAAATTTTTAAAGTTTGAAATTTGGAAAAAGATTGGAATATTTTTGAAACATTTGTGGTGATTTTGAAAAATTTTGGAAGCCTTTTGAAAACCATTGATTTATTTGAAAAATAAAACATGAGTTTTGAAAATTTTAAAAAGTTGAAAAGTGTGCACAGGCGCCATTGTTACGTGATTGTGGCGTTGGAAGGTGCATATTTCGTGTTTTGTGTTGATATCATGGGTGTTGTAGGGGCCATTTTTAAACGGGACTCTGCCGAAATTTTTAGAAATTATGGAAAGAGTTAGTTAAAATCTTAAAAATAAAATCTTTTTGAAGGGAAAAGGCAGAGAACCCTTGAGATGCGATTTGGAGTTGGAAAAATCAAGAAGTGTGAAAATTTTATTTTTGATTTGTTATTCAAAATCCTTTATTTGTTTTGTTTGCGTTATTTGTTTGTTTTATTTTATTGTTATTTAAACTGCATGGATGATATATTAAAATCACTTACCTTGGCTTACCTTTTTAGGATGACAAATGCAGGTGATGACGGTTCTGATAGGAGACGCCGCTTGGGGAAAGTGGCCCAAACAGATTCTGCTGGCGGCTCTAGTCGATCTAGAGGTAGTCAACGATCTACCGGACGATTTTCATCCAGCCAGAGCGGGCAGGGGAGTAGGCCACCTGTCGACCCTTTTCCTCCGGTTGAGCAGGCTTTTGCCGAGGAGATTGATACAGAGGAGGAGGTACCGGGCCTTGGGGACCAGGTGACCGGCTATGGGAGAGCTTCTTCCAGGCATAGACAGATAGATGCCGACTTGGGAGATCTGCAGATACCAGATGTCCACCACTCGGGGATCTGGCCTATCATCCTAGTGTATACTCCAAACAACATTTGCCACCTCCGCGGGTACATACAGCTTTCCGAGGGGCTGTTCATCAGGTTTTTGTGACCATGCAGCAACCTGCGCCATCATACCACGCTTTCTTGGCAGAGATCGGGTTTGGCGCCTTTATGGGATTACAGGCTAACCGCCTGAACCGGAATTTGGTACTGGCACTTGTTGAGAGGTGGTTCGGGGAGACTGGGACCTTCCATTTTGTCAGCTTCGAGTTAGGCCCCACTCCTTTAGATTGGGCGATTATTACAGGACTCTCCTTTGTCGGCCGGCAGATTACCCTGCACCCGGTCAGCAGGGACGAGGCCTGTTTGCTGTTGGACTTGCCTCAGCCTGAGCGTTCTGCCTTCCCAGTCTCTTGGATTAGTCAGGGTGAGCGTACTTTTGCTACCGAGCCATCGCCTGCCCGGTGGGACATCATGAGATGGCGACTTGTGTTGTATATCATCTTTAGCTGTTTCTGCAATAACAACAAGTCACTCGTGCCGTGTCATTTTGTGAGTATAGTAGCTGATCTGGGAGCTTTGTTTGAGTTGGACTGGGGGTCTTTTTCTTTTGGCTGCTTTCTTCGATCGATGCGGGTTCAGACTTCTTCTCGTTGGGGCAGCATGACTAGCTTTTGGCCCTTCCTTGTCTGGTGGAGTTACGAGTACCTGCCGGTGCGTCGTCCTGCAGTTGTTGAGGATGATCTCTATCCTCGTGCTTTGAGGTGGGCTCGTGACCGGGTAGCCCAGTGATCGGAGATTACTGACTTCGTGACGCTCCGGGCTAACTTGGAGTTGATTGAGGCGAGGGATGTGACCTGGCGGCCCTTCATTGGATCAGTCCATTACGAGACAGTCTGGTACCTTGTCCCGTTGTCCTTATCGAGAGCTGCTTTTCTCAATGATGACACCTGGGAGTCCTATCTTGGAGAGCGGCATTGGCGACAGTTTCACAAGGAGTTTCGATCAGCAGGGGCTCCGCCATTGTATATGTTTGGAGCCTTGGTGGCGGGTGTGCCCATCCCTTATCAGGAGCGTCAGCCAGGTGCCGAGTTCTTGCTCCTTCTGGATACGGATTACGCTGCACACTTTGGAGCCCATTCGGTTGGTGCCTTCACCCGGTTTGAGGTAGTAGTCGGTGGGTATGCTGTTGGCCAAGAGGTGGTTGACCTATGGCGCCCTGCTGGAGGATATGTGCCCCAGGCCAAGTTTACTGCTGTGAGAGACCAGAGAGATCGGCACCAAATGGAGAGGGACCAGTACCAGGCCGAGGTAGCTTCTCTGACGGCTCGGTTGTCTCAAATGGGTGGTGGGGGGGGGGGGGGTAAGTTATTCTTTCTTTGCTCCTTATTGCTCTGCTGTTGCTTAGTCCCTTTTGCTTGCGGCTGATTTTGGTTCTATCTTCCGTGCAGGATGGTGGTGCTTCGAGTAGTTACCCCCCTCGTCCGATGCCGGGTTTCGGGGATTTTGATCCAGATGATATTGACTTTGACCTGTGAAGATGCCCCTTGTAGAGATTCTGATCCTCTTTTGCCCCTGGTTCCTGAGATGTATTGATGTTAGACAGTTTAATTTTGCATAGTTTTGTATAAGGATGGATGTTTATGGTATTTAGATGCACAGATAGACATATACATATGATCAGAGGCATGTGATGTATGATGATGTTAGATGTTTATTACATGAGTTGATATTTGGTGACTTCTATTTCTACAGGGGTTTATATCCTATGTGTACAAAGACCATGCTGAAATTATTTATTTTTTTTTCATATGTACAGGTTAAAAATATGTTGATAGAATGACACAAAATTCCATTAGACTTGTAGTCATGGGAATGGTAACTCCCTCCTCTTCAGAGATTTAGCCTATCCTTTGGCTCAACCCTATCTTGATTGGATGAAAGCACTCCGAACCTTTCTCAACCTCTTGACCGCCTCCCACTTTCTATCTAAAGGTTGGTGTATAGGGTTATTGGGCTGAGACTCTCGACTCTCAGAGTTTTAGCAACCACTTACTTGACATTTGGCAGAGCGATAAGTGGCCAGTCATTTCAATCCGAGAAGACTTTATTTAGGACCATAATGTAGGCTAGGTTATGGGGTTTTAGAAACAACGGGATATGTAGGCTCAAATTCAATGTTGTTTTCAGCAAGGCTTAGATCCAAACTGTCCTTAACCGTTTTTCAGTAGGACTAGCATCTTTTTTTTTTTTTTTTTTAGCTTTGGCAGCGAATCTAACTCATTTAGATCAAGCAATCTGCTTTCAATCAGAGAGGACTTTAATAGGGTTGTAATATAGGCTATGGTTTCATGGTTTCGCAAGAAAGGATAAAGGCTCAAACCTATTGTACCTACTGGGTTTCCTAGGATCACCTTTAAATTTCCTTCTTGCTTTTGACCACATATTTCTCAGGGTGAAAATAATCTGGTTCTTTCACCCATTTTTATATACCTTTTTGAGATAGAGATAACTTTCTTCTCATTTGCTCTTCTTGTATGCTTTTGAAGATAATTCATTCATAATTTTTTTTTCAGGCCTTTCTTTAGAATTAGGGTTTTTTTTTTTTTTTTGGCCTCTTGCCCCTTGGCAACTCCTTTCTTTTGCTTTTTTCTTTCTATTTCTTTTCTGAAACAGAATAATTCTTTAACCCTTTTCCCTTAAACCATTTTCCTTGGTAGCTCAATATACCCAGTGTGGGCGGTGATCCTTAGGTTGGGGTTTTGTTAAGAAAGGATAGATAGCTCAACGGGTTTGGCAAGGGGTTGCTTTTGACTGTATGGGAAATGAAATGAGGGCCTCTCTTCACTTTGAATTAAATTGCTTGATCCATAGAGTTTTTCAACACTATCCTAGCATAATAGAGGTGGACACCACTCCTAGAGTTCTCAACTATTGCCTGCCCCAGTGTGGGGAGGATAGTCTTGGATCAGGGTTAACAAAGAAAATTTTCGCTTTCCGCGAGGAACTAGGGTTTAAGCAAAGGGGAAGATGAGCACATTTAGTCATTTATTCAGTTATTTATTCTTTATATGTGGGGGAATGAAAGATAGCTTCTTTTCATTTTGATAAACTGGCCACACATCACTTAACCTCAGAGTCTTGCAAGTGCTGCCTTTGAGTAGTATCCTCACTCATCCTTATTCTCTCTCTCTATGGAAGGCTGATCATTTGGCGAGTGGTCAACTCATGCTATCATCCCTTCAAGTTGGGTCATTCCATAAGATAAACCACGCCCCTTGCGTAGAAAGTAGTCACTATTTCCTAAGAAAGACAAGACAACAACAATGGAATAAAAGACTATTATTTGATTATTATTATTATTTTTATGAAAAGCATAAGGTTCTTCAACAATGAGAAAATGTAAGCATTAATTAAAAACAAGAAGTAAAAGAGATAGAAAGAAAGTGGGTGAAACCACCCCTCTCTTGTACGCTTGTGCAAGAAACCCATTTTTAGTACGGCTTTGGGCCTGTGCCCTCGTCTGCATTCCATCCACAGTTGAGACTTTCAGCTAAGGCAGGATAGGTAGATGCTTCTCCCAGACTTCCAAGTGAGTTGGTGGTGATGATGTAATTGTCAGCTTTCTTGATTGTTTGGCCTTCATTTGTTTGCTCCGGAGTTTCTCTAACAAACCACTCGGGCGATTCGTATTCGTCCAGCTCGATAGGTCGTGCCCGGGGCTTTCTGCTCTGGCCTCCAATTGGGGCTCGAAGC
Organism: Euryodendron excelsum; assembly: GCA_033060915.1. Lineage (NCBI taxonomy): Eukaryota > Viridiplantae > Streptophyta > Magnoliopsida > Ericales > Pentaphylacaceae > Euryodendron > Euryodendron excelsum. Next base: position 13,109,120 of record CM065394.1, on the reverse strand, counting down.
TCCTCAGGTGTACACAATGGGGAATTCTTATTACGGAGTTTGGACAGCTCCTCATAAATTTTCTTCACAGACTCGTATGCAAGTTTGTCTTCGAGGGTCAGCATCTCATCAGGGTTATATCGTGACCAGGCATCTTCGCATTCCATTTCCTTTCCGTCCTTGTAATATATCTCTTGGCATGCAGCAAAACAAACCTTGTTGTTACCAAACTTTGTAATGATGTTGACAGCATGGTCCAGTGGAGGGTTTGCAGAGCCGTTCGAAGAAGGATTTGCCGGTCGTATCCCAATGATCTTATTATCTATCAGGTCTTGAATCTTATGCTTGAGGGCCAAACAATCTTCAGTATCGTGTCCTTGGCTATCCGAATGATACTTACAGCTTGCTGCAGATTTGAAGTAATGAGGCGGAGGATTGGGCTGGGGTCGAGCAGGTACAGGTTTCAGATACCCTGCTGATAAGAGGCCAAAATAAACTGCGGTCTGTGAGCATGCGAGTTTTGTAAATGTCCGCTTCTTCCCACTTGTTCGCCTAGTCCGAGGAGGTATTGCAGATGTTTTTGATGATTGGGGACCACGTTTCGGTGAGGTCGCGGCTGGGTTGATGGTTCAGGAATTGAAAGGGCTTCGGGTTCTATGCTTCGAAATGGGACCATTTTCGGTAGCAGGGCCAAAAGGGTCGGGATGACATCTGAAAAAAAGGTCAGATAATCCTTGTGTTTGGTTAGGGGTTGGTTTGGAAGGCATTCGAGCAAGGTCTTTAGCCCGGGGAGGTCGTTGGGAAGTAATGGTGGCGGCACAGTCATGAACTTCCTTCTTCATCCTTTTTCGTCCATCATAGGTTTGGGCCTGCAAGGACTCTGCTTGCTCTCGGGTTGTGTGGGATAAGAGTGCGGAAAGCATGCCTTCCATTTCGGTCATCTTATGCTTGACTCCTCTTGTCTCTGCTAGTAACTGGGTTAAAGTATCAAGAGTAAGTAATTCCATGCTTGTAAGAATGGGGAATGAGGGAAGGTACCTAAAACCAACAAAAGGAAAGAGTCAGTGTTTGACCTTGACAAGTCTTTATGCAATGCATGCTCTAAGGTGCCCCTTTTTAAAGAGGGAAACTAAACATGATGTATTGGCTCACTTTTGGAGATAAGGGTTTTGCCCCTATATGCAAACGCCTTACCGTCAGGGAGGAACCTTTAGCCATTCATGCATTCATTCATAAAAATAAAGAAGTACATTAAATTCTGGGTTTGAAATACAAAAGAATTGAAATACATTTTAATAGGGGGAGGGGGGACATTTTCCTTTGGACTTCCACCTATCTACTTTTACAAAGGGAAACCCTAAACTACTATTGAGTCTTCGGATTCGCCTTCCTTGGATTTGATGTCGCGAAGATCGCTGAGAGACCTTGTTGATTGATTGCCCCTTGTCTTCTTGGCAACCCTATCTCCGTGAGCATAGAGGGATTGGGGCCCCTCTTATGAAATGGATTGGGATGCATGCAATGAGTCCTTAGGGTTACGCGGGAACCCTTAGGGTTTGGGTAGGTTCAATGCAAGGGAGAGTGACGTTGGTGCCACTCTCAATGGGTTGATCATATACATGAGAATGCAGTGACTTGAGTTACTTGGAACTCTTGTCTTGACGTGGGATATTGAATGCGTGAACATGAATATGCAAAAAGTATAAGGAGAGAAAGTATAATTGAAGTAAACATGCATGCATGAACAGTTAGACAGACATTATAACAGTATAAATACAAGCATTATAACAGCAGGTATAAATGAAAGTAAGAGCAGTCGCCCTTTCCTCCGTGATTTTGAAAACGGTGCTCGTGTTCTAAATCCGGCAGAGGTTCGGCTATGCATGGTGTCTATATGAGTATGAGGTTGAGGGTTAACTAATGCGTCCTAAAAAGACTCGGTCCCCAGATCTTCAAACCTAGGCCCACTCCCCGAGGTGGTGCCATGATCGGTTGGTGATCCGAGCGGGGGAACCATCAAGAGGCCGTAGGCGAAGAAACTGACACAGCATCTTGCCCACAACCAATATACCGTTCCCCCTTTCTAACTAGAAAGGACATATCAGGGTATGCAATTATGCAGAATGCAAGTGCACATGCAGTGTGTGTGTGATTTTTAAAAGTGGAGGAAAGAGCCCAACAACTCCCATTCATCCTGTACATCACATTCATGCAAAGCAGTTAATAAAACTTAAGCAAAAAGCGCGCCTACAAAACAAAGATGCAAGTGTCAGTATGTGGATAACAAACATAATACAAGATAAGATGAATGAATGCATGTTTGTTTTTTGAAAACATTTTTGAAAATTTAGTTTTGAAAATTTAAAGTGGATAGGATTGAACCAAGTTAATTGAAGACTCTACATAGGTAAAGGGTAAAGAGACATGACTAACGGCCTAACCCTCTAAGTGTCCCCAGCGGAGTCGCCAGCTGTCACGCCCAGATTTTTCGTACTAGAGGAATACTCACCCAAGCAGGAAAAATGCTATATTCTCTCGTTAGAACTCACCCACCTAAAAGAATGAGTGCGACTAGGTGTAAATTGAAAAATAAGTTTGAATAAAGGGCTTTTGAAAAAAAAAAATTTTGGAGTCACCACCTAACTTGATTAAGGTGAGTTAGGTCACCTAAAAACTAAGAGTAATCCGAAGACTACACTTAGGGTTTTTGAAAAACAATTTTGAAAATATCTCCTCAATAGAGGGTTTTTAAGAAACCAGGTTGTTTGGCAACCTTTGGAAAACATTTAGCCCTTTTTAGAAAAATAACTCCGTTTTGGTCTTTGAAATCAGTGATCCTAGGTTTGGAGGTTGGTTACGTGTAGGAAAGATGCACTAAGCTATCACCCTACCCCGCCCTTTCGGTACCTACATGTCAATCTACCCTAAATTCACCTATAGGAGTCTTTAATTAACTAATGGTTCAACCCTATTCACTTTTAGGAAAACAATGCTTAAAAAAAAGAACTAACATGATGCATGGCATGCAAGTGTAAGGAAAGAGAATTAATTTAGAAAAGAGATTTGAAAAGAAGTTAATTTGATTTGAAAAAAGATTTGAAGAGATAGAATTGAAATTGGAAAGTTTGAAAATTGAAAGTAGAAATTTCAAAATAGAAATTTTGAAAATAGAAATTTTGAAATTGGAATTTTAGATTTGAAAAGATTTTGGAAACCGCACCCATGAGGGTGGAATTGAAAGTTTGAAAAGTATTGTGACCGCACCTATGAAGGTTGCCTACGTATCCCTTTGGGGGAATCAGGTCAGTCGTAGTTCGGACCGGAGTCCGATTGAAAATAGAAGAGTGGATTTGGAAAAGGAGATTGAATTGAAAATTGAATTTGATTTGAGATTGGAAGAGGAGATTGGAAATTGAAATTAAGAAGATTGGACTTTGATTTGGAAAGATAGATTTGGACTTGTTTTGAAAAAGAGAAGGTTTGAGAAAACCTAGACTTAGGAAAGATAGGAGACCTAGGAAATACTCAAGAGTTTAAGAAAGATTGGATTTAGGAAAGGTTCAAATTAGGAATGGTTTGATTTAGGAAAGTGTCATTTTTGGAAAGTTTTTGAATTAGGAAAGTTTTGAATTTAGGAAAATTTTAGGTTTAAGAAAGTTTCAAGTTTAGAAAGTTTTCGAAAAAGGAAAGGTTGTCATATTAGGAAAGTTCCCAAATTAGGAAAGTTTTGAAAATCGGAAAGTTTTGAATTTAGAAATGTTTTGAAAAAGGGAAGTTTTGAATTTGGAAAGCTTTGAAAGCAAGGAAGTTTTGAAAATAAGAAAATTTCGTTTTAGGAAAGGTTTGAAAAAGGAAAATTTTCAATTTAGGAAATGTTTGAATTAAGAAAGTCTTAAATTAAGAGAGTTTTGAGTTTAGAAAAGTCTTAGATTTGGAAAGATTTGAAGTTTAAGAGAGTTTAGAATTTAGAAAGTTTTTAGGTTTAGAAAGATTTAACTTAAGAAGGTTTCAAATTTAGAAAGTTTTGAATTTGGAAAGATTTGAAATTTACAAAGTTTAAGATTTAGAAAGTTTTAGAGTTTTAGAAAATCTTGAGATTAGGAGAGGTTTGAGTTTAAGAAAGATTTGAAAGCTTGGATTTAAAAAAGGGGTAGAATTAGGAAAGGGTTGAATTAGGAAAGATTTGAAAGTTGAGTTTTAAAGCTTAGAAAAGATTTTTATGTTCAAGTTTTTGGAAACTTAAGATTTAGGAAAGTGAAGGATTAGGAATGATTTGAATTAGGAAAGAGTTGGATTTTAAAATTTAAGGAAAGATTTAAAGTTTAAACTTAGGAAGGAATTGAATAAAGAAAGGTTTGGATTAGGATGGGATTGGATTTTGTTTCTCAAAGAGAAAATTTCATTTTATTTCCAAAAATAGAGGATTGGATCTAGTGTCCAAAACGGGAAGATTGAATTTGTTTCCTAAAGGGAAGATAGGATTTGGTAAGGATTTGGAAAGGAGATTCTAAAAACCCTAGATTTGGAAAATTGTAGTTTTGACGTAAAAAATAGGTTTTGGAAACATGTATAGTTTTGATGTAGAAAACAAGAGGTTTTGGAAACCTAGGTTTGGGGCAAAGTTTGAAAACCATGTTTTTGGAAAGAAAATTAGGGTTTCCTAATTGTGGGCTCTAGGGCTTGACTTAGGCTCTAAAGAAAGAGGATTTTTGGAAAGTGCGTTTTTTGGAAAGAGAGATTTTTGAAAGGGAAATCCTAGGGAGGAGTTTTTGGAAAGTGAATTTGGAAAGAGAGTTTTTGGAAATATTTTTGGAAAGAAGAAGTTTTTGGAAAGTGTGTTTTTAGAAACGAAGATTTTGGAAGAAAAATCCGAGAGAGGAAATTTCTAGAAGGAAGATTTTAGAAAAAGAGTTTTTTAGAAAGGTTTTTGGAGAGAGTTTTTAGGAAGGTGAATCTAGGGAGTGGTTTTAGAAGGTGGATTTTGAGGAAAAGAGTTTTTGGAAAGGAATTGAAAAAGAAAGCTTTGAAAAATATATTTTTGGAGGGAGTTTTTTGAAAACAATTTTGGAGAGGAGAGTTTTAGGAAAGTATGTTGAAAAAGAGATTTTTAGGAAGAGAGACTTTTTGAAAAGAGAGTTTTTAGAAAGTATGAAAACGTCTCACTTTCCTAAAGCGATTCTAGACATAAGAAGGCTAGAATCACCTTTTAGGAAAGCGGTTTTGAAAAACAATATAGACCAAAAAGGTCACTTTTAATGTAACACTTTCCTAAAGCGATTCTAGACATAAGAAGGCTAGAATCACCTTTTAGGAAAGCAGTTTTGAAAAACAATATAGACCAAAAAGGTCACTTTTAATGTAACACTTTCCTAAAGCAACCCTAGCCATGGAAAGGCTAGAATCACCCTAGAATTGTGGTTTTGAAAACAAGTTTTTGAAAAAGAGATTTTGATGTAATTTTGAAAACAAGTTTGAAAACGTTTTGAAAAACAATTTTGAAAACGATTTTTAGAAGATGCAAGACTATGATATGTACAATGCAATTTGGGGTCGTGAACATACAAGGCTAAGGCTTCACCACATAATCAAGGGGGCCGGACCCATGTGGTCTTTGGTTAGACTAGAAGAAAACCCCCGACACAGTGACTCTCCAACAGTCTAATCCTACACATGGACCGGGAGTCCCCTTGTTCCAAGCATGCAAAGAAAGGGGGGGAAAGAGATAGGGGATTAAAATAGAGAAAACCCAAGTGGGTTGGAGAGAGAAGAGAGAGGGGGGAAGTGCAGAAAATTAAAGAGAAAGCCTACCGTATGTCTTCTTTATTTTGCGCGCCGCGCTGTCTTCGGTCTTCGGTCTTTGTCTTGATCTTCACCTTCAGTCTTTAGGAGTTATCTTCAAGCTTTGGATGGTAGCTCTTCAAGTCTTCAAAGGATGGTTGAAGGCTAGTGCATGAGTGTATGGGGATGTATAGGAGTGTATATGAGGCTAGGGTTTATGTAGGGTGGCTAGGGTTTGGAAAACCTAGGGAGGCTAGGGTTTAGGAGGTACTCGAGCTCTGTATATCGAAATATAGGATTTTTAGGTTAAGTTTGCATACCCCTTTCATGTTGAATGAGGCTCTGTATTTATAGAGGTTGGACAAAACTGGCGCTTGTTGCAGTGGCGCCAGGCCAAATTCTACACTGGCGCCACTAGGAGTGGCGCCAGGCCATTTTTTGGCTTCGCGCCACTACTAGTGGCGCCAGCCAATTAGGAAAGATTTAAGGTCGACAAGCAACGTATCTTTGACTAGATTTGGGCGCCTATACTAGTGACTACCATGCAATTTTTAGCCTGGCTTTACTAAGAGTGACTCTAGAAAGTCCGGGAATGATTTGAACGAGCTGGGAATGACCCGGAAGGCCGGAAAGGAGTAGGAACACTTAAAATAGTGTCCTGGAGGTATTTGACTTGAAAAATGAAGATAGGGTGGGTCGGAGAGGTCGACCAGGCCCTTAGGGGCAAAACGGTCAATCGAACTGGGAAGTTGCCGGGGCGAACTCGGACTGTCCCAGAAGAAGACTTGGGATCTGGAAACATTATTTAGAATGTTCCCAGAGGTTGCCGGTTTGATTCCCAGAGCCGGCGTGGTCGGAAAAGGAGACCGGCCCACCAGGGGCAAAACGGTCATTTTGTACCGGGTTTCCCGAAACTGACTCAGAATGGTCCGGAAAGGTAAAGGGAGGTTGAGAATACTATAAAAAGTAGTCTCAGGAAGTTACCGGTTTGATACCCAGAGCCGGTATGGTCGAAAAATGAGACCGGCCCACCAGGGGCAAAACGATCATTTTGTACTGGGTTTCCCGGAACTGACTGGGAATGGTCTGGAAAGGTAAAGGGAGGTTGAGAATACTATAAAAAGTTGTCTCAGGAAGTTACCGGTTTGATACCCAGAGCCGGTGTGGTTCCCGGGGCATTCGGATGCTTAGGGGCAAAATGGTTTTGTGAGTATTTCCACTACTCTAACGGTTGTGTGAGTATTTCCGCTACTCTAACGGTTCTGTGAGTATTTCCGCTACTCTAACGGTTCTGTGAGTATTTCCGCTACTTTAACGGTTTTGTGAGTAGTTTCGCTACTCAGACCGTCTTGAGGGATAAACTGTCTCGAGAGAGGGATTGGAAAGGAGTCTTACCGTCTCCGAGGAGACGTGCCTGGATTGGAACCGTCTCGAGGAATAAACTGTCTTGAGAGTGGGATCGCAAAGGGGTCTTACCATCTCCAAAGAGACGTGCCTGGATTGGAACCGTCTCGAGGAATAAACTGTCTCGAGAGTGGGATTGGAAAGGGGTCTTACCGTCTCCAAAGAGACGTGCCTGGATTGTGAGTGTTTCCGCCACTCTAACGGTTTTGTGAGTACTTCCACTACTCTAACGGTTTTGTGAGTATTTCCGTTACTCTAACGGTTTTGTGAGTTGTTTTGCTACTCGGACCGTCTCGAGGAATAAACTGTCTCGAGAGAGGGATTGGAATTGGAATAAGAAAGGACAATGCCCCTAAGGGCATTTTGGTCATTTTGCCTCTATTTGGGCCTGACAGGCCCGCGAAGCGATGGAAAAATGGAAGTTGGACCTAGAGAATTGGTTTTGATTGGAATGTGCCCAAAATGACTTGAAAACAAGTCTGGACGGAGTGTAGACTGCCGAGCAGTAAAAAATGAGGTGCTTACAGATCAACTTAAGGGAGTTTTGGAAAAATGCTTTGGAATGACTCAAGAGAACTTGAAAGTATTTATGAAGTCTTGTTTTGAAACCCTTAGAGGTATGATTTTGGAACTTTTTGATGAATTAGTTTTGAAAGTATTTTTTAAAATGGCTAAAGGTTTGGAATCCTAATATGGACAACCTTAGAGATTGTTCTTGATTTATCACTTTCCCTTGGAATCCCTAACCATGAGAGGGCTAGGGGCACCTTAGGTTTGTGACATTTTGAAAACATTTTTGGAAGTATCTTAAAGATGGAGTGTAAGAACATTTGAAGAGTTTATAGAGTTGATTTTTTTGAAATCAAGAGTAGTAGGAAGTTTTGGAAAAATGGGTTATGAGAATAGTTTGAAATTGAGTGATCATTTAGAAAAGGGTTCAAAAGTTGGAACCTTGAAGTATAGTAACCAAGGTTGGGTTGGCCTAGGGTTAGGGGTGACCTAAGGTTAACTAACTTGGGTTAGGTTAGGTTAACCTAGGGTTAAGATGACCTATGGTTAACTAACTAAGGTTGGGTTAACCTAAGGTTAAGGTGACCTAGGGTTAACTAACTAGGGTAAGGTTAACCAAATGTTAGGATGACTTAGGGTTAGGTTAACCTAAGGTGAGTGAACTAGGGTCAAGTCAACCTAGGATTGGACAACTAGGGTCAAATTAAACTAGGGTAGGTGAACTAGAGTCAAGTTAACCTAGGGTGAGGTGGGAAGATGGTTTTGAAATGTTGCTTGATGCACTTTTTGGAAAGGGTTTTGAAAAACAAAACATGTTATGCAATGGACTTTGGTGGAGAACCCTTTTGAAGATCATTTCCATAAAAATTTTGGCTCTAGCCAAGAGTATGCTTTATATGGTTGGTGTTTGGAGACCATTCCAAGGAAGGTTTCCCCATGGCCATTGTAACTGTAGCGCCCAAATTTTTCGCACTCGAGAAATACGCACACAAGGGGGAAAAATACTGTACTCTCTAGTTAGAACTCACCCTCCTAGAAGAATGAGCGCGACTATGTTTGAATTGAAAATAGATTTGAATAAAGGGCTTTTGGAAAAAGTTTGGAGTCGCCACCTAACTTGATTAAGGTGAGTTAGGTCACCTAAAAACTAAGCATAATCTGAAAACTACACTTCGGGTTTTGGAAAACGATTTTGAAAATATCTTTTCAAGAGAGGGTTTTAAGAAAACAGGTTATTTAGCAACCTTTAGGAAATATTAAGCCATTTTTAGAAAAATAACTCCGTTTTTGGTCTTTGAAATTAGTGATCTTAGCTTCGGAGGTTGGTTATGTATAGGGAAGATGCATTAAGCCATCACCCTACCCCGCCCTTGCGGTACCTACATGTCTATTTACCCTAGATTCACCTATGAGAGTCTTTAACTAACAAATGACCAATGATATGCAAATACAAGAGAGAGAGTAAGAAAATAAATTTGGAAAAAGATTTGAAAAGATAGATTTGAAATTGGAAAGTTTCAGAAATTGAAAATAGAGATTTAGAAATAGATTTTTTTGGAATTATAACAATAGATTATGAAATTGAAAACTTGAATAAGATTGTAGAATTGGAGATTTGAAAAAGATTGTGGAAAGAAAAATTTGAAAAATGTTGTGACTACACCCATTAGGGTTGCCTACGTATCTTTTTGGAGGAATCAGGTCAGTCATAGTTCGGACAAGAGTCCGATTGAAAATAGAAGAGTTGATTTGGAAAAGAGTTAGAGTTGGAATTTGAATTGGAATTGAAAGAATAGGAAATTTGGACTTTGATTGGAAGATTTGAAAAGATTGGTTTTGAAATACTTGATTTTAGGAAACCTAGACTTAGGAACTTAGAAAAGAAAGATTGAACATGACTTGAAAAGATTTTTGAAAAAAAATTGACTTGCATATTGGACTTGGAAGATTAGGGAAGCTTGGATTTAGGAAGGGTTCGAATTTGGAAAGTTCCGTTTTAGGAAAGGTTTTGAATTAGGAAAGTGTCAAAATAGGAAAGTTTTGAATTTGGAATGTTTTGAAATAGGGAAGTTTTGAAAGTAAGAAAGCTTTGAGTTTATAATGTTTTAGATTTGGAAAGATTTGAAGTTTAGGAAAGTTTAGAATTTAGAAAGTTTTAACCTAAGAAAGTTTTGAATTTGGAAAACTTCGAATTTCATAAGATTTGAAATTTAGAAAGTTTAGGATTTAGAAAGTTTTAGAGTTTTAGAAGATCTTGAGATTAGGAAATGTTTGAGTTTAGGAAAGATTTGAAAACTTAGATTTGGAAAGTTAAGATTTGAAAATGGATAGAATTAGGAAAGGATTGAATTAGGAAAGATGTGGAAGTTGTGTTTTAAAATTTAGGAAAGATTTGTATGTTGAAGTTTTGGAAACTTAAGATTTAGGAAAGTAGAAGATTAGGAAGGATTTGAATTAGGAAAGATTTAGACTAGGAAGAGTTAAGATTCCTATTTCCTAAAACAAGGGATTTGATTTTGTTTCTAAAAGAAAAGGTTTAATTTTGTTTCCAAAAACAGAGGATTGGATCTAGTTTCCTAAATGGGAGATTAGATTTGGTGACCTAAAGGAAGGATTGGATATGGCATGGATTTGGGAAGGGAAGTTTTAGAAACCCTAGATTTGGGAAGACTATAGTTTTGACGTAGAAAATATGTATAGTTTGGATATGGAAAGGGAGATTTTGGAAACCTAGGTTTTAAGGTAAGTTTGAAAACCATGTTTTTGAAAAGAAAAATAAGGGTTTCCTGATCGTGGGTTCTAGGGTTTGATTTGGGCTCCAAAAAAAGATATTTTGGAAAGTGAGTTTTTGGAAAAGGAAGTTTTTCGAAATAGATTTTAAGAAGGAGTTTTTGGAAAGGAGTTTTGAAAAGGGAGTTTTTCTTAGGAAAGAGACCTAGGGAGCGTTTTTAGAAAGTGGACTTTCAAGAGAGCGTTTTGAAAATGAGTTTTTAAAAAAGGAATTTTGAAAAATATATTTTTGGAGGAAGTTTTTAGAAAACAATTTTGGAAAGAAGAGTTTTTAGAAAGCATATTGAAAAAAGAGGGTTTTAGAAAGAGAGACTTTTGAAAAGAGAGTTTTTTGGAAAGTATAAAAATGTCTCACTTTCTTAAAACGATCCTAACCATAAGAAGATTCGAACTACTTTAAGAAAGTGGTTTTGAAAACAACAAGGAGTTGAAAATATAGACCAGATCGGTCACTTTAAATGTAACACTTTCCTAAAACAATCCAAGCCATGGAAAGGCTAGAATCACCCTAGGATTGTGATTTTGAAAACAAGTTTTGAAAAAGGAGATTTTGATACAATTTTAAAAACAAATTTAATGCAAGCTTCGAAAACGAGTTTGAAAATGATTTTTGGAAGAATGCAAGATAATGAAATGTACAATGCAAATTGGAGTCGTGAACATACAAAGTTAAGGCTTCACCACATAATCAAGGGGGCCGAACACACGCGGTCTCCGGTTAGACTAAAAGAAAGCCCCCGACATGGTGACCCTCCAATAGTCTAATCCTACACATGGACCAGGAATCCCCTTATTTCAAGCATGCAAAGAAAGGGGGGAAGAAGATGGGGGATTAAAATAAAAAAAATCTAAGTGGGTTAGGAGGGAGAAGAGAAAGGGGGAACTGTAGAAACTTAAAGAGAAAACCTACCGTATGTCTTGTTTATTTCGCTTGGTTTTGCACGCCTTACTTTTCTTCTGTCTCCGCTTCACTTCAGTCTTTCAGGGCTTGTCTTTGATCTTCAAAGCTTGTAGTTGCAGCAATCCAAGCTTTCGATGGAGGGTTGGAGACTAGTGTATAAGTGTATAGGAGTGTAAGAGTGTATAAGAGGCTAGGGTTTGGAAAACCTAGAGAACCTAGGGTTTAGGGAGGCTACAAGCTCTGTATATTGAATATTAGGGTTTTTAGATTGAGTTTGCAGACCTCCTTCACGCTGAAGGAGGCTCGGTATTTATAGAGATAGGATAGGCCTGGCGCCTGTTGCAGTGGCGCTAGGCCAAATTTCCTTTTAGCGCCGCTAGGAGTGGTGCCAGGCCATTTCTTGGCTTGGCGCCACTACTAGTGGTGCCAGCCAGTTAGGAAAGTTTTAAGGTCGGCAAACAATGTATCATGGGAAGATTTGGGCGCCTGTACTAGTGACTACCATACAATTTTTAGCTTGGCTTCACTAGAAGTGACTCCAGAAAGTCCAAGAATGATTTAAGGGACCGGGAATGGCCCAGAAAGCCAGGAAAGGGCAAGAACACTTAGAACAGTGTCCCAGAGGTATTTGACTTGAAAAATGAGGATAGGATGTGTTGAAAGGATTGACCGGGGCATTAGGGGCAAAACGGTCAATCGAGCCAAAAAGCTACCGAGATGGACTCGGATTGTCTCGAAAGAAGATTTGAGATTTCGAAACATTATTCAGAATGTTTCCAAAGGTTGCCGATTTGCTACCCAAAGCCAGTGTGGTTGGAAAAGGTGACCAGCCCACCAGGGGGAAAACGGTCATTTTACACCGGGTTTGCCGGAACTGACTCAGAATGATCCGAAAAGGTGAAGAAAGGTTGAGAATATTGTAGGAGGCATTCTCGGGAAGTTACCAGTTTGATATCCAGGGCTGGTGTGGTTCCCCGGGTGTTCAGATGCCTAGGGGCAAAATCGTCATCGTGACCGAAAAGTCTCAGAATTGACCCAAAACGGACTGGAGGGCACCTAATCATGCCGGATCATCTCTGGGACGATCTAGAAAGGTGGACTTGTCGTTTTGAGGGCTCAGGTGTGCTCTCAAGAAATGTGTTGGAAAATGGCCCTACGGCCAGATTGGTCATTTTTCACTGAAGTGGGCTAGCAGGCACCGGTGTTGACCTGGGTTTTGAGTGTTTCCGCCACTCTGACGGCGGTCTCATGATATAGGGGTTTGTTGGCAATTCCCTATATCGACCTGCTTACGAGTATTTTCGCTACTCTGACGGTGTGTGATGTCTGCGAGTATTTCCGCTACCCTGACAGTTCGCTATCATTCCCAAGACTACCTGATCTCGGGAAGCTGCTAAAGGGACTTAGCGCTTGAGAATCAACTTTCTCGAAAGGCATGCCTAAACAGACATTTCTGCATTAGCAGACTAGTAGGCGCCAAAGGTGGACCGTTCTACCATCTAGGGGACTTGGGGTCTTGTCCCGGTCGATAGGTTTAAAGGGACTTACCATTCCGTAAAGATTTTCTTTGAAAAACGTGCTGGATTGGATAGAATTACCATCTCGAGGAATCAACTATCTCGAGAGAGGGATTGGAATTGGAATTGGAAAGGGGACTTATCGTCTTCGGAAAGACGTGCCTGTTGGATTTGAAAAGGGGACTTACCATCTTCAGAAAGACGTGCCTGATTTGGAATTAGAAAGAGGATTTACCGTCTTCGGAAAGACGCACTTGTTAGAACTGGACCGAACAATGCCCCTATGGGCATTTTGGTCATTTTGCCTCTGTTTGGGCCTGGCAGGGCCTGCGAAGCGATGAATAGACAGGATTAGATTTAGAGAATTGATTTCAATTGGAATACGTCCATATTAACTTGACTACAAGTCTGGATGGACTGTAGGCTGCCGAGCGGTTAAAAATGGGGTGCTTACAGTTGCCCCTCTTTTTCTATCTTTGCTTGTCGAAGACAGAAAATTATAAAGTAAGGTCCCATGTTAACGGTGAGGTAGTTGGAGGGACGAACGTTGGAAATTTTTCAACAACGAGAGTTCGAAAATGGATATTGGCCCCGAAAGGCCTTTGAAAATGAGTTTTGACAGGAAAAAGGGCAAAACTACCCAGAAGTTGGAAACTAGCGCCACTAGGAGTGGCGCCTTTGGCAGAAAAGGCATGGCGCCTCTGCTAGTGGCGCTAAGCTTGGAAACAAAACCAGAAAAGTTTCTGGTTTGAACACTTGCGGTATTTTGGAAGATTTTCGCAAATCCGAGAGACATTTTGAGAAAACCGACTTGAACATTGAAAGGGCACCTCTTGGAACCATAGTGTAAGCACCCCATTTTTGACCGCTCGGCAGTCTACACTCCGTCCAGACTTGTTTTCAAGTCATTATGGACATATTCCAATCGAATCCAATCCTCTAGTCCAAATTCCGTCTTTCCATCGCTTCGCGGGCCTGTCAGGCCCAAATAGAGGCATAACGACCAAAATGCCCTTAGGGGCATTATCCTTTCTTATTTCAATTCCAGTCCCTCTCTCGAGACAGTTTATTCCTTGAGACGGTCCGAGTAGCGAAACTACTCACAAAACCGTTAGAGTAACGGAAGTACTCACCAGACCGTTAGAGTGGCGGAAACACTCACAAAACCGTTAGAGTGGCGGAAACACTCAAAACCCAAGAGCGTCTCTTCGGAGACTGTAAGACCCCTTTCCAATCCCTCTCTCGAGACAGTTTATTCCTCGAGACGGTTCAAATCCAGGCATGTCTCTTCAGAGACGATAAGACCCCTTTCCAATCCCTCTCTCGAGACAGTTTATTCCTCGAGATGGTCCTAGTAGCAAAACTACTCATAAAACCGTTAGAGTAGCGGAAATACTCACAGAACCGTTAGAGTAGCGGAAGTACTCACAAAACCGTTAGAGTAGCGGAAATACTCACAGAACCGTTAGAGTAGCGGAAATACTCATAGAACCGTTAGAGTAGCGGAAGTACTCACGGAGCCGTCCGAGTAGCGGAAATACTCACGGAGCCGTCCGAGTAGCGGAAATACTCAACCGTTAGAGTAGCGGAAATACTCACAGAACCGTTAGAGTAGCAGAAATACTCACAGAACCGTTAGAGTAGCGGAAATACTCACAGAGCCGTTAGAGTAGCGGAAATACTCCCAAATCATCAATCCCGTCTGAGTAGCGGAAATACTCAACCCCGTCCGAGTAGCGGAAATACTCACAAATCTTCGACCCCGTCCGAGTAGCGGAAATACTCACACCGTTAGAGTGGTGAAAACACTCAAAACCTAGGTCAACACCCGTGTCTGTTAGCTCACTTCGGTGGAAAAGGACCAGACTACCCTTAGGACCTTTTCCGAGACTTTTCGGTCAAGATGACCATTTTGCCCCTAGGCATCCGAACGCCCCGGGAACCACACCGGCTCTGGGTATCAAACCGGTAACCCCCTGAGAATACTTTTTATAGTATTCTCAACCTTCCTTTACCTTTCCGGATCATTCCGAGTCAGTTCCGGCAAACCTGGTACAAAATGACCGTTTTGCCCCTAGTGGGCCGGTCTCCTTCTTCAACCACACCGGCTCTGGGTATCAAACCGGTAATGACTCGGGAACACTTTTTATAATGTTCTCAACCTTCCTTTACCTTTCCGGACCATTCCGAGTCAGTTCCGGCGAACCCGGTACAAAATGACCGTTTTGCCCCTAGAGGGCCGGTCTCCTTCTTCGACCACACTGGCTTTGGGTATCAAACCGGTAATGACCCGAGAATGCTTTTTATAGTGTTCTCAACCTCCCCTTACCTTTCCGGATCATTTCGAGTCAGTTCCGGCAAACCCGGTACAAAATGACCGTTTTGCCCCTAGTGGGCCGGTCTCCTTCTTCAACCACACCGGCTCTGAGTATCAAACCGGTAATGTCCCGAGAATACTTTTTATAGTGTTCTCAACCTTCCTTTACCTTTCCGGGCCATTCCGAGTCAGTTCCGGCAAACCCGGTACAAAATGACCGTTTTGCCCCTGGTGGGCCGGCCTCCATTTCCGACCACGCCGGCCTTGGGAATCAAACCGGCAACCTCTGGGAACGTTCTAAATAATGTTTCCAGAACCCAAGTCTTCTTTCGGGACAGTTTGAGTCTGTCTCGGCAGTTTTCCGGTCCGATTGACCGTTTTGCCCCTAAAGGCTCGGTCAACCTTTCCGACACATCCAATCCTCACTTTTCAAGTCAAATACCTCCATGACACTATTTTAAGTGTTCCTGCTCCTTTCTGGCCTTCCGGGTCACTCCCGGCTCCTTCAAATCATTCCCGGACTTTCCGGAGTCACTCCTAGTGAAGCCAGGCTAAAGTTTACATGGTAGTCACTAGTACAGGCGCCCAAATCTAGTCAAAGATATGTTGCTTGCTGACCTTAATTGTTTCCTAAATGGCTGGCGCCACTAGTAGTGGCGCTAGTGTAAATTTTGCCCTGGCGCCACTGCAACAGGCGCCAGGCTTGTCCAACTTCTATAAATACAGAGCCTCGTTCAACGTGAAAGGGGTCTGCAAACTTAACCTAGAAATCACACAATTCGATATACAGAGCTCGAGCATCTTAAAAACCCTAGCCTCCTTAGGTTTTCTAAACCCTAGCCACTATACACAAACCCTACCCTCCTATACACCCATACACTCCCTTATACACTCATACCTTAACCTTCAACCATCCTTGGAAGACTTGAAGAGCTGCCATCTAAAGCTTGAAGACAATCCTTGAAGGTTGAAGAAGAAGATCAAGACCGAAGACAGAAGACTGCACGGCGCGCAAAATAAACAAGATACAAGGTAGGCTCCCTCTTTAATTTTCTGCACTTCCCCCCTCTCTCTTCTCTCCCCAACCCACTTGGGTTTTCTCTATTTTAATCCCCCATCTCTTTCCCCCCCTTTCTTTGCATGCTTGAAACAAGGAGATTCCCGGTCCATGTGTAGGATTGGACTATTGGAGAGTCACCATGTCGGGGGCTTTCTTCTAGTCTAACCAAAGACCACGTGGGTTCGGCCTCCTTGATTATGTGGTGAAGCCTTAACCTTGTATGTTCATGCCCCCAAATTGCATTGTGCATATCATAGTATTGCATCTTCCAAAATTCGTTTTTAAAAAGTTGTTTTTCAAAACGTTTTCAAACTTGTTTTCAAAATTGCATCAAAAGCTCTTTTTCAAAAACGTGTTTTCAAAACCACAATCCTAGGGTGATTCTAGCCTTTCCATGGCTAGGGTTGCTTTAGGAAAGTGTTATATTAAAAGTGGCCTTTTGGTCTATATTTTCAAACCTTGTTTTCAAAACCACTTTCTTAAAGTGGTTCTAGTCCTCTTATGGCTAGAATCTCTTTAGGAAAGTGAGATGTTTTCATACTTTCTAAAAAAAACTCTCTTTTCAAAAATTCCTTCCTCCTAAAAATCTCTTTTCCAACATACTTTCCTAAAACTCCCCTCTTCAAAATTGATTTCAAAAAACTCCCTTTCAAAATCTCTTTTTCAAAACTCTCTTTTTCAACTCCTTTCCAAAACTTTCTTTCCTCAAAATTCACTTTCTAAAAACACTCCTTAAAAATCTTTCTAAAAACTCTCTTCCCAAAATCTTTCTTCTAGAAACTCTTCTCTAGGGTTTTCCTTCTAAAACTTGTTTCCAAAAAACACGCTTTCCAAAAACTCCTTCCCTTTAAAATCCTTTTCCAAAAACTCCCTCTCCAAGTTCACTTTCCAAAAACTCCTCCCTAGGATTCCCTTCTAGAAAACCTTCGTTTCCAAAAACGCATTTTCCAAAAAAAAAAAAACTCTTTCCTTAGAGTCCAAGTCAAGCTTTAGAGCCCACAATTAGGAAACCCTAATTTTCTTTCCAAAAACATGATTTTCAAACTTTGCCCCAAACCTAGGTTTCCAAAATCTTTTGTTTTCTACATCAAAACTATACATGTTTCCAAAACCTCTTTTCTACGTCAAAACTATAATTTTCCAAACCTAGGGTTTCTAGAATCCCCCTTTCCAAATCCTTGCCAAATCCTATCTTCCCTTTAGGAAACCAAATCAAATCTCCCCGTTTAGGAAACTAGATCCCGTCCTCCGTTTTTGGAAACAAAGTCAAATCTTTTCTTTTAGAAACTAAATCCAATCCCCTCCTAATCCCAAACCTTTACTAATTCAATTCCTTCCTAAACCATAAGTTTCCTAAACCCTAGCTCTAAACCTTTCCTTAAATTTTAAAATCCAACTCTTTCCTAATTTGAATCCTTCCTAAACTTCTACTTTCCTAAATCTTAAGTTTTCAAAACTTGAACATAAAAATCTTTCCTAAATTTTAAAACTCAACTTTCAAATCTTTCCTAATTCAACCCTTTCCTAATTCAACCCATTTTCCAAATCTTAACTTTCTAAATTCAAGCTTTTAAACCTTTCCTAAATTCAAACCTTTCTTAATTTTCAAGATTTTCTAAAACTCTAAAATTTTCTAAAATCTTAAATCTTTCTAAACTCTAAAACTTTCTAAATCCTAAACTTTCCAAATTTCAAATCTTTCTAAAATTCTAATCTTTCCAAATTCAAAACTTTCCAAATTTGAAACCTTCTTAAGTTAAATCTTTCTAAACCTAAAAACTTTCTAAATTCTAAACTTTCTTAAAACTTCAACATCTTTCCAAATCTAAGACTTTTCTAAACTCAAAGCTTTCTTAATTTAAGACTTTCTTAAGTCGAGGCTTTCCTAATTCAAACATTTCCTAAATTGAAAACTTTCCTTTTTCAAACCTTTCCCAAAACGAAACTTTTCTTATTTTTAAAACTTCCTTGTTTTCAAAACTTTCCAAAAATGAAACCTTTCTAATTCGAAACTTTCCTAAATCGAACATTTCCTAATTCAAACATTTCCTAAATCCAACCTTTCCTAATCTCCTAAACCTTCCAAGTCGAGTCAAACTTTTCCTAAGTCTAGGTTTCCTAAACCTTCATCTTTCTCTTTTTCAAAACAAGTCCAAATCTATCTTTTCAAATCAAAGTCCAATTTTCTCAATTTCAATTTTCAATCTCCTCTTCCAATTCTAAATCGAATTTAATTTCCAATTCAATCTCCTTCTTCAAATCCACCTTTCTATTTTCAATCGAACTCTTGTCCGAACTACGACTGACCTGATTCCCCCAAAGGGATACGTAGGCAACCTTCATAGGTGCGGTCACAATACTTTTTCAAACTTTCAATTCCACCCTCATGGGTGTGGTCTCCATATTTTCAAGTTTCAAATTCCAATATATTTTTAAAGTTCCAATTTCAAAATCTTTCTATTTTCAAATCCCTATTTCCAAGTTTTCAAACTTTTCAATTTCAAATTCCATCTCTTCAAATCAAATTCTTTTCAAATTTATCTCCAAATCTATTTTTCAATTCTCTCTTATTTTGCACTTGCATATCATGCATCATATTAGTTTTCAAACATGTTTTTCTAAAGTGAATAGGGTTGAACTATAGTTAGTCGAAGACTCTCATAGGTAAATCTAGGGTAGATTGACATGTAGGTACCGAAAGGGCGGGGTAGGGTGATAGCTTAGTGCGTCTTCCCTACACGTAACCAACCTCCGAACCTAGATCACTGATTTCAAAGACCAAAAAGGAGTTATTTTTCAAAAAATGG
Organism: Euryodendron excelsum; assembly: GCA_033060915.1. Lineage (NCBI taxonomy): Eukaryota > Viridiplantae > Streptophyta > Magnoliopsida > Ericales > Pentaphylacaceae > Euryodendron > Euryodendron excelsum. The sequence goes on along the minus strand of CM065394.1, from coordinate 13,090,057 downwards.
CTAAATGTTTTCCAAAGGTTGCCAAACAACCTGTTTTCTTAAAAACCCTCTCTTGAGGAGATGTTTTCAAAATTGTTTTTCAAAAACCCTAAGTGTAGTCCTCGGATTATTCTTAGTTTTTAGGTGACCTAACTCACCTTAATTAAGTTAGGTGGCGACTTCGAATCTTTTTCAAAAAGCCCTTTATTCAAACCTGTTTTCAATTCAAACCTAGTCGCACTCATTCTTTTAGGAGGGTGAGTTCTAACGAGAGAGTACAACATTTTTCCCGCTTGGGTGAGTATTCCTCGAGTGTAAAAAATCTGGGCGCGACACATAGGTGATTGCCAGAAGGCGACCACGTCGCCAGAAAAGTCGCCGGAAGAGATGATTTCGCCGAAAAACTCCAAAAAGTGAGTTTTCAAATTTTTTTTGATTTTCAAGTGTAGAATTTCGTTTGAACCATGTGAATAGTAAAAATTAATGTTTTGATATGTTTTGAACATTATGGTGATGTTTTTTTTGCATTTTAGTGCTTGTTTGATTGAATTTGAGTGATTTTACGTGATTATGTGAAGAAGGTTTTCTGCAGGAATTGGGGGTTTGTTTCCTACAGGCTTGGACATTGGGTTTTTTGGCTAAATTTTTATGTAATGGGCCCTAGAAAAATGTGTTTAACAACTGTGTGAAGTTTTGCGATTTTTTAAAAACTTGGTGAATTTTTTATTTTTTGAAAAATAGAAAAATATTTAGAAAATTAGAAAAATTAAGAAAACTTGAGAAATTGATGAAATTTTTAGAGTTTGAAATTTGAAAACATATTGGAATTATTTAAAAAACATTTGAGGTGATTTTGAGAAATTTGAGGACAACTTTGAAAACCATTGATTTATTGGAGAAATAAAACATGTGTTTTGAAAATTTCAAAAAATTGACAAGCGTGCACGGGTGCTAATGTTAAGTGATTGTAACGTTGTTAAGTACACGGTTTGTGTTGATATCATGGGTGTTGTAGGGACCATTTTTAAATGAGACTCTGCCGAATTTTTAGAAATTAGGGAAAGAGTTAGAAAAGGTTTTAGAAATAAAATCTTTTTGAAGGAAAAAGATAGAAAACCCTTGAGATTTGATTTGAAGTTAGAAAATCAAAAGGTGTATGTAGGAAATTTGTTTTGACTTATCATTTGAAATCTTTTTATTATTATTTATCTTTTTTGTTTGTATATTAACACCTCTTACCTTGACTTACCTTTTTAGGATGGCATATGCGGGTGATGATGGTTCTGAGAGGAGACGCCGCTCAGGGAAGGCGGCTCGGACAGATTCCACCAGTGGCTCCAGTTGATCTAGGGGCAGTCGACGGTCTACTCGGCAGGCAACATCTATTCAAAGTGGTCGGGAGAGTGGGCCACCTGTCGACCCCTTTCCTTCGGTTGAGCAGGCTTTTGTAGAGAAGAATGGCATAGAGGAGGAGGTACCGGGTCTGGGTGACCAGGTCACTAGCTATGGAAGAGCCTCCTCTTGGCACGGGCAGACGGATGCCGACTTGGGAGATCTACAGGTACCGGATGTTCCACCACTCGAGGATCTGGCTTACCACCCCAGTGTATACTCTAGACAGCATCTGCCCCCTCCGCGGGTACACACAGCTTTTAGAGAGGCTATTCATCAGGTCTTCGTGACTATGCAACGAGCTGCCCCATCGTATTGTGCATTCTTGGCTAAGATAGGATTCAGAGCCTTCATGGGATTATAGGCTAACCACCTGAACTGGCATTTGGTACTAGCGCTGGTTAAGCGGTGGTTTGGAAAGACTGGCACCTTCCATTTTGTCGGCTTTGATTTAGGCCCCACTCCCTTGGATTGGGCGATCATCACAGGGCTTTCCTTCGTTGGCCGGCGGATCACTCTACAATCAGTCAGTAGAGACGAGGCATGCATTCTGCTGGACTTGCCTCCTCCTGAGCGTTCCACCTTCCCAGTCTCTTGGATCAATCAGGATAACCGTACCTTTGCTGCTGAGCCATCGCCCGCCAGGCGGAACATTATGAGACGGTGACTTGTTTTGTACATCATCTTTAGCTGCTTTTGCAACAATAACAAGTCGCTCGTGCCATGTCGGTTGGTGAGTATAGCAGCTGATCTTGGAGCTTTATCTGAGTTAGATTGGGGGTCCTTCTCCTTTGGCTGCTTCATTCGATTGATGCAGGTACGGACTTCTTCCCGTTGGGGCAGCATGACTAGTTTCTGGCCTTTACTCGTCTGGTGGAGCTACGAGTACCTACCTATTTGTCGCCTTGTAGTTGTTGAGGATGACCTCTATCCTCGTGCTTTGACGTGGGCTCGTGACCAGGTAGCCCAGCGATCGGAGATTACTGATTTTGTGACGCTCCGGGCTAACCTGGAGCTGATTGAGGCGAGGGATGTGACTTGGCGGCCCTTCATTGGATCAGTTCATTATGAGACAGTCCGGTACTTGGTCCCGTTGTCCCTGTCGAGAGCTGTTTTTCTTAGTGATGACACTTGGGAGTCCTATCTCGGAGAGCGACACTGGCGGCAGTTTCATGAGGAGTTTCGATCAGCAGAAGCTCCGCCAGAGTATATATTTGGAGCCTTGGTGGCGAGAGTGCCTATCCCCTATCAGGAGCGTCAGCCGAATGCCTAGTTCTTGCTTCCTTCGAAAACATATTATGCTGCACACTTTGGAGCTCATTCGTTCGGTGCCTTCACCCGGTTTGAGGTAGTAGTCGGCGGGTACACTGTGGGTCAGGAGGTGGTTGACTGTGGCGCTGTGTCGGAGGATATGTGCCCCAGGCTGAGTTTACTACTATAAGAGACTAGAGGGATCAGTATCAGATGGAGCAGGATCAGTATGGCGCGGAGGTAGCTTCCCTGATGGCTTAGTTATCTCAGATGGGCGGTGGCGGGGTATGTTGTCCTTCTCCCCCTTCTTCTTATTCTGCTGTTGTCTAGTTCTTTTTTTTTTTTTTCATGTGGCTAATTTTGGTTCTATCTTCTCTGTAGGATGCTAGTGCTTCAAGTAGCTATCCGCCTCCTTCGATGCCGAGTTTCGGGGATTTCGATCCAGATGACATCGATTTTGACCTATGACAGATGCCCCTTGTGGGGGCTCCGATCTTCTTTTGCCCCTATTCCTGAGATGTATTTATGTTAGACAGTTTTATTTTATAAGCTATGTACAAGGATGGAAATTTATGGTATTTAGAAGTATGGATAGATAGAAATATTAATGACCTTTTCAGCTAGGCATACGATTAGATGCATGTGACGAATGATGATGTTATGTATCTATTATATGAGTTGATGTTGATGACTTTTGTTTTTACATGGAGTTATATCCTATGTGTGCAAATGGAATGACAAGGAGTGCTGTCAAACTTGGTATCTTTGGAATGGTAACTTCTTCCGTTTCAGGGGTCTAACCGAACCTTTCTCAACCTTTTGACCCTCTCCGATTCTCTGTTTCAGGGTTAGTGTATCGGGTTACTGGGCTGAAACTCTCGACTCTTGGGGTTTTAGCAACAACTGACCTGACCTTTAGTAGAACGGTAAGTGGCTAGTCCTTTCAATCCGAGGAGACTTTGTTTAGGACCATAAGGTAGGCTAGGTTATGGGGTTTTGGAAACAACAAGATATATGGGCCCAAACTCGATGTTATTTTCAGTAGGGTTTAGATACATACTGTCCTTGACTATTTTCTCTGTAGGGCTAACATCCTTCTTGGCTTTGGCAGCGTGTTTAGCTCATCTAGATCAAGCAATCCATTTTCAATCAGAGGGGACTTTACTAGGGTTGTAATGTAGGCTATGGTTTTAGGGTTTTGCAAGAAAGGTTAAAGGCTCATACCTATTGTTTCTATTGGGTTTCTTTGTAACCTAGGATCACCTTTAAATTTCCTTCCTGCTTTTTAACATGAATTTCTTCTCTTTCGATCTTCTTATTATGCTTTTGAAGATGACTCAATCATAATTTTCTTCAAGCCTTTCCTTAAAGGATTTTTTTTTCTTTTTTTTTTGGCCTCTTACCCCTTGGCAACTCCTTTCCTTCGCTTTGGCCTTTTTATCCTTTTCCTTTATATGGAACGAGTAATTCTACCATTTTTTTTCTTTAGACCTTTTCTTTGGCAGTTCATTCTAACCTAATATGGGCGGTGATCCCTAGGTTGAGGTTTTGATAAGAAAAGATATACGGCTCAACGGGTTTGGCAAGGGGTTGCTTTTGACTGTATGGGAAATGAAATGGGAGCCTCTCTTCCCTTTGAACCAGATCGCTTGATCCATAAAGCCTCCTGCGCTACCCTAACATAATAGAAGATGGAGACCATTCCTAGGATGCTCAACTATTGTCTGTCCGAGTTTGGGGGGGACAGTCTTAGATCGGGATTGACAATGAAGATTTTCGCTTTCCATGAGTCACTATGGATTAAGCAAAGGGAATATAAGCACATTTGTTTATTTATTTAGTTATTTATTCTTTTATTTATATGTGAGAAAGTGAAAGATGGCTCCTCTTCATTTTGATAAACTGACTACACATCGCTTAGCTTCAGTGTCTTGTAAGTGTTGCCTTTGGCTAGTATCCTCACTCATCCTTATCCTCTCTCTCTCTAGAAAGCTGATCATTTGGTGAGTGGTTAACTCATGCTATCATCCCATCAAGTCGGATCATTCCATAAGATACACCATGCCCCTTGCGGAGGAAATAGTTACTATTTACAAGAGACATATAAGATAGCAACAGTGAATAAAAGAACTATCATTCAATTATTATCGTCATTTTTATGAAAAGCATAAAGTTTTTGAGCAATAAAGAAAATGCAAACATCAATTTAGAGACAGGAAATAAAAGGGATAGAAAGAAAGTGGGTCAAAACACCACTCTCTTGTACGCTTTTCATGGGATTCCTATTTTAGTAAGGCCTCGGGACAATGCCCACATCCTCGTTCCATCCACGGTTGAGATTCTCAGCCAAGGTAGGATAAGTGGATGCTTCTCCCGGAGTTCTAAGTGAGTTGGTGGCGATGATGTAATTGTTAGCTTTCTTGACCGCCTTGGCTTCATTTGTTTGCTTCGTGGTTTCTCTAACAAACCAGTCGGGTGACTCGTCTTCTTCTAGCTTGATAGGTCGAGCCTAGGGTTTTCTGCTCTGATGTCTAGCCTTGGCTCAGTGTTCCTCAGGTGTACACAATGGAGGATTCTTATTACTAAGTCTAGACAACTCCTAGTCAATTTTCTTCACATATTCATATACGAGTTCGTCTTTGGGGGTCGGCATTTTATCGGGGTTGCACCGTAACTGGGTATGACTCTGTTCCATATTTTCACGTTCCACTTCCTCCCTATCCTTGTAATATATCTCCTGGCATGTAGCGAACCAAACCTTGTCGTTACCAAATTTTGTAATGGGATTGACTCTGGTGAAGGACTCGCTGATCGTAAGCCAATAGTCTTGTTATCTATCAGGTCCTGAATCTTATGTTTGAGGGTCCAGCATTCTTCGGTATCATGTCCTTGGCCGCCTAAATGGTACTCACAGTATACATTTGGGTTAAAATAGGGTGGTAGAGGGTTAGGTTGCGGTCAAAGGGGTATCGGTTTCAAATATCCCACGGCGAGAAGATCAAAGTAAGTTGCGGTTTGGATGCAAGCGAGTTTAGTGAAAACTTGAACTTTTGGTCTCGCTCGCCTAAGTGCCCTAGATGACCTGACAGGTCGGGGATCAAGTTCCGGTGTGATGGCTATTGGGTCGGTGGTTTAGAAATTCAAGGGGTTTTGGGCTTTATGTTTCAAAGTGGGACAATTTTCGATGTCAAGGCTAAGCGGATGGGACTAGTAATCATAGGATAGATTATAGGATTCAGGGGTGTGGTTAAAGGTTAGTTTGAGAGATGTCGAAATACGGCAAATAGCTTGGGGATGTTGTTGGTGAGCAATGATATGGGTGTGGTCTTGGACTTCCCTCCTCATCCTTTTTTGTTCCTCATGGATTTGAGCTTGCGAGGATTCTGCTTGTTGGTGGGTTGCATAGGGTAATAGTGAAGAGAGTATGCCTTCCATTTTAGTCATCCTGTGTCTAACTCCTTTCGCTTCTACTAGTAGTAAAGTTAAGGTGTTGAGTGTGAGTGACTCCATGAGCGTTTCTGAGCGTTTGGCCTATAGGGAGAACGAGGGGAGGTACCGTAAACCAACAAAGGGAAAGAGTCAGTTTTTTATCTTGACAAAGTCTTTATGCAATGCATGCTCTAGGGTGCCCCTCTTTTTGGGAGGGAAGCTAAGCATGATGTATTGGCTCTATTTTGGAGATAGGGGATTGCCCCTGTATGTAGATACCTTACCATCAAGTGGGAACCTTCAGCCATCCATGCATTCATTCACAAAAGTAAAAAAAAAAAAAAAAAAAACATTGAATTTTAGGTTTAAGCCACAAAAGAATTGAAATACATTTCAATAGGGGGAAGGGAACATTTTCCTTGGGACTTCCACCTATCTAGTTTTACAAAGGAAAAACCTAAACTACTTTGAGTCTTCGGATTTGCCTTCGTCGGATTTGATGTCGAGGAGGTTGCTGAGAGATCGTGCTGACCGATTGCCCCTTGTCTTCTTGGCAATCTTATCTCCGTGAGCATAGAGGGATTGGGGCCCCTCTTATGGAATGACTTAAAATGCATGCAATGATTCCTTAGGGTTAACGTGAGAACCCTTAGGACTTGGGTAGGTCTAATGTAAAGGAGAGTGACTTTGGTGTCACTCTCAATGGGTTGATCATATGCATGAGAATGCAGTGACTTGAGTTACTTGGAACTCTTGTCTTGACATGGGATATTGAATGCATGAACATGAATATGCAAAGAGTATCAGGAGAGAGAATGCAATAGCAAAGTAAACATGCATGCATGAGCAGTTAGACATGCATTATAACAATATGAATACAGTCATTATAATAACAGAAATAGACAGGTATAAATGAAAATAAGAGCAGCAGCTCTTTCCTCCATGGTTTTGGAAAACTGTGCGCGTGTCTTAAATCCGCCAGAGATTCGTCTATGCAAGGTGTCTATATGAGTATGAGGTTGAGGGTTGATTAATGCATCCTAAAAAAGCTCGTTTCCCGAATCTTCAAACCTAGGCCCACTCCCCGAGGTGGTGCCATGATCAGTTGGTGATCTGAGCGAGGGAACAATTAAGAGGCCGTAGGCGAAGAAAATGACACAGCATCTTGCCCACAATCAGTATACCGTTCCCCCTTTCTACCTAGAAAGGACATTTCATGGTAAAATGCAAGTATGCAGAATGCAAGTGCACATGCAGTGTGTGTATGTTTTTTAAAAGAGAAGGAAAGAGCCCAACAACTCCCATTCATCCTGTTCATCACATTCAATACATTACAGTTAATAAAATTTAAACAAAATGTGTACCTACAAAACAAAGATGCAAGAGTTATTATGTAGATGGCAAACTTAATACAAGATAATATGAATAAATGCATGTTTTTTTAAAACAATTTTAAAAATTTAAAGTGAACAGGATTTAACAAGTTAATTGAAGACTCTACGTAGGTGAAGGGTAAAAAGACATGAATACGGCCTAACCCTCTAAGTGTCCCCAGTGGAGTCGCCAGCTGTCGCGCCCAGATTTTTCGCACTTGAGAAATACACATACAAACGGGAAAAGCACTGTACTCTCTCGTTCGAACTCACCCTCCTATAAAAATGAGTATGACTATGTTTGAATTGAATATAGATTTGAATAAAGGGCTTTTGGAAAGGTTTAGAGTCGCCACCTAACTTGATTAAGGTGAGTTAGGTCACCTAAAAACTAAGCATAATCCGAAAACTACACTTAGGGTTTTGGAAAACGATTTTGAAAATATCTCCTCAAGAGAAGGTTTTTAAGAAAACAATTTATTTAGCAACCTTTAGGAAATATTAAGCTCTTTTTAGAAAAATAACTCCGTTTTTGGTCTTTGAAATCAGTGATCCTAGGTTCGAAGGTTGGTTACGTGTAGGGAAGACGCACTAAGCCACCACCCTACCCCGCTCTTACGGTACCTACATGTCTATTTACCCTAGATTTACCTATGAGGGTATTTAACTAACAAATGACCAACCCTATCCACTTTAGAAAAAGAAAAAAGAATGTTTAAAAGACATGATATGCAAATGCAAGAGAGAGAGTAAGAAAATAGATTTGGAAAAAGATTTGAAAAGATAGATTTGAAATTGAAAAGTTTCAAAAATTGAAAATAGAGAGTTAGAAATAGATTTTTTTGGAATTAGAAAAATAAATTATGGAATTGAAAACTTGAAGAAGATTGTGAAAATAAAATTTTCAAAAATGTTGTGACCGCCCCATAAGGGTTGCCTACGTATCATTTCAGAGGAATTAGGTCAGTCGTAGTTCAGACAAGAGTCCAATTGAAAATAGAAGAGTTGATTTGGAAAAGAGTTGGAGTTGGAATTCGAATTGGAATTGAAAGAATAGGAAATTTGGACTTTGATTGGAAGATTTGAAAAGATTGGTTTTGAAAGACTTGGTTTTAGGAAACCTACACTTCAGAACTTAGAAAAGAAATATTGAACATGACTTGAAAATATTTTTGACAAAAAATTGACTCGAATATTAGACTCGGAAGATTAGGGAAGCTTGGATTTAGGAAGGGTTCGAATTTGGAAAGTTCCGTTTTAGGAAAGTTTCATTTTAAGAAAGTGTCATTTTAGAAAAGGTTTTGAATTAGGAAAGTGTCGAAATAAGAAAGGTTTGAATTTGGAATGTTTTGAAATAGGAAAGTTTTGAAAGTAAGAAAGTTTTGAGTTTAGAAAGTTTTAGATTTGGAAAGATTTGAAGTTTAGGAAAGTTTAGAATTTAGAAAGTTTTGGGTTTAGAAAATTTTAACCTAAGAAAGTTTTGAATTTGGAAAACTTCAAATTTGGAAAGATTTGAAATTTGGAAAGTTTAGGATTTAGAAAGTTTTAGAGTTTTAGAAGATCTTGAGATTAGGAAAAGTCTGAGTTTAGGAAAGATTTGAAAATTTAGATTTGGAAAGTTAAGATTTGAAAATGGATAGAATTAGGAAAGGGTTGAATTAGGAAAGATGTGGAAGTTGTGTTTTAAAATTTAGGAAAGATTTTTATGTTCAAGTTTTGGAAACTTAAGATTTAGGAAAGTAAAAGATTAAGAAGGATTTGAATTAGGAAAGATTTAGACTAGGAAGAGTTAAGATTCCTATTTCCTAAAACAAGAGATTAGATTTTGTTTCTAAAAGAAAAGGTTTGATTTTCTTTCAAAAAACGGAGGATTGGATCTAGTTTCTGAAACAGGAGATTGGATTTGGTGACCTAAAGGAAATATTGGATTTGGCATGGATTTGGGAAGGAAAGTTTTAGAAACCCTAGATTTGGGAAGACTATAGTTTTGACATAGAAAATATGTATAGTTTGGATATGAAAAGGGAGATTTTGGAAACCTAGGTTTTACGGTAAGTTTGAAAACTATGTTTTCGGAAAGAAAAATCAGGGTTTCCTAATCATGGGTTTTAGGGTTTGATTTTGGCTCTAAGAAAAGAGATTTTGGAAAGTAAGTTTTTGAAAAAGGGAGTTTTTGGAAATAGATTTTAAAAAGGAGTTTTTGGAAAGGAGTTTTGAAAAGGGAGTTTTTCGAGGAAGGAGACCTAGGGAGCATTTTTAGAAAGTAGATTTTGAAGAGAGCATTTTGGGAAAGAGTTTTTAAAAAACGAGTTTTGAAAAATAGATTTTTGGAGGAAGTTTTTAGAAAACAATTATGGAAAGAAGAGTTTTTAGAAAGCATATTGAAAAATAGGGTTTTAGAAAGAGAGACTTTTGAAAAGAGAGTTTTTTGGAAAGTATAAAAACGTCTCACTTTCCTAAAGCGATCCTAACCATAAGAATGTTAGAACTACTTTAAAAAAGTGGTTTTGAAAATAACAAGTAGTTGAAAATATAGACCATATCGGTGACTTTAAATGTAACACTTTCCTAAAGAAATCCTAGCCATGAAAAGGTTAGAATCACCCTAGGATTGTGATTTTGAAAAAGGAGATTTTGATGCAATTTTGAAAACAAGTTTAATGCGAACTTTGAAAACGAGTTTCAAAACGATTTTTTGAAGAATGCAAGATAATGATATGCGCAATGCAAATTGGAGTCATGAACATACAAGGTTACGGCTTCACCACATAATTAAGGGCGCCGAACTCACGTGGTCTCCGATTAGACTAAAAGAAAGCCCCCAACAAGATGACTCTCCAATAGTCTAATCCTAGACATGGACCGGGAATCCCATTATTTTAAGCATGCAAAGAAAGTGGGGAAGAAGATGGGGGATTAAAATAGAGAAAATCCAAGTGGGTTAGGAGGGAGAAGAGAGAGGGGAAAGTGCAGAAACTTAAAGAGAAAACCTACCGTATGTCTTGTTTATTTCGCTTGGCTTTGTGCGCCTTGCTTTTCTTCGGTCTTCGCTTCACTTCAGTCTTCGAGGACTTGTCTTTGATCTTCAAAGCTTGTACTTGCAGCAATCCAAGCCTTCGATAGAGGGTTGGAGGCTAGTGTATAAGTTTATAGGAGTGTAGGAGTGTATAGGAGGCTAGGATTTGAAAAACCTAGAGAAGCTAGGGTTTAGGGAGGCTACAAGCTTTGTATATAGAATATTAGGGTTTTCAGACTGAGTTTGTGGACCTCCTTCATGCTGGAGGAGGCTCTGTATTTATAGAGATGGGATAGACCTAGCGCCTGTTGCAGTGGTGCTAGGCCAAATTTCCTCTTAGCGCCACTAGGAGTGGCGCCAGGCCATTTCTTGGCTTGGCACCACTACTAGTGGTGCCAGCCAGTTAGAAAAGTTTTAAGGTCAACAAGCAACGTATCATGGGAAGATTTGGGCGCCTGTACTAGTGACTACCATACAATTTTTAGCTTAGCTTCACTAGAAGTGACTCCAGAAAGTCCAGGAATGATTTAAGGGACCGGGAATGGCCCAGAAAGCCGGGAAAGGGCAGGAACACTTAGAACAGTGTCCTGGAGGTATTTGACTTGAAAACTGAGGACAGGATGTGTCGAAAGGATTGACCGGGGCATTAGGGGCAAAACGGTCAATCGGGCCAAAAAGCTACCGAGATGGACTCGGAACGTCCCGGAAGAAGATTCAAGATTTGGAAACATTATTTAAAATGTTCCCAAAGGTTTCCAGTTTGATACCCAAAGCCGGTGTGGTCGGAAAAAGTGACCGGCCCACTAGGGGCAAAACGATCATTTTGCACCGAGTTTGCCGGAACTAACTCAGAATGATTTGAAAAGGTGAAGAAAGGTTGAGAATATTGTAGGAGGCATTCTTGGGAAGTTACCGGTTTGATACCCAGGGCTGGTGTGGTTCCCGGGGCGTTTGGATGCCTAGGGGCAAAATGGTTATCTTGACCGAAAAGTCTCTAAATTGATCCGAAACGGACTGGAGGGCACCTAAACATGCCGGATCATCTCTGGGATGATCTAGAAAGGTGGACTTGTTATTCCGAGGGCTCAGGTGTGCTCTCGAGAAAAGTGCCAAAAAATAGCCTTATGGGCAGTTTAGTCATTTTTCACCGAAGTGGGCTAGTAAGCACCAGTGTTGACCTAGGTTTTGAGTGTTTCCGCCACTCTGATGGCGGTCTCGTGATACAGGGGTTTGTTGGCAATTCCCTATATTGACCTGCTTATGAGTATTTTCGCTACTCTGACGGTCTGTGATGTTTGCGAGTATTTCCGCTACCCTGACAGCTCACTTTCATTCCCTAGACTACCTGATCTCAAGAAGCTGCTAAAGAGACTTAACGCCTGAGAATTAACTTTCTCAAAAGGCATGCCTAAACGGACATTTTTGCATTAGCGGGCTAGCAGGCACCAAAGGTGGACCGTTCTACCATCTAGGGGACTTGGGGTCTCGTCTCGGTCAACATGTTTAAAGGGACTTACTGTTCCGAAGAGATTTTCTTCAGAAAACGTGTTGGATTGGATAGAATTACCGTCTTGAGGAATCAATTATCGAGAGAGAGGGATTGGAATTGGAATTGGAAATGGGACTTATCGACTTTGGAAAGACATGCCTATTGGATTTGGAAAAGGGACTTACTGTCTTCGAAAAGACGTGCCTAATTTGGATTTAGAAAGGGGACTTACTATCTTCGGAAAGACGCGCCTGATTTGGAATTAGAAAAGGGAATTACCGTCTTCGAAAAGACGCGCCTGTTGGAACTAGATCAAACAATGCCCCTAGGGGTATTTTGGTCATTTTGCCTCTAATTGGGCATGGCGGAGCCTTCGAAACGATGAATAGATAGGATTAAACTTAGAGAATTGATTTCGATTGGAATACGTCCATATTAACTTGACGACAAGTTTGGACGGACTGTAGACTGCCTAGCGGTAAAAAATGGGGTGGTTACAATAACCATAATCTTGACAAGGGTGTAAGGGTTCCAAAAATCAACATGGTGACGACAACCTTTTAAGGCAGCATTTTTAATACAAAGAAAGAGAGAATGCATTTTTGAAAATCATATTTGGAGAAGGATTTTGAAAATAATTTTTCAAGGGAACCATTCCATCAAGAGAGGGTTCATATGGTTAAACAAAAGGGAGACCACTCAAGAGAGGATTCCATGGGGCCATTCCAACCACTACATTTAAAAGAATGGAAATCTTGAAAATTAGAGAATTAAAAAGCAACTCTTATGCAAATTAAAATATCATGATACCAAAATGAGAGTTAGGGGGTTAGTATTTCTAAAATTCTATTATAAACTTCAAGAGACCAACTCTTGAAACAATTTTTGAAATAAATATAGAGCTTGGAAATGACATGGAGCTAAGAGTAATGTAAGCATTATAGAACATGGTGATAAGTATAAAAATGAAACCAAGCACACAAGACATGATGAAAATAGTAATATGCAAGGGGTCATGATCACATACAAGGGTTTTAGGCTACAACACATAAACAATGGGCTCCTAGGCCATATCATCTTAAAGTGGGCTAGTGAGAGGTCCCCCTACACGGTGGCTCTCACTTGCTTTCCTCTAGGCATGATCTAAGAGCCCGCTTGGCTCAAACATGCAAGAATGGCGGGGTGTTGATGGGGATTAAAATAGAGAATAGCCTAAGTAGGCTAGGAGGGAGAAGAGAAGAGTGGGGGAAGATACAAATGTAAAAGGGATACCACCTTTTGCCTTCAACACACTTGTAGTCTGCAATGGATGTCTTGATTGGAGCTTGAATGACTTCAAGAGGGCTTGAGGGGCTGGAATGGAGTGTGTAATGGTGTATAAGGCCTTGTAGATGAAGTGTATAGGCTTGAGGGAGGTAGAATCTAGCCTAAGTGTTGGAGGGGTGAAATATATGTAAGGATTCAAGGTTTTGGAGCAGTTTTAGCAGAGCTTCACATCAATTTCGGATATGGAATATGTAAAGGGGTGGTCTAGTATTTATAGGCAATCTGGAATAGGCCTGGTGCATGTGCTACATGCGCTTGGCCAAAATTTGACCTGGCGCATGTAGGACATGCGCAGGTACTGTTCCAATGCCAAAATGACAGGTGGCACCCTGTGTATTGATTAAATCTCGACTGTTGATTGAAATTTGGTCGATCTAATCAAAATTTGAGTGCATGTAGCATACGCTCCATCACTGGGAAGGTTCATCCAAACTTTGCCTCGATAATTGAGCTAACCGGGAAGGTTTTGAGGGAATCGGTTGCACCCACAGTGTTCTCTTGAGGTTTCTTGTGGACTTTCATGTTTTTGGAAAGTTTAAATTGTGTTTGGAATTACGGGATATCATCTCAAGAAGCGTGTATAAAAGAGCATTTTTGGGGAGTGTCTGTGATACTCTCCGAGGGTGTTCAAAAGTGGCTGTTTTTGTGTTAAGTGATTGAAGCCTTCGGGAAGCGATCTTTTCAATCGGACCATACCGATGAAAAGCACTCTAGAAATATTTTCAGGAATTCCTAGATTTACGCATTTCTCAAGTCGTTTGACTGTGCGTTTTAACTAGGGAATTGGAGAAAAAGTCAACCTCGGTGGAGCGTCTGCGAGACGCTCCGGGGGTTGTCAAAAGTTGTAGTTTTCGTACTGTACAATGGAGGGCTTCAAGAAGCAATCTGTCCGATCGAGTTGTATTGATGGAAAGATCTATGAACGAGCTTTTGAGAATTCCCTGATTTACGCATTTCTCAAGTTAGTTAACAGTGCGTTTTAACCAGCGAATCGGGAGAAAAGACAATTTAGGCAGAGCGTCTGCGAGACGCTCCAAGGAACTTTTATCAAGTCGTGAGAGTTTAATGTCGTAGTGTCCTCCTCGGGTTAAACAAAGGTGTATGGTAAAACCTTTTGCTCGAAATCCCAGGATCGGTGCTGTTTCGGGGCATGTTTGGATTGCCAGGGGTAAAATGGTCATCTTAACCGGGTTTGGTCGAAAATGGTCAAGAATGGTTTGGTGTGTTGCGTCAAATGTATTGGGTCATTTAGGGATGGTTTCGAGAGAGTCTTTTACCGTTCGATGGGGTTTGTGCAATGTTGGGATGTTTAGGGGCAAAACGGTCATTTTCATCGGAGTTAACCAAAATCGGACCGGAAGGCGTGTGGAGTATGCCTAACAATTTAGTAACATTTTAGGAGAGCAGATTTACGATTTTGAGGGATTTTGAACTTTCTCAAGACATGCCTGGAGGCCCTAGTTGCAGGTTTGGTCATTATTCACCTAGTCGGGCTAGCGAGCGCCGGTGATGACCTAGGTGTTGGTTCTCGAGACCACCCGATCTCGGGGAACTACCTGTGTGGTGTTGGTCTTTAAGAACGTCCAGTCTTATAGAGCTACCTATAGGGGTGGTGTTGGTTCCTAAGAACACCTGGTCCTAGAAAGCTACTTGGAAGGGTAGTGGCGGTCTCTGAGAACGCCCAGTCTCGGAGAACTACCGAATGACGGACATTCTACATTGGCGAGCTAGCGGGCGCCAGAAGTGAACCTTTTAGAATTTGATGAGGTGTTGGTCCCCGAGATCGCCCGATCCCGGGAAGCTATTTGGATGGCGTTGGCTTCCAAGACTACCTAGTCCAGAAAACTTGCATGGAATAATGGTGCTTATGACTCCAACGAGTCCTCGTGGGCCCGAGAAGTGACCAATTCATTAGATTGGAGATCGAATGGCTCGTCTTTAGCTTGCATGTGCTGAGGTGTTTGAAAACTGGACCTGGTCGAGCCAGAAAGTGCCGAGCGGACAAAAATGGGGTGCTTACACAAGGCTATAGTTTTGCTATAGAAGAAATGATTTTGGAAATCTAAAATTTAATGTAGAAGATAGAGATTTTGGAAATCTATGTTTTGAGGCAAGATTGGAAATCATGTTTTAGGAGAGAAAACTAGGGTTTCCTAAGCATGGCTCTGGGGCTCGACTTGGGCTTCAATGAAAAGAGATTTTGGAAAATAGATATTTTTGGAAGGAATTTCTAGGAAGGAAATTTGAAGAGTATTTTAGAAAGTGAATTTTTCAAGAGAGCTTTCGGGAAGGAAATTGAAAAGAGTTTTTAGGAAAATAAGTTTTTTGAAGGGAATTTTAGAAAGCAATTTTGGAAAAGAGATTGGAGAGAGTTTTTAGAAAGTATATTGGAGAAGAGATTTTAGAAAGTAAATGTGAAAAGAGATTTTGGAGAGGATTTAAAAAGAGGTTTTGAAAAGTAAGTATGAAAAGCAATTTGGAAAGGGATTTGAATGTGGACTTTTACAAGTCTCTAAAAATATCCCACATTCCTAAAATGATTCTAACCACGAAGGGATTAAAACCATTCTAGGATAATGGTTTTGAAAACAATAAAGATTTGAAAAGATGGACCATGAAAGTCAATTTAAATGTAACACTTTCCTAAAGCAACCCTAACAATGGAAGGGCCAGAATCACCTTAGGATTATGATTTTGAAAACAAGTTTTGAAAAAAAATATTTAATGCAAGTTTTGAAAACGATTTTCGATGCAAGTTTTGAAAACAAGTTTTAAAGAGATGCATGATCTTGATATGCACAATGCAAGTTGGGGTCATAAACATACAACGTTAAAGGCTTCACCACATAATCAAGGGGGCTGAGCCCACGTGATCTCTGGTTAGACTAAGAGAAAGTCCCCGACACAGTGACTTTCAATAGCCTAATCCTACACAAGAATGGGGGAGTCCCTTGTTTCAAGCATGCAAAAAAGGGGGGTAGAAGATGGGAATTAAAATAAAAGAAAATCCAAGTGGGTTAAGAGAGAGAAAAGAGAGGGGGGGGGGGGGGGGGGGGGGGGGGGGGGGGGGGGGGGGGGGGGGGGGGGGGGGGGGGGGGGGGGGGGGGGGGGGGGGGGGGGGGGGGGGGGGGGGGGGGGGGGGGGGGGGGGGGGGGGGGGGGGGGGGGGGGGGGGGGGGGGGGGGGGGGGGGGGGGGGGGGGGGGGGGGGGGGGGGGTGTGGGGGGGGGGGGGGGAGGGGGGGGGGGGGGGGGGGGGGGGGGGGGGGGGGGGGGGGGGGGGGGGGGGGGGGGGGGGGGGGCGTAAACATAAATAGGATGCCTACCTTGTGTCTTCTTTGTTTTGCTTACTTTATTTGCTTTGTTTTATTTCGGTCTTCGAGAGCTTGCTGCGCCTCGGTCTTCGAGAGCTTCCAAGTTGTAGTACCTCAAGTCTTCAATGGAGGCTTTAAAGGCTCGTATATGAGTGTACAAAAGTGTATATGAGCTAGGGTTTAGTGTATGGAGGCTAGGGATTGGAGAACCTAAAGAAAACTGGGGTTTGGAGGGGTTTCAAGCTCTGTATATCGAAGAGAAAAGTTTTTGAGCTGAGTTTGCAGACCCTTTTCACAGTGGAAGAGGTTCTGTATTTATAGACAGAAGACTGAATTGGCACCTGACGCAGTGGTGCCAGGCAGAACTTTACACTGGCGCCACTAGGAGTGGCGGCAAGCCATTTTTTGGCTTAGTGCCACTACTAGAAGCGCCAACCACTTAGGATACTTTTAAGGTTGGCAAGCAACGTATCTTTCAAAGATTTGGGTGCCTGTACTAGTGACTACCATGTAATTTTTAGCTTAACTTCACTAGGAGTGACTTCAAAAAGTTCGGGAATGATTTAAAGGGCCGGGAATGGCCCGGATGGCCGAAAAAGAACAAGAACCCTTAGAATAGTGTCTCGGGGGTTGTAAACATGAAAAATATTGTCAGGATGTGTTGGAAGGGTTGACCTAGCCAATAAGGGCAAAACGGTCAATCGGGCCAAAAAGCTATCAGGATGGACTTGGAATGTCCCAAAAGAAGACTTGAGGCTTGAAAACATTAGCTAGAATGTTCCAGAAGGTTTTCGGTTTGATACCCAAAGCCGGTAAGGTTGGAACAGGCAACCAACCTACCAGGGGCAAAACAGTAATTTTGCACCAGGT
This sequence comes from Euryodendron excelsum, assembly GCA_033060915.1. NCBI lineage: Eukaryota > Viridiplantae > Streptophyta > Magnoliopsida > Ericales > Pentaphylacaceae > Euryodendron > Euryodendron excelsum. The sequence continues at coordinate 13,072,621 of CM065394.1, read as the reverse complement.
TTGTCAGACTGACTCGAAATGACCCAGAAATGCACCGGAAGGCCGGGGATACTATCAGAAGCATCCTCAGGAGATTACCAATTTGATACCCAGTGCCGGTGTGGTTCATAGAGGCACTCAGATGCCTAGGGGAAAAATGATCATTTTCATCGAATAGTCCTAGAATTGACTTGGAACTGACTAGAAGGCACTTAAATATGCGTGATTGTCTTTGGGATGATCTTAGTAGGGTGGACTTATGTTCTGAAGACTTAGATACTTTCTCTAGAAACTTGCCAAAAATGGCCTTAAGGGCAGTTTTGAGTGTTTCTGTCACTCTAACGGCGGTCCCATGACATAGGAGTTTGGAGGCAATTCCCAATGCCGACCTATTTACGAGTGTTTCAGCCACTTTGGCGGTTGCGATATTTACGAGTGTTACCGCCACTCTGACAGTTTGCGATCATTCCAGAGATTGCCTGATCTCGGGAAGCTGCTAGGTAGACTTATCGCCTGAGGAATCAACTTTCTCGAAAGGCGTGCTGAAATAGACATTCCTTATTGGTAGGTTAGCAGGTGCCAAAGGTGGACCATTCTACCATCTCAGGGACTTAGGGTCTCATCCCGGTCGATGGGTTTGAAAGGAGTTACCATTTCAAATATTTTTCTCAAAAAACGTACTGAACTGGATGAACTTATCGTCTTGAAGGATTAACTTTTTCAAAAGACGTGCCGGACTTGATTTGAACTGGAACTGGGCTGAAATTAGATTTGAATTGGAATTGAACAGAATTGAAATTGGATTTGAATAGGAACTGGATTGGAAAGGGGTCTTACCATCTTTGAGAAGATGTGCCCACTGGAATTGGACCAGATAATGCCCCAAGGTCATTTTTGGTCATTTTGCCTTTACTTGAGTCAAATGGGCCCGCGAAGCAATTGATTGACTGGATTATGTCTGGAAAACTGGTTTAAACTGGAATGCGTTCATATCGACTTGAATACAAGTCTAGACGAACTGGAGACTATTGAGTGGGCAAAAATGGGATGCTTATAGCTGCCCCTCTTTTTTTATCTTTATTTGTCGAAAACAGAAAATGATAAAGTTAGAGTCCCATGTTGACTGCAAGGCGGTCGAAGGGACGGACTTTAAAAATGTTGGAAGATTTGAGCTTGAAGATTGGAATTTTGAGTTTGAAAGCTGGATTGTCTTGATTTTTGAAATTCGGAATTTGGAAAACCTTGACTTTGAAATGATTTTGGAGTTGAAGTTGATTGTTTGAAATGATTTTGAAATTAATTTTGAAAATGAATTAATTTTTATTTATATTAGAAAGATTTTGGAAAACCTTTGAAACTTGGAACAAAACTTTTAGAGAAAACTTTAAAATTTTGAAAATAGGTTTTTGAGGTGAAAGCTTGAAAAACCCAAATTTTTTTAAAATGGGAGTTTGAAAGGAAAAAGCATAAGAAACTCATAAAACTTTTTAAGGAATAAATTTTGAAAACTTTTGGAATATTTTTAGAATGGAGCTTTTGAAGGGTAAAGCTAGGAAAACCCAATAAATGATTTTGAGATTAAACTTTTTGAAGGAAAATTTAGGAGAACCTTAAGCATGGAGCCTTTTTGGCAAAGAAGACCCCGAGAAACTCGAAGTGTTTTTTTTTTTCTTTTGAAAGAAAACTTAAAAAAATTTTGGAAATAGAATTTTGGATAAAACTTTTGAGGAAGAATTTTGGAAAATCTCTGAAAATAGATTTTGACCTTATAAATATTTGTGAAATCGATAAAGGCTTGGAACGAAGGAGTTCAGAAAACCTTGGAATTGATAGAAATTTGGAAGGAAGAATTTTTTGAGTAAAACCTTGAAAAATTTTAAGGATTTATTTCGACTAAGACTTTTTGAGAGAAAGTGTTTTGGAAAATCTTGAAGTTAGTTTAGAATAGAAATCTTTTTGAAGAAAAGCTTTGAGATAGACTGAAGAATTGAAATTTTGATTTCGAAAAGGACTTTAGAACCTGATTTTGAAATAGCTTTTGGAAAGAAACACTAAGAACCTTAGGAATTGATTCTTAAAGATAAACTTTTGAAAGAAAATCTTAGGAAACTTTTTTTGAGAGTTGATTTTTTTTTTTTAAAATAAACTTTTTGAAGGAAAAAGTTTTAAAAAAAAACTCTTTGAGTTGAATCGAGTGGACTTTATTTGAGACTTGTGTCATTCATCGTTTTTTTTAAAATAAAATCTATTCGAAGGAAAAAGAAATAAAATCTTTTATTGTGGGGCCTTTTTAGCAGAGAAGACCTCGAGAAACTCGAAGTGTTTTTTGTTTGAAAGAAAACTTACAAAAATTTTGGAAATAGAATTTTTGGATAAAACTTTTGAGGAAGAATTTTGGAAAATCCCTAAAAATAGATTTAGACCTTAGAAATATATGTGAAATCGATAAAGGCTTGGAACAGAGGAGTTCAAAAAACCTTGGAATTGATAGAAATTTTGGAAGGAAGAATTTTTTGAGTAAAACCTTTAAAATTTTTAAGGATTTATTTTGACTAAGAATTTTTTAGAGAAAGAGTTTTGGAAAATCTTGAAGTTAGTTTGGAATAGAAATCTTTTTGAAAAAAATCTTTGAGATAGACTGAAGAATTGGAAATTTGATTTCGAAAAGGACTTTAGGACCTAATTTTGAAATAGATTTTGAAAAGAAACACTAAGAACCTTAGGAATTGATTCTTGAAGATAAACTTTTGAAGGAAAAAGTTAGGATACTTTTTTTGAGAGTTGATTTTTTTTTTTTAAATAAACTTTTTGAAGGAAAAAGCTAAAAAAAAAAAAAAAAAAACCCCTTTAAGTTGATTTGAGTAGACTTTATTTGAGACTTGTGTCATTCATTGTTTTTTTTAAATAAAATCTTTTGGAAGGAAAATAAAATAAAATCTTTGAGTGTGGGGCCTTTTTGACAGAGAACACCCCAAAAAACTCGAAGAGACTTCTAAAAACTTCTTGAAAAACTAAGGAGAATTTTGGAAATAGAATCTTAAATAAAACTTTCTAAAGAAAAACTTAGGACATATTTTTTTTGAAATGAAGAAAGGGTTAGAAAACTTTTGAAATAGAGTAATTTTGAAAGAAAATGATAAAGCCTTTGCGAGTGGGGCCTTTTTGGTAGAGAAGACCTCGAGAAACTCGGACGAAATTTTTGAAAAGAAGAAAGAGTTAGAATTTTTGAAATGAAATATTTTTGAATGAAAAAACAACAAAGGCTTTGGATGTGGGACCTTTTTGGCAGGGAAGGCCCTAAGAAACTAGAGAGAATTTTGAAAATAAAATTTTGAAAAACTTAGAGAGAATTTTGAAAATAAAATTTTGAATAAAAACTTTTAAAAGGGAAATAGTTTAGAAGATTTGAAATTGGATCTTGGATTTGAAAAACTTAGGAATTGATAGAAATTTTGAAAAATTAAAAACTTGAGAAATCTTTAGGAATTGATTTTGAAGAAGACTTTTTGGAGGAGGAATTTTTTGAAAATCCTGAAACTTTGATTGGAGTAGAAATCTTTTGGAGTAAAAGCTTGACATAAACTTTGATTGAAAATTTTTAATTTTGCTTAGAAATGAATATTTGACTTTGGATTAGAAACCATATTGAAATTTGGACAAAACGTGTAGAAAATTTGCTTTGACTTGACATTTGAAACTTTTGAAGGCACAATGTTTAGGAGATTCATTTTGATTTGAAACTGAAAATCTTTTGAAAGCAAAAAGTATAGGAAATTTTTTTTGACTCGAAACTTAACATTTTTTTTTTAAGACAAAACATATAGAAAATTCATTTTAACTGAAAACTTGACCTTTGAAGACAAAATATGTAGAAAATTCATTTTGACATAGAAATTGACCTTTTAAAATCAAAATGTGTAGAAAATTTATTTTGACTAGAAACTTGACCTTTTAAAATCAAAATGTGTAGGAAATTCATTTTGACTCGAAATTTGACATTTTAAAATCAAAAAGTGTAGAAAATTCATTTTGACTCGAAATTTGAAATTTGAAAACAAAATGTGGAGAAAATTCATTTTGACTTATCATTTGAAATCTTTTTCATTTTCCCTTTCTTCTTTTTCCTTCTTTTTATCTCTTTTAACTTTTTGAGCTATCCTTACCATATTTCGATATTCTTACCATTGATTTTCAGGATAACAAACGTGATTTTGAGTTGGCTGAGAGTTTGGCATGACAACTACCCCCCAGATGAGTGGGATATCTTTCGTCAGTCCCTTGGTCGGGTGGCTTTAATCCTGTTGGTACAGCTTATTCCAGGATTCATGGAGATATTGATTCCCTTTTGGCAGCCTAGCTTGTTTCTTTTCCGTTTAGAAGAGTGCGAGCTTACCCCAACTCCTCACGAGTATGGTTTTCTCCTTGGTTTTTGAGATGATTCTACTGCATCACAATTGTGTCACGGTTGCATCACAGTTGTCTCATCTCAACTTGGACTCCGGTGCGTAGTTCTTTCGTTTACCTTTCTGCCCTAGTTTTCTTGTATTCTAATGGAGTTCATATTTTATTGCTTTGAGTTCACGACGGGTATACGGGCTCATTCAGGTGATTGTCATACTTCTCAAGACTGGTCTGTTTCTTGCATGGTTGCTTTAGCTCTGCTTCTTCTAAACTTCTTGGTGTTTCCACGTGGAGATGATTTAGTTGATTGCCGATTATGTGCATTGTTCGCGAGGATTCATAAGGGGCACTCTTATGCTCCCATGGTTATGGGGGAGACCTTTGTTAGCCTTACTAAATTTCAACAGAGGGTTGATGCTCATTGTCAGGGATGTGTTGTGCTATTCCAGCTTTGGGTGATCGGGCATTTATTTGTTACTCCTCTGTTCTAGCATACATGGTACCCTAAACTTGACCATATACGCTCCTCGATGAGATCTCTGAGAGCTATAATGGATGATGAGAGATTCCCACAGACTGCTGCGGCCTAAGTTGACTACCTTCAGAGCATAAGATCGGGCATGGTCAGGTGGTATATAGGTATTGCATGATCGGTTGAGGGTGAGAGATACTGAGGTAACTTCCTTAGAATTGTAGCTAACAGCAGCCAAATCGACACACAATAGCCTACCCTTGAGTATTTCATGGGGACATAAGCGGTCACGAGGTGCCCCAGACATTTCCACTCTCCCAGAGGATGATATTGTTGATATTCATTCTTTGCGAGAGACCGTGGCATCCCTTACCCGGGAGAAGGATATGCTTCTGGCTAGAAGTGTAGACTATGAGTGAGGCTAGCTTAGATCATCGACTGTTGGTGCTTCTTTGAGTGCTCCTCTTATGGGTGGCGAGCCGGTTGATCCCTCCTTAGTTGGCTCCTCTTCTGATGATGATGGAGAGTGATATATTTTTGCCCTTGCTCCTAGATTTATTAATTCTCCTTTTTGTTTGGCGCTCTGACAGACTTATTGCCCCAAGAGGGGAACCTTTGCTTCTTTTAGCCTTAACTTGGCCTAATCCAGAGAAGGCTTTTTAAGACACCTTCTGACCTTGTCACTGTTGCTTTTCATACTCGTGACTCCTGGGAATGCTCATGCCTCGAATTATCTCTTACGCCCTAGCCCCCATTTTTTTTTTTTTTTTGGGCTATTTTTACTATTGGCGCCCATGAGGGTTTTCACCAATCCCAGCTCTGTCCATTTTGCACGAAGGTGACTTTGCAGGTTTTCACCAAGGTCGATAGTTTTGTATCTTACCACATCCCTACTCTTTCACCTATGGCGCCCTTTCGGGTTTTCACCGCATCCTTGGGAATGTGCTTATCCTCTTTTTTATTTTATTTTGTTTTTTTATTTAGCTCCTCTTTGTGCTTTGCTTTGTTCCTTGTTCCTTATTCCTTATTTGAGAGAGAGAGGGAAATACATAAAGCAAGTTTTTATGCAAAAACAGTTTATTTCTACCAATTCTAAAAATGGATAGGTAAATGGGTGAATGCATGTTATACTTTTCGATAAATGTACATATGGGAATGGAATTGAATCCATGTCATACTTTTTAACGAATGTATATACAGAAATAGAATTGAATGCATGTCCTATTTTTTTTTATGAATGAATGAATAGATATAAACTATACAAAAATTTACAAGTTATACATGTCATGGATGCATTAGTACTACACATATATAGGCTATTTACAAAGAATGTCCCAAGATTACCCCAGAGCCCATACTCTTAAGATTCTATTTCCTTCCAGGATTCTGCCCCATTCAAATTTCTCCCATTCTCATTGAGGTGTGATAGCATTTGCACCATTCTCTAGGGATCTTGACCTTTTGATTTGCTATCCTATGCTTACTTTCTACAGGGTTGCTGTTTGGAATTTTTTTGATGTCACTTGGTTTTCTCTCTCAAATTTTCAAAATGCCACCATGGCTTGAGCGACAACTCACATGCCCTTTGTAGAGTAATAAAAAGCTAGGCCCTCAATCCGAGAAGACTTCTTTTAGGATCGTAATGCAGGCTCGGTTTGGGGGTTATAAGAAATGAAGGGATATTTAGGCTTGAAGATTTTCTTTAGTAGGTTGTTTAAACCAAAACCATTTGAGCACACTTTGAAGCACGAGATTGCCCGTGCATTCCTCCCCAGTTTTCCTTTCTTATCCTACTTGTCTTGGTATTGTTGAAGCTTATTTGGACTAAGAAATTCTTTTCAATCAGAAAGGACTTTAATTTGGACGGTAACATAGGCTAGGTTGAGGGGTTTATGAATGAAAGGGGTATAAAGGCTAAAAAATTATCACTTGTAGGGTTTTGAAAGACCAATAATCACCTTTGGTAATTTAACTTCCATTCACTGCTTTCTTCTTTCCTTCATACTCTTACTGTTCTTCTAGACCGCTTTCTATCTTCTAATTTTTTTTCAAGAAATTTGTTACTAAGTCGACTTTTGGAGATGCCAACTTTTTTATTTATATTTTGAGATGACAGCATCTTCTTTTGAAGACCACCATGAACATAATATCTTTTTTACTATAGACGCCTTTAATGCCATAACTTATTGAAACTCACCATTTTCATTGTTGCTCATTATATCTTATTGGAAAACACCCTTTTCATCATTGCTCATTGGTTCCTACTCATGACTTTTGCCTTAACCCAGTGTGGGAAGTGACCATCGGGTCGGTTTTTTGGGAAAATTGTAACCGACTTAAGTGGGCTTTGCAAAGGGATTTTCTTTGTGTATGGTAGCAGAATTGAGGGCCTCTGATCCTTTCAAATTAAATTCTTTAGTCCATAAAGCCTTTGTACAAAATTTAGACAATGTCCCTAGAAGTGATGTGTTTCTGCCAATGAACCACTAGATATTCTATCGAATCAACTACTCTATGCTTACCCCAGTGATGGGGATGGTTACTGGTTTGGGGTTATCTGAAAAAAAATCATGTACGGCTCTAGTGGACTGACCAAAGGATAGTGTTTCTTTGGGATAAATAGAACAATGGCTTCTTATTATTTTGAGGACTCGGCTGCCCCTCGCTTAGCCAGGATATCATGCAAGTGTCGCCTCTTCGATGAACTCCACACCTCTTTGCTGAGACTGTTTTCTTCCTATCTCTCACTCTCTCTTTGTCTCTCAAAGGTTTTAACCCCCTTTTGAATGGATTGCCTATGCTATCCCATTCTTTAAGTCGAGTCATCACTGAATGGGAAGGAATCCTTAAAAGCAATAATTATCCATAAGAGTATGAGACAAAGGGGATAAACTGAAAACTACTTATTTTCATTTAAAAACATGATTACATGGCATGCACTGTTTATTTAAAGAAGATATGTGAAAAATACAAAGATGAAAAGAAAATTGATGAATTTTGTGAAAACCTCCCTTTTCTTGTAGACCTCTTGGTGAGAACCCCTAACAAGGTTTTGAAACTGTGTTGACTTATTTGGTATTTCATTCTCTGGGTATATCACCAAACAACGGAAGACAGATTAACAAATCTTTTGTAGTGTTTATCACACATTTGGAAGTTAGGAGATTCTTTTGTAGCAATGCACGGGTCTAACAGGACTTTGTAAATAGTGAAGCCTTCTTCTACATGGACAGTGATTGTCGCGGTATGGTGTGGAGGTAGTTGGTTAGTGGTAATGTCTTGTAGATGGATGGATGACTTTGCAAATGGTAAGGCCTTCCTTTTCTTGCTCGTTAATGTAGATTCGACCTCTTCCAAAAGTCAGGCTTATCCTTGAAAAAGTTTGAATTAGGCATGATGTTAGAGGGGCTCCATATGCTATTTGACCTGGCAAAAGGAAAGGAAAAATAAAATGCAGTCAGCATATGGAGCTGGAGGTTCTATGCAATGTATATCCTATGGAGGTCCTTTCTTTAAGGGAATCTAGGCATGATGACAAGTCCATTTTGGAGGTGGGGTTTTACCCCTATTATACAATACAATACCTCTTCAGCGTGGGCCGGTTGATATTTTCTTGTTTGGGCAATCCAGCCTCCGTGGACGGAGAGAGATTTGGGTCCCCCTTGAGACATGGTTCTATGCATGCCATGAATCCTTAGGGTTGAAGAACCCTTAGGAGTTTTGGTAAGTTCAATTAACATGAGATTGGATTGCTCCTTTCTCTCTATGGTTGCTTAGATGCATGAGAATAAAATGACTTGAGTTTCTTCGAACTTTTGTCTTGGAATGGATATGGGTGCATGAGCATAATAGAAGTGAACGTGTGAGCAGTATGATGACAATAAGTGCATGGTTTAAAAAAACCTCCTTCTTGTCTTGCTTTTGTCTTCGGTTCTCTTAGTACTTGAAGATGAGGAGGGGGAGGATAGAAGACAAAAAGCGAAAGAGAAGTTAGTGCCTTAATTTAAATTTTTTTATGTAATGCATGTCCTATGGGTGCCCCTACTTGAGATGGAGACTAAGCATGATGTATTGGCTCACTTTTGGAGAGAGGGGTTTTACCCCTGTATAGAGATTCTTTACGGTTAAGCTGGAACAGTCATTCATGCATTCATTCGTGAAAAATAGAGGAGCACATGGAACTTTTTGAGTTTAAATATAAAGGAAATGAAATACATTTTAATAGGGGGAAGGGGGACATTTTCCTTTGAACTTTCACCTATCTACTTTTACAATTGAAATCCTAAACTACTCTTGAGTCTTCAGATTCGCCTTCTTCGAGCTTGATGTTAAGGAGGTCATTGAGGGACCTTGCTTGATTGCTCCTTGTCTTTTTAGCAATCCTATCTCCGTGAGCATAGAGGGATTGGGACCCCTCTTATGGAATAACTTGAAATGCATGCAATGAGTCCTTAGGGTTACATGAGAACCCTTAGGGTTTGGGTAGGTTTAATGCAAGGGAGAGTGACCTTAGTGTCACTCTCGATGAGTTGATCATATGTATGAGAATGTAGTGACTTGAGTTATTTTGGAACTCTTGTCTTGGGATGGAATATTTTATGCTAGAATATGGATGTTAAGAGTATACAAAAAGAGAAAGCAATTGCAAAACTAGTATGGATGCATGAATAGTTAAACATGCATTATAACAACATGAATATAGACAAATATAAATTAAAGTAAAAGCAGTCACTCTTTCCTCGCTGGTTTTGAAATTAGTGCGCGTGTCTTAAATCCGATAGAGGTTCGACTATGCATGGTATCTATATGAACAAAAGGTTGAGGGTTTACTAATGCGTCCTAAAAAGGCTTGGTTTCCAGATCTTCAAACCTAGGCCCACTACCCGAGGTGGTGCCATTATCGATTGGTGATTTGATCGGGCGAATCATCAAGAGGCCGTAGGTGAAAAAACTGACACAATATCTTATCCACAACCAATACGCCATTCCCCTTTCTAACTAGAAAGGACATATCAGGGTAGAGAATGCAAATATGTAGAATGCAAGTGCACGTGCGGTGCATGTGTGATTTTTGAAAATTGAAGGAAAGAGTCCAACAACTCCCATCCATCTTGTCCAATCCATACATTCATTCATATACAGCAGTTAATATAACATGAAAAAAATATGTGAACAATGGTCCACCTACAAAAATAAACATGCAAAAGTTAGTACTTGAATGACAAACTTAATTCAAGATAGAATGAATATGAATAGAGTGCCAACAATGACATCTTTTTTTTTAAAAAAAAAACAACTTAGAAAACTTGATTTTAAAAGTTTGAAGTGGATAGAATTGGATAAGTTAATCAAAGACTCCAAATGGGTGAGGGTGAAGAGACATGATATTGGCCTAACCATCTAAGTGTCCTAAGTGGAGTCACCAGCTGTCGTGCTCCGATTTTTCGCACCCAAAAAAGATAAGTGAGAAAATAATAAAGATTTGAAAATATGGATCATAAAAGTCAATTTAAATGCAACAATTTCCTAAAACAACCCTAACAATTGAAAGACCAGAATCACCTTAGGATCGTGATTTTGAAAACGAGTTTGGAAAAAGAAGATTTAATGCAAGTTTTGAAAATGATTTTTGATACTAGTTTTGAAAACAAGTTTTGGAGAGATGCATGATCATGATATGCACAATGCTAGTTGGGGTCGTGAACATAAAAGGTTAAAGGCTTCACCATATAATCAAGGGGCCGAACCCACGTGGTCTCCAGTTAGATAAAGAGAAAGCCCCCAACACGGTGACTTTCAATAGCCTAATCCTACACATGAACCGGAGAGTCCCTTGTTTCAAATATGCAAGAAAGGGGGGTAGAAGATGGGGATTAAAATAGAAGAAAACTCAAGTGGGTTAGGAGAGAGAAAAGAGAGGGGGGAATTGCGTAAACATAAATAGAAAGCCTACCTTGTGTCTTCTTTGTTTTGCTTGTTTTATTTGCTTTATTTTACTTCGGTCTTCGAGAGCTTACTTTGGCTCGGTCTTTGAGAGCTTCCAAGTTGCAGCACTTCAAGTCTTCAATGGAGGCTTTGGAGGCTTGTATATGAGTGTATATAAGTGTATATGAGCTAGGGTTTAGTGTATGGAGGCTAGGGTTTGGAGAACCTAAAGAAAACTAGGGTTTGAAGGGGCTTCGAGCTCTGTATATCGAAGAGCACAGTTTTTGGACTGAGTTTGTGAACACTTTTTACGCTGAAGGAGGCTCTGTATATATAGACAAAAGACTAAATTGCTGCCTAATGTAATGGCGCTAGGCAAAACTTTACACTGGCACCACTCCTGGCCATTTTTTGGCTTGGCACCACTACTAGTGGGGCTAGCCACTTAGGAAACTTTTAACGTCATAAAGCAACATATCTTTCAAAGATTTGGGCCCCTTGTAGTAGTGGCTACCATGCAATTTTTAGCCTAGCTTCACTAGGAGTGACTCTAGAAAGTCCAGGAATGATTTAAAGGGCCGGGAATGGCCCAAAGGGCCGGAAAGGGACATAAACCCTTAGAATAGTATCTCTACGGTAGTAGAATTGAAAAATAATGACAGGATGTGTTCGAAGGGTTGATCAGGCCATTAGGGGAACAACAGTCAATCAAGCCGAAAGGTTGTCGGGATGGACTTGGAATGTCCCAAAACAAGACTACTGGTTTGATACCCAGGGTCAGCGCGGTTAGAAAAGGTGACCGACCTACCAGGGGTAAAACGGTCATTTTACACCATGTTTGCCGAATTGACTCAGAATGACCCAGAACTGCACCAGAAGGCCGAGGATACTATAAGAAGCATCCTCGAGTGATTACAGGTTTGATACCCAGAGCCGGTGTGGTTCCCAGAGGCACTCAGATGCCCATGGGTAAAATGGTCATTTTGATCGAATGGTCCCAAAATTGGCCTAGAAACGACTAGAAGGCACTTAAACATGCCAGATCGTCTTTGGAATGATCTTGGAAGGGTGCACTTACTATTTTGAGGACTTAGGTACTTTCTTGAAAAACGTGTCGAAAATGGCCCTAAGGATAGTCTGGTTATTTTTCACTAGAGTGGGCTAGCAGGCACTGGTGTTGACTTGAGTTTTGAGTGTTTCCGTCACTCTGAAAGTGGTCCCATGACATAGGGCTTTGTTGGCAATTCCCATTGCTGACCTGTTTATGAGTGTTTCCGTCACTCTGACGATTCGCGATCATTCGAGAGACTGCCTGATCTCGGGAAGCTGCTAAGTGGACTTATCGCCTGAGGAATCAAATTTGTCGAAATGGACATTCTTCATTGGCGGGTTAGCAGGCACCAAAGGTGGACTGTTTTACCATCTCGGAGACTTGTGGTCTCATTCTGGTCAACGGGTTTGAAGGGACTTACTGTTCTGAAGATTTTTCTCAAAAAACGTGCTAGACTAGATGGACTTACCGCTTTGAGGGATCAACTTTCTCAAAAGACATGCCAGACTTTATTTTAACTGGAATTATATTTGAACTGGAATTGGACTAAAATTGGATTTGAACTGGAACTTGATTGGAAAGGGGACTTACCATCTTTGAGAAGACGTGCCCACTGGAATTGGACTAGATAATGCCCTAAAGGCATTTTGGTCATTTTGCCTTTACTTGGGCCTAATGGGCCTGCGAAGCAATCGATTGACTGGATTATGTCTGGAAAATTGGTTTGAACTGGAATGCGTCCATATCGACTTGAATACAAGTCTGGATGGACTGGAGACTGCCGAGCAGGAAAAAATGGGGTGCTTACCTCGATGATGCTGATAACTGCACCATTACCGCCAACTCGCCCAAAGCCCTAGAAGAAACCTGCGCTAAAGCGTACAAAAGAGGGGTGTTTTCACCCACTTTCTTTCTATCCCTATTACTTTCTGTTTATGTCCGCATTTTCATTTTTATAAGAACTCTATGCTTTTCATCTAAAATAATAAAAAGATAGTTTTTCATTCAAATGTTGTTATCTCATATACTTGTGAATGGTAAATGCTTCCAAGATAAAGGGTGCATTCTATCTTGTGGAATATCTTATTTGAAGGGTGTGATAGCATGAGTTAACCACCCGCTAAATGATTAACTTTTCAAAAAGAGAGAGGATAAGGATAAGTGAGAAAATCACCCAAACGCAGCACTTGGAAGATGCCAAAGCTAAGCGATGAGTAGCCAAACTATCAAAAGGAAGAGGAGACATCTTTCATTTTTCCTTAAATATATATATATATATATATTCTCTTTACTTAACCCACTAGTACCTCACAAAAAGCAAAAGATTTCTTGTCAACCCTAATCTAAAACCATCCCCCCACGTTGGGGTAGATAGATAAATGAAGATTCAATAAAGAATGTTGCTTGTCTTCCATTAAGCTGAAGCAATGTGAGGACTCTATAGATCAAGCAATCTAGTTCAAAATGAAGAAGGGCTCTCATTTCATTTCTCATACAGTCAAAAGCAACCATTGTCAAACCCATTGAGCCAATTATACTTCTTTTTAAGAAAATTCCAACCTAGGGATCATCGCCCTCAATAGGTTAGAATGAAACACTCAGAGAAAATCTGAGTGAAAGGAGCTGTAGAAGTACCCACCTCACAAAAAGGAAAAAAGAAGAAAAAGAAGCAAAAAGGGAAACAACGTCAAGGGGCAACTTGTCATACATGAAAAAGAAAAAATAGGCAAGCCACAAGAAAGGTCAACTATTTCATGCCATCTCGAGGAGCATGTGATATTTAGAAGGCAAGAAGGGAAATCTAAAGGTGATCCTTGGCATAAGGAAGCCTAGTAGAAGTAATAGGTTCGAGCCTTTCCCTTTTTTGCAAAAACACAGAACCATGGCCTACATTACAACCTAAATAAAGTCCCCTCTGATTGAAAAGGGATTACTTGATCCAAATGAGCCAAACATGTTGCCAAAGCTAAGAAAGGATGCTAAGGGACAAAGCCCCACTAGAAAACAACCCAAGGATGGTATATTTCTAAACCTTACTAAAAGCAACATCAAATTTGAGCCTGCACATCCATTTGATTCTCAAAACCTCATAACTTAGCCTACATTATGGTCCTAAAGTAAAGACTCCTCAGATTGAAAGACTGGCTACTCATCGCTCTGTCAAAGTTTGGGTAAGTCGTTGCTTAAACCCCCGAGGGTTGAGAGTTCAAGCCAAATGATCCCAAACACTAACCCAGAGTAGAAAGTCGGAGTCAATCTAAAGGATGAGAAATATAAAAATTGCTATCATCTGGTCAAGTTAGGGTTGAGCCAAAGGAGGACCAAACCCCTGAAAAGCAAGGAGTTATCATTTCAAGGATCCAGAGGTTGATGGAGCCCCATCCATTTTATTAACTGGTGTATTCCTCACGTATATGTATTTTTATAAAAAATTTGGCATGAGCTTCACATATATGGGACATAGCTCCTTATTGAAACATAAGTCACCAAAGTAATTCAATATCATATCTAAAACATGTAATAAGCTTACATCATCAATATTATCCCTATTCATGCATCTGCCATATATTTAGCTATCTAAATCATAAACATTCATCTTGTTTAAAGATTACAAATAAAATGAACGATTAAAAGAATTAAAATGCTTGCCCAGGACATGGTGCAGAAGGAAAGTGGGGCCTATGACAAGGGACACCTATCAAAGGTCAAAATCAATGTCAAGGTCAAAATCTTCAAAACCTGGCTCAAGAGGAGGCAACCAACTACTAGAAGCACAAACATCCTACAAGGAAGAAGAACTTGAATCAGCAAAGTGGATAGATAACTAAACAAATCTAGAATAAAAGAGAGAAAGGACAACATACCCGATTACTTCCCAATTGAGCCAATTATGTGGTTAAAGTAGCCACCTTGACCTGGTACTGATCCCTCTCCATCTAGAACCAGTCTCTCTCATTTTGGTACCAGTCTCTCTGATCCTACATGGTAGCCATCCGGCCTGAGGCACATGTCCTCTAGCTCGACGCCACAAGTCAACTACCTCCTAGCCAACGGCGTAACCTCTGACCACCAACTCGAACTGGGGGAAAGCACCTATGGAGTGAGCCCCAAAGTCTGTGGCATAATCAGTCTTTAAAGGAAACAAAAAAGCAACACCCAGTTCATACTCTCAATACGGAATAGGAACTCCCTTGACTAATGCTCCAAACATATACTCAAGTGGATCCCCAACCGATGGGAAGTTCTCATGAAATTGGCGCCAATGCTGGTCTCCCAGATAGGACTCCCATGACTCATTATTGAGAAAAGAAATCCTCGACAGAGACATTGGGACCAAATATCTGACTCAAAATGAACCGATCCAACAAATGGCTGCGAGGTTACATCTTTTGCCTCTATCAACTCTAAGTTTGCCCATATCGTCACGAAGTCAGTGATCTTAGATCGGTGTGCCACCTGATTGCGAGCCCATCTCAAAGCTCGGGGATAAAGGTCAACCTCTACTACCTTTAGACGACGAATCGACAAGTACTCATAGCTCCACCAAACCAGAAAGGGCCAAAAATTGGTCACACTGCCCCAGCGAGAGGAAGTCCAGACCCGGATGGGTCTGAGAAAGCAACCAAAAGAGAAAGACCCCCAATCCAGCTCTAACAAGGCTCCCAGGTCGGCTACCACACTCACCAATTTGAAAGGGATGATTGACTTCTTATTGTTGCAAAAGCGGCTAAAAAAAATGTACAAAATCATTCATAACCTCATAATGTCTCGCCGCTCAGGGGATGGCTTAGCAGAAAAGGTGCTCTCATCCTAACTAACCCAGGACACAGGAAAAGCTGAATGGTCAGGAGGTGGCAAGTCCAATAGAGCACAAGTCTCGGCTCTACTAACTGGCTACAAGGTAATCTAACAGTTGACAAAGGAGAGCCCACTAATAATGGCCTAGTCTAATAGGGTAGGGCCCAGCTCAAAACCCACAAAATGGAAGGTCCCTATCTCACCAAACCACCTCTCAATCAATGCCAATACTAAATGGCGGTTCAGGCAGTTTGCCTATAATCCCATGAATGCGCTAAACCTAATCTCCACTAGAAAGGCATAGTAGGATGGAGCAGCTTATTGCATGGTACTGAAAGCCTAGTGGACGGCCCCTTTAAAAGATGTATGTACTCGGGGAGGGGGCAAGTGCTGTCGAGAGTATACACTGGGATAATGGGCAAGGTCCCCTAATGCAAGAATGTCCGGCACCTCCAGATCCCCCAAATCAGCATTTGATTGCCTCCGCGTAGTAGAGGCTTACCTGTAACCAATCACACGCTCTCCTAGGCCTAGTGCCTCCTCCTCGACATTCATCTCTCCCTCAAAAGCCAGCTCGATAGGAGAAAAAAGGTCAACTGGAGGCATACTTCCCCTCCTGCTTTGACTAGGAGACATCTTGCCAGTTGATCTATGACTACCCTTGGAATGGCTAGAACTAGCAATGGAATCTGTGTGAGACCCCTTCCCGGACCAACGTCTCCTCTCAGAACCATCATCACTCGCATCAGCCATCCTAAAAGTCAAGTCAAGGTAAAGATATCAATATTTGGTATATACAGTTAAAAAATACAAGAGGTATGGAAAAAAAGAGAGCAAAGAAAAGAATGAATGACACAAGTCTCAACTGAGTCTACTCAAATTAACTCGAAAGGTTTCTTAAATTTTTTTCTTCAAAAATTTATCTTCAAAATCAATTCCTAAGGTTCCTTAATGTTTCCTTCCAAAAGCTATTTCAAAAACCAAGACCTAAAGTTATTTTCAAAATCAAATCTTAAAGGTTTCAATCAAAATCCATCTCAAAACTTTTCTAAGCCTCTTCTTCAAAAGGTTTCTATTCCAATCAAGTTTCAAGGTTTTCTAAAACTTTTTACTTCAAAAAGTTTTGTTCAAAATCAATCCTCAAAGATTTTAAAAGTTTCAATCCTCAAAACTCTTCCTTCAAAAGTTTTTATCAATTTCGAAGTTTTCTAATTTTAAAATAAATTTTCAATGGTTTTTAAACTTTTTCATCAAAAGTTTTACTCGAAGTCCATTTTCAAAGGTTTTTCTAAACTTTTCCTTCAAAGAGTTCTATTCTAAGACCCCTGAGTTTCTCAGGGTCTTCTCTGCCAAAAAGGCCCCACTCGCAAAGGTTTTATATCTTTTTCCTTCAAAAAGATTTTATTTAAAAAAATTTCTATCGCTTTTCTTAATTTCAAAATGTTTTGGGAGAATCTCATTTGTAAATGGTCCCGACAACACCCGCAATTTTGCCATAAAGCACAAATCATACACCCCACGGCATCACAATCACATAACGCCAACACACGTAAAACAATCAGTGCACATTCCTAAGATTTTTGACTTTTTAAACACATGTTCTATTTTTAAAAAATTCAAGGGTTTCCAAAATGCTCACAGAATCATTCAAGGATACTTCAAATATTTTCTAAAATATTCTCATGTTTTTTTAAACCCTCAACTCAAATAATTTTGGCAAATTCTCAATTTTTTTCATTTTTCAAGCATTTTTCTATTTTTTTGAAAATCAAAAATTTAAAAAGTTTTCAGAAAATCACAAAACTTCAAATGGTTGTTTAACACATTTTTCTATGGCAATGATGCAAATATCTAATTAGAAAACCCAATACTCAAAGCTGTAGGAGCAAATTTTCAATTCTTGTAGAAACCCTCTTTACATAAACATGAAAAACTATCCAAATTCAGTCAAATGAGCATCAAAACGCAGATATAGCTTCACCAAAGTGTTCAAAGCATATTCAAGTATCAATTTCGACTATCTACATGACTTAAATGGAATTCTACACATCAAAATCAAAACAAAACATAAAAACTCAGCTCTTTGAGTGCTCCGGCGAAATCTTCTTTTCTAGCAACGATTTTGACGATGGTGACTACCTTCAGCAACTCTCCGGGGTCTCCCAAGCTCACTCCTTGCAAAAACTCGAGAAAGGCTCTCAACTCTTTATTTTTTCTCATAAACCTGTAAGCCTCGAACCAGAAGACTTTTTTGTTTTAACTCTCAAGCTTGGCGCCACTAGTAATGGCGCCAAGACATTTTTAAGCTTGGCACCACTCCTAGTGGTGCCACAGTAAAGTTCTGGCCAGTTCGGCCCTTTTTTCCTGCCAAAATTTGATTTCAACTGCCCCGTTGGGCCAATTTTCCATTTTCAAGCTCCAACCTTCAAATTACATCCCTTCGATAGCCTCGCGATTAACATGAGACTCTTACTTTATTATTTTCTGTCTTTAGCAAGAAAAGACAGAAAAATAGAGGCAGTTGTAAGCACTCCATTTTTTTTCACCTAGCACTCTCCACGTCTAACCGGACTCACATTCAAACCGACACAGATACATTCAAGCCCAAACTAATTTTTCAAACTCTATCCAATCAATCAATCGCTTCACGGGCTTGCCAAGCCCAATAGAGGCAAAATGACCAAAATGTCTTTGGAGCATTACTCGGTCCAATTCTAGTTGGCTTGTCCTCCTAAAGACAGTAAGTCCTTATTTTAAACTTAATTCTAGTCTAAACCAATCAAACTCAATCTGGCACGTCTTTCAAGAAATTTGATCCCTCAAATGGTAAGTCCATTCAATTTGGCACGCTTTTTGAGAAAACTCTTTAGACCGATAAGTCCTTTCAAACCTGTCAACCGACACAGAACCTAAGTCCCTGAGATGGTAGAATGGTTCACTTCTGGTGCCTGCTAACCTACCAATATAGAATGTCCATTATCTGGCACGTCCTTTGAGAAAGTTGATCCGTTAGACGATAAGACCATCCAGCAGCTTCTCAAGATCAAGCAGTCTTTGGAATGAACGCACACTATCAGAGTGACAGAAACACTCATAAATATCGCAGCTGTCAGAGTGGCAGAAATACTAGCAAACAGGTCGACATTGAAAATTGTCAACAAAACCCTTACGTCACTAGACCGAACACGCCTCGTGGCCGTGACATGTTTACCAAATGACATGATACCTTTAGAAACTAACTCATCACACATCGTCAGAGTGATGAAAACACTCAAAACTCAGTTCAAAACCAGTGCCTACTAGCCCACTCTGATGAAAAATGACCAAACAGCCCCTTAAGCCCTTCTGGCACGATTCTCAAAAAAGTATCTAAGTCCTCAGAGTGATAAGTCCACCCTTCCAGGATTTTTTCAAAGATAATCTAGCATGTTCAAGTGCCTTCTAGTCATTCCTGGATCAATTCTGAGACCATCCGGTTAAAATGACCATTTTGTCCCTAAGCATCCAATCGCCTCCAAGAACTAAACCGACTCTAGGTATCAAATCAATAACCTGCCGAGGATTCTTCCAATAGTACTCCCGACCTTCGAGTACCTTTCTAGATCATTATGAGTCTATTCCGGCAAGCTTAGAGCAAAATGACTATTTTGGCCCTAGTAGGTCGGTCGCCTTTTATAACCACATCGGCTTTGTGTATCAAACTGAAAACCCATTAGAACACTCTCGATAGCATTCCCAACCTCCAAGCCTCCTCATGGGTTACTACGAGTCCATTCCGGTGTTTTCCCAGTCCAATTGACCATTTTGCCCCTAGTGAGCCGATCAACTTTTTTAAATATTCTAGTATTGGTTCTTAAGTCCATTACCTCCAGGACACTCTTTCAAGGGTTCCTGTCCATCCACAGCATTCCGGATCATTCCCTTACCTTCCGGAGCCACTCCTAGTAAAGCCAAGTAAAAAATTACATGGTAGTCATTAGGACAGGCCCCTAAATCTTTTGCCGTGTGTCACAATGGTCAAAAGATACATTTCTTGCCACGTTAAAAACTTTCCTAAGTGGCTGGTGCCACTAGTAGTGGCGCCAAGCCAATAAATGGCCTGGCACCACTAAAAGTCGTGCCATAGTTAATTTTTTACTAGCTCCACTGTAATAGGCGCTTATTTCTATTTCAATTGTCTACAAATACAGACCCTCCCCTTACGTGAAAAGGGTTTGCAAAATTAGTCTAGAAACTCTGTCTCTCCGAAAACAAAGCTCGAGGCTCCCTAAAACCCTAAATCTCTCAAGCCTCTTCAAACCCTAGCCTCCGTACAATCAAACCCTAGCCTCTATACACCTTATACACTCAAACACAAGCCCCTAAGCATCCATTGAAGACCAAGTGTTGCATCTTCAAAGCTCTCAAAGTTCAAGTCAAGTAAATCAAACAAAACAATCAAGGCAAGAAGAAGACAAGGTTGGTTTTTTATTTACTTTTATGTAATCTCCCACTCTCTTATCTCTTCTAACTCACTTGAATTTTTTTCTATTTTAATCCCTATCTTCTACCACCTCTTCTTGCATGCTTAAAATAGGGACTCCTCGATTCATGTCTAGGAAGGACTGTTGAAGGTCACCATGCGGGGGGCTTTCTTCTAGTTCAACCTTAGATGGGGTGGGTTCGGCCCTTTTGATTATGTGGTGAAGCCTACCGTTGTTTGTTCACAACCCTATTGCCTTGTGGTTACCATGTTCATACATTGCATTCAAAATTACATTCAAAATTGTTTTCAAACTTGCATTGAAGTTCTCTTTCAAAACTTGCATTCGAAACTTTGTTCTTTCAAACTTGTTTTTGAACTCATGCTCCTAGGATGATTCTAACCATTCTATGGTTAGAGTTGTTTTAGGAAGGTGTTATATTTAACATGACCATCAAGGTCCAAATTTTGGGTGTAGACACCCTAAACTATTTTTTATCAAATCCACCATTTTAAGAAAGTGTTACATTCAATGTGATCATTATGGTCCATATTTCAAATCCTAGTTGTTACCAAAATCACAACCTTAGAATGTTTCTAATCTTTTCATGGTTATAATCGTTTTAGGAAAGTGAGATATTCAAGAGAATTGTAAAAATCCATATTCAAATCTCCTTTCAAACAGTTTTGCATAGCTACTTCCTAAAAACTCTTTTCAAAAATCTACTTTCGAAAAACTCTTTGTCTTAAAGTCCAAGTCAAGCCCTATAATCCATGATTAGGAAACCCTAATTCCTTTCTTAAAATCATGGCTTTCTATTTTGTCTCAAATCATTGGTTTCCAAAACTATTTTCTATATCAAATCTTAGATTTCCAAAACCGCTTTTTTCACCAAATCATAGAATTCCAAATTCAAGATTTCTAAAACTAAAGTTTTCCTATCTTAAGTCACATAAAATCTTTTAATGTTGAAAAAAAAATCAAATCATCCATTTTTGAATATACAATCCAATATTCTACTTTAGGAAAGAGAAATCAAATCTTTCCTAATTCCAATCTTTCATAATTTCAAACATTTCCAAATTCTGAGTTTCTAAATTTCAAACTATTAAATCTTTCCTAATTCTAATATTTCCTAATTTCATTATTTCTTAAATTCAAACTTTAAAACATTTCTTAATTTCAAACTTTCAAGTCTTTCTAAATTTTAAATCTCTCTAAGTTCAAATATTTTTAAATTCAAACCTTTCCAAATTTGAATCTTTCCAAAAATCAACTCTTTCTTAAAAAGGCAACTTTCTTAAAATAGAACTTTCCTAATTCAAAACTTTCTTAAAATGAAACTTTCCTAATTCAAAAATTTCCTAAAATGGAACCTTCGTAATTCAAAGTTTTCCTAAATACAAGTTTTTCCAATTCTAAACTTTCCTAATTCTTCCAAATCAAATATTTTCAAATCAAGTCAAATCTTTACAAGTCCTTTCTAAATCAAGGGTTTCTAAAATCAAATCAATTCATTTCCAAATCTTTCCTAAATCCAACTTTCTCAATTCGAAACTTTCTAAAATCAAACTTTTCAAGTCTAAATCGAACCTTCTTATTTCAAGTGCATGTTTTAACACTAGGTTTCAAAGGTCCTAAGATGTTCAAACCCTAGTTCAACCCTAACCCTAGAGTTAGGTAACTTTAACTCTTTTCAAAAACTCTTTTCTAGACCAAGATGGTATTCAAACTTCAATTCAAGTCAAGATGATCTCAAATCTCAACTCAATCTTTCCAAATTAAGTCCAAGTTCTCCTTCAAAGTTCAATATTTTCAAATCAAAATCAATTTCAAATCCTCAAGTTCAATTTCAAATCAAAGTCAATTCCAAGTTCAATTTTGAATCCAAGTCAGTTTTAAATCAAAGTTCAAATTTCAATTTCCAATCTTCTAATCAAAGTTCAAAATCAAACCTTTTCAAGTTAAAATTTTCAAAGACCTCAAAGTGTCTATTTTCAATCGGACCCCGAGTCCAAACTATGACAGACCTTATTCCCAACAAAGGGATACGTAGGCAATCCACATGGGTGCGGTCTCAATCATTTTTAAATTTTCAATTTCCACAACCTTTTTCAAGCTTCAAATCCTCTTCTCAAATCTATTTTCAAAATCAAATTCTTTCTTGCACTTGTATGTCATGCATCATACTAAATGTTTTTTCAAAACTCTTTTCAAAGTGGATATAGTTGGACAATGGATAACCAAATATCCTAAATGAGTGAACCTAGGGTGAATAGATATGTAGGTACCGCAATGGCGGGATAGGGTGATAGCCTAGTGCATCATTCCTATACGTAACCAACCTGCAAACCTAGAATCACTATTTTGAAAAGAGCAAAAATGGAGTTATTAGCAAAAAAGGGCTTAAATCTATTCAAAGGTTGCCAAACAACCTATATTCTTTAACAACTCTTGAGAAAGGTTTTCAAAACCTTTTAAAAAACCCTAAGTTTAATCTTCGGATTGCACTTAGTTTTAGGTGACCTAACTCACCTTAACAAAGTTAGGCGCTGACTCCAAATTTTTTTAAAAACCTTATTCAAATCAATTTCTAGTTCAAACGTAGTCGCACTCACCCCTTTAGGAGGATGAGTTCTAATGAGAGAGTACCGTATTTTTCTCACTTGTGTGTTTTTCCAAGTGCAAAAAATCAAGGCGCGACACCGGCCCACCAAGGGTAAAATGGTTATTTCACATCAAGTTTACTGAAATGGACTCAGAATAGTCTGAAAAAGTACCAGAATGTTCAAAATACTATTAGAAGCATCATCAGAAGGTAACCGGTTTAATACCCAAAGTTGGTGTGATTCTCGAAGGCGATTAGATGCCTAGGGACAAAATGGTTATTTTGACCGGATGCTCTACGAATCGATCTAGAAACGACTGGAATGCACTTGAAGGTGCTAGATGTCGTGCCTCGACTTTTCACACTCGAGAAAACAAATGAGAAAAACACTATACTTTCTCATTAGAACTCATCCTTGTAGAAGAACGAGTGCGACTAGGTTTGAATTAGAAATTGATTTAAATAAGGGCTTTTGGAAAAGATTTGGAGTCACCACCTAACTTTGTTAAGGTGAGTTAGGTCACCTAAAATTAAGTGCAATCTGAAGATTAAACGTAGGGTTTCTAAAAAGGTTTTGAAACACTTCCTCAAGAAAGGGTTTTTTTTTTTTTTTTTTGTGGAGAAAACATGTTGTTTGGCAACCTTTAGAAAGATTTAAACCCTTTTTGAAAATAACTCCATTTTTGGTCTTTCGAAAATAGTGATTCTAGGTTCGGAGGTTGGTTACGTATAGGGAAGATGCACTAGGCTAGAACCTTATCCCGCACTTGCGGTACCTACATGTCTATTCACCCTAAGTTCACTAAGTTAGAATCTTTAATTATTCAATGTCCAATACTACCCACTTTGAAAAGAATTTTAGAAGAAAGATTTGAGATGATGCATGACATGCAAGTGCAAGAAAAATATTTGATTTTGAGAAAAGGAATTGAAATTTTGAAAAAGATTATGGAATTGGAAATTAAAAAAAAGAAGGTTGTGAATTGATAACTTGAAAAAGGTTGTGACCGCACACATAAGGGTTGCCTATGTATCTTTTTGTTGGGAATTAGGTCAGTCATAGTTCGGACTTGGTGTTCAATTGAAAATAGACACTTTGAAGTCTTTGGAAAGTTTGACTTGAAAAGGTTTGATTTTGATCTTTGATTGGAGGATTTGAAATTGAACTTTGAGTTGAAATTGACTTTGATTTGAAATTGAACTCGATGATTTGAATTTGACTTTGATTTGAAATCAAACTTGGAATTGACTTTGATTTGAAATTGAACTTGAGGAGTAGAACTTGGACTTGTTTTGGAAAGATTGAGTTGATCTTTGAAATCAATTTGACTTAATTTGAACTGTGAAAACTATCTTGGTTTAGAAAATTTTTTTAGAAAAGAGTTGAAACTTCCTAACTTTAGGGTTATGTTTAAACTAGGATTTAGACATCTGAGAACCTTGGTAGCCTAGGATTGAAGCATGCACTTGAAATAAGAAGGTTTGATTTAGACTTGAAAAGTTTGATTTTAGAAAGTTTCGAATTAGGAAAGTTGGATTTAAGAAAGATTTGGAAAGGTTTTGATTTGATTTAGAAACACTTGATTTAGAAAAGAATTGTAAATATTTTACTTGATTTAAAAATATTTGATTTGGAAGAATTTGGAAAGTTAGATTTTGGAAAAATTGAACTTAGGAAAACTTCGAATTAGGAAGGTTCCATTTTAGAAAAGTTTTTAAATTAATAAAGTTCCATTTTAAGAAAGTTTTCATATAAGGAAGGTTCCAAATTAGAAAATAGTTGATTTTGGAAATATTTGCATTTGAAAAGTTTTGAATTTAGAAATATCTGAACTTAGAAAGATTTGAAATTTAAAAAGACTTAGAAGTTTGAAATTAAGAAAGCTTTGAGAATTTAGATTTAAGAAAGATTGAAATTAGAGAAGGTTAGAATTAAGAAAGATTTTATCTTTATTTCATAAAGTTGAAGATTGGATTTTATTTTCAAAAATAGATGATTTGATTTTGTTTTCAAAATTGGAAGATTTGATTTGGTTTTCTAAATTAGAAGATTTGATTTGACATGGAATTGGAAAGGTTAAGTTTTGAAAATCTATGATTTGGTGTAGAAAAAGAGTTTTAGAAATTTATGATTTGAGGCAAAATAAAAAGTCATGATTTCAAGAAAGGAACTAGGGTTTCCTATCCATAGATTCTAGGGCTTAACTTGTACTTCAAAACAAAGAGTTTTTGGAAAGTAGATCTTTGAAAAAAGGTTTTAGGAAGTAAATTTGCAAAACTATTTTGAAAGAGGTTTGAATATGGACTTTTGCAAAATCTCTTGAATATCTCACTTTCCTAAAACGATTCTAACCATAGAAAAAATAGAATCATTCTAGGGTTGTAATTTTGACAACAACTAGGATTTGAAATATATACTAATGGAGGTTTTTTCTGGCCGTAGCTTTCCCGTAGGGCTCCCCCTTAGGGGAAGGGCCTCCAACCTCGAAGGATTTTGGCCGTAGCCTTTTACCTCCATCCCACATCGGGTAAGAGTCATATCCCCAACTGCCATATAACCCTTGGGCTATGATGGAGTGAGTAACCCATAGCAATGGGGGAGACGACTCCTACCCGATGTGGGATGGAGGTAAAAGGCTACGGCCAAAATCCTTCGAGATCGGAGGCCAAGGGCTGGCCCAATGCTATGGGTTACTCACTCTATCATAGCCCAAGGGTTATATGGCAGTTAGGGAGACGACTCCTACCCGATGTGGGATGGAGGTAAAAGGCTACGGCCAAAATCCTTCAAGATCAGAGGCCCCTCCCCTAAGAGGGAGGCCCTACGGGGAAGCTACGGCCAAAAAAACCTCTATCATAGAAGGCGCCTTTTTATGATGGAGGTTTTTTTGGCCGTAGCTTCGCCGTAGGGCCTCCCCCTTAGGGGAGGGGCCTCCGATCTCGAAGGATTTTGGCTGTAGCCTTTTACCTCCATCCCATATCGGGTAGGAGTCGTCTCCCCCAATGCCATATAACCCTTGGGCTATGATGGAGTGAGTAGCCCATAGTAAGGGGACAGACTAAGGGCTAGCCCAATGCTATGGGTTACTCACTCTATCATAGCCCAAGGGTTATATGGCAGTGGGGGAGATGACTCCTACCCGATGTGGGATGGAGGTAAAAGGCTACAGCCAAAATCCTTCGAGATCGGAGGCCCCTTCCCTAAGGGGGAGGCCTTACGGGGAAGCTACGGCCAAAAAAACCTCCATCATAAAAGGGTTGTCCCCTTACTATGGGCTACTCACTCCATCATAGCCTAAGGGTTCTATGGCAGTGGGAGAGACGACTCCTACCCAATGTGGGATAGAGGTAAAAGGCTACGACCAAAATCCTTCGAGATCGGAGGCCCCTACCCTAAGGGGGAGGCCCTACGGGGAAGATATGGCTAAAAAAACCTCCATCATATACCATAATGATCAAATTGAATATAACATTTTTCTAAAATAACCCTAACCATGGAATGGCTAGAATCATCTTAAGATTGTGGTTTTGATAAAAATAATTTGGGGTTTACACCAAAAATTTGAATCTTAATGGTCACATTAAATGTAACACTTTTTTAAAATAACCCTAACCATGGAATGGCTAGAATCATCATAGGAGTGTGATTTTGAAAACAAGCTTAAAAGAAAGAAGTTTTGAGTGCAAGTTTTGAAAGAGAACTTTGATGCAAGTTTGAAAACAACTTTGAACGCAACATTGAAGATAATGTATGAACATGATAACCACAATGTAATAGGGTTATCAACATACAAGGTTAGACTTCACCACATAATCAAGGGGGCCAAACCCACACCATCGCAAGTTAAACTAGAAGAAGCCCCCAACAAGGTGACCTTCAATAGTCCTTCCTAGGCATGAATCGGGGAGTCCCTTGTTTCAAGCATGCAAGAAGAGGAGGTAGAAAATGGGAATTAAAATAGAAAAAAACCCAAGTGGGTTAGGAGAGAGAAGAGAGAGGGGGATTACGTAAAAGTAAATAGTAAACCAACCTCGTATTCTTCTTGCTTTGATTGCTTTACTTGACTTGAACTTTGAATGTTTTTAAAATGCAACACTTGATCTTCAATAGATGCTTGGAGGCCTGTGTTTGAGTGTATAAGGAGTATGGAGGCTAGGGTTTGAGTGTATGGAGGCTAGGGTTTGAGTATATGGAGGCTAGAGAGAATTACGGTTTTGGGAAACTTTAAGCTCTTTTTTCAGAGAGGTAAAGTTTCTAGACTAGTTTGCAGACCCTTTTTACGCAAGAGAAGGGTCTGTATTTATAGGCAATTAAAACAGGAACTAGTGCCTATTGTAGTGGCGCCAGCCACTTGGGAAAGTTATAAGGTGGCAACAAACGTATCTTTTGACCTTTGTGATGTAAGGCAAAAGATTTAGGCGCTTGTCCTAGTGGCTACCATACAATTTTTAGCTTGACTCTACTAAGAGTGACTCTAGAAGGTTCAGGAATGATCCAGAAAGCCGGGGATGGATAGGAACCCTTCAAAGAGTGTCTCGGAGGTAACGGACTTAAGAAATAATGTTAGAAAATTTGGAAAGGTTGACTGGCCCACTAGGGGTAAAACGGTCATTTAAACCAAGAAAACTCCAAAATAAACCTGGAGTGACCCATGAGAAGGCCTAAAGGTTGGCAACAATATTGAGAGTGTTTCAAGGGGTTTCTGGTTTGATACACAAAGCCGGTGTTGTTGAAAAAGGTGATTGGCTCACTAAAGGCAAAATAGTCATTTTGCACTAGGCTTGCCGGAATTGACTCAGAATGATCCGAAAAGGTGTTGGAAGGTCAGGAATACTATTAGAAGCATCCTCAGGAGGTTACAGGTTTGATACCCTGAGCCGGTGTGGTTACTAGAGGTTATTGGATACCTAGTGACAAAATAGTCATTTTGATCGGATGGTCTCAGAATTAATCCAGACTAACTAGAAGGCATTTGAACATGTCGGATTTTCTTTGGCACAATCTTGGAAGGGTGGACTTATCACTTTGAGGACTTAAGTACTTTCTCGAGAAACATGCCGGAAGGGCCTAAGGTAGTTTGGTCATTTTTCACC
Source organism: Euryodendron excelsum (assembly GCA_033060915.1). Lineage (NCBI taxonomy): Eukaryota > Viridiplantae > Streptophyta > Magnoliopsida > Ericales > Pentaphylacaceae > Euryodendron > Euryodendron excelsum. The sequence continues at coordinate 13,044,830 of CM065394.1, read as the reverse complement.
GTAGTGGGCTAGTAGGCACTGGTGTTGATCTTAGTTTTAAGTGTTTTTGTCAATGTGATGGTGTGACGAGTTGATATCCCAAGGTATCTCATCCTTCGGTAAGCGTGCCATGTGCTACGTCCAAGATGTCCTTGGGTAAACGTGCCACGGTCCTATGACATAGGGGTTTTGTTGGCCATTCCCAATGTCGACCGGTTTGCGAGTGTTTTTGTTACTCTGACAGTTGTGATGTTTGTGAGTGTTTCCATCACTCTAATAGTGTGCGTTCATTCCAAAGACTGCCTGATCTCGAGAAGATGTTGGATGGTCTTATCATTTGAGGGATTAACTTTCTCGAAAGACGTACTGGATAATAGACATTCTATATTAGCGGGGCTAGCAGGTGCCAGAAGTGAGCTATTCTAACATCTCGAGAACTTGAGTTCCATCCTTTTCGATGGGTTTGAAGGGACTTAGCGTTCTAAGGAGTTTTCTTAAAAAACGTGCCAGACTAGATGGACTTACCACTTGAGGGATCAACTTTCTTCAAAGACGTGCCAAATTAAGTTTTGACTGGTCTGGATTGGAATTGGAATTGAGATTGAAATAGGGATTTATCATTTTTAGGAAGACATGCCAACTGGAATTGGACAGAGCAATGCCCCAAGGGTATTTTGGTCATTTTACCTCTATATGGCCCGGCGGGCCTGCGAAGCGGTTGTTTGACTGGATTGAGTCTGGAAAGCTAGTTCGAGCTTAAATGTGTCTGTGTCGGTTTAAATGTGAGTCCGATAGGAGCAGAGATTGCTGAGCGGGCAAAAATGGGGTGCTTCTACTAGATTATCCTTGGGACAATCTTTGAAGGGTGGACTCATTGCTCTGAGGACTTAGGTACTTTCTTAAGAAATGCATTGGTGGGGCCCAATGGGCAGTTTGGTCATTTTTCACTGAAGTGGCTAGTAGGCATTGGTGTTGACCTCAGCTTTAAGTGTCTCTATCACTCTGATGGTGTGTGACAAGTTGGTTTCCAAAGGTATCCCGTCCTTCGATAAACATGCCGCAGCCAAGAGGTATGTTAGGTCCCATGACATAGGGGGTTTGTTAGCATTCCCAATGTCGACCTATTTGCAAGTGTTTCTGTCACTCTAACGGTTGCAATGTTTGTGAGTGTTTCCATCACTTTGATGCTGTGCATTCATTTCAGAGACTGCCTAATCTTGAGAAGCTACTAGATGGTCATATCGCCTCAGGGCCTTAAGTACTTTCTCAATTGGCGTGCCGAACAGCAGACATTATATGTTGGTGGGCTAGTAGGTGCCATAAGTGAACCGCTATACCATCTCAAGAATTTGGGTTCCGTCTTGGTCAACGAGTGTGAAGGGACTTATCATTCTGAAGGGTTTTATGTTTTCTCAATAAACCTGCCATGCTAGATGGACTTGCCGTTTGAAGGATCAACTTTTTCAAAAGACGTGCCAAATTGAGTTTGACTGGTCTGGACTAGAATTGGAACTGGAATTGAGATTGAGGTACGGACTTACGATCTTTTAGAAAATGTGCCAACTGGAATCGAATCGAGTAATGCCTCGTGGGCATTTTAATTTTAATTCTATTACACCTAGCAGGCCTGCAAAGCAGTTGATTAACTAGATTGAGTTTGGAAAGCTGGTTTGGGCTTAAATGTGTTTATGTCGGTTTGAATGTGAGTCCAATCAAGTTAGAGAGTGCTGAGCAGGCAAAACTGGGATGCTTACAGCTACCCCTCTTTTTCTTTATTTGCTTATTGAAAGCAAAAAACAATAAAGTAAGGGTGTCATATTGACCGCGAGACAATCAAAAGGATTTGAATTGGAAGGTTTCAAAGATGGGAGCTTGAATATTGAAAAGGGTATTTGAAATTGAATTTTAGCAAGCAAAAAGGCAAATTTGCCCAGAACTGGACTTTGGCGCAACTCCTAATGGTGCCAGGCTTAATATTGCCTCAGTAGCGCCAGGCCTAAGGATTAAAGAACTAATTAGCTCCTCATTCGTGGCTTACGGGTTTGGTCAAATTTTTGGATTTTGAGAGCTTTTCTTGGAGTTTTTACAAGGAAGAACTCTTGGACATTGAAGGAGTGAGTTTGAGAGACACCGGAGAGTTACCGTAAGTGATTACCGTTGCCGGATTTACTGCTAGAGAAAAAGATTTCGCCAGAGAACTCCAAAAGGTGAGCTTTTTGTTTTGTGTTGATCTTGATGTATAGAATTCCGTTTGAGTCGTGTGAATAGTTGAAATCTATGTTTTAATGTGCTTTGAACACTCTGGTAGTACTGTTTCTATGTTTTGATACCCATTTGACAAGAATTGAGAATTTACTCCTATAGCTTTAAGTATTGCATTTTCTTCCTAGAGTTTTGCACAGTGTATCTTAGAGAAATGTTTTGAACAACTGTGGAAAGTTTCATAATTTTTTGAAAACTTTTAAAATTTTTCTTTTTTGAAAAATAGGAAAAATACTTGAAAAATAGGAAAAATGGAAAAATTGATTGAATTGTTCATGTTATGTATTAAAAAAATATGAGAATATTTTAGAAAATATTTGAAGTATCTTTGGCTGATGTTGCAAGCATTTTGAAAATCCTTGAATTTTTGAAAAATAGAAACATTTGTTGGAAAATTCATAAACCTTGGGAACGTGCACATATTGTTTTATTTTCGTCTGTATCATGTGCTTGTAATCCCATAGGATGCACGGCCTGTGTTCTATTGCAGAGTTTTGGGCATTGTAGAGAACATTTACAAACTGGACACTTTCAAAAATTTTCAAAATGGAAAAAGTAATAAATTTTTGAAATAAAATCTTTTTAAAGGAAAAATAGATAAAACCTTTGAGGATGGGGTCTTTTTAGCAGAGAAGTCCTTGAGAAATTCGATGGGACTCGGAATAAAACATTTTGAAGGGAAAGTTCAAAAAAACTTTTGAAATGGATTTTGCCTAAAACTTTGAAAGTTGATTTCGAAATTAACTTTGGATTTTGATTTTGAACTAAACTTTTGAAGGAAAAAGCTTAAAAACCTTTAGAAATTGATTTTGAAATAGAATTTTGAAATAAGAAGTTTAGAAAACGCAAAAGCTGAGAACTATGATAAAGTAGACTATACTAGAGGTAAGAGAACGGAATGTGCATCGTTCTTTCCTTTCCTTACTTTTCTTTTTCTGTACCTTTTTTCTTTTGAGCTGTATATATTGTATATTGATATCTTTACCTTGATTTGATTTTCAAGATGGCTGACGTGGGTGATGATAGTTCTAAGAGGAGACACCGGTCCAAGAAGGGAGCTCGTACTAACTCGGGCGCCAGTTCTAGTCGTTCCCAAGGTAGCCGTAGGTCCGTTGGTAGGACCTCTTTTGCTAGGGGCGGGAGTGACTCCAGTTATCTTTTTCCTCCAGTAGAGCCCCCTTTTAAGGAGGAGATGGGTGGAGAGGATAAGGCACCGGGATTTGGAGACCCTACAATTAGCTACAAGAGGGCTTCTTCTAGGAGGAGAAAGACAAATGCAGACCTAGGGGACTTGGAGGTGCCCAATATTCCCCCATTGGGAGATCTGACTCATCACCCTAGGGTTCATTCCTGACAAAATTTGCCCCCTCCCAAGGTACATACATTAATTAGAGGGGCCATTCATCAAGTATTCAGTACCATGCAGCGACCTGCACCATCCTACCGTGCCTTTATTGCAGAGATCGGGTTCGAGGCCTTCATGGGATTAAAAAAAAAAGGGTCTAAACTAACAGTTAGTGTTGGCCTTGATAGAGAGATGGTTCGGCGAGACAGGGACCTTTCACGTTACGGATTTCAAGTTGGGTCCAACTCCATTAGACTGGGCTACCATTATTGAGCTTTCTTTTGTTGGTCGTCTGATCAATTTGCAACCAGTTAGTAAAGCCGATGCTTGTACTTTGTTGGCCCTACCGCCTCCTGAGTGCTCTGTTTTTCCAGTGTCTTGGATTAGTCAGAACGAGCGCACCTTTTACGCCACCCGCTTCGGGGCTTGATCTATAGGTGCCTTTACCCAGTTCCAAGTAGTGGTTAAAGGCTACGTCATGGGCTAGGAGGTGGTGGATTTGTGGCGTCGGGCTGAGGAATTTGTGCCCTAGGCCGAGTTTGCTATTATGAAAGATCAAAGAGACTGGTACCAGACTGAAAGAGATCAATTCTAGATGGAGAGGGACCAATACTAGGCTAACGTACCCACTTTAACTGCACGGTTGGCTCAGATGGGAGGTGGGGGGTATATTTGCTTTTTCTTTTTTATTCTGGCTTTGTTTAGTTATCTATTTGCATTATTGATTCCAATTCTTCTTCTTTGTCGGATATTGGTGCTTCTAATGGTCGGTCGCCTCCTCTTGAGCTGAGCTTTGCAGACTACGATCTAAACATTGACTTTGACTCCTGATGGGTGCCCTTTGTCATGGGCCTAGCTCTTCTTTCGCCATCTATAATATTTATACATTAGAGTTTGTCAGGCAGTTTATTTGTAATCTTCAAATAAGATGGATATTTATGATTTAGAGAACCAGATGTATGTATAAATGTATGAGCAGGGGTAGACGTTAACATTATCATGATGTTGATGATGCATGTCTATTATAAGTTTGGATATGGTATTGAATTGCATTGGTGACTTCTATTTTTATAAGGAGCTATGCCTTATGTATGCGAAGCTCATGCCAAACTTTTTATAAAAATGGAGGCACATGTTAACAATGCACTGGTTAACATATAATAGAATGATAACATTTTGTACCTTTCTCATTCTTCGGGTCGACTCTAATTTCCTACTTAGGTCGATGTCTGGAATTATTTGGCTTGAACTCTCAATCCTCGGGGGCTTAGGTAGTGACTTACACAAATTTTCTCAAAGGGATGAGTAGCCAATCTTTCAATCTAAAGAGGCTTTGCTTCAACATCATAATATAGGCTAAGTTATAGGGTTTTGAAAATCAAGTGCGATACGCAGGCTCAAATTTATTGCTATTTTTGGTAGGGTTTATATCCGTACCATCCTTAGCAGGTCCTCTAGTGCAATTTCGCCCCTTAGTATCTGTCTTTTGCCTTGGTGACGCGTTCGGCTCATATAAACCAAGCAATGCCTTTTCAATCAGAGATGACTTTAAGAGGATTGTAATGTGGGCCATAGTTTTAGGTTTTTTCAAGACAAAGGGAAAGGCTCAAGCCTATTACTTCTAATGGGTTTTCCTTATTACTTAGGATCACCTTTAAAGTTTCAATCAATTAACGCTTGCCTTTCCTTTTTACCTTGGTGACTCTATTTTTGTGTTATTACAAGCATATTTTTTTTAGGCAGATATGCCTACAATCCCTCTTGCTTGAATATATTATTTTCTTAGTGCTTTATTCTGATCCATTGTGGGCGGTGATCACTAAGTTAGGGCTTTCTTGAGAAGGAACGTAACTAACAAAGGTTGCTTTTTAACTATATGATAAATAAAATGAGGACCCCTCTTCATTTTGAACTGGATCTTAATCCCTAGAGCCTTTACATTGCTTTGGCTTGATGAAGGAGAAAGGACTTTCTTTGCCGAGTTTTCTGTTATTTGTTTGCCCTAGTGTGGGGGAATGTTTTCGGATCAGGGTTGACAAGGAATCTTTTGCTTTCTGTATGGCTCTAGTGGGCAGAGCAAAGGGAAATATATTTTTTTTTATTCCATGGAGATTTGAAAGATGGCTCCTTTTCCATCTGATAATCTAGCTACCCATCGATTCGCTTTGGTGTCTTGTAAGTGTTGCTTTTTGGGTGATTTTCTCAGTCACTCACATTTTTCCTCTTTTTGGAAATTTGACCATTTAGTGAGTGGTTAACTTATGCTATCACACCCTTCAAGTTAAGTCCTCCACAAGATAGAGAGCATCCCCCCTTTTTTTTAAAAAAAAAACATTCACCATTCACAAGAGTATAAGATAACAACCTTTGAATGAAAAGCTATCACTTTATTACTTCAAATTTGAAAATCTCCCCTTTACTGCATGAGATTTTTATTGAAATGAAAATGTAGACATGAATTTAAAGATAGAAAAATAGAGCGATAGAAAGAAAGAGGTTGAAAAACATCCCTCTCATGTATGCTTTTAGGGGAACCCTTTTAGTAGTGTTTTGGAATGATGCCCACATCTTTAGTGCTTCATCTATCATTTACAGCATGGGACCAAGTAAGGCAGGTGAGCGCTTCATTTAAGGCTCTTAGTGAGTTGACAGTGATGATGCAATTATCAGCCTTATTGACTTTCTTGTTTTTCTGCATTGCCTCCTCAATTTCTTTGGTAAACAGATTGTTTAGCTTGTTTCTTTCTAGCTCAAATGGCTCTGCCGGAACTTTCAGCTCGTTAAGGCCCCTGCCCATGTCTTCATAGTTGAGTTCAATTATGGGCCAAAGGTTCTTTGATAGGTTGTGTTTGGCCATGGCATACTTAGTGTGCAAGAATTCATCTCCCTAACTGTCAATGATCATGTTTTTGGTGAGGATCTCCTCTATGGGTAGGGACTCTTCAACTGACCAGTCAGAGGGGTCGTGTACTTCATTTGGATTGTAGAGACAAATCGGGCATGACAAAATTTCCTCGTCCTAGTTGCTTTCTTCATCAATTTTCCAACCCTTATCAGAATAATCCTCGACCATGATCTCCTCTAGTTCACCCACCTCTTCTATTTCCTCTAGTATCAAAGTTGACATTGTGATCTAATAAGGGGTTTGTGGTCACATTTGGAGTAGGAGTTGGGTTCACCGGTTGTATGTCGATGGTCTTGTTATCTATCAAGTCTTAAATTTTGTGCTTGAGGGAGAAGTAACTTTCAGTGTCATGCCTTTGGCCACCCAAATGGTATTTGGAAGTGAGGGCTTGGTAATGGCTAGGGCGGTATGGGCTTTAGTATGTTGTTCTTTAAGAGGTTATGGTAGGCTTCTGTTTGGGTGCAGGCTAGGATATCAAAGGTATAGATGCGTTGGGCCGGCCTATTAAAATTGGGTCGTGCCCTAACAAGGACAAAGTTAGGCATTTGAGTGGGCATGGTTATGATGGGTATAGGTAGTATAGAATATGACTGTGGTGATGGATGGTATTGTGGTGGTTAAATAGGCAAGATGGCTGACACTTTGCTCTCCTTCTTGAGTACCCCCCTTGTAGTGGCCCTCTTTCTAGTTATATTGGTAGAGTTTTTTCTAGTCTTTGCATAGGGGTCTGTGATCCTTCCCGTCTCGAGACCATTTCCTATCATGTCCCCTTGTATGATAAGCTCAGAGAAGCTTTTTCCCGCACTTGTGCATAACTTTTCATAGTTTATGCTTTGGAAAGTATGCACGAACAGTTACATATACTCCTTCTACTCTAAAGGAGGGTTGACTTGTGTTGCTACTTCTCCCAACGTAAGGGCATATCTTTTGAAACTTTTTTTTTTATCTCCTTTGCTCATTGACATTAAGGACTAACAGTCGGAAGTTACAACTATGTTGTGGTGGTATTAGGCCTTAAATGTTTCCTTTTTAGGAAGACTTGATTTTGAAAATATTTCTTTTTTAGGACGATTGGTTTTGAAAATGTTTCCTTTTCAAGAAGATTTGATTTGGAAATGCTTCCTTTTCAGGAACGTTGGATTTGAAAATGTTTCTTTTTCGGGAAGATTCGATTTAGAAATGTTTCCTTTTCAGGAAGATTTGATTCAAAAATGTTGATTTGATTTGATTTTGAAAAAGGCAAGTTTGCATTGTTTCCAAAATGGAAGGAGTTGATTTTGGTTTTAAATTTGGAAGGTTTAAAAAAGGAGCGATTTGAAGGACTTGAAATAGAAGGTTTTGATTTGATCGATTTAAAAAGGAAAGTTTGAAAAAGGAAAGTTTTGATTGATTTAGAAATTGAGAATTTTGAGGGTTTGAAAAAGGTATGATTTTCGCTTGAAAAAGGAAAGTTTTTGAGAGGAAAAAACTTGAATTTTCCTAGGATTGGACTGCTAAGGTTTAACAAATGCGAGTTTTGTAAATGGTTTGAAAACTGAGTCTTTTGAAAACATGTTTTAGAGCCCAAAACCCTAACTTGGATTTTAGACATCCAAATGAATATCGCACTTTGCCTAAAGCCATTCTAGCCATTAAAAGGCTAACATCGCTTTAGGCTTGTGGCTTTGGAAAATAATAAAGGCACGAGGCAAAAAATATAGACCTTTTGAGTCTTTTTTAATGTCACACTTTTCTCAAAACAACACTAATCATGAAAGACTAGGATTACTCCGAGACTGTGTTTTTTAAAAGAAGCAAATGTAGGCTAACGGGAGCCACTTAAAAATGTCACACTTTTCTAGGAGAACCCTAACTATAAAATGGTTAGGATCCACCTATAATTGTGGCTTTGAGAAAGCTACTCTGAAAATAGTTTTAAAGGGTAGAGAAATGACATAAATGCAAATATATGACGATGATAATAACGGTATGAAACATACAAGGTTAGTTATCACCATATTGCAAGAGGGCCTTAAGGTCATGCTGTGAAACAAGTGAAGGCTAAGAAGAGAGTATTGATCGGTAATCTCCTCTTGCTCACTCTCGACATGGACTTAACGTCCTCTTGTTCCAAGCATACCGTCGCGCCCAGATTTTTCGCACTCGAGGAATACTCACACAAGCGGGAAAAATACTGTACTCTCTCATTAGAACTCACCCTTCTAGAAGAATGAGTGCGACTAGGTTTGAAATTGAAAATAGATTTAAATAAAGGGCTTTTGGAGAAGATTTGGAGTCACCACCTAACTTGATTAAGGTGAGTTAGGTCACCTCAAAACTAAGCATAATCCAAAGACTACACTTAGGGCTTTTGAAAACGATTTTAAAAATATCTCCTCAAGAGAGGGTTTTTAAGAAAAATAGGTTGTTTGGCAACCTTTGGAAAACATTTAGCCCTTTTTTTGAAAAATAACTCCTTTTGGTCTTTAAAATCAGTGATCTAGGTTCGAAGGTTGGTTACGTGTAGGAAAGATGCACTAAGCCATCACCCGACCCAGCTCTCTCGGTACCTACATGTCAATCTACCCTAGATTCACCTATGAGAGTCTTCAACGAACTAATGTTCAATCCCATCCACTTTGAAAAGGAATGTTTGAAAAGAAACTAACATGATGCATGATATGCAAGTACAATAAAAGAGAGTTGACTTAGAAAATAGATTTAAAAAGAGATTTCATTTGATTTGAAAAGAAAGAGATAGAAGCTTGAATTTGAAGATTGAAATTGAATTTGAAAATTGAAATTGAAGATTGAAAATAGGAATATATCATAGAATTAAAAACTTGACGAAAATTGTAGGATTGGAGATTGGAAAGAAATTGTAGAAATAGAATTTTGAAAAATGTTATGGAATTGGAAATTTGAAAAATGTGGAGACCGTACCCATGAGGGTTGCCTACGTATTCTTTTAGAGGAATCAGGTCAGTTGTAGTTCAGACAAGAGTCTGATTAAAAATAAAATATTTGATTTGAAAAAGTAGTTGAAATGGAATTTGGATTTGATTTGAATTTAGAATAGATGATTGGAAATTGAAAGTGTTTTGGAAAGATTGAGGTTTAAGAAACTAAGACTTAGGGAAGATGACTTAGGAAAGATTTGACTCGATTTGGAAGGTTTAGGAGATTAGGAACGGTTGGATTTAGGAAATGTTTGAATTAGGAAAGGTTCAAATTAGGAAAGTGTCATTTTAGGAAAGCTTTGATTTGAAAAGTTTTGGAATTAGGAAAGTTTCAACTTACGAAAGTTTTGACTTTAGGAAAGTTTCGACTTAGGAAAATTTGGACTTAAGAAAGTTTCATTTTAAAAAAGGTTTTGAAAATAGGAAAGTGTTGAATTTAGAAATGTTTTGAATTAGGAAAAGTTTTGTTTAACAAAGGTTTAGAATTTGGAAAGATTTTAAATTAGAAAAGATTTAGAAAATGTTTGAATTAAGAAAGTTTCAACTTAAGAAAGTTTTGAATGAAGAAAGTTTTGAGTTTAGAAAGCTTTGGATTAGGAAAGATTTAAAGTTTAGGAAAGTTTAAGATTGAGTTCAGAAAAGATTTGAAAACTTGGATTTGAAAAGTTAAGATTTGGAAAGGGGTAAAGTTAGGAAATGGTTGAATTAAGAAAAATTTGAAAGCTTAATGTTTAAGGAAAGATTTGGAAATTTTAGGAAACTTATGGTTTGGAAGGGTAGAAAATTAGGAGAGAGTTGAATTAGGAAATATTTAGATTTTGAGTTTTAAAATTTATGAAAGATTTTTATGTTCAAGTTAAGATTTAGGAAAGTAGAAGATTAGGAAAGAGTTGGATTAGGAAGGGAATGGATTTTCTTCGTAAAAGAAAAGGTTTGATTTTATTTCAAAAAACGGAGGATTGGATCTAGTTTCCTAAACGGGAAGATTGGATTTGGTTTCCTAAAGGAAATATGGGATTTGGCTTCCTAAAGGAAAGATAAGATTTGGTTTCGTAAAAGTAAGATTGGAATTGACAGGGATTTGGAAAGGGAGGTTTTAGAAACCCTAGATTTGGAAGGCTATAGTTTTGACGTAGAAAAGAGGTTTTGGAAATATGTATAGTTTTGATGTAGAAAACAAGAGGTTTTGGAAATATGTATAGTTTTGATGTAGAAAACAAGAGGTTTTGGAAACTTAGGTTTGGGGCAAAGTTTGAAAACCATGTTTTTGGGAATAAAATTAGGGCTTCTTAATGGTTAGCTCCAGGGCTTGACTTGGGCTCTAAGGAAAGAGTTTTTGAAAAGTGGGTTTTTGAAAACGAAGGTTTTTAGAAGGGAATCCTAGAGAGGAGATTTTGGAAAGTGTATTTTTGGAAACGAAGATTTTAGAAGGAAAATCCTAGAGGGGAGTTTCTAGAATGAAGATTTTGGAAAGAGAGTTTTTTAGAAAGATTTTTGGAAGGAGATTGTTGGAGAGAATTTTTAGGAAAGTGAATTTAGGGAGTGTTTTTAGAAAGTGAATTTTGAGGAGAGGATTTAGGAAAGGAGTTGAAAAAGAGAGTTTTGAAAAATAGATTTTTGAAGGGAGTTTTTGAAAACAACTTTGGAAATGAGAGTTTTAGGGAAGCATGTTGAAAAAGAGATTTTTTAGGAAGAGAGACTTATGAAAAAAAAAAAGTTTTTAGAAGGTATAAAAATGTCACACTTTCCTAAAGCGATTCTAACCATAAGAGGGCTAGAACCACTTTAGGAAAGTGGTTTTAAAAATAACAAAGGTTTGAAAATATGGACCGTGAAAGTCACTTTAAATGTAACACTTTCCTAAAGCAATCCTAGCCATGTAAAAGCTATAATCACCCTAGGATTGTGATTTTAAAAACATGTTTTGAAAAAGAGATTTTGATGCAATTTTAAAAACAAGTTTAATGCAAATTTTAAAAACGAGTTTGAAAACGATTTTTGGAAGATGCAAGATCATGGTATGCACGATGCAAGTTTGGCGTCGTGAACATACAAGATTAAGGCTTCACCACATAATCAAGGGAGCCGAACCCACGTGGTCTCCGGTTAGTCTAAAGAAAAGCCTCCGACACGGTGACCCTCCGATAGTCTAATCCTACACATGGACCGGGAATCCCCTTGTTTCAAGCATGTAAAGAAAGGGGGGAAAAGAGATGGGGGATTAAAATAGAGAAAACCTAAGTGGGTTAGGAGAGAGAAGAGAGAGGGGGGAGTGTAGAAATTTAAATAGAAAACCTACCTTGTATCTTATTTATTTTGCGTGCCTTGCTTTCTTCGGTCTTCGCTTCACTTTGGTCTTGATCTTCGAGGGCTTGTCTTTAATCTTCGAGGCTTTGGTTTGCAGCTCTTCAAGTTTTAAAAGGAGAGTTGGAGGCTAGTGTATAAGTGTATAGGGAAGTGTATGAGTGTAGATGAGGTTAGGGTTTGTGTATGGTGGCTAGGGTTTGAAAAACCTAAGAAAGCTAGGGTTTAGGGAGTGCACGAGCCTTTTATATCGAAATATATGATTTTTAGACTGAGTTTGTGGACCTCTTTCACGCTGGAAGAGGCTCTGTATTTATAGAGAGAGGAATGCACTGGTGCTTGTTACAGTGGCGCCAGGCCAAACATTACACTGGCGCCAGGCCATTTTCTGGCTTGGCGTCACTACTAGTGGCGCTAGCCATTTAGGAAATGTTTAAGGTCGGCAAGCAACGTATTTTTTAATAGATTTGGGCGCCTGTACTAGTGACTACCATGCAATTTTCAGCCTGGCATCACTAGGAGTGACTCCGGAAAGTCCGGAAAGGAGTTTGGGAGACCGGGAATGACCCGGAAGGTTGGAAAAGAGCAAGAACACTTAAAATAGTGTCCCAGAGGTATTTGACTTGAAAAATGAGGACAAGATGTGTTGGAAGGGTTGATCGGGCTTTTAAGGGCAAAACGGTCAATCGGGTCGGAAAGCTACCGGAACGAACTCAGAGGGTCCTGGAAGAAGACTTGAGATTTGGAAACATTATTCAGAATGTTCCCAAAGGTTTCCGTTTTGATTCCCAGAGCCGGTGTGGTCGGAAAAGAAAACCGGCCCACTAGAGGCAAAATGGTCATTTTGTACCAGGTTTGCCGGAACTGACTTGGAATGATCCAGAAAGATAAAGGGAGGTTGAGAACACTATAAAAAGTAGTCTCAAAAGGTTACCGATTTGATACCCAGAGCTGGTGTGGTTCCCGGGGCGTTCAGATGCCTAGGGGCAAAATGGTCATCTTAACTGAAAAGTCTCGAAAAAGCACTAGAGGGCAGTTTGGTCATTTCACACCGAAGTAGGCTAGTAGGCACCGGTTTTGACCTAGGTTTTGAGTGTTTCCGCCACTCTGACGACGGTCGTCGTGACACAGGGGTTTGTTGGCAATTCCCTATATCGACCTGTTTGCGAGTATTTTCGCTACTCTGACGGCTACGATGTTTGCGAGTATTTCCGCCACTTTGATGGTTCGCGATCATTCCTGAGAATTCCTGATCTCGGGAAGCTGCTAAAGGGGACTTAGCGCCTGAGAAGTGAATTTTCTCGAAAGGCGTGCCTAAACGGACATTTTTTGCATTGGCGGGCTAGCAGGCGCCAAAGGCAGACTGTTCTACCATCTAGAGGACTTGGGGTCTTGTCCGGGTCGACAGGTTTAAAGGGACTTACCGTTTCGAAGAGATTTGCTTCAAAAAACGTGTCGAACCGTCTCGAGGAATAAACTGCCTCGAGAGAGGGATTGGAATTGGAAAGGGGTCTTATCGTCTTCGGAAAGACGTGCTTGATTTAGAACCGTCTCGAGGAATAAACTGTCTCGAGAGAGGGATTGAAATTGGAAAGCGGACTTATCGTCTTCGAAAAGATGCGTCTGATTTGAAACTGTCTCAAGAGAGGGATTGGAATTGGGAAGGGGACTTACCATCTTCGGAAAGACGCTTCTGATTTGGAACTGTCTCGAGGAATAAACTGTCTCGAGAGAGGGGTTGGAGTCGAAATTGGAAAGGACAATGCCCCTAAGGGCATTTTGGTCATTTTGCCTCTATTTGGGCCTGACGGGCCTGCAAAACGATGGATAGACAGGATTTGGACTTAAGGAGTTGGTTTCGATTGGAATACGTCCATATTGACTTGAGTACAAGTCTGGACGGAGCGTAGACTGCCGAGTGGTCAAAATGGGCTGCTTATAGCTGCCCCTCTTTTTCTGTCTTTGCTTGTCAAAGACAGAAAACGATAAAAGTAAGAGTCCCATGTTGACCGCAAGGCAGTCAGAGGGACGAACATTGGGAATCTTTTGACAACGGGGGTCGAAAATAGATATCGGGCCAAAAAAGCCTTCGAAAACAAGTTTTGGCGGGAAAAAGGGCAAAGCTGCCCCGAATGTGTAGGGAATTCATTTTGATCTAAGACTTGAATTTTGAAATCTTGTTGGACAAAAAACTTGGAAAGATTTTGGAAAATAGCATTTTAGGAGACAGTTTGGAGGTAAGAATTTAAGAACTCTTTCGGATTTGAAATTTTTTTGAGATTGACAAGGATGTAGGATGGAAAACTTTGGAACTTTATAGAAATTTTGGAAGGAAGAATTTTCAGAGTGAAACCTTGAAAATTTTTACGGATTTATTTTGTCTAAGACTCTTTTTAAAGAATAGTTTGGGGGGAATCTTAAACCTGATTAGAAAAGGAATTTTCTTGAAGAACTGAATCAGCAAAACTTGGGGATGGATTAAAAAATTTGAGATTTGATTTTGAAAATGATTTTTGACCTTGATTTTCAAAGTAGAATTTGATTTTAAGAAGTGATTTTGAAGATGAACTTTTGGAAAAGAGAATCACAAAACCTTTTGAAAACTGATTTTGGAAAGGAACTTTTAGAAGAAAGAATTTTTGAAAACTTTTTGAGGACAATTATAGGAAACCATTGGGAAACTAATTTTTAAAAAAGAACTTTTCAAGGGAAGAAGTTAAGAAACTTTTCGAGAAATTTTTGAGAAACCTTTGAGAGTTGATTTAGAAAAGAAACTTTGAATAAAAAGTTTAAGAAACCTTCTAGGTTGGTTTGAATAGGATATATATGAAAATCATGTCATTCATTTTTATTTATGTTTTACCTTTGGTTATTATCATTATTATTTCTTTCTTGCTTTTATTTCTTATCTTTTGAACTGCATATACCAAATACTAATACCTCTTACCTTGACTTACCTTTCTGGATGGTGGACGCAGGCGATGATGGTTCTGAGAAGAGACACCGATTCAGGAAGATGGCTCGAACAGATTCTTGTTCGCAACTCCAGCCGCTCTAGGGGTAGTCTCAAATCAACTAGCAAGGCATCCTCTAGCCAGAATGGAAGGGGGGAATAGGCCTCCAGTCGACCCATTCCCTTCAGTCAAGCAAACATTTAAAGAGGAAATGGATGCCAAAGTTTTGTCACTTTTATCCTTTAGGATGGCCAACATTATTTTGAGTCGACTGCGGATTTGGTATGACAGGTATCCTCCAAATGAACAAGACATTTTTCGTTGGTCCCTTGGTTGTATAGTTTCTCTCCTATTGGTACAACTTATTTTCTGCAGTGGTTCCCTTCTGGTAGCCTGACTCGTCTTTCTTCCATGAGCTCGCTCCCTCTAATCACAAGTATGGTTTCCTCCTAAGTCTTCGAGAAGATTTGGCTGACATTATGGGACCCATTTTTCCTTCTGACTGCATCATAGTTGTCTCATCTTAGCTTGGTTTATGTGTGCATTCTTTTCTTCTGATCTCCTGCCCCTAGTTTTCTTATGTCCCAATGAAACTCTTGTTCTCACATTCTGAATTTGCGACGCATAGGAGAGCTCATTCAGGGAGTTGACATACTTCTCAAGATTGGTCCATTCTCTATGATAGCCCTAGCTCTGTTTCTCTTGAACTTGTTGATGTTTCCACGAGGGGGTGACTCAATCGGCCGTTGATTGCGTGTGTTGCTCGCCAGGATTCGTGAAGGACACTCATATGCTCCTATGGTTGTGTGACAAACCTTCGTAAGCCTTACTAGACTTTGGCAGGGGGGCGATGCTCATTGTTGGGGATGTGCTTCATTATTCCAACTTTGGGTGACCGGACACTTGTTCACTACCCCTATTTCGAAGTCGTTTGATTGGGGAGGTCGAGGGTGGGTCATTGCCCCATTCTCTGTTTCTTGTTGGTCATGGAAATCTAAGCTTTCTGAAGTGTGAGCCGGTACTGGAGATATCTGAGGAGTGGCTTTAACTCCTTTTTATGTTTTACCTTGTTCATTGTTTCCTATTTGAGAGAGACAAAAAGAAAAAGGTGATTTTTTGTGCAAAAACAGTTTAGAAATGCCCCGGTAAGGGGTGTCATAATTTTTTATGATGATTGCCCATGGGATTAAATGAATGCTCTATTTTTTACGAATGCACATGTTTATATAGGAATTAAATTGAATGCATATCCTACTTCTTTTTTTTTAATACACAGGTTCACACAGAAGTGAAAATGAATGCATGTTATATTTTCGGACAATGCACATACATGAATAAAATTAAATGCAATTTCCCCCATTTTTGTGATAAATGCACAGATTTATGTAAAAATTAAATTAAATGCATGACCTACTTTCTTAAAAATGAACAGGTTCATACAGGAATACAGTTGAATGCATGAATAGATACAAACTTCACAGGAATCTAAATGGATTTACAGGTTATACATGTCATGGATGCATCAATACTACATATATATAAACTATTTACGTAGAAAACCCCAGGATTGCCCCTTGGGCCCATACTCTCAGGATTCTGATCCTTTCTAGGATTTTGTCCCATTCTCATCGGGGTGTGATAGCATTTGCTCCATTCTCTTGGGATCTTGACCTTTTGGTTTGCTATCCTATCCCTACTTTCTACAAGGTTACTGTTTGGGGTGTTTTTGAGCTCACCTGGGCTTCTCTCTCAGATCTCCAAAATGCCACCATGGCTCGAGCAACAACTCCCATGCCCTTTGCAGAGCGATAAACAGCTAAGCCCTCAATCTGAGAAGACTCCTTTTAGGACCGTAATGTAGGCTAGGTTTGTAAGAAACGAAGGGATATTTAGGCTCAAAGATTTTCTTTTAGTGGGTTGTTTAAACCAAAACCATCTGAGCACACCTTGGAGCATGAGATTGCCCCTTGCATTCCCTTCCAGTTCTCCTTTCTCAGCCTAGTTGTCTTGGTATTGTTCAGGCTTATTTAGACTAAGCAATTTTCTTTAATCAGAGAGGACTTTAATTTGGACCATAACGTAGGCTAGGTTAAGGGGTTTATGAATGAAAAGGACGCGCAAGCTCAAATTTGATGTTATTTATAATAGGGTTTAGATCCACACCATCCTTAGTCAGTCTTCCAGTGGGGTTTCGTCCCCTGATATCCTCCTCTAGTTTTAGCAACACGTCTGGCTCATTTAGATCAAGCAATCCTTTTCAATCGGAGAGGACTTTAACAAGGTCGTAATGTAGGCCACGATTTCAGATTTTTACTAGAAAGGGTAAAGGCTCAAACCTATTACTTCTACCTGGTGGCTTTGTTACCTAGGATCACCTTTGAATTTTCTCTTTTACAAGAGGAGTTGACCTTTCTTGTAACTTTTGACCTTCTTAGTCTGACATTTGCCTCTTTTCTTTCTTCCCTCTTCTGTTTTTTTTTAAAAACTTCTGTCTTTCCTATATGCTTTTCAAGATAGCACAAACATGGTTCTTTTTTGGTCTTTTTTTTTTTTTATATGCCCCCTTTTTTTTTCGAACATTTCTACAACTTCTTTTCCTCAAACGCTTTCCTTAGCATTTCGATTTAACCCATTGTGCACGGTGATCCCTAGGTTTGGGTGTTTTCTGAAAAAGAAAGGTAACCGGTTTAATAGGTTTGACAAGGGTTGCTTTTAACTATATGGAAAATGGAATGAGGGCCTTTCTTCATTTTGAACAAGATTGCTTGATCCATAGAGCCTTCACGTTATTTCAGCTTGATGGTCGATGATGTTCTTTGCCAGATTTTCTGCTGCCTGTCTACCCTAGTATGGGGGGATGGTTTCAGATCGAGGTTGACAAAAAAACTTTCGCTTTCTGCAAGGCACTAGTGGGTTAAGCAAAGGGGATATTTTGTGTATAGTAATAAAATTGAGGGCCTCTAATCATTTCAAATTGAATTGCTTAGTTCATAAAGCCTTAGTACAAAATTTAGACAATACTCCTAGGGATGATGTGTTTCTGTCAGTGAAACCCTACATGTTCTATCAAATCAACTATTCTGTGCTTACCCTAATGTAGGTGATGGTTATAGGTTTGGGGATATCTGAAAAGAAATTATGTACGACTCTAGTGGGCTGAGCAAAGCGTAGTGTTTATTTGGGATAAGTAGAACAATGGCTTCTCATCATTTTAGGGACTCGACTGCTCATCGCTTAACCAGGATATCACGCAAGTGTCACCTTTTCAATAAACTCTGCACTTCTCTACTGAGACTATCTTCCTCCTATCTCTCATTCTCTCTTTGTTTCTCGAAGATTTTAACCCCTTTTAAATGGGTGGCCTATGCTATCCCATCCTTCAAGTCGAGTCATCACTAAATAGGAAAGAATCCTTAAACGCAACAATCCTCCACAAGAGTATAAGACAAAAGGGATAAACTAGAAACTTCATCTTTTTCATTTCAAATCATGAATGCACGACATGTGTGCTCATTTAAATAAGATATGCAAGAAAATAGACAGACAAAAAGGAAACAGATGAATTTTATGAAAACCTCCCTTTCTTGTGGGCCTTTTGGTGAGAACCCTTAATAGTGTCTTGGGACTACATCAACCTCTTGGTGCTTCATTCATCAAGTGTATCAATGGAGGGCGAGTTCACAACATTTGTCATGCATTTGGAAGTTAGAGGATGTGTTGTTGCAATGCACGAGTCTGACAAGACTTCGCAAATAGTGAGGTGCTCTTCTGCATGGATAGTGATTGTTGCGACATGTCTTGGAGGTAATGTCTTGTAGATGGACGGTCAGTTCTTCTTGCTCTTTGATGTAGGTTTGGCCTTTTCTAACAACTAGGTTTATCCTTCCATGAGTTTCAATGCTAGAGGGGTTTCACGAGTTCGGTTGTGCTCTTTGACCTAAAAAAGGAAAACAAAACTTAGTCAGTACGTGGAGTTGGAAGTTCTATGCGATGCATGCCCTATGAAGGTCCCTTCTTTGAGGGAATTTAGAAATGATGACAAGTCCATTTTGGAGGTGGCATTTTGCCCCTATTATGCAATATAATACCTCTTCGACGTGGGCCGGTTGTTGTTTCCTTATTTGGGCAATCCCGCCTCTATGGACTGAGAGAGATTTGGGCCTCTCTCGAGATATGGTTCCATGCATACCATGAATCTTAGGGTTTAAGAACCCGTAGGAGTTTTGGTAGGTTCGATTAATATGAGATTGGATTGCTCCTTTCTCTCTACGGTTGATTAGATGCATGAGAATGACTTGAGTTTCTTGGAACTCTTGTCTCATAACAGATATGAATGCATAAGCATAATAGAAGTGAACGTATGCACCATATGATAATAATAAATGAATGGTTTAGGAAACTCCCTTCTCATCTTGCTTCTGTCTTCGATTCTCTTAGTACGTAGAGATGAGGAGGGGGAGGATAGAAGACAAGAAACAAAAGGGAAGTCAGTGCCTTGATTTGAAAATTTTTGTGCAATGCATGTCCTAGGGGTGCCCCTGCTTGAGAGGGAGATTAAGCATGATGTATTGGCTCACTTTTGGAGATAGAGGGTTTGCCCCTGTATGCAGGTACCTTACTGTTAAGTGGGAACCTTCATCCATTCATACAATCATCTATCCATTCATTCACAAAAAATAAAGATGTACATTGAACTTTGGGTTTAAGATACAAAATAATTGAAATACATTTTAACAGGGGTAAGGGGAACAGTTTCCATTGGACTTCCACCAATTTAGTTTTACAAAGGAAAACCTAAACTACTCTTGAGTCTTCGGATTCACCTTCCTTGGATTTGATGTCGAGGAGGTCGCTGAGAGACCTTGCTGATTGGTTGTCCTTTGTCTTCATGGCAATTCTATATCCGTGAGCATAGAGGGATTGGGGCCCCTCTTATGAGATGTCTTAAAAATGCATGCAATGAGTCCTTAGGATTAACGTGGGAACCCTTAGGGTGTGGGTAGGTCTAATGCAAGGGAGAGTGACTTTGGTGTCACTCTTAATGGATTGATCATATGCATGAGAATGCAGTGACTTGAGTTACTTGGAACTCTTGTCTTGACATGGGATATTGAATGCATGAACATGGATATGCAAAGAGTATAACGAGATAGAATTCAATAGCAAGGTAAACTTGCATGCATGAGTAGTTAGATAGTCATTATAATAATAAGAATACGGACATTATAACAACAGGAATAAGCAGGTATAAATGAAAGTAAGAGCATTCACCATTTCCTCCGTGGTTTTGAAAAATAGTGCGCGTGTCTTAAATCCGGCAGAGGTTCGGCTATGCTTGGTGTCTATATGAGTATGAGGTTGAGGGTTGACTATTGTGTCCTAAAAAGGCTCAGTCCCGAAATCTTCAAACCTAGGCCCACTCCCCGAGGTTGTGCCATGATCGGTCGGTGATCCGAGCAAGGGAACCATCAAGAGGCCCTAGGCGAAGAAACTGACACAGCATGTTGCCCACCACCAATATACCATTCCCCCTTTCTAACTAGAAAGGACATATTAGGGTAATAATGCAAGTATGCAGAATGCAAGTGCACATGCAGTGTGTGTGTGATTTTTAAAAGTGAAGGAAAGAGCCCAACAACTCCCATTCATCCTATTCATCACATTCAGGCATAACAATTAATAAAATTCAAACAAAATGTGTACCTACAAAACAAAGATGCAAGTGTTAGTATGTGGATGACAAACATAATACACATTTTGAAAATAAAACAAAGATGAATAACTGCATATTTTTTTGAAAATAATTTTGAAAATTTGGTTTTAAAAATTTAAAGTGAATAGGATTGAATAAGTTAATTGAAGACTCTACATGGGTGAAGGGTAAAGAGACATGACTATGACCTAACCCTCTAAGTATCCCCAGCGGAGTCGCCAGCTGCCGCGCCCAAATTTTTCGCACTAAAGGAATACTCACACAAGCGGAAAAAATACTGTACTCTCTCATTAGAACTCACCCTTCTAGAAGAATGAGTGTGACTAGGTTTGAAATTGAAAATAGATTTAAATAAAGGGCTTTTGGAGAGGATTTGGAGTCGCCACCTAACTTGATTAAGGTGAGTTAGGTCTCCTAAAAATTAAGCATAATCCAAATACTATACTTAGGGCTTTTGAAAACGATTTTAAAAATATCTCCTCAAGAGAGGGTTTTTAAGAAAAATAGGTTGTTTGGCAACCTTTGAAAAACATTTAGCCCTTTTTTGAAAAATAACTCCTTTTGGTTTTTGAAATCAGTGATCTAGGTTCGGAGGTTGGTTACATGTAGGGAAGACACACTAAGCCATCACCCTACCCCGCCCTTTCGGTACCTACATGTCAATCTACCTTAGATTCACCTATGAGAGTCTTTAACTAACTAATGTTCAATCCTATCCACTTTGAAAATGAATGTTTGAAAAGAAACTAACATGATGCATGATATGCAAGTGCAATAGAAGAGAGTTGACTTAGAAAATAGATTTAAAAAGAGATTTCATTTGATTTGAAAAGAAAGAGATAGAAGCTTGAATTTGAAGATTGAAAATGAATTTGAAAATTGAAATTGAAGATTAAAAATAGGAATAGATCATATAATTAAAAACTTGAAGAAAATTGTAGGATTGGAGATTGGTAAGAAATTGTAGAAATAGAATTTTGAAAAATGTTATGGAATTGAAAATTTGAAAAATGTGGAGACCGCACCCATGAGGGTTGCCTACGTATCCTTTTGGAGGAATCAGGTCAGTTGTAGTTCGGACGAGAGTCCGATTGAAAATAGAATGTTTGATTTGGAAAAGGAGTTGAATTGGAATTTGTATTTGATTTGAATTTAGAATAGAAGATTGAAAATTGGAAGTGTTTTGGAAAGATTGAGGTTTAAGAAACCTAGACATAGGAAAGATGACTTAGGAAATATTTGACTCGATTTGCAAGGTTTAGGAGATTAGGGAAGGTTGGATTTAGGAAATGTTTGAATTAGGAAATGTTCAAATTAGGAAAGTGTCATTTTAGGAAAGCTTTCATTTGGAAAGTTTTGGAATTAGGAAAGTTTCAACTGAGGAAAGTTTTGACTTTAGGAAAGTTTCGACTTAGGAAAGTTTGGAATTAAGAAAGTTTCATTTTAAGAAAGGTTTTAAAAATAGGAAAGTGTTGAATTTAGAAATGTTTTGAAATAGGAAAAGTTTTGTTTAAGAAAGGTTTAGAATTTGAAAAATTTTCAACTTAAGAAAGTTTTGAACTTTGCAAGCTTAGAATTTGAAAATATTTTAAATTAGAAAAGATTTAGAAAACGTTTGAATTAAGAAAGTTTCAACTTAAGAAAGTTTTGAATTAAGAAAGTTTTGAGTTTAGAAAGCTTTGGATTTGGAAAGATTTAAAGTTTAGGAAAGTTTAAGATTGAGTTGAGGAAAGATTTGAAAACTTGGATTTGGAAAGTTAAGATTTGGAAAGGGGTAAAGTTAGGAAATGGTTGAATTATGAAATATTTGAAAGATTAATGTTTAAGGAAAGATTTGGAAGTTTTAGGAAACTTATGGTTTGGAAGGGTAGAAAATTAGGAGAGAGTTGAATTAGGAAAGATTTAGATTTTGAGTTTTAAAATTTAGGAAAGATTTTTATGTTCAAGTTAAGATTTAGGAAAGTAGAAGATTAGGAAAGAGTTGGATTAGGAAGGGATTGGATTTTGTTCCTAAAAAAGAAGGTTTGATTTTGTTTCAAAAAACGGAGGATCAGAACTAGTTTCCTAAACGGGGAGATTGGATTTGGTTTCTTAAAGGAAAGATGAGATTTGGTTTCCTAAAGGAAAGATGAGATTTGGTTTCATAAAAGGAAGATTGGAATTGACAAGGATTTGGAAAGGGAGGTTTTAGAAACCTTAGATTTGGAAGGCTATAGTTTTGATGTAGAAAAGAGGTTTTGAAAATATGTATAGTTTTGATGTAAGAAAATAAGAGGTTTTGAAAACCTAGGTTTGGGATAAAGTTTGAAAACCATGTTTTTGGGAATAAAATTAAGGCTTCTTAATGGTTAGCTCTAGGGCTTGACTTGGGCTCTAAGGAAAGAATTTTTGAAAAATGCGTTTTTGGAAACGAAGATTTTTAGAAGGGAATCCTAGAGAGGAGTTTTTAGAAAGTGTGTTTTTGAAAATGAAGATTTTAGAAGGAAAATCCTATAGGGGAGTTTCTAGAAGGAAGATTTTGGTAAGAGAGTTTTTTAGAAAGATTTTTGGAAGGAGATTGTTGGAGAGAATTTTTAGAAAGTGAATTTTGAGGAGAGGATTTTGGGAAGGAGTTGAAAAAGAGAGTTTTGAAAAATAGATTTTTGGAGGGAGTTTTTGAAAACAACTTTGGAAAGGAGAGTTTTAGGCAAGCATGTTGGAAAAGAGATTTTTTAGGAAAAGAGATTTTTTAGGAAAGAGACTTTTGAAAAAAAAAAGTTTTTAGAAGGTATAAAAATGTCACACTTTCCTAAAGTGATTTTAACCATAAGAGGGCTAGAACCACTTTCGGAAAGTGGTTTTAAAAATGAAAAAGGTTTGAAAATATGGACCGTGAAAGTCACTTTAAATGTAACACTTTCCTAAAGCAATCCTAGCCATGTAAAAGCTATAATCACCCTAGGATTGTGATTTTGAAAACATGTTTTGAAAAAGAGATTTTGATGCAATTTTAAAAACAAGTTTAATGCAAATTTTGAAAATGAGTTTGAAAACAATTTTTGGAAGATGCAAGATCATGGTATGCACGATGCAAGTTTGGGGTTGTGAACATACAAGGTTAAGGCTTCACCACATAATCAAGGGAGCCGAACCCACGTGATCTCCGGTTAGCCTAAAGAAACCCCCCGACACGGTGACCCTTCAATAGTCTAATCCTATATATGGACCGGGAATCCCCTTGTTTCAAGCATGCAAAGAAAGGGGGGGAAGGAGATGGGGGATTAAAATAGAGAAAACCCAAGTGGGTTAGGAGAGAGAAAAGAGAGGGGGGAGTGCAGAAATTTAAATAGAAAACCTACCTTGTATCTTGTTTATTTTGCGCGACTTGCTTTCTTCAGTCTTCGCTTCACTTCAGTCTTGATCTTCAAGGGCTCGTCTTTAATCTTCAAGGTTTCGGTTTGCAGTTCTTCAAGTCTTCAAAGGAGGGTTGGAGGCTAGTGTATAATGTCACGCCTAGATTTTTCGTAATCGAGGAATACTCACACAAGCAGGTAAAATGTTGTACTCTCTCGTTAGAACTCACCCTCCTAGAAGGATGAGTGTGACTAAGTTTGAATTGAAAATAAGTTTGAATAAAGGGCTTTTGGAAAAGATTCGGAGTCGCCACCTAACTTGATTAAGGTGAGTTAGGTCACCTAAAAATTAAGAATAATTCGGAGACTACACTTAGGGTTTTTGGAAAACGATTTTGAAAATATCTCCTCAAGATAAGGTTTTTAAGAAAACAGGTTGTTTGGCAACCTTTGGAAAACATTTAGCCCTTTTTTGAAAAATAACTCCTTTTTAGTCTTTGAAACCAGTGATCTAGGTTCAGAGGTTGGTTATGTGTAGGGAAGACGCACTAAGCCATCACCCTGCCTCACCCTTTCGGTTCCTACATGTCAATCTACCCTAGATTCATTTATAAGAATCTTCAACCAACTATAGTTCAATCCTATCCACCTTGGAAAACAATGCTTGAAAAGAAACCAACATGATGCATAATATGCAAGTGCAAGGAAAGAGAATTGAAAAATAAATTTAGAAAGAGATTGATTTGAAATTGATTTGATTTGAAAATAGATTTGAAGAGATGGAATTGAAATTGGAAAGTTTAAAAATTTGGAAATAGAATTTTGAAATTAGAAGTTTGAAAATAGATTAGAGATTTGAAAAGATTGTAGAATTTGAGATTTAGAAAATATGGTGGAATTTGAAATTTGAAAGAAGTTGTGACCGCACCAATGAGGGTTGCCTACGTATCCTTTTGGAGGAATCAGGTCAGTAGTAGTTCGGACAAGAGTCCGATTGAAAGTAGAAGGTTGGATTGGAAGAAAGAGATTTTGATTGGAAAAAGGATTTGATTTGAACTTGGAATAGAGGATTGAAAATTGGAATTTAGAATTTTGGAATTGAAAATATTGAATCTTGATTTGAAAAGATAGAATTTGGAAGAGAGATTTAGACTTAAGATGAAAGTTTAAGAAACCTAGACTTTAGGAAAGAGACTTAAGAAAGACTCGACTTGGAAGGTTTAGGAATTAGGAAAGTTTCAACTTAGGAAAGTTTTGGAATTAGGAAAGTTTCAACTTAGGAAAGTTTTGAATTTGGAATGTTTTGAAATAAGGAAGTTTTGAAAATTGAAAAGTTTCAACTTAGGAGAGTTTTGAATTAAGAAAGGTTTTGAAATAGGAAAGTACTGAATTTGGAAAAGTTTAGTTTAAGAAGGTTTAGAATTTAGAAAGTTTCGAGTTAAGAAAGTTTCGAAAGTTGGAAAGTTTAGAAAACAATGAAGCTTTGAAAATAAGAAGGAAAGTTTTGAAATTTGGAATGATTTGAAATTTGGAAAGTTTAAGATTTAGAAAGTTTTAGAGTTTGAACTTTAGAAAATCTTGAAATTAGGAAATGTTTGAATTTAGGAAAGGTTTGAAAACTTAGATTTGAAAAGTTAAGATTTGAAAAGAGGGTAGAATTAGGAAAATGTTGAATTTTAGAATTTTAGGAAAGATTTTTATGTTCAAGTTTTGGAAACTTAAGGTTTAGGAAAGTGGAGGGTTAGGAAGGATTTGAATTAGGAAAGATTTGGATTAGGAAGGGATTGGATTTTGTTCTTAAAAAGAAGTGTTTGATTTTGTTTCCAAAAATGGAGGATTAGATTTGGTTTCCTAAACGGGTAAATTAGATTTAGTTTCCTAAAGGGAAGATAGGATTTGGCAAGGATTTGGAAAGGGAGATTCTAGAAACCCTAGATTAGAAAGTGTAGAATTTTAATGTACAAAAGAGGTTTTGAAAATGTGTATAGTTTGGGTGTAGAAAACGAGAGATTTTGGAAACCTAGGTTTGGGGTAAAATTTGAAAATCATGTTTTTGGAAAGAAAATTAGGGTTTCCTAATTGTGAGTTCTAGGGCTTGACTTGGGCTCTAAGGAAAGAGGATTTTTGGAAAGTGCGTTTTTGGGAACGAAGGTTTTCTAGAAGGGAATCATAGGGAGGAGTTTCTAGAGGAAAGATTTTGGAAAGAGAGTTTTTGGAAAGATTTTTGGGGAGAGTTTTCTTAGGAAAGAGACATAGTGGACGTTTTTGGAAAGTGGACTTTGAAGAGTGCGTTTTGGAAAGGAGTTGAAAAAGGAGGTTTTGAAAATTATATTTTTGGAAAGAGTTTTATGAAAACAATTTTGGAAAGAAGAATTTTTGGGAAGTATGCTGAAAAAGAGATTTTTAGGAAGGGATTTTTGAAAAAAGAGTTTTTTGGAAAGTATAAAAACACCTTGTCGCGCCCAGATTTTTCGCACTCGAGAAATACTCACACAAGCGGGAAAAATGTTGTACTCTCTCGTTAGAACTCACCCTCCTAAAAGAATGAGTGCGACTAGGTTTGAATTGAAAATCGGGTTTGAATAAAGGGCTTTTGAAAAAGATTTGGAGTCGCCACCTAACTTGATTAAGGTGAGTTAGGTCACCTAAAAACTAAGAATAATCCGAAGACTACACTTAGGGTTTTTGAAAAATGATTTTGGAAAACATCCTCAAGAGAGGGTTTTTAAGGAAAACGGGTTGTTTGGCAACCTTTGAAAAACATTTAGCCCTTTTTAGAAAAATAACTCCGTTTGGTCTTTGAAATCAGTGATCCTAGGTTAGGTTCGGAGGTTGGTTACGTATAGGGAAGACGCACTAAGCTATCACCCTAGCCCTCCCTTTTGGTACCTACATGTCAATCTACCCTAGATTCACCTATGAGAGTCTTTAACTAACCATAGTTCAACCCTATTCACTTTAGAAAAACAATGTTTGAAAACTAATTTAGCATGATGCATGATATGCAAGTGCAAGATGAGAGAATTGGAAACAATAGATTTGGAAAGAGATTGATTTGAAATTAATTTGATTTGAAAATAAATTTAAAGAAATAGAATTGAAATTGAAAAGTTTGAAAATTGAAATTTTGGAATTTTGAAAATAGATTGGAATTTGAGATTTGAAAAGATTTTGGAAACCACACCCATGAGGGTGGAATTGAAAGTTTGAAAAGTGTTGTGACTGCACCTATGAAGGTTGCCTGCGTATCCCTTTGGGGGAATCAGGTCAGTCGTAGTTCGGACCGAAATCCGATTGAAAAGAGATTGATTTGAAGAGAGAGATTGGATTGGAGGAAAGAGATTGAATTGAAAATTGGATTTGATTTGAGATTAGAAGAAGAGATTAGAAATTGAAATTGAGAAGAAGATTGGACTTTGATTTGGAAAGATTGATTTTGAAAAGACTTGGTTTTAGGAAAGATGGAGGTTTAGGAAACCTAGACTTAGGAAAGGTAAGAGACTTAGGAAAGATTTGACTTGACTTGGAAGGTTTAGGAGATTAGAAAAGGTTGGATTTAGGAAATGTTTGAATTAGGAAATGTTCGATTTAGGAAAGTTTCAAATTAGAAAAGTTTCATTTAGGAAGCTTTGAATTTGGAATGTTTCAACTTTAGGAAAGTTCTGAATTAAGAAAGTTTTGAATTAGGAAAGTTTTCGAAATTAGGAAACTTTTTGAAATAGGGAAGTTTTGAAAATAGGAAAGTTTTGAATTTTAGAAATGTTTTGAAAAAGGGAAGTTTTGAATTTGGAAAGCTTTGAAAACAAGGAAGCTTCGTTTTGGGAAAGGTTTGAAAAAGGAAAGTTTTCAGTTTAGGAAATGTTTGAATTAGGAAAGTTTCAACTTAAGAAAGTCCTAAATTAAGAAAGTTTTGATTTTAGAAAAGTCTTAGATTTGGAAAGATTGGAAGTTTAAGAGAGTTTAGAATTTAGAAAGTTTTTAGGTTTAGAAAGATTTAACTTAAGAATGTTTCAAATTTGGAAAGTTTAGGATTTAGAAAGTTTTAGAGTTTTAGTTTTAGAAAATCTTGAAATTAGGAAAGGTTTGAGTTTAGGAAGAGTTTGAAAACTTAGGTTTGAAAAGTTAAGGTTTGAAAAGAAGGTAGAATTAGGAAAGGGTTGAATTAGGAAAGATTTGAATTTTGTGTTTTAAAACTTAGGAAAGATTTTATTTTCAAGTTTTGGAAACTTAAGATTTAGGAAAGTGGAGGATTAGGAAGGATTGGAATTAGGAAAGATTTGGATTTGGAAGGGATTGGATTTGGTTTCTAAAAGAAAAGATTTGATTTTGTTTCCAAAAACGGAGGATAGGATTTAGTTTCCTAAACGGGGAGATTTGATTTGGTTTCCTAAAGGGAAGATTGGATTTGGCAAGGATTTGGAAAGGGTGATTTTAGAAACCCTAGATTTGGAAAATTATAGTTTCGACGTAGAAAATAGGTTTTGAAAACAAGGATAGTTTTGATGTAGAAAACAAAAGATTTCGGAAACCTAGGTTTAGGGCAAAGTTTGAAAATCATGTTTTTGGAAAGAAAACTAGGGTTTCCTAATTGTGGTTTCTAGGGCTTGACTTGGGCTCTAAGGAAAGAGTTTTTTGGAAAACGCATTTTTTGAAACGAAGGTTCTCTAGAAGGGAATCCTAGGGAGGAGTTTTTGGAAAGTGTGTTTTTGGAAACATAGATTTTGGAAGGAAATCCTAGAGAGGAAATTTCTAGAAGGAAGATTTTGGAAAGAGAGTTTTTTAGAAAGGTTTTTGGAAAGAGTTTTTAGGAAGGTGGATCTAGGGAATGTTTTTAGAAGGTGAATTTTGAGGAGAGGATTTTGGAGAGGAGTTGAAAAAGAGAGTTTTGAAAAATAGATTTTGGAAGGGAGTTTTTGAAAAACAATTTTGGAGAGGAGAGTTTTAGGAAAGGATGTTGAAAAAGTGATTTTTAGGAAGAAATACTTTTTGAAAAGGAGTTTTTGGAAAGGATAAAAACATCTCACTTTCCTAAAGAGATTCTAGCCATAAGAGGGCTAGAACCACTTTAAGAAAGTGGTTTCGAAAACAAGGTTTGAAAATATAGACCAAAAAGGTCACTTTTAATGTAACACTTTCCTAAAGCAACCCTAGCCATGAAAAGGCTAGAATCACTCTAGAATTGTAGTTTTGAAAACAAGTTTTTGAAAAAGAGATTTTGATGCAATTTTGAAAACAAGTTTGAAAACAACTTTGAAAACGGTTTTTGGAAGATGCAAGACTATGATATGCACAATGCAATTTGGGGTCGTGAACATACAAGGCTAAGGCTTCACCACATAATCAAGGGGGCCGGACCCACGTGGTCTTTGGTTAGACTAGAAGAAAGCCTCCGACACGGTGACTCTCCCATAGTCCAATCCTACACATGGACCGGGAATCCCCTTGTTTCAAGCATGCAAAGAAAGGGCGAGAAAGAGATGGGGGATTAAAATAGAGAAAACCCAAGTGGGTTGGAGACAGAAGAGAGAGGGGGCAAGTGCGGAAATTTAAATAGAAAGCCTACCTTGTTTCTTGTTTATTTTGCGTGCCGTGCAGTCTTCGGTCTTCGGTCTTTGGTCTTGATCTTCACCCTCAGTCTTCAAGGATTGTCTTCAAGCTTTGAATGGCTGCTCTTCAAGTCTTGAGAGAGTGGTTGAAGGCTAGTGTATGAGTGTATAGGGGTGTGTATGAGTGTATAGGAGGCTAGGGTTTGTGTATAGTGACTAGGGTTTGGAAAACCTAGGGAGGCTAGGGTTTTTGGAGGTGCTCGAGCTCTATGTATCGAATTGTGTGATTTCTAGGTTAAGTTTGCAGACCCCTTTCACGTTGATCGAGGCTCTATATTTATAGAAATTGGACAAGCTTGGCGCCTGTTGCAGTGGCGCCAGGGCAAAATTTATACTAGCGCCACTAGGAGTGGCGCCAGGCCATTTTTTGGCTTGGCGCCACTGCTAGTGGCGCCAGCCATTTAGGAAACAATTAAGGTCGGCAAGCAACATATCTTTGACTAGATTTGGGTGCCTGTACTAGTGACTACCATATAAACTTTAGCCTGGTTTCACTAGGAGTGACTCCGGAAAGTCCGGGAATGATTTGAAGGAGCCGGGAGTGACCCAGAAGGCCGAAAAGGAGCAGGAACACTTAAAATAGTGTCCTGGAGGTATTTGACTTGAAAAGTGAGGATTAGATGTGTCGGAAAGGTTGACCGAGCCTTTAGGGGCGAAACGGTCAATCGAACCGGAAAACTGCCGAGACAGACTCAAACTGTCCCGGAAGAAGACTTGGGTTCTGGAAACATTATTTAGAATGTTCCCAGAGGTTGCCGGTTTGATTCCCAGGGCCGGCGTGGTCGGAAATGGAGATCGGCCCGCCAGGGGCAAAACGGTCATTTTGCACCGGGTTTGCCGGAACTGACTCGGAATGGTCCAGAAAGGTAAAGGAAGGTCGAGAACACTATAAAAAGTATTCTCGGGACATTACCGGTTTGATACCCAGAGCTGGTGTGGTCGAAAAAGGAAACTGGTCCTCTAGGGGCAAAATGGTCATTTTGTATCGGGTTGGCCAGAACTGACTCGGAATGGTCCGAAAAGGTAAAGGAAGGTTGAGAACACTATAAAAAGTATTCTCGGGACATTACCGGTTTGATACCCAGAGCCGGTGTGGTCAAAGAATGAGACCGGCCCTCTAGGGGCAAAATGGTCATTTTGTACCGGGTTGGCCGGAACTGACTCGGAATGGTCTGGAAAGGTAAAGGAAGGTCGAGAATACTATAAAAAGTATTCTCGGGGCATTACCGGTTTGATACCTAGAGCCGGTGTGGTTCTCGGGGCATTCGGATGCTTAGGGGCAAAATGGTCATCTTGACCGAAAAGTCTCGGAAAAGGCCCTAAGGGTAGTCTGGTTATTTTTCACCGAAGTGAGCTAACGAACATGGGTATTGACCTAGGTGTTGAGTATTTCCGCTACTCGGACGGGGTTGAGTATTTCCGCTACTCGGACGGTGTTGACAATTTGAGAGTATTTCCGCTACTCCAACGGCTCTATGAGTATTTCCGCTACTCTAACGGTTCTGTGAGTATTTCCGCTACTCTAACGGCTCTGTGAGTATTTCCCCTACTATAACAGCTCTGTGAGTATTTCCACTACTATAACGGCTCTGTGAGTATTTCCGCTACTCTAACGGCTCTATGAGTATTTCCGCTACTCTAACGGTTCTGTGAGTATTTCCGCTACTCTAACGGTTGTGTGAGTAGTTTTGCTACTCTAACGGTTCTGTGAGTATTTTCGCTACTCGGACCGTCTCTAGGAATGAACTGTCTCGAGAGAGGGATTGGAAAGGGGTCTTATCGTCTCCGAAGAGACGTGCCTGGATTGGAACTGTCTCGAGGAGTAAATTGTCTCGAGAGAGGGATTGGAAAGGGGTCTTACCGTCTTGAGAAATAAACTGTCTTGAGAGAGGGATTGGAAAGGGGTCTTACCGACTCCGAAGAGACGTGCCTGGGTTTTAAGTGTTTCCGCCACTCTAACGGTGTGAGTATTTCCGCTACTCTAACGGTTTGGTGAGTACTTCCGCTACTCTAACGGTTTTGTGAGTAGTTTTGCTACTCGGACCGTCTCGAGGAATAAACTGTCTCGAGAGAGGGATTGGAATTGGAATAAGAAAGGACAATGCCCCTAAGGGCATTTTGGTCATTTTGCCCCTATTTGGGCCTGACAGGCCCGCGAAGCGATGGAGAGACGGAATTTGGACTAGAGGATTGGTTTCGATTGGAATATGTCCATAATGACTTGAAAACAAGTCTGGACGGAGTGTAGACTGCCGAGCGGTCAAAAATGGGGTGCTTACACACCTCACTTTCCTAAAGCAATTCTAACCATAAGAGGGCTAGAACCACTTTAGGAAAGCGGTTTTGAAAACAACGAGAGCTAAAAATATAGATCATATTGGTCGCTTTTAATGTAACACTTTCCTAAAGCAACCCTAGCTATGGAAAGGCTAGAATCACCTTAGGATTGTGATTTTGAAAACATGTTTTTGAAAAAGAGGATTTTGATGCAATTTTGAAAATAAGTTTGAAAACGATTTTGAAGACAACTTTGAAAACGGTTTTTGGAAGATGCAAGATCATGATATGCACAATGCAAATTTGGGGTTGTGAACATACAACGCTAAGGCTTCACCACATAACCAAGGGGGCCGGACCCACGTGGTCTCTAGTTAGACTAGAAGAAAGCCCCCGACATGGTGACTCTCCAATAGTCTAATCCTACATATGGACCAGGAGTCCCCTTGTTTCAAGCATGCAAAGAAGGGGGAGGGGGGGAAGGGGAAGAGATTGGGGATTAAAATAGAGAAAACCCAAGTGGGTTAGGAGAGAGAAGAGAGAGGGGGAAGTGCGGAAATTTAAATGGAGAACCTACCATGTATCTTGTTTATTTTGCGCGCCTTGCTTTCTTCGGTCTTTGTCTTGATCTTCGTCTTCAATCTTCAAGAGCCGCCTTCAATCTTCAAACTTTAGATTAGAACTCTTCAAGTCTTCGAAGGAGGGTTGAAGGTTAGTGTATGAGTGTATGGGGGTGTGTATGAGTGTATAGGAGGCTAGGGTTTAGTGTATGGTGGCTAGGGTTTGGAAAACCTAGGGAAGCTAGGGTTTAGGAGGTGCTCGAGCTCTGTATATCGAATTATATGATTTTTAGATTGAGTTTATGAATCCTTTTCACATTGGAGGAGGCTCTGTATTTATAGAGGTTGGACAAATCTGGCACTTGTTGCAGTGGCGCTAGGGAAAAATTGCTCTTGGCGCCACTAGGAATGGCGCTAGGCCAATTCTTGGCTTAGCGCCACTATTAGTGGTCCCATCTAGTTAGGAAACTTTATAAGTCAGCAAGCAACGTATCTTTGACTAGATTTGGGCACCTGTACTAGTGACTACCATGCAATCTTTAACCTGGCTTCACTAAGAGTGACTCTGGAAAGTTCGAGAAGGAATTTGGAAGACCGGGAATGACCCGAAAAGCCAGAAAAGAGTAGGAAAACTTAAAATAGTGTCCTGGAGGTTTTTGACTTGAAAAATCAAGACAAGATGTGTCAGAAGGGTTGACCAGGCCTTTAGGGGCAAAACGGTCAATCGGATCGGGAGCTGCCGGGACGGACTCAGACTGTCCCAGAAGAAGACT
Source organism: Euryodendron excelsum (assembly GCA_033060915.1). Lineage (NCBI taxonomy): Eukaryota > Viridiplantae > Streptophyta > Magnoliopsida > Ericales > Pentaphylacaceae > Euryodendron > Euryodendron excelsum. Next base: position 13,011,881 of record CM065394.1, on the reverse strand, counting down.
TGGGATTTGAAAACATTATTTAGAATGTTCCCAAAGGTTTCCGATTTGATTCCCAAAGCCGGTGTGCTCGGAAAAGGTGACCGGCCCACTAGGGGCAAAACAGTCATTTCGCACCGGGTTTGTCGGAACTGACTCAGAATGATCTGAAAAGGTAAAGGGAGGTTGAGAACACTACAAAAAACAGTCTCAAAAGGTTACCAGTTTGATACCTAGATCCGGTGTGGTCGGAAAAGGACACCGGCCCTCCACGGGCAAAACGGTCATTTTGTGCCAGGTTAGCCGGAACTGACTCGGAATCATCCAGAAAGATAAGGAAAGGTTGAGAATACTATAAGAAGCATTCTCAGGAGGTTACCGGTTCGATACCCAAAGCCGGTGTGGTCGAAAAAGGAGACCGACCCACCAGGGGCAAAACTGTCATTTTGTACCGGGTTAGCCGGAACTGACTTGGAATGATCCGGAAAGATAAGGAAAGGTTGAGAATGCTATAAGAAGCATTCTCGGGAAGTTACTAAAGGGGCCCTGGTTGGAACCGTCTCGAGGAATAAACTGTCTCGAGAGAGCGATTGGAAAGGGGACTTACCATCTTTGGAAAGACATGCCTGATTGGGAACCGTCTCGAGGAATAAACTGTCTCAAGAGAGTGATTGGAAAGGGGACTTACCACCTTCGAAAAGGCGTGCCTGATTTGGAACCGTCTCGAGGAATAAATTATCTCGAGAGAGGGATTGGAAAGAGGACTTTCCGCCTTCAAAAAAACATGCCTGATTTGGAACCGTCTCAAGGAATAAACTGTCTCGAGAGAGGGATTGGAAAGGGGACTTACCGTCTTTGAAAAGACGTGCCTGATTTAGAATAAATTTACCGTCTCAAGGAATCAACTGTCTCGAGAGAGGGGTTGGAGTCGGAAAGGAAAGGACAATGCCCTTAAGGGCATTTTGGTCATTTTGCCTCTATTTAGGCTTGGTGGGCCCGTGAGGCGATGGACAAATGGGATTTGGACTTAGAAAATCAGTTTCGATTGGAATACGCCCACAATGACTTGAAAACAAGTCTAAACGGAATGTAGACTGCCGAGCAGTCAAAAAAGGGGTGCTTACAGCTACCTCTCTTTTTCTGTCTTTGCTTGTCAAAGACAGAAAACGATAGAAGTAAGAGTCCCATGTTGACCGCGAGGCAGTCGGAGGGATGGACATTGGGAATCTTTCGACAACGGGGGTCGAAAACAGATAGCGGGCCAAAAAGGCCTTCGAAAATGAGATTTGGTGGGAAAGGGGGCAAAGGTTCTCAAATTTTGCAACTGGCACCACTGCTTTGGCGCAAAATGCCTGGCACTTCTGCTTGTGGCGCCAGGCATAGAGTTAAAACCAGAAATTTTCTGGTTCGAGCGGCTGCGACATTGTGGAGAGATTTTGCAAATCCGAGAGATTCTGCGTGAGAATTGACTTGAACCTTGAAGGGGCGCTTCTCGGAGACCACGGGTGATTGCCAGAAGGAGACCACGTCATCGGAAAAGTCGCCGGAAGAGAAGATTTTGCCGGAGAACTTCCAAAAAGTGAGTTTTCAAATTTTGTTGATTTTGATGTGTAGAACTTCGTTTGAATCATGTGAATAGTGAAAATTGATGTTTTAATATGTTTTGAACATGATGGTGAAGTTATTTTTGCATTTTGGTAGTTGATTGGTTAAATTTGAATGATTTTTCATGATTATGTGAATAGGGTTTTTTGCAAGAATAGGGGATTTGTTCCTACAAGCATGGACATTGGGTTTTCTGGCTATGTTTTTATGTAATGTGCATTAGAAAAATGTGTTTAACAATCGTATGAAGTTTCGTAATTTTTTGAAAACTCGTTGAATTTTTTATTTTTTGAAAAATAGAAAAATACTTAGAAAATTTAGAAAAATGAGAAAACTCAAGAAATTGATGAAATTTCTGAAGTTTGAAATTTGGAAAAATATTGGAATATTTTAGAAAATATTTGAGATGATTTTAAAAAATTTTGGGAGACTTTTGAAACCCATTGATTTATTTGAAAAATAAAACATGTGTCTTGGAATTTTTAAAAAATTGAAAAGTGTGCACAGGTGCTGATGTCATGTGATTGTGACAATGTGAAGTGCACGTTTTGTATTTTGTGTTGATGTCATGGGTGTTGTAGGGGCTATTTTTAAACCGGAGTCTGCCAAAATTTTTAGAAATTAGGGAAAGAGTTAGAAAAAGTTTTTAGAAATAAAATCTTTTTGAAGGAAAAAGGCAGAGAACCCTTGAGATGTGATTTGAAAATTAGAAAACTAAGATGTATAGAAATTTTGTTTTTGATTTGTTATTCGAAATCCTTTATTTGTTTTGTTTGTGTTAGTTGTTTATTTTATTTTACTATTATTTGAATTGCATGTATGACATGTTAATGTCTCTTACCTTGGCTTACCTTTTCAGGATGGCAGACGCGGGTGATGACTGTTCTGAGAGGAGACACCGCTCGGGGAAGGCAGCCCGGACAGATTGTACTGGCGGCTCTAATCGATCTAGATGTAGTCGACGATTTGCCGGACGATCTTCATCCAGTCAAAGTGGGTAGGGGAATAGGCTACCTGTCAACCCTTTTCCTCTGGTTGAGCAAGATTTTGCCGAGGAGATTGATCCTGAGGAGGAGGTACCGGGCCCTGGGGATCAGGTGACCGGTTATGGGAAAGCTTCTTCCAGGCATAGGCAGCCGGATGCTGACTTGGGAGATCTGCAAATACCAGATGTCCCACCACTCGGGGATCTTGCTTATCACCCCAGCGTGTATTCTAGACAGCATTTGCCGCCTCCTAGGGTACATACAATTTTTAAAGGGGTTGTTCATCAGGTTTTTGTGAACATGTGTAAGCACCCCATTTTTGACCGCTCGGCAGTCTACACTCCGTCCAGACTTGTTTTCAAGTCATTGTGGGCATATTTCAATCGAAACCATTTCTCTAGGTCCAAATTCCATCTTTCCATCGCTTCGCGGGCCTGTCAGGCCCAAATAGAGGCAAAATGACCAAAATGCTCTTAGGGGCATTGTTTCTTTCCAATTCCCTTTCCAATCCCTCTCTTGAGACAGTTTATTCCTCGAGACGGTCCGAGTAGCGAAACTACTCACAAAACCGTTAGAGTAGCGGAAATACTCACAAAACCGTTAGAGTGGCGGAAACACTCACAATCCAGGCACGTCTCTTCGGAGACGGTAAGACCCCTTTCCAAACCCACTCTCGAGACAGCTTATTCCTCGAGACGGTTCCAATCCAGGCACGTCTCTTTGGAGACGGTAAGACCCCTTTCCAAACCCACTCTCGAGACAGTTTATTCCTCGAGACGATTCCAATCCAGGCACGTCTCTTTGGAGATGGTAAGACCCCTTCCAGTCCCACTCTCGAGACAGTTTATTCCTCGAGACGGTCCGAGTAGCGAAACTACTCACAAAACCATTAGAGTAGCGGAAATACTCACGAAACCGTTAGAGTAGCGGAAATACTCACAGAACCGTTAGAGTAGCAGAAATACTCACAGAACCGTTAGAGTAGTGGAAATACTCACAAAACCGTTAGAGTAGCGGAAATACTCACAAATCATCGACCCCGTCCGAGTAGCGGAAATACTCACAAATCATCAACCCCGTCTGAGTAGCAGAAATACTCACACCGTTAGAGTGGCGGAAACACTCAAAACCTAAGTCAACACTAGTGTCTGTTAGCCCACTTTGGTGAAAAATGACCAAACTACCCTTTGGACCTTTTCTGGTCAAGATGACCATTTTGCCCCTAGGCATCCGAATGCCTCAGGAACCACACCGGCTCTGGGTATCAAACCGGTAACCTCTCGAGAATGCTTCTTTTAGTATTCTCAGCCTTTCCTTATCTTCCCGGATCATTCCGAGTCAGTTCTGACCAACCCGGTGTAAAATGACCGTTTTGCCCCTGGTGGGCCGGTTTCCTTTTCCGACCACACCGGCTCTGGGTATCAAACCAGTAACCTCCTGAGAATGCTTCTTGTAGTATTCTCAACCTTTCCTTATCTTCCCGGATCATTCTGAGTCAGTTCTGGCCAACCTGGTGCAAAATGACCATTTTGCCCCTGGTGGGCCGGTCTCCTTTTCCGACCACGCCGGCTCTGGAAATCAAACCGGCAACCTCTGGGAACATTCTAAATAATGTTTCCAGATCCCCAGTCTTCTTTCGGGACAGTCTGAGTCTGTCCCGGCAGTTTTCCGGTTCGATTGACCGTTTTGCCCCTAAAGGTCCGGTCGACCATTCCGACACATCTTATCCTCACTTTTTGAGTCAAATACCTCCAGGACACTATTTTCATTGTTCCTGCTTCTCTCCGGCCCCCCGGGTCATTCCCAGCTCCTTCAAATCATTCCCGGACTTTCCGGAGTCACTCCTAGTTCCGGTTCGGAGGTTGGTTACGTGTAGGGAAGACGCACTAAGCTATCACCCTACCCCACCCTTTCGGTACCTACATGTCAATCTACCCTAGATTCATCTATGAGAGTCGTCGACTAACTATAGTTCAATCCTATCTACTTTGAAAAATAATGTTTAAATAGAAACTAACATGATGCATGATATGCAAGTGCAATAGAAGAGAATTGAAAAATAGATTTGGAAATAAATTTAAAAAGAAATTGATTTGAAAATAGATTTGAAGAAATGGAATTGAAATTGGAAAGTTTGAAAATTGAAAGTAAAAATTTGAAAATAGAAAGTTTGAAAGTAGATTGGAATTCGAGATTTGAAAAGATTTTGAAAACCACACCCATGAGAGTGGAATTGAAAGTTTAAAAAGTATTGTGACCGCACATATGAAGGTTGCCTACGTATCCCTTTGAGGGAATCAGGTCAGTCGTAGTTCGGACATGAGTCCGATTGAAAATAGAAGAGTGGATTGAAGAAGGAACTTGAATTGGACATTGAATTTGATTTGAAATTAGAAAAAGAGATTTGAAATTGGAATTGAGAGGATTGGACTTGCTTTGGAAAGATTGATTTTGGAAAGACTTGGTTTTGGGAAGAAGGAGGTTTAGGAAACCTAGACTTGAGATTAAGAAAGATTGGATTGGAATGTTGGATTTGGAAAGATTTGGAAACTTGGAATTTAGGAAAGATTTGGATTAGGAAAGTTTCGAATTAGGAAAATGTTATTTTTGGAAAGTTTCATTTTTGGAAAGTTTTGAAATGGGAAAGTATTGAATTTAGAAATGTTTTGAGTTTAGGAAAGTGTCATTTTTGGAAAGTTTTGAATTAGGAAAGGTTTAGGTTTAAGAAAGTTTCAACTTAGGAAAGTGTTGTTTTAGGAAAGGTTTTGAAATTAGGAAGTTTTGAAAATTGGAAAGTTTTCGTTTTAGGAAATGTTTGAATTAAGAAATGTTTCAACTTAAGAAAGTATTGAATTAAGAAAATTTTGAATTTAGAAAAGTTTTAGATTTGAAAAGATTTTGAAGTTTTGGAAAGTTTAAAATTTAGAAAGATTTGAAAGTTTGAAAATTTAAGATTTAGAAAGTTTTAGGGTTTTAGGAAATCTTGAAATTAGGAAAGGTTTGAGTTTAGGAAGAGTTTGAAAACTTAGGTTTGAAAAGTTAAGAATTGAAAGGAAGGTAGAATTAGGAAATGGTTGAATTAGGAAAGATTTTTATGTTCAAGTTTTGGAAACTTAAGATTTAGGAAAGTGGAGGATTAGGAAGGATTTGAATTAGGAAATGTTTAGATTAGGAATGGATTGGATTTTGTTTCTAAAAGCAAAGGTTTGATTTTGTTTCCAAAAACGGAGGATTGGATCTAGTTTCCTAAACGGAGAGATAGGATTTGGCAAGGATTTTGGAAAGGGAGATTCTAGAAACCCTAGATTTGGAAAATTATAGTTTTGACATAGAAAATAGGTTTTGGAAACATGTATAGTTTTGATGTAGAAAACAAAAGATTTTGGAAACCTAGGTTTGGGGCAAAGTTTGAAAACCATGTTTTTGGGAAGAAAATTTAGGGTTTCGTAATTGTGGGTTCTAGGGCTTGACTTGGACTCTAAAGAAAAGGGATTTTTAGAAAGTGCGTTTTTGGAAACGAAGGTTTTGGAAGGAAAACCTAGAGGGGAATTTCTAGAAGGAAGATTTTGGAAAAGAGAGTTTTTTAGAAAGGTTTTTGGAGAGATTTTTTTTAGGTAGGTGAATCTAGGGAGTGATTTTAGAAAGTGAATTTTGAGGAAAAGATTTTGGAGAGGAGTTAAAAAAGAGAGTTTTGAAAAATAGATTTTGGAAGGGAGTTTTTGAAAACAATTTTGAAGAGGGGAGTTTTAGGAAAGTATGTTGAAAAAGAGATTTTTAGGAAGAGATTTTTAAAGAGAGTTTTTAGAAGGTGTAAAAACATCTCACTTTCCTAAAGCAATTCTAACCATAAGAGGGCTAGAACCACTTTACGAAAACGGTTTTGAAAACTACAAGATTCGAAAATATAGACCATAAAAGGTCACTTTTAATGTAACACTTTCCTAAAGCAATCCTAGCCATGGAAAGGCTAGAATCACCATAGAATTGTGGTTTTGAAAACATGTTTTTGAAAAAGAGATTTTGATGCAATTTTGAAAACAAGTTTGAAAACGTTTTGAAAAACAACTTTGAAAACGGTTTTTGGAAGATGCAAGACTATGATATGCACAATGCAATTTGGGGTCGTGAACATACAAGGTTAAGGCTTCACCACATAATCAAGGGGGTCGGAGCCACGTGGTCTTTGGTTAGACTAGAAGAAAGCCCCCGACACGGTGACTCTCCAATAGCCCAATCCTACACATGGACCGGGAATCCCCTTGTTTCAAGCATGCAAAGAAAGGGTGGGAAAGAGATGGGGGGATTAAAATAGAGAAAACCCAAGTGAGTTAGGAGAGAGAAGAGAGAGGGGGGAAGTGCGAAAATTTAAATAGGGAGCCTACCTTGTATCTTGTTTATTTTGCCCGCCGTGCAGTCTTCGGTCTTTGGTCTTCGTCCTGATCTTCTTCTTCAACCTTCAAGGATTGTCTTCAAGCTTTAGATGGCAGCTCTTCAAGTCTTCAAAGAATGGTTGAAGGGTAGCGTATAAGTGTATGGGGGTGTGTATGAGTGTATAGGAGGCTAGGGTTTGTTTAGGGTGGCTAGGGTTTGGAGAAACCTAAGGAGGCTAGGGTTTAGGAGGTGCTCGAGCTCTGTATATCGAAATATAGGATTCTTAGGTTAAGTTTGCAGACCTCTTTCACGTTGAATGAGGCTCTATATTTATAGAAGGAGGATAAACCTGGCGCCTGTTGCAGTGGCGCCAGGCCAAATTCTACACTAGCGCCACTACTAGTGGCGCCAGCCAATTAGGAAAGATTTAAGGTCGGCAAGCAACGTATCTTTGACTAGATTTGGGCGCCTGTACTAGTGACTACCATGTAATTTTTAGCCTGGCTTCACTAGGAGTGACTCCGAAAAGTCCGGGAATGATTTGGAAGAGCCGGGAATGACACGGAAGCCCAAAAAGAAGCAGGAACACTTAAAATAGTGTCCTGGAGGTATTTGACTTGAAAAATGAAGATAAGGTGGGTCGGAAAGGTTGACCGGGCCTTTAGGGGCAAAACGGTCAACCGGACCAGGAAACTGTCGGGACAGACTCGGATTGTCCTGGAAGAAGACTTGGGATCTGAAAACATTATTCAGAATGTTCCCGGAGGTTGCCGATTTGATTCCCAGAGCCAGCGTGGTCGGAAAAGGAGACCGGCCCACCAGGGGTAAAACAGTCATTTTGTACCGGGTTTGCTGGAACTGACTCAGAATGTTCTGGAAAGGTAAAGGAAGGTTGAGAACACTATAAAAAGTATTCTCGGGACATTACCGATTTGATACCCAGAGCCGGTATGGTCGAAGAAGGAGACCGGCCCTCTAGGGGCAAAACGGTCATTTTGTACCGGATTCGCCGGAACTGACACGGAATGATCCAAAAAGGTAAAGGAAGATTGAGAATACTATAAAAATTAGTCTCAAGGGGTTACCGGTTTGATACCCAGAGCCGGTGTGGTTCTCGGGGCATTCGGATGCTTCGGGGCAAAATGGTCATCTTGACCGGAATGTCTCGGAAAAGGTCCTAAGGGTAGTTTGGTCATTTTCCACTGAAGTGGGCTAAAAGACACTGGTGTTGACCTAGGTTTTGAGTGTTTCCGCCACTCTCACGGTGTGAGTATTTCCGTTACTCGGATGGGGTTGATGATTTGTGAGTATTTCCGCTACTCGAACGGGGTTGATGATTTGGGAGTATTTCCGCTACTCGGACGGGGTTGAGTATTTCCACTACTCTAACGGTTTTGTGAGTATTACCGCTAGTCTAACGGTTTCGTGAGTATTTCCGCTACTCTAACGGTTTAGTGAGTATTTCCGCTACTCTAATGGGTTTGTGAGTATTTCTGCTACTCTAACGGTTTTGTGAGTATTTCCGCTACTCTAACGGTTTTGTGAGTAGTTTTGCTACTCGGACCGTCTCGAGGAATAAACTGTCTCGAGAGTGGGACTGGAAGGGGTTTTACCGTCTCCGAAGAGACGTGCCTGGATTGGAGCCGTCTCGAGGAATAAACTGTCTCGAGAGTGGGATTGGAAAGGGGTCTTACCGTCTCTAAAGAGACGTGCCTGGATTGGAACTGTCTCGAGGAATAAACTGTCTGGAGAGAGGGATTGGAAAGGGGTCTTACCGTCTCTGAAGAGACGTGCCTGGGTTTTGAGTGTTTCTGCCACTCTAACGGTTTTCTGAGTATTTCCGCTACTCTAACGGTTTTGTGAGTAGTTTTGCTACTCGGACCGTTTCGAGGAATAAACTGTCTTGAGAGAAGGATTGGAAAGGGAATTGAAAAGAAACAATGCCCCTAAAGGCATTTTGGTCATCTTGCCTCTATTTGGGCCTGACAGGCCCGCGAAGTAATGGAAAGATGGAATTTGGAGCTAGAGAAATGGTTTCGATTGGAATATGCCCAAAATGACTTGAAAACAAGTCTGGACGAAGTGTAGACTGCCGAGCGGTCAAAAATGGGGTGCTTACATTTAGGCGCCCAAATCTAGTCAAAGATACGTTGCTTGCCGACTTATAACGTTTCCGAAGGGGGTGGCGCCACTAGTAGTGGCGCCAAGCCAAGAATTGACCTGGAGTGGCGCTAAGAGAAATTTTGCCCTGGCGCCACTGCAACAGGCGCCAGGTTTGTCCTCCCTCTATAAATACAGAGCCTCATTCAACATGAAAAGGGGCTGCAAACTTAACCTAAGAATCCTATATTTCGATATACAGAGCTCGAGCACCTCCAAAAACCCTAGTTTCCTTAGGTTTTCCAAACCCTAGCCACCCGACACAAACCCTAGCCTCCTATACACTCATACACTCCCCCATACACTCATACACTAGCTTTCAACCATCCTTTGAAGACTTGAAGAGCTGCCATCCAAAGCTTGAAGACAACTCTTAAAGACTGAAGGTGAAGATCAAGACAAAGACCGAAGACCGAAGACAGCGCGGCGCGCAAAATAAAGAAGACATACGGTAGGTTTTCTCTTTAATTTTCTGCACCTCCCCCCTCTCTCTTCTCTCTCCAACCCACTTGGATTTTCTCTATTTTAATCCCCCATCTCTTTCCCCCCCCCCCTTTCCCCCCCTTTCTTTGCATGCTTGGAACAAGGGGATTCCCGGTCCATGTGGAGGATTGGGCTATTGGAGAGTCACCATGTCGGGGGCTTTCTTCTAGTCTAACCAAAGACCACGTGGGTCCGGCCCCCTTGATTATGTGGTGAAGCCTTAACCTTGTATGTTCACGACCCCAAATTGCATTGTGCATATCATAGTCTTGCATCTTCCAAAAACCGTTTTCAAAGTTGTTTTTCAAAACGTTTTCAAACTTGTTTTCAAAATTGCATCAAAATCTCTTTTTCAAAAACATGTTTTCAAAACCACGATTCTAGGGTGATTCTAGCCTTTCCATGGCTAAGGTTGCTTTAGGAAAGTGTTACATTAAAAGTGACCTTTTTGGTCTATATTTTCAAATCTTATTGTTTTCCAAAACCACTTTCTTAAAGTGGTTCTAGCCCTCTTATGGCTAGAATTGCTTTAGGGAAGTGACACGTTTTTTATACTTTCCATAACTCTCTCTCTTTTCAAAAATCTCTTCCTAAAAATCTATTTTTCAACATACTTTCCTAAAACTCTCCTCCTCAAAATTGTTTTCAAAAACTCCCTTCCAAAATCTATTTTTCAAAACTCTCTTTTTCAACTCCTTTCCAAAATCTTTTCCTCAAAATTCACTTTCTAAAAACACTCCCTAGATTCACCTACCTAAAAAAAATCTCTCCAAAAACCTTTCTAAAAAACTCTCTTTTCCAAAATCTTCCTTCTAGAAATTCCCCTCTAGGTTTTCCTTCCCAAACCTTCGTTTCCAAAAACGCACTTTCTAAAAATCCCTTTTCCTTAGAGCCCAAGTCAAGCCCTAGAACCCACAATTAGGAAACCCTAAATTTTCTTCCCAAAAACATGGTTTTCAAACTTTGCCCCAAACCTAGATTTTCAAAATCTTTTGTTTTCTACATCAAAACTATACATATTTCCAAAAACTATTTTCTATGTCAAAACTATAATTTTCCAAATCTAGGGTTTCTAGAATCTCCTTTCCCAAATCCTTCCCAAATCCAATCTCCCCGTTTAGGAAACTAGATCCCGTCCTCCGTTTTTGGAAACAAAATCCAACCTTTCTCTTTTAGAAACCAAATCCAATCTCTTCTTAATCCAAACCTTTCCTAATTCAATTCCTTCCTAAACCATAAGTTTCCTAAACCTAAATTTTAAATCTTTCCTTAAATTTCAAAATCCAACTCTTTCTTAATTCAAATCCTTCCTAAACTTCCGTTTTCCTAAATCTTAAGTTTCCAAAACTTGAACATAAAAATCTTTCCTAATTCAACCCTTTCCTAATTTTACCCTCCTTTCAAATCTTAACTTCTTAAACCTAAGTTTTCAAACCTTTCCTAAACTCAAGCCTTTCCTAATTTCAAGACTTTCTAAAATTCAAACTCTAAAACTTTCTAAATCTTAAACTTTCTAAATTTCAAATCTTTCTAAAATTCTAAGCTTCCTAAATTCAAAACTTTCTTAAGTTAAATCTTTCTAAACCCAATTCATTCTAAACTCTAAACTTTCCAAAACTTCAACATCTTTCCAAATCTAAGACTTTTCTAAACTCAAAGCTTTCTTAATTTAAAACTTTCTTAAGTCGAGACTTTCTTAATTCAGACATTTCCTAAATTGAAAATTTTCCTTTTTCAAACCTTTCCCAAAGCGAAACTTTCTTATTTTCAAAACTTCCTTGTTTTCAAAACTTTCCAAAATCAAAACTTCCCTTTTTCAAACATTTCTAAATTCGAAACTCTCTTAATTTGAAAACTTTCTTAAGTTGAAACTTTCCTAAACCTAAAACTTTCCAAAAATGAAACTTTCCAAAAATAACATTTTCCTAATTCAAACATTTCCTAAATCCAATCTTCCCTAATTTCCTAAACCTTCCAAGTCAAGTCAAATATTTTCTGAGTCTCTTCTCTTTCCTAAGCCTAGGTTTCTTAAACCTCCATCTTTCCAAAACAAGTCTAAATCTCTCTTCCCAATTTTATCTGTTCAAATCAAAATTCAATCTTTTCAAATTTCAAAATTCTAAATTCCAATTTTCAATCCTCTATTCAAAGTTCAATATCTCAATTTTCCAATTCAATTTTCAATTCAATCTCTTTCTTCTAATCAAACATTCTATTTTCAATTGGACTCTTGTCCGAACTACGACTGACCTGGTTCCCCCAAAGGGATACGTAGGGAAGCTTCATAGGTGCGGTCACAATACTTTTCAAACTTTCAATTCCACCCTCATGGGTGTGGTTTCCAAAATCTTTTCAAATCTCAAATTCCCACAATACCTTTCAAAATTTCTATTTTCAAATTTCTACTTTCAATTTTCAAGCTTTCCAATTTCAATTCCATCTCTTTAAATCTATTTTCAAATCAAATCAATCTTTTTTTTTTTTAAATTTATTTTTCAATTCTTTTCTATTGCACTTGCATATCATGCATCATATTTTTCAAACATTGCTTTTCTAAAGTGGGTAGGATTGAACTATTAGTTAGTTAAAGACTCTCATAGGTGAATCTAGGATAAATTGGCATGTAGGTACCGAAAGGGCGGGGTAGGGTGATAGCTTAGTGCGTCTTTCCTACACGTAACCAACTTCCGAACCTAGAATCGCTGATTTCAAAGATCAAAAGGAGTTATTTTTCTAAAAAGGGCTAAATGTTTTCCAAAGGTTGCCAAACAACCTGTTTTCTTAAAAACCCTCTATTGAGGAGATATTTTCAAAAACCCTAAGTGTAGTTTTCAGACTATGCTTAGTTTTTAGGTGACCTAACTCGCCTTAATCAAGTTAGGTGGCGACTCTGAATATTTTTCTAAAAGCCCTTTATTCAAATAAATTTTTAATTCAAACCTAGTCGCACTCATTCTTTTAGGAGGGTGAGTTCTAACGAGAGAGTACAACATTTTTCCCGCTTGGGTAAGTATTCCTCGAGTGCGAAAAATCTGTGCGCGACACCATCCAGCGGGCGGCCCCATCATATCGTGCATTCTTGGTAGAGATCGGATTTGACGCCTTTATGGGATTATAGGCTAACCGCCTGAACTGACATTTGGTACTGGCACTTGTTGAGAGGTGGTTCGGGGAGACCGGGACTTTTCATTTTGTCGGCTTTGAGTTAAGTCCTACTCCTTTAGATTGGGTAATTATTACTGGGCTCTCCTTTGTCGGCTGGCGGATCACCCTGCATCCAGTCAGTAGGGACGAGGCCTATTTGCTGTTAGACTTGCCTCCTCTTGAGCGTTCTGCCTTCCCAATCTCTTAGATTAGTCAGGATGACCGTACTTTTGCTACTGAGTCATCGCCTGCCAGGCGAGACATCATGAGACAGCGACTTGTGTTGTATATCATCTTTAGTTGCTTTTACAACAACAATAAGTCACTCGTGCTGTGTCGTTTGGTGAGTATAGTAGCCGATCTTGGAGCCTTATCTGAGTTGGACTAGGGGTCCTTTTCCTTTGGTTGCTTTCTTCGATCGATGCGGGTTCAGACTTCTTCTTGTTGGGGTAGCATGACTAGTTTCTGGCCCTTTCTCATTTGGTGGAGTTACGAGTATTTGTCGGTTCGTTGCCCTGCAATTGTTGGGGATGACCTCTATATTCACGCTTTGAGGAGGGCTCGTGACCGGGTAGCCCAATGATCAGAGATTATCGATTTTGTGACGCTTCGGGCTAACTTGGAGCTGATTAAGGCAAGGGATATGACCTGGCGGCCCTTCATTGGATCAGTCCATTACAAGACAGTCCGGTACTTAGTCCCATTGTCCCTGTCGAGAGCTGCTTTTCTCAGTGATGACACCTGGGAGTCCTATCTTGGGAAACGACACTGGCAGCAGTTTCACGAGGAGTTTCGATCAGCAGGAGCCCCGCCAGAGTATATGTTTGGAGCCCTGGTGGCAGGAGTGTCTATCCCTTATTAGAAGCACCAGCCAGGTGTCGAGTTCTTGCTTCCTTCGGATACAGATTATGCTGTGCACTTTGGGGCTCATTCGGTCGGTGCCTTCACCCGATTTAAGGTGGTGGTTAGCGGGTACGTTGTTGGCTAGGAGGTGGTTGACTTGTGGCGCTGAGCCGGAGGATACGTGCCCCAGGCTGAGTTTACTGCTGTGAGAGACCATAGAGATCAGTACCAGATGGATCGGGATCAGTACCAGGCAGAGGTAGCTTCCCTGATGGCTCGGTTATCTCAGATGGGTGGTGGGGGGGGTATGTTATTCTTTCTTTGCTCCTTCTTGCTCTGCTGTTGCTTAGTTCCTTTTGTATACAGCTGATTTTGGTTCTGTCTTCCCTGCAGGATGGTGATGCTTCGAGTAGTTATCCCCTTCCTCCGATGTCGGGTTTCGAGGATTTTGATCTAGATGACATCGACTTCGAACTGTGATAGATGCCCCTTATAGAGACTCTGATCCTCTTTTGCCCCTTGTCCCTGAGTTATATTTATGTTAGACGGTTTTATTCTGATATTTTGTACAAAAATGGATATTTATGGTATTCAAATGCATGGACAAACAAAGACATTTACGATCCTTTATGCTAAGTATATGATCAGTTGCATGTGATGTATGATGATGTTAGATATCTATTACATGAGTTGATGTTGATGACTTCTATTTCTACAGGGAGTTATATCCTATGTGTGCAAAGCCCATGTTGATTGATTTTTTTTTTTTTTCATATGCACAGGTTAGAAATATGTTAATAGAATGATGCTGGGTGCTGTTAGACTTGTAGTCCTGGGAATGGTAACTCCCTCCTCTTCGGGGATTTTAGCCTCTCTTCTAGCTCAACCCTACCTTGATTGGATGATAGCACTTCGCACCTTTCTCAACCATTTGATCACCTCCCACTCTCTGTCTTAGGGTTAGTGTATATGGTTATTGGGCTGAGACTCTTGACTGTTGGGGTTTTAGCAGTAGCTTACCTGGCCTTTGGCAGAGCGATAAGTGGCTAGTCATTTCAATCCGAAAAGACTTTGTTTAGGACTATAATGTAGGCTAGGTTACGGGGTTTTAGAAACAACAGGATATGCATACTCAAATTTGATGTTGTTTTCGATACGGTTTAGATCCATACCATCCTTGACTACTTTTCAGTAGGATTAGCATCCTTCTTCAGCTTTGGCAGCGTGTCTAGCTCATTTAGATCAAGCAATCTTCTTTCAATCAGAGGGGACTTTACTAGGGTTGTAATGCAAGCCATGGTTTCAGGGTTTTGCAAGAAGAGGTTAAAGGCTCGAACCTATTGTTTGTACTGGGTTTCTTCGTAACCTAGGATCACCTTTGAATTTTCTCCTTGCCTTTTTACATGACTTCTTAGGGTGAAAATGACCTTGTTCTTTCACCCCTTCTATATGCTTTTTGAGATAAACATGACTTTCTTTTCTTTTGATCCTTTTATTATGCTTTTGAAGATGACTCAATCATGATTTTCTTTAGGCCTTTCCTTAAAGGAACTTTTTTTTTTCAGCCTCTTGCCCCTTGGCGAATCCTTTTCCTTTCTTTTTCTTTCTATTCCTTTATGAAATGAATAATTCTTTGACCCTTTTCCCTTAGATCTTTTCCTTGGCCGTTCAATCTACCCAATGTGGGTAGTGATCCCTAGGTTGGAGTTTTCTTGAGAAAAGGATAGATGGCTCAACAGGTTTAGCAAGGGGTTGCTTTTGATTGTATGGGAAATGAAATGAGGGGCTCTCTTCACTTTGAATTAGGTTGCTTGATCTATAGAGTTTTCATTGCTGCTTTAGCATAGCGAGGGTGGATACTATTCCTAGAGTTCTCAAACTATTGTCTGCCCCAGTATGGGGAGGACAGTCTTGGATCGGGGTTGACAAAGAAAATTTTCACTTTCTGCGAGGCACTAGGGGTTAAGCAAAGGGAATATGAGCACATTGGTTTATTTATTAGTGATTCATTCCTCTTATTTATATGTGGGGAAGTGAAAGATGGATCCTCTTTATTTTGATAAACTGGCCACACATCGCACAGCTTCGGAGTCTTGCAAGTGCTACCTTTGGGTAGTATTCTCACTCATCCCTATTCTTTTTTTCTGTGGAAGGCTGATCATTTGGCGAGTGGTTACCTCATGTTATCATCCCTTCAAATTGGATCATTCCATAAGATAAACCATGCCCCTTGTGTAGAAAGTAGTCACTACTCCCCAGGGAAGACAAGACAACAACAATGGAATAAAAGACTGTCATTTGATTATTATTATTATTTTTACGGAAAGCATAAAATTCTTAAGCAATAAGAAAATGTAAACACTAATTTAAAGATAGAAAGTGAAAGGGATAGAAAGAAAGTGGGTGAAAACACCCCTCTCTTGTACGCTTGTGCAAGGAATCCATTTTTAGTACGGTCTGGGGACAATTCCCACATCTTCGATGCTCCATTCGCGACCCAGATCCTTGGTTAAGGCGAGACAAGCAAAGGCTTCCCCTAGAGCTCCAAAGATGTTAGCACTGTTGATGCGATTGTCAGCCTCCTTCTTGTTCTTTGCAGTGGGTTCTCCTGTAAACAAGGTGACCAGTTCACCCCCTTCCAAGTCGAAGGGTTCTGTCTATGCTCTTGACTTTTCTATCCCCCAGCTCAGTTCTTCATAGTCATACTCATTCATGGGCCAAGGGTTCTTTAGTAAGTGACGTTCAGCTACATCATATTTTGGATGCAGGAACTCAGCACCCCATCCATGAACAACCATGTTTTCAGCGATCTCGTCACCAAGGAACATTGGCTCCTCAATGGGCCAGTCAAAAGCATCAGGCACCTCCTCAGGGTTATGAAGATAAATTGGGCATAATGGGAGATCCTCCTCCTAGTCATCTTCTTCCTTAGTCTCCCAATCGTCCTCATAATCTTTGACCTTGGGTTCGTCGAACTCTCCTTTGCCTTCCATTTCTATTAGTATCATATTGATGGTGTAATCGGGCAGAGGGTTAGCGGTCACATTGGGAGTAGGAGCAGGTTTTACCGGCTGTAGACCAATGGTCTTATTATCGATCAAGTCTTGGATTTTGTGCTTAAGAGCAAAGCAGCTTTCGGTGTCATGCCCCTGGCCACCTGAATGGTACTCACATGTAAGGGTAGCATTAAAGGTTGGGGGTAGAGGGCTTGGCAACGGCGAGCAGGTATGGGTTTCAAGATGTTGTTCTTCAGAAGGCTATAGTAAGCCTCGGTTTGGGTGCAGGCTAAGGCGTCGAAGGTACGGATACGTTGAGCAGGCTATTGAAGTTGGGTCGTGCCCCAGCGGGACCATAGTTTGGGGTTGGAGCAGGCATGGTCAAGGTGGGCAAGGGCAGGACTGGGGGTGATTGTAGTGGGGATCAGTATTGGGGTGGTTGGCTAGGCAGAATAGCGGACACTTCACTTTCTTTCCTGATCGTGGCCCTTGTAATAGCCACCTTCTTGGCTATGTTAGCGGTATTTTCTCCTATCTTGGCATAGGGATCTGTAATTCTTCCTATCTTGAGGCCGTTTTCTATCATCTCTCCCTACATGATGAGCTCGGAAAAACTTTTTCCCATGCTTGTGCAGAGCTTCTCATAGAATATACTTTGAAAAGTATGTACAAATAGTTGTACATATTCCTTCTCCTCCAGCAGGGAATTCACTTGTGCAGCAGCCTCCCTCCATCTTAGGGCATATGCTTTAAAGCTCTCCTTCTCACCCTTGCTCATCGTCATCAAGGACCATCGATCGGAAGTGAGGTCGATGTTGTGACGGTATTGGGCTTTGAATGCATTGACTAGCTTCATCCAGGTGGTGATCTTCGTTGAGTCCAGGCAGGCAAACCACTGTAGAGCAGACCCTATGAGACTGTGTTGGAATAGCTGCATAAGGAGCTTCAGATCGTTGCCATGTCCACTTAGCGCTCTAGCGTATAGACGAAGATGAGCAATGGGGTTACCGGGACCGTCGTACTTCTGGAAGTCGGGCATTTTAAACTTAGCAGGTCTCGGATGGTTAGGGAAGAAACAGAGTTCATCATAGGAAGTGAACCCATAAGCATCGTGACCATGGTGACTTCACAATAAATCCTCCAATCCTTGGTTTTTTAGACTAAGAGGGTCTAGAGAGGTCTTCTTTATGGCAGGTGAAAGCAATACGATCTCTTCTTTTTCAATGGTGACCCCTTTGGCGTCTTCCTTAGTCCTCCCTGCGTTGTCGGACTGAAGCATGACCCTTTGATTGGCGGGTTCAGGGTCCTAGGATGAAGTCATAAATGACGACGGGACTGCAGTAGCATCCTTCATGAGTTTTGGCATCTCATCCATCTTAGTCCTCATTTCGTTGACCTCCTCTCGAGAGACTTGAGAGGATTCTTCAGGGTTAGCAGCCATCAGTGATGCTCTTAGTCAGGTGATAATGTTATCCCTAGGTGGATGTTGCCCCTTTTTGGGAGCAATGTTGACTCAGTGCAGGGTGACTTCTGTAAATGAAAAATAAAAAGAGAGAAAGAAGAAGACAAAAACATAAATTGCAAGTCAGTTTCTGGTTTTTAGAGAGCTTTATGCAATGCATGTCCTAGGGTGTCCCTCTTTAGGAGGGAAACTAATCATGATGTATTGGCCCACGCTTAGAGATAGAGGATTTGCCCCTGTATGCAGAAACTTTACCGTCAAGTAGGAATCTTCAACCATCCATGCATTCATTCATAAAAGTAAAGAAGTACATTAAATTTTGCGTTCAAGATATAAAAGAATTGAAATACATTTTAATAGGAGGAGGGGGAACATTTTCCATTGGACTTCCACCTATCTAGTTTTACAAAAGAAAGACCTAAACTACTCTTGAGTCTTCGGATTCGCCTTCCTTGGATTTGATGTTGAGGAGGTCACTGAGGGACCTTGTTGATTGGTTGCCCCTTGTCTTCATGGCAATCCTATCTCCGTGAGCATAGAGGGATTGGGGCCCCTCTTATGGAATGGATTAAGGTGCATGCCATGAGTCCTTAGGGTTACGTGGGAACCCTTAGGGTTTAGGTAGGTTAAATGCAAGGGAGAGTGACTTTGGTGTCACTCTCAATGGGTTGATCATATGCATGAGAATGCAGTGACTTGAGTTACTTGGAACTCTTGTCTTGACATGGAATATTGAATGCATGAATATGGGTATGCAAAGAGTATAAGGAAAGAAAATACAGTTGAAGTAAACATGCATGTATGAGCAGTTAGACAGGCATTATAACAGTATAAATACAGGCATTATAACAGCATAAATACAGGCATTATAACAGCAAGAATAAGCAGGTATAAATAAAAGTAAGAGCAGTCGCCATTTCCTCCGTGATTTTGAAAACGGTGCTCGTGTCATAAATCCGGCAAAGGTTCGGCTATGCATGATGTCTATATGAGCATGAGGTTGAGGGTTGACTAATGCGTCCTAAAAAGGCTCGGTCTCCGGATCTTCAAACCTAGGCCTACTCCCCGAGGTGGTGCCATGATAGGTTAGTGATCCAGGCAGGGGAACCATCAAGAGGCTGTAGGCGAAGAAACTGACACAGCATCTTGCCCACAACCAATATACCGTTCCCCCTTTCTAACTAGAAAGGACATATCAGGGTAATAATGCAAGTATGCAGAATGCAAGTGCACATGCAGTGTGTGTGTGATTTTTAAAAGTGGAGGAAAGAGCCCAACAACTCTCATTCATCCTGTTCATCACATTCATACATAGCAGTTAGTAAAATTTAAACAAAATGTGTACCTACAAAACAAAGATGCATGTGTTAGTATGTGGATGACAAACATAATACAAGATAATATGAATAAATGCATGTTTTTTGAAAATAATTTTGAAAATTTAGTTTTGAAAATTTAAAATGAATAGGATTGAACAAGTTAATTGAAGACTCTACATGGGTGAAGGGTAAAGAGACATGATTACTGCCTAACCCTTTAAGTATTTCCCAGCAGAGTTGCCAGCTGTTGCGCCAAGATTTTTCGCACTCGAGGAATACTCACACAAGCGGGAAAAATGTTGTACTCTCTCGTTAGAACTCACCCTCCTAGAAGAATGAGTGGGACTAAGTTTGAATTGAAAATAAGTTTGAATAAAGGGCTTTTGGAAAAGATTCGGAGTCGCCACCTAACTTGATTAAGGTGAGTTAGGTCACCTAAAAACTAAGAATAATCCGGAGACTACACTTAGGATTTTTGGAAAACAATTTTGAAAATATCTCCTCAAGAGAGGGTTTTTAAGAAAACAGGTTGTTTGGCAACCTTTGGAAAACATTTAGCCCTTTTTTGAAAAATAACTCCTTTTTGGTCTTTGAAATCAATGATCTAGATTCAGAGGTTGGTTACGTGTAGGGAAGACGCACTAAGCCATCACCCTACCCTGCCCTTTCGGTACCTACATGTCAATCTACCCTAGATTCACCTATAAGAGTCTTCAACCAACTATAGTTCAATCCTATCCACATTGGAAAACAATGCTTGAAAAGAAACTAACATGATGCATGATATGCAAGTGCAAGGAAAGAGAATTGAAAAATAGATTTAGAAAGATATTGATTTGAAATTGATTTGATTTGAAAATAGATTTGAAGAGATGGAATTGAAATTGGAAAGTTTGAAAATTTGGAAATTGAAATTTGAAATTGGAAGTTTGAAAATAGATTAGAGATTTGAAAAGATTGTAGAATTTGAGATTTGGAAAATATGGTGGAATTTGAAATTTGAAATAAGTTGTGACCGCACCCATGAGGGTTGCCTACGTATCCTTTTGGAGGAATCAGGTCAGTCGTAGTTCAGATAAAAGTCTGATTGAAAGTAGAAGGTTGGATTGGAAGAAAGAGATTTTGATTGGAAAAATGACTTGATTTGAACTTGGAATAGAGGATTGAATATTGGAATTTAGAATTTTGGAATTAAAAATATTGAATCTTGATTTGAAAAGATAAAATTTGGAAGAGAGATTTAGACTTGAGATGAAAGTTTAAGAAACCTAGACTTTAGGAAAGAGACTTAGGAAAGACTCGACTTGGAAGGTTTAGGAATTAGGAAAGTTTCAACTTAGGAAAGTTTTGGAATTAGGAAAGTTTCAACTAAGGAAAGTTTCGAATTTGGAATGTTTTAAAATAGGGAAGTTTTGAAAATTGGAAAGTTTCAACTTAGGAGAGTTTTGAATTAAGAAAGGTTTTGAAATAGGAAATTATTGAATTTAGAAATGTTTTGAATTAGGAAAAGTTTAGTTTAACAAGGTTTAGAATTTAGAAAGTTTCGAGTTAAGAAAGTTTTGAATTTGGAAAGTTTAGAATTTTAGAAAGATTTCAAATTAAGAAAGTTTCGAAAGTTGGAAAGTTTAGAAAACAAGGAAGCTTTGAAAATAAGAAGGAAAGTTTTGAAATTTTGAAGGATTTGAAATTTAGAAAGTTTTAGAGTTTGAATTTTAGAAAATATTGAAATTAGGAAAGGTTTGAATTTAGGAAAGGTTTGAAAACTTAGGTTTGAAAAGTTAAGATTTGAAAATAGGGTAGAATTAGGAAAATGTTGAATTTTAGAATTTTAGGAAAGATTTTTATGTTCAAGTTTAGGAAGGGATTTTTGAAAAGAGAGCTTTTTGGAAAGTATAAAAACACCTCACTTTCCTAAAGCAATTCTAACCATAAGAGGGCTAGAACCACTTTAGGAAAGCGGTTTTGAAAACAACCAGAGCTAAAAAAATGGACCATATTGGTTGCTTTTAATGTAACACCTTCCTAAAGCAACCCTAGCCATGGAAAGGCTAGAATCACTCTAGGATTATGATTTTGAAAACATGTTTTTGAAAAAGAGGATTTTGATGCAATTTTGAAAACAAGTTTGAAAACGATTTTGAAGACAACTTTGAAAATGGTTTTTGGAAGATGCAAGATCATGATATGCACAATGCAAATTTGGGGTCGTGAACATACAAGGCTAAGGCTTCACCCCATAACCAAGGGAGCCGGACCCACGTGGTCTCTGGTTAGACTTGAAGAAAGCCCCCGACACAGTGACTCTCCAATAGTCTAATCCTACACATGGATCGGGAATCCCTTTACTTCAAGCATGCAAAGAAAGGGAGGGAAAGAGATGGGGGATTAAAATAGAGAAAACCCAAGTGAGTTAGGAGAGAGAAGAGAGAGGGGGAAGTGCGAAAATTTAAATGGAGAACCTACCTTATATCTTGTTTATTTTGTGCGCCTTGCTTTCTTCAGTCTTCATCTTGATCTTCATCTTCATTCTTCAAGAGCCACCTTCAATCTTCAAACTTCATATTACAACTCTTCAAGTCTTCGAAGGAGGGTTGAAGGTTAGTGTATGAGTATATGGGGGTGTGTATGAGTGTATAGGAGGCTAGGGTTTAGTATAAGGTGGCTAGGGTTTGGAAAATCTAGGGAAGCTAGGGTTTAAGAGGTGCTCGAGCTATGTATATCGAATTATATGATTTTTAGATTGAGTTTGCAGATCCTTTTCACGTTGGAGGAGGCTCTGTATTTATAGATGTTGGACAAATCTGGCGCCTGTTGCAGTGGTGCCAGGGCAAAATTGCTCTTGGCGCCACTAGGAGTGGCGCCAGGCCAATTCTTGGCTTGGCACCACTAGTAGTGGTGCCAGCCAGTTAGGAAACTTTATAAGTCAGCAAGCAACGTATTAGTAGTGGTGCCAGCCAGTTAGGAAACTTTATAAGTCGGCAAGCAACGTATCTTTGACTAGATTTGGGCGCCTATACTAGTGACTACCATGCAATCTTTAGCCTGGCTTCACTAGGAGTGACTCCGGAAAGTTTGGGAAGGAATTTGGAAGAATGGGAATGACCCGAAAAGCCAAAAAAGAGTAGGAACACTTAAAATAGTGTCCTGGAGGTTTTTGACTTGAAAAACGAAGACAAGATGTGTCGGAAGGGTTGACCGGGCCTTTAACGGCAAAACGGTCAATCGGATCGGGAAGCTGCCGGGACGGACTCGGACTGTCCCAGAAGAAGACTTGGAATTTGGAAACATTATTTAGAATGTTCCCAAAGGTTGCCAGTTTGATTCCCAGAGCCGGTGTGGTCGAAAAAGGTGACCGGCCTACCAGGGGCAAAACGATCATTTCGTATCGGGTTTGCCAGAACTGACTCAGAATGATCTAAAAAGGTAAAGGGAGGTTGATAACACTACAAAAAGCAGTCTCAGAAGGTTACCAG
Organism: Euryodendron excelsum; assembly: GCA_033060915.1. NCBI lineage: Eukaryota > Viridiplantae > Streptophyta > Magnoliopsida > Ericales > Pentaphylacaceae > Euryodendron > Euryodendron excelsum. The sequence goes on along the minus strand of CM065394.1, from coordinate 12,989,063 downwards.
TTTGATACCTAGAGCCGGTGTGGTTGAAAAAGGAGACCGGGCCACCAGGGGCAAAATGGTCTTTTTGTACCGGGTTGGCCGGAATTGACTTGGAATGATCCGAAAAGATAAGGAAAGGTTGATAATACTGTAAGAATCATTCTTAGGAAGTTACTAAAGGGGCCCTGGTTGGAATCGTCTCGAGGAATAAACTGTCTAGAGAGAGGGATTGGAAAGAGGACTTACCGTCTTTTAAAAGACGTGCCTGATTTGGAATCGTCTCGAAGAATAAACTATCTCGAGAGAGGGATTGGAAAGGGGACTTACCACCTTCGAAAAGATGTACCTGATTTGGAACTGTCTCGAGGAATAAACTATCTCGAGAAAGGGATTGGAAAGGGGACTTACCATCTTCGGAAAGACGTGCCTGATTGGGAACCGTCTCGAGAGAGGGATTGGAAAGAGGACTTACCGCCTTTGAAAAGACGTGCCTGAATTAGAACCATCTCGAGGAATAAACTGTCTCGAGAGAGGGATTGGAAAGGGGACTTACCATCTTCAGGAAGACGTGCCTGATTTGGAACCGTCTCGAGGAATAAACTGTCTCGAGAGAGGGATTGGAAAGGGGACTTACCATCTTCGGAAAGATGTGCCTGATGGTGGCTAAGGTTTTGGGGGCTTGTGTTTAAGTGTATGGAGTGTGCATAGATATTTGGGTTAAGTGTATGGTGGTTAAGGTTTGGAAAGACTAGAGAGGCTAGGGTTTTGGAGAGACTTCGAGCTCTATAGTTTGAAGAGTAGAGTTTTTGGACTGAGTTTGTGGACTCTTTTCATGTAGGGGGACCCTCTGTATTTATGGACAGATGACTAACCTGGCGCCTATTGCAGTGGCGCCAATGCGAATTTCCCTAGTGGTGCCAGGCCAATTTTTGGCTTGGCTCGACTGCTAGTGGTGCCAGCCACTGAGGAAATTTTGAAGGTCGGCAAGCAACATATCTTTGAACTCTTGAAACGCATGACAAAAGATTTAGGCGCCTATATTAGTGACTACCATGCAATTTTTTGCTTGGCTTCACTAGGAAAGACTCTAGAAGGTCCGAGAATATTTTAGAAGGGCAAGAATGGTTCGGAAGGCTGAAAATGGGCAGAAACCCTTGAAATAGTGTCCTGAGGGTAATAGACTTGAAATACAAGGTCAGAATTGTTAATCGAGCTATTAAGGGCAAAACAATCAACTAGACCGAAAACTACCAGAATGGAATTAGAATGAATCATGAGAGGACTTCAAGGTTTGAAACACTATCTAAAGTGTTCTGAGGGATTACCGGTTTGATACCCAAAGCCGGCGTGGTTGGAAAAGGCGACCGGCCTATAGGGGGCAAAACGGTTATTTTGCACTGGGTTTGTTAGAATAGACCTGAAATGACCTGGAAAGGTGTTGGAAAGTAGGGAATACTATTAGAAGCATTCTTAGGAGGTAACCAGTTTGATACCCAGAGCCGGTGTGGTTCTTGGAGGTGCTCGGATGTCTAGGGGCAAAATGATCATTTTGATCGAATGGTCTTAAAATTGGTCCGTAACCGATTGGAAAGCACTTGAACATGCCGGATCGTCTTTGGGAGGTTCTTGGAGGGTGGACTTACCACTCTGAGAACTTGGGTACTTCCTCAAGAAGCGTGCTAAAAAAAGGCCCAAGGGACAGTTTGGCCATTTTTCACCAAAGTGGGCTAGTAGGCACTAGTGTTGACCCGTGTTTTGAGTGTTTCTGCCACTCTGATGGTCTGTGATGAGTTGGTTTCCAAAGGTATCTCGTCCTTTGGTAAACGTGTCATATCGAAGAGGCGAATTCGGTCTCGTGACATAGGGGTTTTGTTGGCAATTTCCAATGTCGACCTGTTTGCGAGTGTTTTCACCACTCTGATAGTTGCGATGTTTGTGAGTGTTTCCGTCACTTTGATGGTGTGCGTTCATTCTGGAGACTGCTTGATCTTAGGAAGTTGCTAGGTGGACTTATCATATGAGGAATTAACTTTCTCGAAAGACATGCTGAATAATGGACACTTTTCATTGGTAAGCTAGCAAGCGCCAAAGGTGGACCATTCTACCAACTCAGGGACTTGGGTTTTGTCTTGGTCGACGGGTTTGAAAGGACTTACCGTTATGAAGAGTTTATCGAAAAATGTGCTAGATTGGAGGGACTTACCGCATGAGGGATCAACTTTCTAAAAAAAAAGTCCGAATTTGATTTTGATTAGAATTGGATTTGAAATTAAAATTGAGATTGAAATGGGGACTTATCGTCTCTAGAAAAATGTGACAAACTGGAATAGGACCCAGTAATGCCCCAATGGCATTTTGGTTATTTTGGCTCTGTTGGGCCTGATTGGCCCGAGAACTGTTTGATTGATTGGATTAAGTCTAAAAAGCTGGTTTTGACTTAAATATGTCTATGTCGATTTGAATATAAGTTCGGATGAACCGAAGATTACTGAGCGGGTAAAAATAGGGTGCTTACAACTGCTCCACTTTTTCTGTCTTTACTTGACAAAGGTAGAAAACGATAAAGTAAGAGTCCCATGTTAATTGCAAGGTGATCGAAAGAACAGACTTTGAAAACTTTTGTATATTGGAGTAGTTGGAATAATGAATTTTGAATTTGAAAACTAGATTGTTTGGATTTTTAAAATCTGAAATTTTAAAAACTTGATTTTGAAATTAAAGTTGATTGTTTAAATAGATTTTGAAATCAATTTTTCAAATGGATTGATTTCGTTTTGAGTTAGAAGGATTTGAAAAACCTTTGAAACTTGGAATGAAACTTTTGAGGAAAAAGTTTGAAAATCTAGAATTTTGCAAATAGGCTTTTTGAGGTGAACGCTTGAAAATCCAAAATTTTTTAAAAACGGAGCTTTTGAAGGAAAACTCAAGAAATCTATGAAAAAATATATTTTTTTTTTTGAGAAGGAAAGTTTTTAAGGAAGAAAGTTTGAAAACCTTTGGAACATTTTTGAGGACATAGCTTTTAAAGTATAAAACTCGGGAAACCCGAAAATTACTTTTAAGATTAAATTTTTTTAAAAGAAAAGTTTTTAGAAAATTGTGGAAAAGATTTTGAAATGAAACCTCTTTTATTTATTTATTTTTAAATTTTTGAAGGAAGGAGTTAGAAAATATAGAAAGGTATTTTTTAAATAAAAATTTTTGAAGAAAAAAGGTTAAGAAAGCGTTGAGAGTGGGGCCTTTTTGGCAGAGAAGACCCTGAAAAACTCAGAAGATATTTTTGAAACGAAGAAAGTGTTAGAAATTTTGAAATGAAATCATTTTGAAGGAAAAAGAGGTAAAACCTTGATTATGGGGCCGTTTTGGCAAAGAAGGCCCTGAGAAACTCAGGGAGGCCTAAAACTATTAGAAGAAAAACTTTAGGAAGAATTTTGGAAAATAAAATTTTTGAATGAAAACTTTTGAGGAAAATATTTTAGAAGATTTTTGAAAATGGATTTTGGGATTTAGAAAACTTCGAATTTGATAAACATTTTGGAGGGAGGAATTTTTAAGGATTAAAACCTTGAAAGTTTTTTAGTATTGATTTTGAAGAAGACTTTTTGGAGGAAGAATTTTTAGAAAATTTTGAAACTTGATTGGTAGAAATCTTCTAAAGAATAAACTTAGAAAAGTTTTGAGACGGACTTTGATTGAAAATTTTTGAGATTTGATTTTTCAAAATGAACTTTTGAAGGGAAAATTTTAGAAACTATTTTGATTTGAAACTTGGACAAAATGTATAGAAAATTCGTTTTGTCATGTAAAACGTATAGAAAATTCATTTTAACTCGGAACTTGAACTTTTGAAGACAAAATGAGTAGAAAATTCATTTTGGCTCGAAACTTGATTTTTGAAGACGAAATGTAAATGTGTAAGACAAAATGTATAGAAAATTCATTGTGACTTGAAACTTGATTTTTGAAGACAAAATGTATAGAAAATTCATTTTGACTTGAAACTTGAATTTTTTGAAGACAAAATGTGTAGAAAATTCATTTTGACTCAAAACTTGAATTTTTGAAAACAAAATGTGTAGAAAATTCATTTTGACTTGAACTTGAATTTTTGAAGACAAAATGTATATGAAATTCATTTTAGCTTGAAACTTTAAACCTTTGATTTTTTTTTAGCAAAACGTTTAGGAAATTTATTTTGTTTTTAAAAAAACTCATTTTGACTTGAAATTTGAAATCTTTTGATGGATAAAGTTTGGAAAAATTATTTGCAGTTGAAAATTGAAACTTTTTGAAGAAATAGTGTAGAAAATTCATTTCAACTTGAAACTTTGAGAGTCCTTTCTTCTTCTTATTTTATTTTTTCTCTATGGTTTTTCCCTTTTTTTTTTTTTTTTTTTTTTTTTTTCTTTCTTTCCTTTTTTTTTTTTTTTTTTTTTTTTTTTTTTGCATCTTCCTTTTTTTGGTCTTCCCTTTTTTTTTTTTCCTTTACATATGCTTTGGGTTGGAGTTCTCACCTTTTTCCCTTTTCTCTGCCATACCTTTGAGATGGTTGACGCGGGAGAGGGTGCCTTGTTGACTAAATCTAGAGTTGAGGGGGTATGATTAAAAGCTAAGCTGGCGATGATGAGAGCTACTCTGGTCGAGAAGAGGACTATTACTGTTGATGAGGAGATGGTAGCCTCGCTAGGGCTACTGTAGAAAATGCCCGAAATGAGGCTGTTGGAGATGTTGAGAGTGCCATTGCCGGAGTTGATGCTGAGGTTGAGGTTGAGGGAACTTGTTGAAGCAGCCCTATGGTTGATGTTTGGTGTTCCGTCTAGTAGAATAATACTCTTCTGCGAAAATTCAAGGTTGATGTTTTGAAGCTACTACTTCTTAAACCAAAACTTCGTCTTGCGTAACAATGCTTCTTTAGGAAAGTTGATGTCTTGAAACTGCTACTTCTTGAACCGACACTCATCTTGCAGAACGATACTTCTTCGAGGAAGTCCAAGGTTGATGTCTTGAAACTGCTACTTCTTGAACCAACACTTTGTCTTACGGAATGATGCTTCTTTGTGGAAGTTGATGTCTTGAAACTGCTACTTCTTGAACTAAAACTCTGTCTTGCGGAACGATGCTCCCTTAGGGAAGTCCAAGGATGGCGTCTTGAAACTGCTACTTCTTGAACCAACACTCCGTCTTGCGGAACGAAGCTCCTTTGGGGAAGTTCAAGGTTGATGTCTTAAAACTTCTTGAACTGGCACTTCGTTTGACAGAACGATGCTCCTTCGGGGAAAACCAAGGTTAATTAGAGAGGTTAAGGGTGGGTCATTACCCCATTTTCTATTTTTTATTGGCTATAGAAGTCTGAGCTTTCTGAGGTGTATGCCAATGTTGGAGATATCTAAAGGCCATTTGGTCGTCGGGTGGCTTTAGCTTCTTTTTGTGTTTTACCTCTTTCTTTGTTTTCTATTTGAGAGAGAGAGAGGCAAAGACATAAAGCAAGTTTTTGCAAAAATGGTTTACTTATGCCAATTCTAAAAATGCACGGGTAAAGGGTTGACTACATGTTTATGTTTTTTGATGAATGCATATACAAGAATATAATTGAATGCACATCGTACTTTTAAAAATTAAATTGAATGCATGTTATACCATTGAATGAATGCACCTACAAGAGTGGAATTGAATGCAAGCCATGCTTTTTTATGAATACTTGAATAGATACAAACTACATAGGAATTTAATGGATGTACAGGTTATACATGACATTGATGCACCAGTACTGTATGTATATAGGCTATTTACGAAGAATATCCCAGGATTGCCCCAAGGCCCATACTCTTGAGATTCTATTTTCCTTCTAGGATTTTGCCCCTTCGGTTTTGTCCCATTCTTATCAAGGTGTGATAGTATTTGCACCATTCTCAGGGGATCTTGACCTTTTGATTTGCCATGCTGGTATCTTATCCTTACTTTCTACAAGGTTGCCGTTTGAGAATTTTCTGTCCTCATTTGGTTTTCTCTCTTAGATCTTCAAATGCTACTGTGGCTTGACCGACAACCCACTTGCCTTTTGCAGAGTGATAAGCAGCTTGGCCCTCAATTTGAGAAGACTTCTTTTAGGACCGTAATGCAAGCCAAGTTTAGATGTTGTAAGAAATGAAGGGATATTGAGGCTCAAAGATTTTCTTTTAGTGGGTTGGTTAAACCAAAACCATCTCAGCACACTTTGGAGCATGAGGTTGCCCCTGCCATCCTCCCCGTCTTTCAATTTTTTTTTTTCTACTTGTCTTGATATTATTTAGGCTTATTTGGACCAAACAATTTTCTTTGATCAGAGAGGACTTTGATTTGGACCATAACGTAGACTAGGCAAAGGGGTTTATGAATGAAAGGATATATAGGCTCAAATTTGATGTTGCTTTCAGTAGGGTATAGATCCATACCATCCTTGATTGGTCTCCCAATGGGGTTTGGTCCCTTACTATCCTTCCTTTGGCTCATTTACATCAAGCAGTCTCTTTTCAATCAAAGCGGAATTTAATAGGGTTGTAACATAGGCCATGGTTTCGGGTTTAACAAGAAAATATAACGGATTGAACCTATAGCTTCTGTTGGGCTTGTTTATCATCTAGGATCACCTTTGGATTTTCTTTCTTGTCTTTACTATATACTTCTCAAGGTGTCTTTACTATAACTCTTTTCTCTTCTAGCTTTATTATTTGCTTTTCAAGATTATACAAAATGACTCTCTTCAGGTCTTTTTGTAGATATGCTTTTTCTTTTTTTCTTTTTATTTATTTATTTATTTTTTGGCCTCTCGTCCCTTGGCAACTCTTTTATCTTTGCTTTCCTTTTTCTTCCATTTCTTTTTTCCTTTTTTCCTTGTTATGAGACAAACACTTCTACAACTTCTTTCTCTCAGATCTTTTCTTTAGCATTTCAAATTGACTCATTGTGGGCGGTGATTCCTAAGTTGGGGTTTTCTTGAGAAGAAAAGTAACTGGCTTAATAGGTTTGACAACGATTGCTTTTGACTGTATGGGAAATGAAATGAGAGCCCCTTTTCATTTTGAACCAGATTGCTTGATTCATAGAGCCTTCACGTTGCTTCAACTTGATGGAAGATAAAGAACATGCCTTGTGGAGTTCTCAGTTATCTATCTACCCCAGCGTGGGGGAGATGGTGTTGGATTTGGTTTGACAAAAAATCTTCAATTTCTGTGAGGCACTAGTGGATTGAGTAGAGGGATATACTTTTTTTTTTTTTGTGTATGGTAGCAGAATTGAGGGTCTTTCATCACTTCAAATTGAATTGCTTAGTCCATAAAGCTTTTGTACAAAATTTAGACAATGTTCCTAGAGAAGGTATGTTTCTGCCAGTAGATCCCTATATATAGTCTATCAAATCAACTACTTTGTGCTTACCCCAATGTGAGGGATGGTTCTTGGTTTGGGAATATCTTAATAGAAATCACTTACGGCTCTAGTGGGCTGAGTAAAGGGTAGTGTTTATTTCTTATTCGATAAATAGAACAATAGCTTCTCATCATTTTGAGGACTCGGCTGCCCATCGCTTAGCTAGGATATCACCTAAGTGTCGTCTCTTCAATAAAACCTCTTTGTTGAGTTTGTTTTCCTCCTATATCTCACTCTTTCTTTTTTTTTTTTTTTCCTCTCAAAGGTTTTAACTCTCGTTGAATGGGTTGCCCATGCTATCCTATCCTTCAAGTCGAGTAATTACGAAATGAGAAATAATCCCTAAAAACAATAATCATCCACAAGAGTATAAGGTAAAGGGGATAAACTGAAAACTACTTCTTTTTCATTTCAAATTATGATTGTTGTTTATTGAAAGAAGATATGCAGGAAATAGAAAGGCAAAAAGAAAATAGACAAATTTTGTGGAAACCTCCCTTTTCTTGTAAGTCTTTTGGAGAGAAACCTTAATAGGGTTCTAAGACTATGCCAACCTCCTTGGTGCTTCATTTACTGGGTGTATCAACGGAGGGCGAATTAACAGATCTTTTACAGTGTTTGGCATGCATTTGGAAGTTAGAGGATTATGTTATGGCAATGCACGAGTCCAACAGGACTTTACAAATGGTGAAGTCCTCTTTTGCATGGATGGTGATTGTCTCGACATGGTGTAGAGGTAGTTGCTTAGAGGTAATGTCTTGCTGATGGATGAGTTTTAATAACTAGACTTATCCTTGCATGAGTTTGAATTGGGCAGGATGTTAGGGGGGTTCTATGAGCTCAATTATGCACTTTGACCTGAAAAATTAAAAGAAAAACAAAACACAATTAGCATGTGGAGTTTGAAGTTTTATGGATGCATGTCCTATGGAGGTCCCTTCTTTGAGGGAATCTAGGCATGATCTATTTTGGAGACGGGGTTTTGTCCCTATATGCAATACAATATCTCTTCGGCATAGGCCAATTGATGTTTCATTGTTCAGGCAATTCCGCATCCACGGATGGAGATGGATTTGGGCCCCTCTCGAGACATGATTCTATGCATTTTATGAATCCTTAGGGTTGAGGAACCCTTAGGAGTTTTGGTAGGTTCAATTAACATGAGATTGGGTCGCTTCTTTCTCTCTACAGATGATTAAGTGCAAGAGAATGCAATGACTTGAGTCTCTTGGAACTCTAGTCTTGGAATAGGTATGGATGCACGAGCTTAATGAAAATGAATATGTGAGCTTCATAATAATGGTAAATGAATGGTTTAGAGGACTCCCTTCTTGTCTTGCTTTTGCCCTCGATTTTCTTGGTACTTAGAAATTGGGGGGGGGGGGGGGGGGGGGGGGGGGGGCGCCGGGGGAGGGAGGATAGAAGACAAGAAACAAAAGATAAGTTAGTATCTTGATTTGAAAGTTTTTATGCAATGTATGTCTTAAGAATGCCCCTACTTGAGAGGGATACTAAATATGATAGATTTGACTCACTTTTTGGAGATAGGGGGTTTGCCTTTATATACAGATACCTTACCGTTTGAGTGGAAACGTTCATTCATTCATAAAAAAATAAAGGGGTACAATGAACTTTGGAGTTTAAATACAACAAAATTAAAATACATTTTAATAGGGGGAGATGGGATAATTTCCTTGGGACTTCTTCCTATCTACTTTTAGATTTGAGATCCTAAACTACTCTTGAGTTTTCGAATTTGTCTTCTTTGATGTTGATGTCGAGGAGGTCGTTAAGAGACCTTTTTTTACTGCCCCTTGTCTTTTTGGTAACCTTACCTCCTTGAGTATAGATGGATTAGCGCCCCTCTTATGGAATGAGTTGAAATGCATGCTATGAGTCCTTAGGGTTATATGAGAACCCTTAGGATTTCGGTAGGTTTAATGCAAGGGAGAGTGAACTTGGTGTCACTCTCTTTGGGTTGATCATATGCATGAGGATGGATTGACTTGAGTTACTTTGGATCTCTTGTCCTAACATGGAATATTGAATGTATGAACATGGATGCATAATGTAGAGGGAGAGAGAATACAATTGTAAAGTAAACATGGATGCATGAGCAGTTATACAGACATTATAACAGCACGAATACAGGTATTATAATAGCAGGAATAAATAAGCTTAAAGGAAAGTAAAGCAATCGCCCTTTCTCCGTAGTTTTAAAATCGACGTACGTGTCTTAAATCCGGCAGAGGTTCGGCTATACATGATTTCTACATGAGCATGAGGTTAAGGATATACTAATGCTTCCTAAGAAGGCTCGATGTCCAGATCTTCAAACCTAGGCCCACTCCCCAAGGTGGTGCCATTATCTGTTGGTGATCCAAGCGGGGGAACCATCAAGAAGCTGTAAGCAAAGAAACTGACATAACATCTTGCCTACAACCAATATATCATTCCCCCTTCTAACTAGAAGGGACATAATCAAGTTAAGAATGCAAGTATGCAAATGCTTGTGCACAATGCAGTGTGTGTGCAATTTTAGAAAATGGAGGAAAAGGCCCAACAACTCTCATCCATTTTGTCCATTCCATACATTCATTTATATATGGTAGTTAATATAACATGAAATAAATATGTGAACAAAGGTCCACCTACAAAAATAAAGGTGCAAAAAGTCAGTACTTGAAAGACAAACTTAATGCAAGATTGAATGATTGAAAGTAATCGAATGTATGATACGACATGTTTTTTAAAGCAGCTTTTGAAAAGTTTGATTTTGAAAGTTTGAAGTCGATAGAATTGGAAAAATTAATCAAAGTCTTCAAATGGGTGAGGGTAAACAGACATGACAATGGCTTAACCCTTTAATCATTCCCAGTAGAGTCGCCAGCTGTCGCGCCTTAATTTTTCGCATTTGAAAAAGACAAGTGAGAAAAACACAGTGCTCTCTCATTAGAACTCATCCTCCTAGAAGGATGAGTGTGACTAAATTCAAATTGGAAATTGATTTGAATCAAAGGCTTTTGGAAAGGATTTGGAGTCGCCACCTAACTTGATTAAGGTGAGTTAGGTCACCTAAAACTAAGCACAATCTAAAGATTACACTTAGGGTTTTTGAAAAGATTTTGAAAGCTTCCTCAAAAGAGGGTTTTTAGGAAATAGGTTGTTTGGCAACCTTTGGAAATATTTAAGCCCTTTTTGAAAATAACTCCATTTTGGTCTTTGAACACAGTGATTCTAGGTTCGGAGGTTGGTTACGTGTAGGGAAAATGCACTAAGGCATCATCTTACCCCGCCCTTGCGGCATCTACATGTCTATTCACCCTAGGTTCACCCGTTCAGAATCTTTGATTAATGAATGTCCAATGCTATCAACTTTTGAAAAGGACTATATGATGCACGACATGCAAATGAGAGAATAAGACTTGATTTTGAAAATAGACTTGACAAAAATATTTGATTTTGAAAATAGATTTGAAAATACTAGATTTGAAATTTGAAAGAAGCTTTTAGAAATTGAAATTGAAGATGTGAAAATAAATTTTGAAATTAGAAATTTCAAATAGATCATGGAATTGGAAGTTTGAGAAAGGTCATGACCGCACTCACGAGAGTTGCCTACGTATTCATTTTTGGAAATCAAGTCAGCCAAAGTTCAGACAAGAGTCTGATTGAAAATAGACACTTTGAAGTTTTTGAAACTATTTGATTAGAAAAAGAGTTTGATTTGAACTTTGAATAAGAGACTTGAAATTGAACATGGAATTGACTTTGATTTGAAATAGAACTTGAGGATTTGAAATTGATTTTGATTTGAAAAGATTGAACTTGGACTTGATTTGGAAAGATTGAGATTTTGAAAACATTTTAATTTAGATTCAAGTTGAAAACCATCTTGGTTTACAAAGAAGTTTTAGAAGAGGGTTGAAGCTTCCTAACTTTAGGGTTAGATTTGAACTAGGGTTTAGGCTTTCTAGGGTTTAGGCTACCTAAGATTGGAACATATAGTTCAATTGGAAAGGATTTGATTTAAATTTAAAAAGTTTAATTTTAGAAAGTTGGATTTAGGAAAGGTTTGAATTAGGAAAGTGGGATTTAAAGCAGATTTGAGAAGAGATTTGATTTGAAAACATTTGCCTTAAAATGATTTGGAAAGTTAGGGTTTAAGAAAGAACGGACTTTGGAAAGCTTTGAATTAGGAATGTTTCAAAATGAAAAGTTCCATTTTTGGAAAGTATCAGATTAGGAAAATTTTCATTTTAGGAAAATTTCATTTTAAGAAAGTCTTGAATTTAGAAAGATTTCAACTTTGGAAATATTTGAAATTTAGAAAGTTTTGAAATTTAGATAGATTAGAATTAGGAAAAGAAAATTTCGATTTCTATTTCCTAAAGTTGAAGATTTGATTTTAATTCCAAAAAGAGATGATTTGATTTGGTTTCCAAAATTGGAGGATTTGATATAGTTTCCTAATTTGAAAGATTTGATCTAGTTTTCTAATTTGAAATATTGGATTTGAAATAGAATTGGAAATGTTGAATTTTGAAAATCTAGGATTTAGAAAACTATGATTTTGGTGTAGAAAAAGAGATTTTAAAAATATAAAATTTGATGTAAAAGATAGTTTTTGGAAACCTATGATTTGAAGCAAAAGTGGAAGTCCTGTTTTTAGAAAAGAAAATTAGAGTTTCCTAACCATGGGATCTAAGGCTTGACTTAGACTCCAAAAAAAAGAGTTTTTGGAAAGTAAATCTTGTGAAGGGAGTTTATAGGAAGGAAATTTAGAGAGTTTTTAGAAAGTAAATTTTTTATGAAAACTATTGAAAAGGAGTTTGAAAAGAACTTTTTGAAAAATAGATTTTTGAAGGGAGTTTTTAGGAAAGAATTTTTAGAAAGTAGATTTTTAAAGAGAGCTTTTAGAAAGTATTTTGAAAAGAAATTTTGAAAAGGATTTGAATATAGACTTTTGAAATCTTTTAAAAGTCTCACTTTCTTAAAACGATTCTAACCATTAAGAGATTAGAACTATTCTAAGTTGGTGGTTTTGAAAACAACATGGACTTGAAATACGGACCAATGTGATCCCATTAAATGTTACACTTTCCTAAAACAACCCTAACCATGGAATGACAAGAATCGACTTAAGATTGTAGTTTTGATTAAAAAAAATTAAGGTTTACACTCAAAATATGGACTTTGATGGTCACAATGAATATAACACTATCCTAAAGTAACCTTAACCATGGAATGACTATAATCATTACAAGAGTGTGATTTCGAAAACAAGGTTTTCAATGTAAGTTTTGAAAGATGATTTCGATGCAAACTTTGAAAACAACTTTTGAAAACACTTTTGAAGAGATTTATGAACATGATATGCATAATGCAAGTAAGGTCATGAACATACAAGGTTGGTGTAAGCACCCCATTTTTGACCGCTCGGCAGTTTACACTCCGTCCAGACTTGTTTTCAAGTCATTATGGACATATTCCAATCGAAACCAATCCTCTAGTCCAAATTCCGTCTTTCTATCGCTTCGCGGGCCTGTCAGGCCCAAATAGAGGCAAAATGACCAAAATGCCCTTAAGGGCATTGTCCTTTCTTATTCCAATTCCAATCCCTCTCTCGAGACAGTTTATTCCTCGAGACGGTCTGAGTAGCGAAACTACTCACAAAACCGTTAGAGTAGCGGAAGTACTCACCAAAGCCGTTAGAGTAGCGAAAATACTCACAAATCATCAACTCTATCCGCGTAGCGGAAATACTCAACCCCGTCCGAGTAGCAGAAATACTCTCAAATCATCAACCCCGTCCGAGTAGCGAAAATACTCAACCCCGTCCGAGTAGCGGAAATACTCAACCCCGTCCGAGTAGCGAAATTACTCAACCCCGTCCGAGTAGCGGAAATACTCAACCCCGTCCGAGTAGCGAAAATACTCACACCGTTAGAGTGGCGGAAACACTCAAAACCTAGGTCAACACCAGTGGCTGTTAGCCCACTTCAGTGGAAAAGGACCAAATTACCCTTAGGACCTTTTCCGAGACTTTTCGGTCAGGATGACCATTTTGCCCCTAGGCATCCGGATGCCCCGGGAACCACACCGGCTTTGAGTATCAAACCGGTAATGTCCCGAGAATACTTTTTATAGTATTTTCAACCTTCCTTTACCTTTCCGGATCATTCCGAGTCAGTTCCGGCCAACCCGGTACAAAATGACCGTTTTGCCCCTAGAGGGCCGGTCTCCTTCTTCCACCATACCGGCTTTGAGTATCAAACCGGTAATGACCCGAGAATACTTTTTATAGTATTCTCAACCTTCCTTTACCTTTCCGGATCATTCCGAGTCAGTTCCGGCCAACCTGGTAAAAATGACCGTTTTGCCCCTGGAGGGCCGGTCTCCTTCTTCGACCATACCGGCTTTGAGTATCAAACCGGTAATGTCCCGAGAATACTTTTTATAGTATTCTCAACCTTCTTTTACCTTTCCGGACCATTCCGAGTCAGTTCCGACAAACCCAGTACAAAATGACAGTTTTGCCTCTAGTGGGTCGGTCTCCTTTTCCGACCACGCCGGCTCTGGGAATCAAACTGGAAACCTCTGGGAACATTCTAAATAATGTTTCCAGATCCCAAGTCTTTTTCCGGGACAGTCCGAGTCTGTCCCGACAGTTCTCCGGTCCAATTGACCGTTTTACCCCTAACGGCCCGGTCAACCTCTTCGACACATTTTTGTCCTCATTTTTCAAGTCAAATACCTCCAGGACACTATTGTAAGTGTTCTTGCTCCTTTCCGGCCTTCCGGGTCATTTCCGGCTTCTCCAAATCATTCCCGGACTTTCCGGAGTCACTCCTACTGAAGCCAGGCTAAAAATTACATGGTAGTCACTAATACAGACACTCAAATCTAGTCAAAGATACGTTGCTTGCCGACCTTAAATCTTTCCTAATTGGATGGCGCCACTAGTAGTGGCGCCAAGCCAAAAAATGGCCTGGCGCCACTCCTAGTGGCGCTAGTGTAGAATTTGGCCTAGTGCCACTACAACAGGCGCTAGGTTTGTCTTCCCTCTATAAATACAAAGCCTTGTTCAACGTGAAAGGGGTCTGCAAACTTAACCTAGAAATCACACAATTCGATATACAGAGCTCGAGCACTCCCTAAACTCTAGCCTCCCTAGGTTTTCCCAAACCCTAGCCTCCTATACACTCATACGCTCCCTCATACACTCATACACTAGCCTTCAACCATCCTTTGAAGACTTGAAGAGCTGCCATTCAAAGCTTGAAGACAACTCTTGAAGGTTGAAGGTGAAGATCAAGACAAAGACCGAAGACCGAAGACTGCACAGCGTGCAAAATAAACAAGATACAAGGTAGGCTCCCTATTTAAGTTTCCGCACTTTCCCCCACTCTCTTCTCTCTCCAACCCACTTGGGTTTTCTCTATTTTAATCCCCCATCTCTTTCCCCCCTTTCTTTGCATGCTTGAAACAAGGGGACTCCCGGTCCATGTGTAGGATTAGACTGTTGGAGAGTCACCGTGTCGGGGGCTTTCGTCTAGTCTAACCAGAGACCACGTGGGTCCGGCCCCCTTGATTATGTGGTGAAGCCTTAACCTTGTATGTTCACGACCCCAAATTGCATTGTGCATATCATAGTCTTGCATCTTCCAAAATTCGTTTTCAAAAAGTTGTTTTCAAAAATCTTTTTTCAAACTTGTTTTCAAAATTGCATCAAATGCTCTTTTTCAAAAACATGTTTTCAAAATCACAATCCTAGAGTGATTCTAGCATTTCCATGGTTAGGGTTGCTTTAGGAAAGTGTTACATTAAAAGTGACCTTTTGGTCTATATTTTCAAATCTTGTTGTTTTCAAAACCGCTTTCCTAAAGTGGTTCTAGCCTTCTTATGGTTAGAATTGCTTTAGAAAAGTGAGATGTTTTTACACCTTCTAAAAACTCTCTTTAAAAATCTCTTCCAAAAAATCTCTTTTTCAACATACTTTCCTAAAACTGTCCTTTCTCAAAATTGTTTTCAAAAACTCCCTTCCAAAATCTATTTTTCAAAACTTCATTTTTCTACTCCTTTCCAAAAACTCTTTCTCCCCAAAATTCGCTTTCTAAAAACACTTCCTAAATTTACTTTCCTAAAAAACTCTCTCCAACAATCTCGTTCCAAAAATCTTTCTAAAAAACTCTCTTTTCCAAAATTTTCCTTCTAGAAACTCTCCTCTAGGATCTTCCTTCCAAAGTCTACGTTTCCAAAAACACACTTTCCAAAACTCCTTCTCTTTAAAATCTTTTTCCAATAACTCTCTTTCCAAATTCACTTTCCAAAAACTCCTCCCTAGGATTTCCTTCCAAAAACTCGTTTCCAAAAGCGTATTTTCCAAAAATCACTTTCCTTAGAGTCCAAGTCATGATTTTCAAACTTTGCCCCAAACCCTAATTTTCTTTCCAAAAACATGATTTTCAAACTTTGCCCCAAACCTAGGTTTCCAAAACCTCTAGTTTTCACATCCAAATTATTCATGTTTTCAAAACCTCTTTTCTACGTCAAAACTATAATTTTCCAAACCTAGGGTTTCTAGAATCCCCCTTTCCAAATCCTTGTCAAATCCTATATTCCCTTTAGGAAACCAAATCCAATCCTCCGTTTTTGGAAACAAAATCAAATCTTTTCTTTTAGAAACTAAATCCAATCCCTTTCAAAACCCAACTCTTTCCTAATTCAAATCCTTCCTAAACTTTCACTTTCCTAAATCTTAAGTTTCCAAAACTTGAACATAAAAATATTTTCTAAACTTTAAAACTCAACTTTCAAATCTTTCCTAATTCAACCCTTTCCTAATTTAACCCCCCTTTCCAAATCTTAACTCTCCAAATTCAAGTTTTCAAACTTTTCCTAAACTCAAACCTTTCCTAATTTCAAGATTTTCTAAAACCCTAAAACTTTGTAAATCTTAAACTTTCTAAATCTCAAATCTTTCTAAATTCAAAACTTTCTTGATTCAAGACTTTCTTAAGTTGAAACTTTCTTAATTCAAAACATTTCTAAATTCAACACTTTCTTATTTCTAAACCTTTCATGAAACAAAACTTTCCGATTTTCAAAACTTTCCTAATTTCAAAACTTTCCTAATTTGGGAATTTTCCTAATCTGAAAACCTTTCCTTTTTCGAAAACTTTCTAAACTCGAAACTTTCTAATTTCAAAACTTTCCTGAAATCAAAACTTTCCTAATTTCGAAACTTTCTAAAAATGACACTTTCCTAACCTAAATTTTTCCTAAATTCCAAGTTTCCAAACCTTTCCAAATCTTCCAAATCCAACATTCCAATCCAATCTTTCTTGATCTCAAGTCTTTCCTAGGTCTCCTATCTTTCCTAAGTCTAGGTTTCCTAAAACCAAAGTCTTTCCAAAATCAATCTTTCCAAAGCAAGTCCAATCTTCTCAAATTCAATCTCCTCTTCTAATCTCAAATCAAATCCAGTTTTCAATTCAATTCTTTTTCTTCCAATCCAATCTCTCTTTAAATCAATCTCTTTTCAATCGGACTCCGGTCCGAACTACGACTGACTTGATTCCCCCAAAGGGATACGTAGGCAACCTCCATAGGTGCGGTCACAATATTTTTCAAACTTTCAATTCCACCCTCGTGGGTGCGGTTTTCAAAGTCTTTTCAAATCTCAAATTCCAATCAATTTTAAAAAATTCCAATTTCGAAATTTGTATTTTCAAATTTCTACTTTCAATTTTCAAACTTTCCAATTTCAATCCCGTCTTTTCAAATCTATTTTCAAATTAAATCAATCGCTTTCCAAATCTATTCTCTTAACTTGCATTTGCATATCATGCATCATGTTAGTTTCTTTTCAAGCACTGTTTTTCAAAGTGAATGGGGTTGAACTATAGTTAATTAAAGACTCTCATAGGTAAATCTAGGGTAGATTGATATGTAGGTACCGAAAGGGCAGGGTAGGGTGATAGCTTAGTGCGTCTTCCCTACACGTAACCAACCTCCGAACCTATGATCACTGATTTCAAAGACCAAAAGGAGTTATTTTTCAAAAAGGGGCTAAATGCTTTCCAAAGGTTGCCAAACAACCCGTTTTCCTAAAAAACCCTCTCTTGAGGATGTTTTCCAAAATTGTTTTTCAAAAATCCTAAGTGTAGTCTTCGGATTATGCTTAGTTTTTAGGTGACCTAACTCACCTTAATTAAGTTTGGTGGCGACTCCGAATCTTTTTCTAATAGCCCTTTATTTAAACCTATTTTTCAATTAAAACCTAGTCGCACTCATTCTTCTAGGAGGGTGAGTTCTAACGAGAGAGTACATCATTTTTCCTGCTTGTGTGTGTATTCCTCGAGTGCGAAAAATCTGGACGCGACAGCTGGCGACTCCGCTAGGGACACTTAGAGGGTTAGGCCATTAGTCATGTCTCTTTACCCTTTACCCATGTAGAGTTTTCAATTAACTTGGTTCAATCCTATTCACTTGAAATTTTCAAAACCAAATTTTCAAAATTGTTTTCAAAAAACATGCATCTGCTCATATTATCTTATATTATATTTGTCATCAACATACTGACACTTGCATCTTTGTTTTGTAGGTGCGCTTTATGTTGAAATTTTATTAATTGCTTTGCATGAATGTGATGTACAGGATGAATGGGAGTTGTTGGGCCCTTTTCCTCTACTTTTAAAAAATCACACACACACTGCATGTGCACTTGCATTCTGCATACTTGCATACCCTAATATGTCCTTTCTAGTTAGAAAGGGGGAACGGTATATTGGTTGTGGGCAAGATGCTGTGTTAGTTTCTTCGCCTACCGCCTCTTGATGGTTCCCCCGCTCGAATCACCAACCGATCATGGCACCACTTCGGGGAGTGGGCCTAGGTTTGAAGATCCGGGGATCGAGCCTTTTTAGGATGCATTAGTCAACCCTCAACCTCATACTCATATAGACACCATGCATAGCCGAACCTCTGCCGGATTTAGGACACAAGCACCGTTTTCAAAATCACGGAGGAAAGGGCGACTGCTTTTACTTTCATTTATACCTGTTGTTATAATGCTTGTATTTATACTGTTATAATGATTGTCTAACTATTCATACATGCATGTTTACTTTGATTGTACCTTCTCTCTTTATACTCTTTGCATATTCATGTTCATGCATTCAATATTCCATGTCTAGACAAGAGTTCCAAGTAACTCAAGTCACTGCATTCCCATGCATATGATCAACCCATTGAGAGTGACACCAACGTCACTCTCCCTTGCATTAAACCTACCCAAACCCTAAGGGTTCCCGCGTAACCCTAAGGGACTCATTGCATGCATCTCGATTCATTCCATAAGAGGGACCCCAATCCCTCTATGCTCACGGAGATAGGGTTGCCAAGAAGACAAGGGGTAATCAATCAACAAGGTCTCTCAGCGACCTCCTCGACATCAAATCCAAGGAAGGCAAATCCGAAGACTCAAGAGTAGTTTAGGGTTTTCCTTTGTAAAAGTAGATAGGTGGAAGTCCAAAGGAAAATGTTCCCCCTCCCCCTATTAAAATGTATTTCAATTCTTTTGTATCTTAAACCCAAAATTTAATGTATTTTTTTTATTTATTTTATGAATAAACGCATGAATGGCCAAGGGTTCCTACCTGACGGTAAGGTATTTGCATACAGGGGCAAATCCCTTATCTCCAAAAGTGAGCCAATACATCATGTTTAGTTTCCCTCTTTAAAAAAGGGCACCTTAGAGCATGCATTGCATAAAGACTTGTCAAGGTCAAACACTGACTCTTTCCTTTTGTTGGTTTTAGGTACCTTCCCTCGTTCCCCGATCTTACAAGCATGGAATTGCTTACTCTTGATACATTAACTCAGTTACTAGCAGAGACAAGAGGAGTCAAGCATAAGATGACCGAAATAGAAGGCATGCTTTCCTCACTCTTATCTCACACAACCCGAGAGTAAGCAGAGTCCTTACGGGCCCAAACCCATGATGGACGAAAAAGGACGAAAAAGGAAGATCATGACTATGCCGCCACCATTGCTTCCCAACGACCACCCCGGGCCGAGGGCCTTGCTCGAATGCCTTCCAAACCAACCCCTAACCAAACACAAGGATTATATGCCCTGCCACCGAGAATGGTCCTGTTCTGAAACATAGAACTCGAAGCCCTTTCAATTCCCAAATCATCAACCCAGCTGCGGCCTCACCAAAACGTGGTCCCCAATCATCGAAAACATCTGCAATACCTCCTCGGACTAGGCAAACAAGTGGGAAGAAGCGGACATTTACAAAACTCGCGTGCTCACAGACCATGGTCTATTTTGGCCTCTTAGCAGCTGGGTACCTGAAACCTATACATGCTCGACCCCAGCCCAATCCTCCGCCTCATTACTTCAAATCTGCAGCAAGCTGTAAGTATCATTCGGATAGCCAAGGACATGATACTGAAGATTGTTTGGCCCTCAAGCATAAGATTCAAGACCTGATAGATAATAAGATCATTGGGATACGACCGGCAAATCCTTCTCCGAACGGCTCTACAAACCCTCCACTGGACCATGCTGTCAACATCATTACAAAGTTTGGTAACAACAAGGTTTGCTTTGCTGCATGCCAAGAGATATATTACAAGGACGGAAAGGAAATGGAATGCGAAGATGCCTGGTCACGATGTAACCCTGATGAGATGCCGACCGCCAAAGACAAACTTGTATATGAGTTTGTGAGGAAAATTGATGAGGAGCTGTCCAAACTCCGTAATAAGAATTCCCCATTGTGTATACCTGAGGAGCGTCGAGCCCCAATTGGAGGCCAGAGCAGAGAGCCCCGGGCACGACCTATCGAGCTGGACGAATATGAATCGCCCGAGTGGTTTGTTAGAGAAACTCCGGAGCAAACAAAGGAAGGCCAGACAATCAAGAAAGCTGACAATTACATCATCACCACCAACTCACTTGGAACTCCAGGAGAAGCATCTACTTATCCTGCCCTAGCTGAAAATCTCAACCGTAGATGGAATGCAAACGAGGGCACAGGCCCAAAGCCGTACTAAAAATGGATTCCTTGCAAGAGCGTACAAGAGAGGGGTGGTTTCACCCACTTTCTTTCTATCCCTTTTACTTCTTGTTTCCAATTAATGTTTACATTTTCTTATTGCTGAAGAACCTTATGCTTTTCATAAAAATAATCATAATAATCAAATGACAAGTCTTTTATTCCATTGCTGTTGTCTTGTCTTTCCTGGGAATAGTGACTACTTTCTACGCAAGGGGCATGGTTTGTCTTATGAAATGATCCAACTTGAAGAGATGATAGCATGAGTTAACCACTTACCAAATGAGCAGCCTTCCACAGAGAGAGAGAGAATAAGGATGAGTGAGAATACTACCCAAAGGCAGCACTTGCAAGACTCTGAGGCTAAGCGATGTGTGGCCAGTTTGTTAAGAAGAAGAGGAGCCATCTTTCATTCCCCCACATATAAAGAATAAATAACTAAATAAATGAACAAATGTGCTCATATTCCCTTTGCTTAACCCCTAGTGCCTCGCGAAAAACGAAAATTTTCTTTGATAACCCTGATCCAAGACTGTCCTTCCCACACTGGGGCAAACATTAGTTGAGAATTCTAGGAGTGGTGTCCACCTCTATCATGCTAGGATAGCGTTGAAAGCTCTATGGATCAAGCAGTCTAATTCAAAATGAAGAGAGGCCCTCATTTCATTTCCCATACAGTCAAAAGCAACCCCTTGCCAAACCCGTTGAGCCACTTAACCTTTCTTAACAAAACCCCAACCTAGGGATCACCGCCCACACTGGGTATATTAAACTACCAAAGGAAGAGGTTTAAGGGGAAAGGGTTAAAGAATTGTTCCGTTTCGTAAAAGAAAAAGAAAAGAAATAGAAAGGAAAAAGCAAAAGAAAGGAGTTGCCAAGGGGCAAGGGGCCAAAAAAAAAATATATATATATATTTTTTGAAAAAAAAAGGGGGCCTGAAGAAAATCATGATTGAGTCAACTTCAAATGCATAGTGAGAGGATTGAAAGAAAAGAAAGTCATGTTTATCTCAAGAAGTACATGGAAAGGGTGAAAGAACAAGGTCATTGTCACCCTGAGAAATACATGGTCAAAAGCAAGAAGGAAATTTAAAGGTGATCCTAGGTTACAAGGAAACCCAGTAGGTACAATAGGTTTGAGCCTTTACCCTTTCTTGCAAAACCCTGAAACCATGGCCTACATTACAACCCTATTAAAGTCCCCTCTGATTGAAAAAAGATTGCTTGATCTAAATGAGTTAGATACGCTGCCAAAGCTTAAAAAAACGAAAAAAAAAAAATGGATGCTAATCCTACTGAAAAACGGTTAAGGACAGTTTGGATCTAAACCCTGCGGAAAACAACACTGAATTTGAGCCTACGTATCCCGTTGTTTCTAAAACCCCATAACCTAGCCTACATTACGGTCCTAAACAAAGCCTTCTCGAATTGAAATGACTGGCCACTTATCACTCTGCCAAAGGTCAGGTAAGTTGTTGCTAAGACCCCGAGAGTCGAGAGTTTCAGCCCGATAACCCTATACACTAACCTTAAGACAAAAGAGTTGGGGGCGATCAAGAGGTTGAGTAAGGTGCAAAGTGCTATCATCCGATCGAGGTAGGATTGAGCCAGAATAGAGGCTAAAATCCCCGAAGAGGAGGGAGTTACCATTCCCAAGGCTACAAGTCTAACAGCACCCTGTGTCATTCTATTAACATATTTCTAACCTGTACATATGTCTAAAAAAAAATATATATATATATCAGCATGAGCTTTGCACATATAGGATATAACTCCTTGTAGAAATAGAAATCACCAATATCAACTCATGTAATATATATCTAACATCATCATACATCATATGCCTCTAATCATATATATCTGTCTACCTGTGCATCTAAGTACCATAAACATCCATCCTTATACAAAACTATGCAAAATAAAACTGTCTAACATCAGTACATCTCAGGGACAAGGGGCAAAAGAAGATCGAAGTCTCCATAAGGGGCATGCATCACAGGTCAAAATCAATATCATCTGGATCAAAATCCCCAAAACCCGGCATCGGAGGAGGAGGATAACTACTTGAAGCACCACCATCCTGCAGGGAAGACAGTGCCGAAATCAGTTGCATACAAAAGGAACTAATCAACAGCAGAGCAAGAAGAAGCAGAGAGAGAATAACATACCCCCCACCACCCATCTGTGATAACCGAGCCGTCAGGGAAGCTACCTCGGCCTGGTACTAGTCTCGCTCCATCTGGTACCGATCTCTCTGGTCTCTCACAGCAGTAAACTCGGCCTGGGGCACATATCCTCCAGCTCGGCGCCACAAGTCAACCACCTCCTGCCCAACAGCATACCCACCGACTACTACCTCGAACCGGGTGAAGGCACCAACCGAATGGGCTCCAAAGTGCGCAGCGTAATCCGTATCCGGAGGGAGCAAGAACTCGGCACCTGGCTAACGCTCCTGATAAAGGATGGGCACACCCGCCACCAAGGCTCCAAACATATACTCTGGCGGAGCCCTGCTGATCGAAACTCCTCGTGAAACTGTCTCCAGTGCTGCTCTCCAAGGTAGGACTCGCAGGTGTCATCACTGAGAAAAGCAGCTCTCGACAAGGACAACGGGACAAGGTACCAGACTGTCTCGTAATGGACTGATCCAATGAAGGGCCGCCAGGTCACATCCCTCGCCTCAATCAACTCCAGGTTAGCCCGAAGTGTCACGAAGTCGGTAATCTCCGATCGCTGGGTTACCCGGTCACGAGCCCACCTCAAAGCGCGAGGATAGAGATCATCATCAACAACTGTAGGGCGACGCACCGGCAAGTACTCGTAACTCCACCAGACAAGGAAGGGCCAAAAGCTAGTCATGCTGCCCCAACGAGAAGAAGTCCGAACTCGCATCGATCGAAGAAAGCAGCCAAAAGAAAAGGACCCCCAGTCCAACTCAGACAAAGCTCCTAGATCGGCTACTATACTCACCAAACGACACGGCATGAGTGACTTGTTGTTGTTGTAGAAGCAGCTAAAGATGATGTACAACACAAGTCGCCGTCTCATGACGTCTCGCCTGGCAGGTGATGGCTCAGTAGCAAAAGTGCGCTCACCCTGACTAATCCAAGAGACTGGGAAGGCAAAACGCTCAAGCTTAGGCAAATCCAACAGCAAACAGGCCTCGTCCCTGCTGACCAGGTGCAGGGAGATCCGCCGGCTGACAAAGGAGAGTCCTGTAATAATCGCCCAATCTAAAGGAGTGGGGCCTAACTCAAAGCCGACGAAATGGAAGGTCCCAGTCTCCTCGAACCACCGCTCAACCAACGCCAGTACCAAATGCCGGTTCAGGCGGTTAGCCTGTAATCCCATAAAGGCGCCAAACCCGATCTCTGCCAAGAAGGCGCGGTATGATGGGGCAGCCTGCTGCATGGTCACAAACACCTTATGAACAGCCCCTCGGAAGGTTGTGTGTACCCGCGGAGGTGGTAAATGCTGTTTGGAATATACACTAGGGTGATAGGCCATATCCCTAAGAGGTGGGACATCTGGTATCTGCAAATCTCCCAAATCGGCGTCTGTCTGCCTGTGCCTGGAAGAAGCTCTCCCATAGCCGGTCACCTGGTCCCCAAGGCCAGGTACCCCCTCCTCGGCGTCAACCTCCTCAGCAAAAGCCTACTCAACCGGAGGAAAAGGGTCGACAGGTAGTCTACTCCCCTGCCCGCTTTGGCTGGATGAGGATCGTCCGGTGGATTGTCGACTACCTCTGGATCGACTAGAACCGCCAGCAGAATCGGTCCGGGCCGCCTTCCCCGAACGGCGTCTCCTCTTGGAACCGTCATCACCTGCGTCTGCCATCCTAAAAAGGTAAGCCAAGGTAAATGATGTTAATATACCATCCATGCGGTCTAAATAACAGTAAAATAAAACAAACAAATAACACAAAACAAATAAAGGGTTTTGTAATAACAAATCAAAAACAAAATCTTCACACATCTTGATTTTCCAACTCCAAATCACATCTCAAGGGTTCTCTGCCTTTTTCCTTCAAAAAGATTTTATTTCTAAAACTTTAACCAACTGTTTTCTTAATTTCTAAAAATTTTGGCAGAGTCCCGTTTAAAAGTGACCCCTACAACGCCCATGACATCAACACAAAACACGAAATATGCACCTTCCAACACCACAATCACATAACAATGGCACCCGTGCACACTTTTCAATTTTCCAAAATTTGCAAAACGCATGTTTTAATTTTCAAATAAATCAATGGTTTTCAAAAGGCTTCCAAAATTTTTCAAAATCACCTCAAATGTTTTCAAAATATTCCTACATTTTTTCAAATTTCAAACTTAAAAAATTTCATCAATTTCTTGAATTTCCTAATATTTTCTAATTTTTTAAATATTTTTCTATTTTTCAAAAAATAAAAAATTCACCGAGTTTTCAAAAAATCACGAAACTTCATACGGTTGTCAAACACATTTTTCTAAGGCACGTTGCACAAAAACATAGCCAGAAAACCCAGTACCTATGCTTATAGGAACAAATTTCCTATTCCTGCAGAAAACCCTCTTCACACATTTACATATAATCACTCAAATTCAATCAAACAACCATCAAATTGCAAAAACAACATCACCAAAGTGTTCAAAACATATCAAAACATCAATTCCCACTATTCACATGATTCAAACGAAGTTCTACACATCAAAATCAACAAAATTTGAAAACTCACCTTTTGGAAGTTCTCCGACGAAATCTTCACTTCCGGCGACTTTTCCGGCGACGTGGACTCCCTCCGGCAATCACCCGTGGTCCCCAAGGAGTGCTCCTTCAATGTCCAAGACGGATTCCTCGCAATGCCTCACAAATTTGCAAAAAACTCTTCAAATCCCGTGGGTGTGCGAACCAGAAATTTTCTGGTTTTAACCTTAAGCCTAGCGCCATTAGCAGAGGTGCCAATGCTTTTTTTACCAAAGGTGCCACTACTAGTGGTGCCAGTTATGAATTCTGGGCAGTTTTACCCTTTTTCCCGCCAAAACTCGTTTTCGAAGGCCTTTTTGGCCCTTTATCCGTTTTCGACCCCCGTTGTCGAAAGGTTTTCAAAGTCCGTCCCTCCGACTGCCTCGCGGTCAACATGCGACTCTTATTCTTGTCGTTTTCTGTCTTTGACAAGCAAAGACAGAAAAAGAGGGGCAGCTGTAAGCACCCCATTTTTGACCGCTCGGCAGTCTACACTTTGTCCAGACTTGTTTTCAAGTCATTGTGGACATATTCCAATCGAAACCAATCCTCTAGTCCAAATTCCGTCTTTCCATCGCTTCGCGGGCCTGTCAGGCCCAAATAGAGGCAAAATGACCAAAATGCCCTTAGGGGCATTGTCCTTTCTTATTCCAATTCCAATCCCTCTCTCGAGACAGTTTATTCCTCGAGACGGTCTGAGTAGCGAAACTACTCACAAAACCGTTACAGTAGCGGAAGTACTCACCAAAGCCGTTAGAGTAGCGGAAATACTCACAAATCATCAATCCCGTCTGAGTAGCGGAAATACTCAACCCCGTCCGAGTAGCGGAAATACTCAACCCCGTCCGAGTAGCGAAAATACTCACACCGTTAGAGTGGCGAAAACACTCAAAACCTATGTCAACACCAGTGGCTGTTAGCCCACTTCGGTGGAAAAGGACCAAACTACCATTAGGACCTTTTCCGAGACTTTTCGGTCAGGATGACCATTTTGCCCCTAGGCATCCGGATGCCCCGGGAACCACACCGGCTTTGAGTATCAAACCGGTAATGTCCCGAGAATACTTTTTATAGTATTCTCAACCTTCCCTTACCTTTTCGGATCATTCCGAGTCAGTTCCGGCCAACCCGGTACAAAATGACCGTTTTGCCCCTAGAGGGCCGGTCTCCTTCTTCCACCATACCGGCTTTGAGTATCAAACCGGTAATGACCTGAGAATACTTTTTATAGTATTCTCAACCTTCCTTTACCTTTCCAGATCATTCCGAGTCAGTTCCGACCAACCCGGTAAAAATGATCGTTTTGCCTCTAGAGGGCCGGTCTCCTTCTTCGACCATACCGGCTTTGAGTATCAAGCCGGTAATGTCCCGAGAATACTTTTTATAGTATTCTCAACCTTCCTTTACCTTTCCAGACCATTCCGAGTCAGTTTCGACAAACCCAGTACAAAATGACCGTTTTGCCCCTAGTGGGTCGGTCTCCTTTTCCGACCACGCCGGCTCTGGGAATCAAACCAGAAACTTCTGGGAACATTCTAAATAATGTTTCCAGATCCCAAGTCTTTTTCCAGGACAGTCCGAGTTTGTCCCGGCAGTTCTCCGGTCCGATTGATCGTTTTACCCCTAACGGCCCAGTCAACCTCTTCGACACATTTTTGTCCTCACTTTTCAAGTCAAATACCTCCAGGACACTATTTTAAGTGTTCTTGCTCCTTTCCGGCCTTCCGGGTCATTTTCGGCTTCTCCAAATCATTCCCGGACTTTTCGGAGTCACTCCTAGTGAAGCCAGGCTAAAAATTACATGGTAGTCACTAAAACAGGCACCCAAATCTAGTCAAAGATACATTGCTTGCCGACCTTAAATCTTTCCTAATTGGTTGGCACCACTAGTAGTGGCGCCAAGCCAAAAAATGGCCTGGCGCCACTCCTAGTGGCGCCAGTGTAGAATTTGGCCTAGCGCCACTACAACAGGCGCCAGGTTTATCTTCTCTCTATAAATACAGAGCCTCGTTCAACGTGAAAGAGGTCTGCAAACTTAACCTAGAAATCACACAATTCGATATACAGAGCTCGAGCACTCCCTAAACCCTAGCCTCCTTAGGTTTTCCCAAACCCTAGCCTCCTATACACTCATATACTCCCTCATACACTCATACACTAGCCTTCAACCATCCTTTGAAGA
Source organism: Euryodendron excelsum (assembly GCA_033060915.1). Taxonomy (NCBI): domain Eukaryota; kingdom Viridiplantae; phylum Streptophyta; class Magnoliopsida; order Ericales; family Pentaphylacaceae; genus Euryodendron; species Euryodendron excelsum. The sequence goes on along the minus strand of CM065394.1, from coordinate 12,961,702 downwards.
CTTGAAGAGCTGCCATTCAAAGCTTGAAGACAACTCTTGAAGGTTGAAGGTGAAGATCAAGACAAAGACCGAAGACCGAAGACTGCACGGCGTGCAAAATAAACAAGATACAAGGTAGGCTCCCTATTTAAGTTTCCGCACTTTCCCCCACTCTCTTCTCTCTCCAACCCACTTGGGTTTTCTCTATTTTAATCCCCCATCTCTTTCCCCCCTTTCTTTGCATGCTTGAAACAAGGGGACTCCCGGTCCATGTGTAGGATTAGACTGTTGGAGAGTCACTGTGTCGGGGGCTTTCTTCTAGTCTAACCAGAGACCACGTGGGTCCGGCCCCCTTGATTATGTGGTGAAGCCTTAACCTTGTATGTTCACGACCCCAAATTGCATTGTGCATATCAAAGTCTTGCATCTTCCAAAATTCGTTTTCAAAAAGTTGTTTTCAAAAATCGTTTTTCAAACTTGTTTTCAAAATTGCATCAAATGCTCTTTTTCAAAAACATGTTTTCAAAATCACAATCCTAGATTGATTCTAGCCTTTCCATGGTTAGGGTTGCTTTAGGAAAGTGTTACATTAAAAGTGACCTTTTGGTCTATATTTTCAAATCTTGTTGTTTTCAAAACCGCTTTCCTAAAGTGGTTCTAGCCTTCTTATGGTTAGAATTGCTTTAGAAAAGTGAGATGTTTTTACACCTTCTAAAAATTCTCTTTAAAAATCTCTTCCTAAAAATCTCTTTTTCAACATACTTTCCTAAAACTGTCCTTTTTCAAAATTGTTTTCAAAAACTCCCTTCCAAAATCTATTTTTCAAAACTTCCTTTTTCTACTCCTTTCCAAAAACTCTTTCTCCCCAAAATTCGCTTTCTAAAAACACTTCCTAAATTTACTTTCCTAGAAAACTCTCTCCAACAATCTCATTTCAAAAATCTTTCTAAAAAACTCTCTTTTTCAAAATTTTCCTTCTAGAAACTCTCCTCTAGGATCTTCCTTCCAAAGTCTACGTTTCCAAAAACACACTTTCCAAAACTCCTTCTCTTTAAAATCTTTTTCCAAAAACTCTCTTTCCAAATTCACTTTCCAAAAACTCCTTCCTAGGATTTCCTTCCAAAAACTCGTTTCCAAAAGCTTATTTTCCAAAAATCACTTTCCTTAGAGTCCAAGTCAAGCCCTAGAGCTAGCCATTAGGAAACCCTAATTTTCTTTCCAAAAACATGATTTTCAAACTTTGCCCCAAACCTAGGTTTCCAAAACCTCTAGTTTTCACATCCAAATTATTCATGTTTCCAAAACCTCTTTTCTACATCAAAACTATAATTTTCCAAACCTAGGGTTTCTAGAATCCCCCTTTCCAAATCCTTGTCAAATCTTATATTCCCTTTAGGAAACCAAATCCAATCCTCCGTTTTTGGAAACAAAATCAAATCTTTTCTTTTAGAAACTAAATCCAATCCCTTTCAAAACCCAACTCTTTCCTAATTCAAATCCTTCCTAAACTTTCACTTTCCTAAATCTTAAGTTTCCAAAACTTGAACATAAAAATATTTTCTAAACTTTAAAACTCAACTTTCAAATCTTTCCTAATTCAACCCTTTCCTAATTTAACCCCCCTTTCCAAATCTTAACTCTCCAAATTCAAGTTTTCAAACTTTTCCTAAACTCAAACCTTTCCTAATTTCAAGATTTTCTAAAACCCTAAAACTTTGTAAATCTTAAACTTTCTAAATCTCAAATCTTTCTAAATTCAAAACTTTCTTGATTCAAGACTTTCTTAAGTTGAAACTTTCTTAATTCAAAACATTTCTAAATTCAACACTTTCTTATTTCTAAACCTTTCATGAAACAAAACTTTCCGATTTTCAAAACTTTCCTAATTTCAAAACTTTCCTAATTTGGGAATTTTCCTAATCTGAAAACCTTTCCTTTTTCGAAAACTTTCTAAACTCGAAACTTTCTAATTTCAAAACTTTCCTGAAATCAAAACTTTCCTAATTTCGAAACTTTCTAAAAATGACACTTTCCTAACCTAAATTTTTCCTAAATTCCAAGTTTCCAAACCTTTCCAAATCTTCCAAATCCAACATTCCAATCTAATCTTTCTTGATCTCAAGTCTTTCCTAGGTCTCCTATCTTTCCTAAGTCTAGGTTTCCTAAAACCAAAGTCTTTCCAAAATCAATCTTTCCAAAGCAAGTCCAATCTTCTCAAATTCAATCTCCTCTTCTAATCTCAAATCAAATCCAATTTTCAATTCAATTTTTTTTCTTCCAATCCAATCTCTCTTTAAATCAATCTCTTTTCAATCGGACTCCGGTCCGAACTACGACTAACTTGATTCCCCCAAAGGGATACATAGGCAACCTCCATAGGTGCGGTCACAATATTTTTCAAACTTTCAATTCCACCCTCGTGGGTGCGGTTTTCAAAGTCTTTTCAAATCTCAAATTCCAATCAATTGTCAAAATTCCAATTTCGAAATTTTTATTTTCAAATTTCTACTTTCAATTTTCAAACTTTCCAATTTCAATCCCGTCTTTTCAAATCTATTTTCAAATTAAATCAATCGCTTTCCAAATCTATTCTCTTAACTTGCATTTGCATATCATGCATCATGTTAGTTTCTTTTCAAGCATTGTTTTTCAAAGTGAATGGGGTTGAATTATAGTTAATTAAAGACTCTCATATGTAAATCTAGGGTAGATTGACATGTAGGTACCGAAAGGGCGGGGTAGGGTGATAGCTTAGTGCATCTTCCCTACACGTAATCAACCTCCGAACCTAGGATCACTGATTTCAAAGACCAAAAGGAGTTATTTTTCAAAAAATGGCTAAATGCTTTCCAAAGGTTGCCAAACAACCCGTTTTCCTAAAAAGCCCTCTCTTGAGGATGTTTTCCAAAATTGTTTTTCAAAAACCCTAAGTGTAGTCTTCGGATTATGCTTAGTTTTTAGGTGACCTAACTCACCTTAATTAAGTTAGGTGGCGATTCCGAATCTTTTTCTAATAGCCCTTTATTCAAACCTATTTTTCAATTCAAACCTAGTCGCACTCATTCTTCTAGGAGGGTGAGTTCTAACGAGAGAGTACAACTTTTTTCCCGCTTGTGTGTGTATTCCTCAAGTGCGAAAAATCTAGGCGCGATAGTTGGCTTCACCACATAATCAAAGGGGCTGAATCCATATGGTCTAAGGTTGAATTAGAGGAAAGCCCCTGACATAGTGACTTTCAACAATCCTTCCTACACATGAATTAGGAATTCCCTTATTCCATGCATGCAAGAAAGAGGGGGGAGAAGATAGGGGATTAAAATATATGAAAACCCAAGTGGGTTAGGAGGAAGAAGAGAAAGGGGGAAGTACATAAACATAAAAAAGAAAGCCTACCTTATTTTCTTCTTTTTTTGTTTGCTTTATTTGTTTGGCTTTTCTTGATCCTTGAGAGCTTCCAAGTTGCAACACCTTGAGTCTTCAATGGAGGCTTTGGAGGCTTGTGTTTAAGTGTGTGGAGTGTATATAGATATTAGGGTTAAGTGTATGGTGGCTAGGGTTTGAAGAGACTAGAGAGGCTAGGATTTTGGAGAGACTTCAAGCTTTATAATTTGAAGAGTAGTGTTTTTGGACTGAGTGCAAGGAGAGGCTCTGTATTTATAGATAGAAGATTGACCAGGCACCTGTTGCCGTGGCGCTAGGGTGAATTTCCTTTTGGAGCCACTAGGAGTGGCACGAGCCACTTAGGAAAGATTTAAGGTTGGCAAGCAACACATCTTTCAACCCTTGATACGCAAGGCAAAAGCTTTGGGCACCTGTATTAGTGACTACTATGCAATTTTTGGCTTAGCTTCACTAGGAGTGACTCTGGAAGGTCCAGGAATGTTTTGAAAGGCCAGGAATGGTCATGAAGGCCAAAAATGGGTAAAAACCCTTGAAATAGTGTCCCGGGGATAACAGACTTGAAAAACATTATCGGAATTATTGACTGAGCTATTAGGGGCAAAACGGTCAACTAGAACGAAAAACCACCAGAATGGACTTGGAATGACTCATGAGAAGACTTGAAGGTTGGAAACACTATCTAAAGTGTTCTGAGGGATTGCCAATTTGATACACAGAGTTGGTGTGGTTGGAAAAGGCAATCGGCCCACCGGGGGCAAAATGGTCATTTTACATTAGGTTAGTTAGAATAGACTCGGAATGATCCGAAAAGGTGTTGGAAGGTTGAAAATACTATTAGAAGCATTCTCGGGAGGTAACTGGTTTAATACCCAAAGCCGGTGTGGTTCTCGGAGGCACTCATATGTCTAGGGGCAAAATGGTTATTTTGACTGAATGGTCTCAAAATTGGTTAGCAACCGACTGGAAAGCACTTGAACATGCCGGATCATCTTTGGGAAGATATTGGAAGGGTGGACTTACCGCTCTAAGGACTTAGGTACTTTCTCGAGAATCATGTCGAAAAAGCCCCAAGGGGCAGTTTGGTCATTTTTCACCGGAGTAGACTAGTAGGCATTGGTGTTGACCCAGGTTTTGAGTGTTTTCGCCACTCTAATGGTCAATGACAAGTTGGTTTCCAAAGAAATCTCGTCCTTTAGTAAACTTGTCACGACCAAGAGGGGAATTCGGTCCTATAACATAAGGGTTTTGTTGGCAATTTCCAATGTTGACCTATTTGCGAGTGTTTCAGCCACTCTGATGGTTGAGATGTTTACGAGTGTTTTTGCCACTCTGACGGTGCATGCTCATTTCGGAGACTACCTGATCTCAGGAAGCTGCTAAGTGGACTTATTGTCTGAGGAATCAACTTTCTTAAAAGACGTGCCGAATAATGGGCATTCTTCATTGGCGAGCTAGCAAGCACCAAAGGTGGACCATTCTACCATCTCAGGGACTTGGGTTCTGTCTTGGTCGACGGGTTTAAAGGGACTTACCGTTCTGAAGAGCTTCTCGAAAAACATACCGAACTGGAGGGACTTACTGTCGAATGGAGGGACTTTCTCAAAAGGCATGCCGGATTTGATTTGGATAGGAATTGGATTTGAAATTGAATTTGAAATTGAAATGGGGACTAATCATCTCTAGGAAGACGTGCCAACTGGAATAGGACTGAGCAATGCCCCAATAGCATTTTGGTTATTTTGCCTTTGTTGGGCCCGGCGGACCCATGAAGTGTTTGATTGATTAGATTAAGTTTGGAAAGCTGGTTTTGACTTGAATATGTCTATGTTGGTTTGAACATAAGTCTGGACAGACCAGAGATTGTCGAGCTGGCAAAAATGGGGTGCTTATAGCCACGACCCTACTTTTTTACCCATAGCACCCTCGAGAGTTTTCACTATGTCCTCAGGCCATGCATTTTCTTATGGTTTTCTCTCATTGATGTTGATGAAGATGACTCATTACCTGTTGTTGACTAAAGTTGTTACTTTGGTTGAAGACTGTTGATGTTGCTTTTGACACGGGTGCATTGAAACACTTGTTGAGTTGGAATAGAAGTTGTCTTGTCATAACTCCCTCTGCTAGATAGAGCACTTTCTAATTAACCATCTTATTTTGAAGAGCAATGACAACAATAACCAATTTGAAAGGTGTTTTTTAGACTATAATGTGAGCTAGGTGTCGAGTTTTTGAAAGAATAGGATAGAAGGCTCAAACCTACCATTCTACTTGCGTTGATTCATATGATCACCTTTAACAGTTCATCCCCTTCTTACCCTTTACTTTTACGACTGATGCTGATGTGGTTTATTTGATGATTTCGACCTTGGCATTGCTAGATTTTTCCTATTCATTTTCTCCCACTTACCTGGTGAAAAACTACCAGACTCTTCCTATTTGTTTTCTGCCACTGACGTGGTGGAAAATGACATTGCTAGAGTTGTTCCTTTTTTTTTTTTGACAAGTAACACTACCCCAATTTTTTTTCTTTTCCTGTCACTATGCTCTAGTTTTTGACCCATTGTGGGTGGTGATCACTAGGTTGGTTATATGATGGAAATGTGATCAGCTTAAAAGGGTTTTGCAAGGGTTTTGTTTAACTGTATGGTAGACGAATTAAGGGCCTCTCTTTATTTTGATCATTGTCATCATTACTCTATTAGAGTTTCTAATTACACAGAGTAGTGCTTTATCAAGCTTGAGTTGATGGGTGTTGGGAAAACTTCCCTATCCATCTCTGCCAGAATCAATGACTTCGAGTCTTCATTGTTGGCAGTTAACTTTGCTTCTAGCTTTTTGCCAGGCTGGAGATGTCTTTTTAGTGATGAAGTCTCCTATCAAGTATGATTTTTCTGCTAAAGGATCTGGAGATGCGTCTTTGATTGTACTGGGCATAGTAGATAGCATGTTGTTCTCTAGGAGGCAAGGCTACTCATACTGCTTCGGTGGTTTGAGTTTCCCTAAGGATTTGGAGAGAGGGGGTTCCTTCTTTAACTAGCAGAACTGCCTTATTGCAGTAGATTAATGAGGGTGGTGTTGCCCTAGTTAAGACTCGGATTGGGACTTTATGAAATGGTAGTTGCTCGTGCCAACCTTTGTGATCTTCTTGACATTTGTATTCTGCTAACTCAATGGCCTCCTTTGTTTGTAGATGGATGGATACCGAGCTGTTGTAATTGATTTTCAATTTCTACTGTCACGGGTTATTTTAGGTTGCTGGCGCTATCTGTGACAATCTATACAGGACCTCTAAGGAGTCTTTAGGGTCAAAAGATGTGAGCCTTTGGGATACCCTACAATTTTAATTTTTGTACAAAAAAAGATTTTAGCATGGCAGAAAAAGCATTTTGTGATCATGAGCCCTCTATTTCAGATTAGCCTATTACACAGTTGATACTTACATGACACTTCGACAAGCTAAAATCAAGGGTTCCTCCCGTAGGCTTTACCAAGGCCTTTAGAGTCTGGAAATTTAATGGATGGTTCTATCGACCAGCTTATAGATTGGCGAGACCTTGAGGAGAGTGAGTCGATAGAAGATGAGGTATGAATTTTCAATCAATGATTAGGGACGGAATGACACTTTTTTTTTTTCTTAGGAAGACCACCCAGTAGCTTGTGTCCCTAGTCCCTTCTCAGGTTGGTATCTTCTACTGCTAAGGTAGTTGGTGACCATTTTCCTAACTATCAAATGACTAGAGGGTTTTGTCATGTTGATGCATAGATGGCAATTGTCAGGACATGGTGTGGAGGTTACTGCTTGAAAGTTAACACGTCGTTGATGAGCGGTCAATCCCTTCTACTCTTCAATGGGCTCATCCTTGCAAGAGTTATGGATTGGGTGGGACTATAGAGAGATTACATAGCTTGGTTATGCTCTTGGTCCTGTAGAAAGAAAAAGAAAAGTAAATGGAATTAGCATGTGGAGTTAAAGACCTTATGCAATGCATATCCTATGGAGGTCCCTTCTTTACGGGAATCTAGGCATGATGCTTAGTCCATTTTAGAGGTGGGGTGTTACCCCTGTATGCAATACAATACCTCTCCGACATGAGCCAGTTGATGCTCCTTTGTTTGAGCAATCTCGTCTCTATGGACGGAGAGAGATTTGGGTCTTTCTTGAGATATGGTTCTATGCATGCCATGAACCCTTTAGTATTGGAAATCCCTTAGAAGCTTTGGTAGGTTTGATTCACATGATATGGGATTATCCCTTTCTCTCTACGATTGATTGAATGTATGAGTAGGCAATGATTTGAACTTCCTGGAACTCGTGCCTTTAGAATGGATATTGATGCATGAGCATAATAGTAGTGAATATGTGCACAACATAATAACAATAGATAAGTGATTCAAGAAACCCTCTTTTTCGTCCATGCTTCGTCTTTGGTTTTCTTGGTACTTTAGAGGTGAGGGGCAGGACAGACGACACAAAACAAGTGAGAAGTTTATACCTTGGTTTGAAAGTTTTTATGCAATGCACGCCCTATGGGTGCCCATGCTTTAAGAAGGGGATTAAGCATGCTGTGTTTGCTCACTTTTGGATATAGGGGTTGCCCCTGTATGCAATACCATACTTGTGCCTTTTTCATACATCTTGTATAACCATTCATTCAAAGGAAATAGAAAGAACAATTTTATTTTCTTTGGTCTAAAAAGTTAAAATTACATAGATTGGGGGAAGGAAACATTTTCCATGGGACTTTCCACCTATTTAACTAAACTAATTTTCGAGTCTTCAGTTTTGCCTTATTGATATCGGGCGGTCGTTGAATGACCTTGTCTACAGATTGCCCCTTGTCTTATGGCAACCTTATCTCCATGAGCAAGAGGGATTGGGGGCCCTCTTATGAAATGATTCTTGGATGCATGCCATGACCCTTAGGGCTTGGAACCCTTAGGAATTGGGGTAGGCTTATAATTTGAAGTTGGCTCGTGGGCCGTTCTCTTAGAGGTTGATTATATGCATGGAGTGTAAGTGGCTTGAGTTACTTGGAAACTCTTGTCTTGGGATGATTACACATGCATGAGCAGTTTAATAGCATGAATGATAAGATATTGATAGCAAAGCATTCATGTATGTATGCATAATGACAGTAGGAGTACGGAATTTAAAAACTGATTGCTCTTTCCTCCTTGGTTTTTGAAAAACAAGTGCCTTAAATCGGGCAGAGTTTCGGCTATGCATGGGTGCTATATGAACATAAGGTTGAGGGCTACTAATACTTCCTGAAAAGCTCAGCTCCCAGATCTTCAAACCTAGGCCAACTCCCTAGGGTGGAGCCATTATCAATTGGTGACAAGCTGAGGAACTATCTAAAGACCATTGGTTAGGTGACACATCTATCTACCACCAACAGTCAATATATTGTTCCCGCTTATAACTAGAAGGTAGTAACTAGGGTCAATATTTTATGAAAATGCATATGCAAGTGTATGTGTGTGATTTTAAAAATTGGAGGAAATAGCACAACAACTACCATACATCCTATCATACATAGCATATATGGTAGTTTATGAACATAAATTAAAATGTGAACAAGGGTCCACCTACAAAACAAATGCACAAAGTTAGTACTTTTTTAGGAACTTAGATGCAAAATAAAGTATGATATTATGAACAATGCAAGAGCATGTAATGAATGCAATGTTTGACTTTTTACAAAACAAAGACCATTTTGAAAAATTTTAAAATTTGAAAAGTTTAGAAAGTGGATATAACTAAACAAGGTAATTGGCGAGCTGAAGGTGAGTAAAGGGTGACTAGACTGACATAGGCCAAACCCTTTAATTGTCCCCAGCGGAGTCACTAAGCTATCACATCCCTTTTCTGGACACCATGCCCTCTTGGCTCGGGGGGAGAAAATGGTACAGTTCTCTCTTGTTAGAACTCATCCTTCTAGAAGAACGAATGTGATGGGGTTTGAATTTAAAGATGTACTAGGTCATCTTTAAATATATTTAAGGATGTACTAGGTCATCTACACTAAGTAAAACCCGAGGGTTAAACTTAGGTTTTGAAAAATGTTTTTAAAAAACGTCCTCTTGAGAGGGTTTTAAAAGGTTGGGTTATTTAACCACCTAAAAAATGTTGGAAAGCTCTTTTGAAAATTGACTCCAATTTGGTCTTTGAAACAAAAATTCTTAAGTCTGGAGGTTGGTTACGTTCAGAGAAGATGTCCTAAGACTATCACTCTACCCCACCCTTGCAGTATCTATATGTCTAATCACGTTTTACTCACCTAACTATGACTCACTGATTACCTATGTTTAATGCTATCCACTTAGAAAATTTTTCAAAACAAAATTTGAAGAAGAGTTTAAAAGATAGAGTTGAGTTTGAAAAACTGGTTATGGAATTGAGAATTTAAAAAAGGTTGTGACTGCACCCCATGAAGGGTTGCCTACGTACTTTCTTAAAGAGGATCAGGTCAGTTGTAGTTTAGACAAGAGTCTGAAAGAGTTAAAATTTTGAAATGAGTTTTTATTTCTAGAATGTTTCAATTTTTAGAAAGTTTCCTTTTTAGGAAAGTTTGAGTTTGAAAATGTTTCTTTTTCAGGAAAAATTGGACTTAGAAAATGTTTCCTTTTCAAGAAAATTTGATTTTGAATATGTTTCCTTTTCAAGAAGATTAGATTTGAAAATGTTTCCTTTTCAGGAAGAGTTGATTTGGTAATGTTTCCTTTTCAAGAACACTTGATTTGAAAATGTTTCCTTTTCAAGAAGATTGGATATAAAAATGTATCATTTTTAGGAAGAATTGATTTGGAAATGTTTATTTTTCAGGAAGATTCGATCTAAAAATGTTGATTTGATTTGATTTTGAAAAAGGTAAGTTTAGATTGTTTCCAAAATGGAAGGAATTGATTTAAGTTTTTAATTTGGAAGGTTTAAAAAAGGAGTGATTTAAGGAACTTGAAATAGAAGGTTTTGATTTGATTGATTTAAAAAGGAAAGTTTGAAAAATGAAAGTTTTGATTGATTTGGAAATTGAGGATTTTGAGGGTTTGAAAAAGGTATGATTTTGGCTTGAAAAAGGAAAGTTTTTGAGAGGGCAAAGACATAATTTTCCTGGGATTGGACTTCTAGTATTTAACAAATGCGAGTTTTGTAAATGGTTCGAAAACTGAGTCTTTTGAAAACATGTTTTAGGGCCCGAAACCCTAACTTGGATTTTAGACATCCAAATGAATATCACACTTTGCCTAAAGCCATTCTAGCCATTGAAAGGCTAGAATCGCTTTAGGCTTGTGGCTTTGAAAAACAATAAAGGCACGAGGCCAAAAATGTGGACCTTTCGAGTCTTTTTGAATGCCACACTTTTCCTGAAACAACCCTAATCATGAAAAGACTAGGATCATTCTGAGACCATGTTTTTTAAAAGAAGCAAATGTAGGCTAATGGGAGCCACTTAAAAATGTCACACTTTTCCAAGAGAACCCTAACCATAAAAAGGGTTAAGATTTACCTAGAATTGTGGTTTTGAGAAAGCTAATTTGAAAATGGTTTTAAAAGGTAAAGAAATGACATGAATGCAAATATATGACGACGATAATAACGGCATGAAACATATAAGGTTGGGTATTACCATATTGCAAGAGGGCCCTAAGGCCATGCAGTGAAACAAGTGAAGGCTAAAAAGAAAGTCCCGATCGGTAATCTCGTCTTACTCACTCTCGACATGGACTTAACGTCCTATTGTTCCAAGCATGCAAGCAATGAGGGTTTAGAGATAGGGGTTTAAAAAAGAGAATGACCTAAGTGGGTTCGGAGGGAGAAGAGAGAGTGGGGGAATATGGAAAGGTAAATAAAGGATTACCTTGCCTTGTTTCTTCTTTCTTTTATAGAGGCTTGGGCCTTGGACTTGGGAAGACTCCAGAAGCTTTCGGGTAGCAAGGCGAACCTTCAGTGGAGCTCGGAAGCTAGGGCTTCGGGAGTTTGGGCTAGGACTGAGCCGATGGGACTTTGAAGAGAGAAAGAGGCCTCCGAGAGCTATCTGGAATAGAGAGGGAGAGTTTCTGGATAGAATTTTTGACCTAAAATAGTGACGGGGAAGGTTTGTATTTATAGTGCAAAAACAGGGGGGTTGTGCACTATTCTTAGCGGTTCACACTTTAGGCTTGGTTGTGTGCCACTAAGAGTAGCGTAAGGTTATTTAATGATGGCTAGAAAAAAGGCTGGATACAGGATTGGTCGATTCATAACTGATTCTGGGGGGTTATACACCACTATTAGTGGCGTACAGCTAAAGACTAGTCAGGCTTTACCCGAATTGGAGCAGGGAGGTTTTGGTTCGAAAAAGGAAAGGTGTTGGACTATGGGGCCTGGCTAGAAATGGAAAGGAATACTCTGGAAAGTATCTTGGAGGTTACCAGTTTGATTACTAGTACTAGATCACAAGAGTTCTAGGGTTAACCCAGATTGACCGGATTGCAGTCACCTCATCCTAGGAGTTTTAGGGTTGACCCAAATTGACCTGGTTGACCAAAGTTTACTAGGGTTGACCAAGATTGACTAGGTTGACTAGAGTTGATTGTGGTGTTACCAGTTTGGTACCTTTAGCCAGTGTGGTTTCCTAGGGCATTGGATGCCTAGGGGCAAAACAGTCTTTTTGATTGGGGAACCTTCGGGAAAGGATTGAGGTTGACTAAATGGCACTGGACATGTCAGACCATCTAGGGGGTTCTGGAAGGTGGTCTTACCATTCCGAAGACTTAGTACTTTCTCGAGGAATGGGCAGGGCCCGTTAGGGGCAAAATGGTCATTTTTCACCAAGATGGGTTAGCAAGCGTCGGTGTTGACCGGTCTAGATCTAGTTTGGACTTCTGTATGAGGAATTGGTACTTTCTCTGTAGACAAGCTTAAAATGGTCTTACTGCTGTAAGGGATAAACTTTCTCAAAAGTTATGCTGGACTGGGACATTCTTCCATTCTTAAGAGGTTTGTGCTTTCTCAAAGAACGTGCCAGACTTGGATGGTCTTCCATTCCTGAGGGGTTTGTGCTTTCTAAAAGAACGTGCCAAATTAGCGGACATTCTATATTGGTAGGCTAACAGGCACCAGAAGTGAACCGCTCTTCCATCTCGGGGACTAAGTTACTTTTTAGAGATGAGTGTGAAAGGGGCTTTATCGATACGAGGAATAAACTTTCTCGATGATCGTGCCATGCTAGATTGAATAGTCTTACCGTCAATGAGGGATCAACTTTCTTGAATGACGAGACAAATGGATTGACTTTGGATTTGAATGGACTTATCGTCTTATAGAAGATGTGCCGGTTTAGATTGAATTGACTAATGCAATAGGGGCATTTCGGTCATTTTGGCTCTATTGGGCTCAGTGGACTTGTGAAGTGGTTGTTTGATTGGACTGGATTAGGGTAGCCGATTTGGGCTTAATTAAGCTTGTGTTGGTTTAGAGGTGCTTCTGGCCAAACCGGAGATCGCCAATTGGCCAAAATGCAGTGCTAACAGTCTTCCAACCATTGGATCTTCAGGTTGAGAGGGTCTGGGAAAATACTTTTTTGCAGCAAGTGAGACCAGTATGGTCTCTTTTTATTCGGTGCTAGCCCCCTTGGAGTCCTTTTTTTTTCCCTGTAGTGTCAGATTGGAGCACGATCCTCGAGTTGGTAGGTTTAGAGTCTTTGGGAAAAACTATGGATGATGATGGGGCTAAAACAATATCTTTTATAGCCATGGCTTGGATGAGCTTAAACATCTTATCAATCTTGGTTCTCTTCTCATTGGCCTCCTTTGGAGAGACTGGGGAGGACTTGTCAGGATTGGCTGCCATTAGAAAAGCTCTTTGTCGGGTGACGACCAGGTCTCTAGGTGGCTAAGGATCTTTCTTGCGAGTGGTGATGTCTTTTTTACAATGTAGTTTCTATACCCCTAGGAAATGCAAAAAAGAAAGAAAAACAAGGGCACAAACCACAAGTTAGTGTTTGATATTTAGAAAGCTTTATGTCATGCATGGCTTAGAGGTGTCCCTATTTGAGAGGGAGACTAATCATGATGCATTCGGCTCATTTTTTGGAGATAAGGGTTTGCCCCTGTATGAAGATACCTTACTGTTGATTGAGAAGATATATTCATTCATACATTCATTCACAAAAAATAAAAGGGTACATTGAACTTTTTAGTTTGAATATAAGAAAATAGGAGTACATTTCAATAGGGGGCAGCGAAACATTTTCCTTTGGACTTCCACCTATCTACTTTTACAAGGAGCATCCTAAACTACTTTTGAGTCCTTGGATTTGCCTTTTGTTGATGTCGAGAGGTCATTGAAATTGTCTTGCCTTGTAGGTTGCCTATTGTCTTTGCCGCACCTCGGTTTTTGGGTCCAAGGTCCTTTAAACTCGGAGACAAAGCACGGAACTCTGTTATTAGAACTCGTCCTCCTAAAAGGGCAAGTGCCACTGGGTTTGAATTGAAAATTGGTTTGATTAAGGGCTTTTTAGAAAAAAGAGAAGTCGCCACCTAACTTAATTAAGGTGAGTTAAGGCACCTAAAACTAAGTGTTAATATGAAGATTAAACTTAGGGTTTTTGGGAAAAGATTTTGAAAACTCCCTCAAGAGAGGGTTTCTAAGAAAATAGGTTGTTTGGCAACCTTTGAAAAGATTTAAGCCTTTTTGGAAAATAACTTTATTAGGGTTGTGAGTTATAGGCGCATTAGGGCCTTTGGAATGTGTAAAAACACTTTGTGATCTTTGGAAAAGTTGGGAGACACTTTGTGGTCTTTGGAGAGTTTGAAGATGCTTTGAGGTCTATGGAAAGAGAGAACTTGAGAGTTTTGATTCGAAATCGGGTAGTAGAGTGTTTCAAAATAGAATTTTCAAACTTCTGAAAGGGGGCTATGAAATGTATTTAGAATAACTCAAGGGAGTTTTGGAAAGGCTTTAAGATAACTCAAGAGAGTTTTGAATACTTGTTTGGGAACCTAGGAGGTAAGACTTTGGAATGTTAAAAAGTTTTTGAAAATGATTTTCGAAAACACCTAAGACTTTGGAATTCTAATATGGAAAACCTTGGAGGTTATTCTTGATATATCACGTTCCCTTGAAATCCTTAACCACGAGGAGGGTAGGAACACTTTAGGGTTTTGAGTTATTGAAAATGTTTTAGGAGATAATTTAAAGATAGAATGTATGAGTATTTAATAGGCATTATGGAGTTGGTTTTTGAAATCTTGAGAGAGTAGAAGGCTTTGGAAAGATGGGTTATGGGAGTAGTTTTAAATAGGAAGGGCCTTTAAAAGGGGTCTATGAGTTGGAATCTTAAAGCATATTAACCTAGGTTGGGTTGGCTTATGGTTAGGAGTGACCTAAGGTTAACTTACTTGGGTTAGGTTGACCTAAGATTAAGGTGACCTAGGGTTTGGTAACTAGGGGTCAAAGCGACCTAGGGTTAACTAACTAGGGTCAAGTTAACCTAGGGTTGGACAACTAGAGTCAAGTTAACCTAGGGTAAAGTAACTAGGGTCAAGTTAACCTAGGGTTGAGTAACTAGGGTTCAGTTAACCTAGAATTGGACAACTAGGGTCAAGTTAACCTAGGGTTGGATAGCTAGGGTCAAGTTAACGTAAGGTTGAAAATCTAGGGTCACGTTAACCTAGAGTTGGATTGGAAGATGCTTTTGACAGGTAGTATTCATGCACTTTTGGAAAAGGTTTTGGAAAATAACTTATGTTATGCAAAGAACTTTGGTTGACAACCCTTTTGAAGATCATTTCCATGAAATTTTGGTTCTAGCCAAGAGTATGTTTTATATGGTTGATGTTTGGAGACTATTCCAAGGAAGGTTTCCTTATGACCATAATGACCATTATCTTGACAAGAGCATGGAATTCAAGGATCAACATGAAGATGACAACCTTTGAAATACCATTTGTGATGCAAAGATGGAGAGAAAGAATTTTTGAAAGCCATTTTTGAGAGGGAGATTTTGAAAACCATTTTTAAATTGACATCATTCCGACAAGTTAGGGTTCTCATGGCCAATGTGAAGGGAGATCACTCAAGAGAGAGCTCCATGGGGGCCATTCCAACCACTAATTTTGAGAGAATGGAAACCTTAGAAATCAAAGAGTTTGAAAACCATTCGTGTGCAAGAGATGAAAGAGGGAAGGGAATCATTCTAACAATCTAGGGTTCCTATGGCCAATATACAATGGAGACCACTCAAGAGAGGGTACCATGAGGCCATTCCAACCACTAAACTTGAGAGAACGGAAACCTTGAAAGTGAGAGAGTTTGAAAATAACTATTATACAAGTTGAAATGTAATGATACAAAAGTGAGAGTTAGGGGGTTAGTGGGGAATTTTCTAAGGCTTGATTGCTAAGGTCTCATCCTAAGCTTTAAGGAGCCAACTCTTGGGACTATCTTAAGAGGGGCATTGAACTTGAAATTGACATGGAAATAAGAATAATGCAAACTTTGTAGAACATGATCATAAACATAAGAATGAAGCCAAGCACACAAAACATGATCCAAAATAGCAAAATGCAAGAGGTCATGAATACATACAAGGCTTTAGGCTATACCACATAAACAAGGGGCTCCTAGGCCGTACCATCTTAAAATCGGCTAGTGAGAGATCCTCTACACGATGGCTCTCACTAGCTTTCCTCTAGGCATGAACTAAGAGCCCTCTTGGCTCACACATGCAAGAAAGCAGGGTTGAAGATGGGAGTTAAAATAGAGAATAGCCTAAGTAGGCTAAGAGAGAGAAGAAAAAAGTGGGAGAAAACAAAAATGTAAAAGAGATACCACCTTTTGCCTTTAACACACTTGTAGTCTTCTATGAAGGCCTTGACTTAAACTTGAATAACTTCAAGAAGGCTTAAAGGGTTGGAAGGAAGTGTTTAATGGTGTACAAGGCCTTGTAGGCGAAGTGTATAGGCTTAAGGAAGGTGGAATCTAGCCTAAGTAGTGGAGGAAGAGAATATGTATGCAGATTCGAGGTTCTAGAGCAGTTTCAATAGGGTTTCGCATCAATTTCAGAGTTGGAATATGCAAAGGGGGTCTAGGAATTTATAAGCAACCTAGAACAGCCTGGCCAAATTTTGGACTGGTGCATGTCGCACATGCACCAGTATTATTCCATTACCAAAATGACATGGGGCACTCATTGTACTGCTTAAATCTCAACGGCTGATCAAAATTTAGTCGATCTGATCAAAATTTGGGTGCATGTAGCATACGCTCCGCTGCTAGGAATGTTCGTTTAAACTTTGCCTCGATAATTGAGCCAACCAGGAAGGTTTTGGGGGAATTAGTTGCACCCTCGATGCTCTCCTAGGGTTTCTCGTGAACTTTGATGTTTTTGAAAGGTTTGAATTGTGTTCGAAAGTGTAGGATATCATCTCGAGAAGCGTGCATAAAAGGACATCTTTGCGGAGCGTCTGTGATACGCTCTGTGAGGGTTCAAAAGTGGCTATTTTCGGGTCGCTTGATCAAGGCTTTTGGGAAGTGATCTCTTCGATTGGACCGTACTGATGGAAATTATTTTGGAAGTACTTTCGAGAATTCTCTAATTTACGCATTTCTCAAGTCGTTTGACGGTGCGTTTCAATCAGGGAATTGGAAAGATAGTCAACCTTAGCGGAGCATCTGCGAGATGCTCTAAGGGTTGCTAAAAGTTACAATTTTTGCACCGTACGATGAAGGGCTTTGGGGAGCGATCTATCCGATTGAGCCATATTAATGGAAAGACCTATGGACGAGATTTTGGGAATTCCCTAGTTTATGTATTTCTCAAAGTAATTTGATGGTGCGTTATAACTGGGGAATAAAAGGAAGATGCAATTTAGGCAGAGCGTCTGTGAGACGCTTCAAGGAACTTTTATCGAGTCATGGGTGCTTAGCGTTATAAGGTCTTCTTTAGGTTAAACAGGGGTGTATGACAAGACCCGTCGTTCAATGTCCTAAGACCAATGTCATTTTGGGGTGCATTCAGGTTGTTAGGGGTAAAACGGTCATTTTGACCAAGTTTGCTTGAAAATGGTCAAGAATGATTTAGCGTGTTGAGTTAAGCATGTCGAATCACTCATGGATGGTTTTGGAAGAGTCTTTTACTGCTCGGTGGAGTTTGTGCGGTGTTGGGGCGTTATCAGGCGCAAAATGGTCATTTTGGTCGGAGTTGGCCGGAGTGGGACCGGATGGCGTGTGGAATACGCCTAACAATTTAATAACATTTTGGAAAGGGAGGATTTATCATTTCGAGGGATTTCGAGCTTTCTCAAAACGTGCATGGAGGCCTAAGGGGCAAGTTTGGTTATTTTTCACCGAGTCGAGCTAGTAGGCGCCGATGTTGACCTAGGTGTTGGTTCCCGAGACTGCTTGGTCTCGGAAAACTACTTGTGCGGTGTTGGTCCCTAAGAACGCCCGGTCTGAGAGACCTACCTATAGGGTGGTGTTGCTTCCTGCGAACGCCCGATCTCAGAAAGCTACCTAGAAGGGTGGTGTTGGTCTTCGAGAACGCCCGGTCTCGGAGAACTACCGATGGACGGACATTCTACATTGGCGGCCTAGCAGGCGCTAGAAGTGAACCGTCTGGAATTTGATGAGGTGCTGGTCTCCGATATCGCCCGATCTTAGGAAGCTACCTGGATGGCGTTGGTTTCCGAGACCGCCCGGTCTCGAAAAGCTGCCTGGAATGATGTTTATGGCTCCAGCAGGCCCTTGTGGGCTTGATAAGCGACCAGTTGATTGGATTGGGGATTGAAAGGCTCATCTTGAGCTTACATGTGTTGCGGTGTTTGTAAGCTAAACCCGGTCAGTCTAGAGATTGCCGAGCAGGCAAAAATAGGGTGCTTACAGCTGCCCTTCTTTTTCTATCTTCACTTGCCAAAGGTAGAAAAATAACAAGGTAAGAATCCCTTTTTAGTCACGAAGCGATCGAAGGGACGATATGCCAGTAAGTTCGAAATACTCCAGGACGTCTTGTGGGTTGCCGGTGTAAGAGATTTTGATGTTCAAAAAACCTTGCATTTTGAAAATTTTGATTGGGATTTAAATTGCCGGTTGGACACGGTTTGGTCCAAATCATTTGATTTTTGAAAATGAGTGTTGAGAGCTTGGTTTTTGGCTCTTGAAAGTCTTGAAAACAAATCTAGATGCTTAGGGGTTTGGAAACTAATTTTGGCGGGAAGCTGAACAGCTGGGCGCATCTATTAAATGCACCTGGTCCATTTTTACCTTACATGCGCCAGTTGAAAATTCCTTCTGGCGCATCTGCTACATGCGCTAGGCCGTGGGCTTTAAAATAGGGCAATTTGTGATTCGGCATTGCGTTTTTACTTTTCAAGCTTGATCCGAGAACTGCTCTAAAGGATTTTTCAAGGGACTTCGATCAGGAATCACTAGGAGGGTGTTGTGGGGTATCGTTGTTGTCACTGGATTCTTGCCGGAAAGTTTATTTTTCGCCAGAAACTTTAAAGGTTAGTGTTTTTTGAAAACTTGTAGATTTTGATGCATTTATTTCCATTTTTTGCAAGTCATCAGTGTAATCCTATGTTTTAAGAAGTTTAGATCACAATGGTCAGATTGTTTTTGTGATTTGTGGGAGATTTTAGTGCGTTTTGAATGATTTTTCATGTTTGCGAATGTGGGTTTCCTGCGGAACTCGAAAAAATGACCTTATAGGCTTGGTTTAAGCACCCAATTTTTGACCGTTCGGTAGTCTACAGTTTGTCCAAACTTGTATTCAAGTCAATGTAGACATATTCTGAGTCAAATCAACTTTCTAAGTCTAATCCCATCAATCAAATTGCTTCGCGGGCTCGTTAGGCCCAAATAGAGGCGAAATGACCAAAATGCTCTCAGAAACATTGATGGGTCCAATTCCAACAGGCACGTCTTTCCGAAGACGGTAAGTCCCCTTTCCAATTTCATTTCCAATTCTAATTCTAATTCCAATTAAATCTAGAATACTTTTCGAGAAAGTTGATTCCTTAAGGTGGTAAGACCATCCAATCCGGCACGTTTCTGAGTGAACTCTTCAGAACGGTAAGGCCCTTTAAACCAATCGACCGGGACGAGAGCCCAAATGCCCTAGATGATAGAATGATCCACCTTTGGTGCTTGCTAGCCCGCCAATGTAGAAATGTCTATTTCGGCACGACTTTTGAGAAAATTGATTCCTCAGGTGCTAAGTCCATTTAGCAGCTTCCCAAGATCAGGCAGTATCGGGAATGATCGCAAACCGTCAGAGTAGCAAAAAGCACTCGTAAATAGGTCGATATAGGGAATTGCCAATAAACTCCTGTATCATGAGATCGCCGTCAGAGTGGTGGAAATACTCAAAACCTAGGTCAACACCAGTGCCCGCTAGCCCATTTCGATGAAAAATTACCAAACTGCCCCTAATACCATTTCCGACACGTTTCTCGAGAAAGTACCTAAGTCCTCAAAACTATAAGTCCACCTTTCCAAGATCGTCTTAAAGGTAATTCGGCATGATTAGGTGCCTTCTACTCTGTTTCAGATCAATTTCGAGACTTTTCGGTCAAGATGACCATTTTCCCCCTAGGCATCCAAACGCCCTGGGGGTCACACCGGCTCTGGGTATCAAACCGGTAGCCTGCTGAGAATGCTTCTTATAGTATTCCCGATCTTTCATTATCTTTCTGGATCATTCCAAGTCAATTCCGGCAAACCTGGTGCGAAATGACCATTTTACCCCTGGTGGGCCAGTCGCCTTTTCCCACTAAACCGGCTCTAGGTATCAAACTGGTAACCTTTGGGCACATTCTAAATAATGTTTCCAAATCTCCAGACTTCTTCTGGGACATTTTGAGTCCGTCCTGGCAGCTTTCCTACTCAGTTGACCGTTTTGCCCCTAATGACCTGGTAGACCCCTCTAACAAACGCTGACATCCTTTTCCAAGTCCATTACCCCCGGGACCCTATTCTATGGGTTTTGCTCTTTTCCGGCCTTTCGGGCCATTCCCGGTCACTTAAATCCTTCCCGGACCTTCTGGTGCCATTCCTAGTGAAGCTAGGCTAAAAATTGCATGGTAGTCACTAGTACAGGTGCCCAAAATCTTCTGAAGATACGTTGCTTGCCAACCTTAAAACTTTCCTAAGTGCTAGCGCTAAGCAAAATATTAGCCTAGCGCCACTCCTAGTGGCGCCAGAAGGATTTTTGGCTTAGCGCCACTGCAACAGGCGCTAGGTCATTCTTCTCTCTATAAATACAAAGCCTCCTCCAGCTTCAAAGAGGTCGACAAACTCAATCTAAAAACCCTATTGTTTGATATACAGAGCTTATAGCCTTTCTAAACCCTAGTCTCTTTTATGTTTTCCAAACCTTAGCCTCCATACATAAACCCTAACCTTCTATACACTCATACACACTCTCTTACACTCATACACTAGCCTCCAAACCTCCGTTGAAGACTTGAAGTGCTGCAACCTAAAGCTCTCGAAGATCAAGACAAGTTCTTGAAGATCAAGACGAAGACCGAAGCAAAGCAAGAAAAGCAAAGCGCGTAAAGCCAAGCGAAATAAAGAAGATACAAGCTAGGCTCTCTATTTAAGTTTACGCAACTTCCCCCTCTCTCTTCTCTCTCTGAACGAACTTGGATTTTCTTCTATTTTAATCCCCATCTTCTTCTCCCCCCCCCCCCCCCCCCCCCCCCCCCCTTTTCTTGCATGCTTGAAATAAGGGACTTCCTGGTCTATGTGTAGGATTAGGCTATTGGAAGGTCACCGTGTCGAGGGACTTTTTTTTAGTCTTACCAGAGACCACGTGGGTTCGGCCTCCATAATTATGTGGTGAAGCCTTTAACCTTGTATGTTCATGACCCTAACTTGCATTGTGCATATCATGATCTTGCATTCTTCTAAAATTTGTTTTCAAACTCGTTTTCAAAACTTGCATTAACATTGTTTTCAAACTTGCATCAAAACCTTCTTTTTCAAAACTTTTTTTCAAAATCACAATCATAAGGTGATTATAGCCTTTCCATGGTTAAGGTTGCTTTAGGAAAGTGTTACATTTAAAGTGATCAATATGGTCCATATTTTCAAAATCGTTGTTGTTTTCAAAACCACTATCTTAAAGTGGTTCTAACCTTCTTATGGTTAGAATCGCTTTAGGAAAGTGAGATATTTTATAAACTTTCTAAAATGCTCTTTTCAAATCCTTTCTTTTAAAAAATTCCTTTTTCAACATGCTTTCTAAAAATGCTCCCTAAGATTCCTTCCTAGAAAAAACTCTTTCCAAACTCCTTTCCAAAACGCTCTTTTTTTAAAATTCAGTTTTAAAAAAAAAACCCTTTTTTAAGATCTCTTTCCAAAAACTCTCTCTTCAAAATTTATTTTCTAAAAACTCCTCTCTAGAATTGCCTTCCAAAAATCTCTCTTTCTAAAAACTCACTTTCCAAGATCTTCTTCCTTAGAGCCCAAGTCAAGCCCTAGAACCCACAAGTAGGAAATCCTAATTTTCCTTTCTAAAAACATGATTTTCAATCTTGTCTTAAAACCTAGGTTTCCAAAATCTCCCTTTTTACATCAAAATCATAAGTTTCCAAAACCTATTTTCTACATTAAAACTATAGTCTTCCAAATCTAAGGTTTCTAATACTTCTCTTTCCAAATCTATGCCAAATCCAATCTTCCCCTTTTGGAAACCAAATCCAATCTTCCCGTTTAGAAAACTAGATACAATCCTCTATTTTTTGAAACAAAATCAAATCACCTCTTTAGAAACAAAATTCAATCCCTTGTTTTAGAAAATAGGAATCTCAATCCTTCCTAATCTCATACCTTCGTAAACCTTAGGTTTTCAAAACTTAAACTTTCAAATCTTTCCTTAAACTTTAAGCTTCTAAATCTTTCGTAATTCAACCCTTTCCTAGTCCCATCCCTTTCCAAATCTTAACTTTCCAAATATAAATCTTCAAATCTTTCTTAAACTCAAACCTTTCCTAACTTCAAGAATTTCTAAAACTCAAATTTTGAATCCCTCTAAAATTCTAAACTTCCCTAAACTTCAAATCTTTTCAAATCTAAAATTTTCTAAATTCAAAACTTTCTTAAAATGAAACCATTCCTGTTTCAAAACCTTTCCTAAAGCGAACCTTTCCTAAAATGACACTTTCCTAATTCGAACATTTCCTAATTTGAACCCTTCCTAAATCCAATCTTTCCTAATCTTCCGAATCCAATATTCGAGTCAAATCTTTCTTAAATCTCAAGTCTTTCCTAAATCCTCTCTTTCCTAAGTCTAGGTTTCCTAAATCTCAATTTTTCCAAAATAAGTCAAAATCTTTCTTCCAAGTTCTATCTGTCCAAATCAAAGTCCAATCTTTTTAATTCCAAATTCCAATGTTTTATTCTAAATTCAAATCAAATCCAAATTCCAATTCAATTTCTTTTTTCATATCAAATCTTCTATTTTCTATCGGACTCTTGTCTGAACTATGACTGACCTATTCCTCAAAAAGGATATGTAGGTAACCCCTCTGGGTGCGGTCACAACATTTTTCAAGCTTCTATTTCCTCAACTTTTTTTCAAACTTTCAATTCCAAATCTCTATTTTCAATTTCTAAAACTTTCCAATTTCAAATCTATCTTTTCAAATATCTATTTAAATCAAATCAAATTCTTATTGTCAAATCTATTTCCAAATCAAATCTTTCTATTGCATTTACGTATCATGCATCATGTCTTTCAAAAATTCTTTTATAAAGTGGATAGTTTTGGACATTTGTTAGTTGAAGACTCTCATAGGTGAATCTAGGGTAAATAGACATGTAGGTACCGCAAGGGCGGGGTAGGGTGATGGCTTAGTGCATCTTCCCTACACATAACCAACCTCCGAACCTAGATAACTATTTTTGATAGACCAAAACAGAGTTATTTTTCTAAAAAGGGCTTAAAAGTTTTTCAAAGGTTGACAAACAACCTGTTTTCTTAAAAAACCTCTCTTGAGGAGGTATTTTTAAAATCGTTTTCAAAAACCCTAAGTGTAGTCTTTGGATTGTGCTTAGTTTTTAGGTGACCTAACTAACCTTAATCAAGTTAGATGGTGACTCCAAATGTTTTCTAGAAGCCCTTTATTCAAATCAGTTTTCAATTAAAACCTAGTCGCGCTCATTTTTTTAGGAGGATGAGTTCTAACGAGAGAGTACAGTATTTTTCACGCATGTGTGCGTATTCCTCGTGTGCGAAAAATCTAGGCGCGACACTTGGGTATCGTGCTTTTATGTGTGATTTTTGTACTATGAATCTTAGAAAAATGTGTAGAACAATCGTATGAAGTTTCGTAATTTTTTGAAAAATTGTGAATTTTTGAATTTCTGAAAATTACAAAAAATAGAAAATATGAGAGAAAACTGGAAGATGGCTCTCGTTGGAGACCGAAAAATTGTAGAACGTTCTTTGAAAATTGTGATGACATTCTCAAATGTTTTAGTGATTTTCGTAAAATTTTTGGGAATAAAATGAGACCGAAAAATTTAGAAAAATCGAAGGAATTGACCTAAAAATTGTGTTTGAGGAAAGGACGCATGCTGTGGAAGACGGGGTTGTTTTGATTGATGTGGTTGGAGGTTTGAGATGTTTTGGATTGTGTTTATGACTTGTTGAATTTCAAGGTAGTGACCTTGTAAGGCGAAACTCTGCTGAAATTTTTGAAAATTTTAATAGCTAACTTTAAAACCTTTCGGTAAAGCAATTCTTTTGTTGAGAACGGGGCTTTTGAAGGGGAAAGCCCGGAGTAATCGAAACTTTGGAAAATTTTTAGGAAGAGGGTATGAGAGAACCTCGAAAAATCGATTTTAGAAAAACCTTGGAATGAGGCTTTTGAAGGGGAAAGCCCGGAAAACCGTTGAAACTTTGCAAACGAGACTTTTTGAGGAAAAAGTTTTGAAAACCATTAGACAATCCTTGAAACAGGGCTTTTGAAGGAGAAAGTCCGAAAAACCGTTGAAACTTTGAAATAGAGCTTTTGAGGGGAAAGCTTGGGAAACCGGTGTTGAATTTTAGGAACGGGGCTTTTGAGGGGAAAGCCCAAGAAACCATTGGAAAGTATTTAGAAATGGGGCTTTTGAAGGAGGAAACTTGAGAAATTGTTAGGAATCTTGAAATGAGAGTTTTTGTCAGCAAATCTTTGAATCAGGGCTTTTGAAGGAGGAAAGCCTGAGAACCGTTTGTGAAAAGACTTTGGAACGGGGCTTTTGAAGGGGAAAGCCCAGGAAATCGGTGAAAATTTGGAGATGAAACTTTTTTGAGGAAAAAGTTCGCAAACCATTGAAAAGTTTTGCAACAGGGCTTTTGAAGGAGAAAGTCTGGAAACAACTTTGAAAATTAGAAACAGGGCTTTTGAGGGGAAAACCCAGGAAACCTGGTGAAAATTTGAAAATGCAATTTTTTGAGGAAAAAGTTCAGAAAACCGTTGAAAATCTTGAAATTGGAATAGAAAGGAACTTAGCCCCTCCCCTTTTTCTGCTCTCTATTTTTCTTCCTTCTTCTTCTTTTTTCTTCTTTCCTCTCTCCCTTTTTTTTTCCCTCTTTTTCTCTTTTCTTTTTTTTTCTATTTTTTTTTTCTCTTCTTTCCTTTGCTCTTTTTTTTTTCTCTTTTTTTTTGTTCTGCCATGCTGACATGTTCATCTCTTTTATTTTCTTTGCTTTTTATACATATTTGGTGATTGAACAACTTTTGCATGTTGTCATTCTTTCAGGATGTCGGAGGCTGGTGGTGATGGTTCTAACAGGAGGCACCATGGGAAGGCACCATGGATAGAGCTCGAGAAGGGCTGCAGCAGTCGGGGTAGCTCGGCTATCGGCGGTAGTAGGAGCGACCCCACTACTTCAGGAGTGAGAGTTGAGGAGGGTGATGTGGTCATGTCTCAACCCTGAGCTTGGTACGCCAGTTATACTGAGGAGAAGCGGCAGATCTTTTGAAGGGCTTTTGGATATTTGGGATCGCTTCTTTCAGTGAGATTGGTATCGGGCTTGGTTGAGGCCTCGATCGCCTTCTGGTGCCTAGAGCTATATATATTCCGCTTTAGCGATTTTGAGATGATGCCGACCCCTCATGAGTATGGGCGTTTGGTAGGTTTGAGAAGTGGTCAGGAGGGTATTGTGGGCCCAGACTTTCCCGGGGGCTTTATGTCCATCATTTCTGGTTAGTTGGGACTTAGGCACCAGGCTTTAGACTTGGCCCCTCATCCTGCTTTTCCGGTGTTGGAGGTGGGATTTTTGTTGGATCACTTTGGGTTTTACACCGGTCAGACCACTTATCCTGGTGTTTGGCATACTTCTACGAAGTGGCTCATCGCCCGTATGAATGCACTTGCCCTAATCTTATTAAGTCTTCTGGTGTTTCCTCGAGGAGATGGTCGGTGGATGGTAGACTTTCTTCCTTATTGTTGTCGATTCGTCGAGGATATTCTTATGCTCCGTTAGCTATGGGCAAGACATATGTGAGGTTTTCCTAGTTCCAGAGTGAGGAGGAAACTTTCTTTAGAGGGTTTCAACCACTTTTTTAGTTGTGGGCTCTCGAGCATTTGTTCCTTCATTGCATTACCTGTCACATATGGTATCCGGAGGTTGATCCCATATGCGCTTTAGTGAGGTCTCAGCAAGAGATCATTCACGGTGTTGACTACCTCGATTCCTAAACGGTGTGGACAACATTCCTTCAGATGAGGAGGTCCGATTTGGTTCGGTGGTATGTGGGTTTATGTAATGTTGATTCCTTGCGAGTATGGACTTTGGGTTAGGTTTTTATCCCTTTGGTTGGCTTGACGGGTGTTACGCCCTTCTTCGGCATTCGGGTTCTCCACCAGCTGGGTCGGACATAGGACATCCCGTACACTGCCATGGCGACAGGGTATCTAGCTAATTTTGGTGACGAGGTGTCGAGAGGTGTAGTGACTGAGTTGACAGGGTTGTGGCAGACTTTGGGGGTACATGACAGCTCGGACGGTTCGTTTTCCTTCATCCCGACAACCACCATACGCCAGATGGTTTCAGGAGTATGTTCTAGGGGGCATTGTAGTCAGGGATCCTCTCCCAAAGTCGCCCTTCACTCCAGTATGGTATGTTGATCTTTTGGCCACAGCCACCATTAGGGTGAGGTGCCTAAGGAGACTTTATCGTACCCGAGTGAGTGAGTTCGAGACTCAGCTGGAGGCTAGCAGGGGGTGCATGAGTGACCTCGAGGGGTGTAAGCACCCCATTTTTGACCGCTCGGCAGTCTACACTCCGTCTTGACTTGTTTTCAAGTCATTGTGGACATATCCCAATCGAAACCAATTCTCTATGTCCAAATTCCGTCTTTCCTTCGCTTCGCAGGCCTGTCAGGCCCAAATAGAGGCAAAATGACCAAAATGCCCTTAGGGGCATTGTTCTTTCTTATTCCAATTCCAATCCCTCTCTCGAGACAGTTTATTCCTCGAGACGGTCCGAGTAGCAAAACTACTCATAATCCAGGCACGTCTCTTTGGAGACGGTAAGACCCCTTTCCAAACCCACTCTCGAGACAGTTTATTCCTCGAGACGGTTTCAGTCCAGGCACGTCTCTTTGGAGACGGTAAGACCCCTTTCCAAACCCACTCTCGAGACAGTTTATTCCTCGATACGGTTCCAATCCAGGCACGTCTCTTTGGAGACGGTAAGACCCCTTTCCAATCCCACTCTCGAGACAGTTTATTCCTCGAGACGGTTCCAATCCAGGCACGTCTCTTCGGAGACAGTAAGACCCCTTCCAGTCCCACTCTCGAGACATTTTATTTCTCAAGATGGTCTGAGTAGCAAAACTACTCACAAAAACCATTAGAGTAGTGGAAATACTCACAAAACCGTTAGAGTAGCGGAAATACTCACAAATAGGTCGATATAGGGAATTGGCAACAAATCCCTGTGTCACGGCGACCGCCGTTAGAGTGGCGGAAACCCTCAAAACCTAGGTCAACACCCGTGTCTGTTAGCTTACTTCGGTGAAAAATGACCAGACTACCCTTAGGACCTTTTCCCAGACTTTCCAGTCAAGATGACCATTTTGCCCTTAAGCATCCGAATGCCCCGGGAACCACACTGGCTCTGGGTATCAAACCGGTAACCTCCTGAGACTACTTTTTATAGTATTCTCAATCTTCTTTTACCTTTCCGGATCATTCCGAGTTAGTTCCGGCCAACCCGGTACAAAATGACCATTTTGCCCCTAGAAGGCCGGTCTCCTTCTTTGACTACACTGGCTCTGGGTATCAAACCGGTAATGACCCGAGAATACTTTTTGTAGTGTTCTCAACCTCCCCTTACCTTTCCGGACCATTCCGAGTCAGTTCCGGCAAACCCGGTATAAAATGACCGTTTTGCCCCTAGTGGGCCGGTCTCATTTTCCGACCACGCCGGCTCTGGGAATCAAACCGGCAACCTCTAGGAACATTCTAAATAATGTTTTCAGATCCCAAGTCTTTTCCCGGGACAATCCGAGTTCGAG
This sequence comes from Euryodendron excelsum, assembly GCA_033060915.1. NCBI lineage: Eukaryota > Viridiplantae > Streptophyta > Magnoliopsida > Ericales > Pentaphylacaceae > Euryodendron > Euryodendron excelsum. The sequence goes on along the minus strand of CM065394.1, from coordinate 12,933,820 downwards.
CTCTTGGCTCAAGCATGTAAGAAAGGGGGTTGAAGATGGGGGTTAAAATAGAGAATAGCCTAAGTAGGCTAGGAGAGAGAAGAGAAGAGTGGGGAAAGACAAAAATGTAAAAGAGATACCACATTTTGCCTTCAACACACTTGTAGTTTTCTATGGAGGCCTTAACTTGAACTTGAATAACTTTAAGAAGGCTTGAAAGGCTGGAAGGAAGTGTTTAATGGTGTATAAGGCCTTGTAGGCAAAGTGTATAGGCTTGAGGGAGGTGGAATCTAGCCTTAAGTGTTGGAGGAGGAGAATATGTATGGAGATTTGAGGTTCTGGGGCAGTTGCAGTAGGGCTTCGCATCAATTTCAGAGTTAGAATATGCAAAGGGGGTGCTGGTATTTATAGGTAATTTGGAACAGGCCTGGCGCAAGTGCTACATGCGCCTGGCCAAATTTTGGCCGAGCGCATGTCACACATGCGCCAATACTGTTCCATTGCCAAAATGACACGTGGCACTCATTGTACTGGTTAAATCTCGACAGTTGATCAAAATTTGGTCGATCTAATCAAAATTTGGGCACATGTAGCACGCGCTCCACTACTGGGAATATTTGTTTAAACTTTGCCTTGATAATTGAGCCAACCGAGAAGGTTTCGAGGGAATCGGTTGCACCTCGATGCTCTCCTAGGGTTTCTCGTGAACTTTTATATTTTTAAAAAGTTTGAATTATGTTCAGAAGTGCGTGATATCATCTCGAGAAGCGTGCGTAAAAGGACATCTTTGCATAGCCTCTGTGATATGCTCCGTGGGGGTTCAAAAGTGGTTGTTTTCGTGTCGCATGATCAAGGCTTTCGGGAAGCGATCTATTCAGTCGGACCATACCGACGGAAATTATTCTAGAAGTACTTTTGAGAATTCCCTAATTTTTGTATTTTCCAAGTCGTTTGACAGTGCGTTTAAATCAGGAAATTGGGGAGATAGTTAGCCTTAGCGGAGCATCTGTGACACGCTCTAGGGGATGCCAAAAGTTATAATTTTTACGCCGTATGATAAAGGGCTTTGGGAAACGATCTATTTGATGGAGCTTTATCGATGGAAAGACCTATGGATGAGGTTTTTGGAATTCCCTGGTTTACGTATTTCTCGAGTCATTTGACGGTGCGTTATAATTGGGAAATCGGGAGAAGAGGCAATTTAGGTGGAGCGTCTGTGAGATGCTCCAGGGAACTTTTATTGAGTCATGGTGTTTAGCATCGTAAGGTCTTCTTTAGGTTAAACAAGGGTGTATGACAAGACCCGCCATTCAATGTCCTAAGACCAGTGTCGTTTTGGGGTGCGTTCGGGTTGTTAGGGGTAAAACGGTCATTTTGACCAAGTCTGCTTGAAAACGGTCAGGAATGGTTCTGCGTGTTGGGTTAAGTGTGCCAAATCGCTCATGGATGGTTTTGAAAGAATTCTTTACCGCTCGATGGAGTTTGTGCAGTGTTGGGGCGTTATTAGGAGCAAAATGATCATTTTGACCGAAGTTGGCCGGAATGGGACCAGATGGCATGTGGAATACACCTAACAGTTTAATAACATTTTGAAAAGGTGGACTTATCGTTTTAAGGGATTTCGAGCTTTCTCAAAACATGCTTGGAGACCCAAGGGGCAAGTTTGATCATTTTTCACCAAGTCGAGCTAGCAAGCGCTAGTGTTGACCTAGGTGTTGTCGCGCCTAGACTTTTCGCACTCGAGGAATACTCACACAAGCGGGAAAAATGTTGTACTATCTTGTTAGAACTCACCCTCCTAGAAGAATGAGTGTGACTAAGTTTGAAGTGAAAATAGATTTGAATAAAGGTCTTTTGGAAAAAGTTTGGAGTCGCCACCTTATTTGATTAAGGTGAGTTAGGTCACCTAAAAACTAAGAATAATCCGAAGACTACACTTAGGGTTTTTGGAAAAGGTTTTTCAAAATACCACCTCAAGAGAGGGTTCTTAAGAAAACAGGTTGTTTGAAAACTTTTGGAAAACATTTAGCCATTTTTTGAAAATAACTCCGTTTTGGTCTATGAAAACAGTGATTCTAGGTTCGAAGGTTGGTTACGTGTAGGGAAGACGCATTAAGCTATCACCCTACCCCGCCCTTTCGGTACCTACATGTCAATCTACCCTAGATTCACCTATGAGAGTCTTCAACTAACTAATGTTCAACCCTATCCACTTTAGAAAAAGAACGTTTAAAAAGACATGATGCATGATATGCAAGTGCAATAAAAAGAAGTTGAAAAATAGATTTGGAAAAGAATAATTGAAGAAGTTGATTTGATTTGAAAGAGATTTGAAAAGATAGACTTGGAATTGGAAAGTTTTAGAAATTGAAAATTGAAATTTGAAAATAGATTTTTTGGAAATTGGAAATTGGAAGAAGATTATAGAGTTAGAGATTTGAAAAATATTGTGACCGCACCTATGAAGGTTGCCTACGTATCTTTTTAGAGGAATTAGGTCAGTCGTAGTTCGGACAAGAGTCCGATTGAAAATAGAAGAGTTGATTTGAAAGAAAGAGATTGAATTTGAAATTGGATTGGAAGATTGAGAGACCCAACTTTGATTGGAAGATTTGAAAAGATTTGATTTTAAAAGACTTGGTTTTAGAAACCTTGACTTAGGAAAGACTTGAGACTTAGAAAATATTTGACTTGACTTGGAAGGATTTTAGAAAAGATTGACTTGAATATTGGACCTGGAAGGCTAGGAAAGCTTGGATTTAGGAAGGGCTTGAATTTGGAAAGTTCGGATTAGGACAATTTCGAAATAGGAAAGTGTCATTTTAGGAAAGTTTTCGAATTAGAAAAGTTTTCGAAATAGGAAAGTTTTGGAATCAGGAAAGTTTTGGAATCAGAAAAGTTTTAACTTAGGAAAGTTTTGAATTTGGAATGTTTGGAAATAGGGAAGTTTTGAAAATTGGAAAGTTTAGAAAACAAGGAAGTTTTGAAAATAAAAAAGTTTTGAGTTTAGAAAATTTTGAAATTTGAAAAGATTTGAAATTTAGAAAGTTTAGGATTAGAAAGTTTTGAGATTAAGAAGGGTTTGAATTTAGAAAAAATTGGAAAACCTAGATTTGGAAAGTTAAGATTTTTAAATGAGTAGAATTAGGAAAAGGTAGAATTAGGAAAGATGTGGAAGTTAAGTTTTAAATTTTAGGAAAGATTTTTATGTTCAAGTTTTGGGAAACTTAAGATTTAGGAAAGTAGAAGATTATGAAGGATTTGAATTAGGAAATGTCAGATTAGGAAGGGATTGGATTTTGTTTCTAAGAAAAGTGTTTGATTTTGTTTCCAAAAACGGAGGATTGGATCTAGTTTTCCTCAACGGGACGATTGGATTTGGTTTCCTAAAGGAAAGATGGGATTTGGTTTCCTAAAGGGAAGATTGGAATTGACAAGGATTTGGAAAGGGAGGTTTTAGAAACCCTAGATTTGGAAGGCTAGAGTTTTGACATAAAAAAGAGTTTTTGGAAATGTGTATAGTTTGGATGTGAAAACAAGAAGTTTTGGAAACTTAGATTTTAAGGCAAGATTGAAAACCATGTCTTTGGAAAGAAGATTAGGGTTTCCTAATTATGAGTTCTAAGGCTTGACTTGGGTTCCAAGAAAAATGATTTTTGAAAAGTGCATTTTTGGAAATGAAGATTTTTAGAAGGGCGTCCTAGAGATGAGTTTTTGAAAAGATAGAGTTTTTGGAAAGTGTGCTTTTGGAAACGAGTTTGTAGAAGGAAAATCCTAGAGGGAAGTTTCTAGAAGAAAGATTTTTGGGAAGAGAGTTTTTAGAAAGATTTTTGGTGGAAGATTGTTGTAGAGAGTTTTTAGGAAAGTGAATTTAGGGAGTGTTTTTAGAAAGTGAATTTTGAGAAGAGAGAGTTTTGGAAAGAGATCCTAGTGAGGAGTTTTTTAGAAAGAAATTTTTAAGAAAGAGATTTAGAAAAATGTTTTCTAAGAAGGAAACCTAGGGAACGTTTTTAGAAAGTGGACCTTGAAGAGAGCATTTTGGAAAGGAGTTTAAAAAGAGAGGTTTTGAAAAATAGATTTTTGGAGGGAGTTTTTGAAAACAATTTTGGAAATGAGAGTTTTTAAAAAGCACGTTGAAAGAGGAAGTTTTAGGAAAAGAGATTTTTGAAAATAGAGGTTTTCGAAAAGTATAAAAACATCTCACCTTCCTAAAGCGATTCTAACCATAAAAAGGCTATAACCACTTTTAGAAAGTGGTTTTGAAAACAAGGGTTGAAAATATGGACTATATTGGTCACTTTGAATGTAACACTTTCATAAAGCAATCCTAGCCATGGAAAGACTAGAATCACCCAAGGATTGTGATTTTGAAAACATGTTTTAAAAAAGGAGACTTTTGATGCACTTTTGTAAGCAAGTTTAATGTAAGCTTTGAAAAACGAGTTTGAAAACGATTTTTGGAAGAAAGCAAGATAATGATATGCACAATGCAAATTTGGGGTCGTGAACATACAAGGTTAAGGCTTCACCACATAATCAAGGGGGCCAACCTACGTGGTCTCCGGTTAGCCTAAAGGAAAGCCCCCGACACGGTGACCCCCTAATAGTCTAATCCTACACATGGACCGGGAGTCCCCTTGTTTCAAGCATGCAAAGAAAGGGGGGGGGGGGGGAAGAGATGGGGGATTAAAATAGAGAAAACCCAAGTGGGTTAGGAGAGAGAAGAGAGAGGGGGAAGTGCAGAAACGTAAAACGAAAACCTACCTTGTGTCTTGTTTATTTTGCGCACCTTGCATGCCTTCGATCTTCATCTTAATATTCGTCTTCAATCCTCAAGAGTTGTCTTCAATCTTCAAACTTCAGATTGTAGCTCTTTAAGTCTTCAAAAGAGGGTTGGAGGCTAGTGTATCAGTGTTTGGGGGTGTGTATGAGTGTATATGAGGTTTGAGTTTGTGTATGGTGGCTAGGGTTTGGAAATCCTAAGGAAGCTAGGGTTTAGGGAGTGTTCGAGCTTTGTATATCGAATACTAGAGTTTTTAGACTGAGTTTGCAGACCCCTTTCACGCTGGAAGAAGCTCTGTATTTATAGAGGTAGGATAGACCTGGCGCCTGTTGTAGTGGCGCCAGGGCAAAATTCCTCCTAACGCCACTAGGAGTGGCGCCAGGCCATTTTTTGATTCCCAAAAGTTTCTAGTTTGATTCCGAGAGCCGGTGTGATCAAAAAAAGAAACCGGCCCGCTAGGGGCAAAATGGTCATTTTATACCGGGTTTGCCGGAACTAACTGGGAACGATTCGAAAGGACAAAGAAAGGTTGAGAATACTATAAAAAGTATTCTCGGGAAGTTAGCGGTTTGATACCCAGAGGCAGTGTGGTTAGAAAAGGAGACAGACCCACCAGGGGCAAAACGGTCATTTTGTACCGGGTTTGCCAGAATTGACTCGGAATGATCCGAAAACATAAAGGAAAGTTGGGAATACTATAAGAAGTATTCTCGGGAGGTTGCTGGTTTGATACCCAGAGCCGGTGAGGTTCCTGGGGCGTTCGGATGCCTAGGGGTGAAATGGTCATCTTAATCGAAAAGTCTCAGAAATGGCCCAATGGGCAGTTTGGTCATTTTTCACCGAAGTGGGGCTAGCAGGCACCGGTGTTGACCTGGGTTTTGAGTGTTTCCGCCACTCGGACTGCAGTCGTTGTGACACAAGGGTTTGTTGGCAATTCCCTATATTGACCTGTTTGCGAGTATTTCCGTTACTCTGACGGTTTGTGATGTTTATGAATATTTTTGCTACTCTGACGGTTCGCAATCATTCTCGAGACTGCCTGATCTTGGGAAGCTGCTAATGAGACTTAGCGCCTAAGAATGAACTTTCTCGGAAAGTGTGCCTAAATGGACATTTCTGCATTAGCGGGCTAGCAGGCGCCCAAGGTGGACCGTTCTACCATCTAGGGGACTTGGGGTCTCGTCCCGGTCGACAGGTTTAAAGGGACTTACCGTTTCGAAGAGATTTTCTTCGAAAAATGTGTCGGACCGTCTCGAGGAATAAATTGTCTCGAGAGAGGGATTGGAATTAGAAAGGGGTTTTATTGACTTCGAAAAGATGTGCCTGATTTGAAACTGTCTCGAGGAATAAACTGTCTCGAGAGAGGGGTTGGAATTGGAAAGGACAATACCCCGAAGGGCGTTTTGGTTATTTTGCCTCTATTTGGGCCTGGTGGGCCCGCGAGGCGATGGACAGACGTGATTTGGACTTAGAGAGTTGGTTTCGATTAGAATACGTGCATATTGACTTGAGCACAAATCTGGATGGAGCGTAGACTGCCGAGCGGTAAAAAATGGGGTGCTTACAAATGTTGGTTCCCGAGACTGCCCGGTCTCGGAAAACTACCTATGAAAGTGTTGGTCCCTGAGAACGCTTGGTCGCAAAAAGCTACCTGTAGGGTGGTGTTGGTTCCTAAGAAAGCCCAGTCTCAGAAAGCTACTTGGAAGGGTGCTGTTGGTCTCCGAGAACGCCTGGTCTTGGAGAACTACCGATGGACGGACATTCTACATTGGCGGGCTAGTAGGCGCTTGAAGTGAACCATTTAGAATTTGATGAGGTGTTGGTCCCTGAGATCGCCCAATCTCAGGAAGCTTCCTGGATGGCATTAGTTTCTGAGACCGCCCGATTTCGGAAAGCTGCTTAAAATGATGTTTATAGCTCCAGCGGGCCCTTGTGGGCTTAATAAGCGACCAGTTGACTAGATTAGGGATTGAAAGGCTCATCTTGAGCTTGCATGTGTTGTGGTATTTGTAAGCTGAACCCGGTCGGGCCGAAGATTGCCGAGCTGGCAAAAATAAGGCACTTACAGTCTTCTTTAGCAATCTTATCTCCATTAGCATAGAGGGATTAAGGATCCTCTTCATAGACTGACTTGAGATGCATGCCATGAGTATATAGGATTATGTGAGAACATTTAGGATTTTGGTAGGTTTTATGCAAGAGAGAGTGAGCTTGGTGTCACTCTTTGTGGGTTGATCATATGCATGAGAATGCACTGACTTGAGTTACTTTAGAACTCTTGTCTTGAAATGGAGTATTAAATGCATGTACTTGTATGCAATAATATAAGGAGTGAGAGTACAATAGTAAAGTAATATGTAAGCATGAACATTATACAAGCATTTCACATTTAAGCCGACACTAACACATTCAAGTCTAAACTAGTTTTCCATACTCAATCTAGTTAATCAATCGCTTCGCAGGCCCGCCGGGCCCAATAGGGGCAAAATGATCAAAATGCCCTTGAGGCATTGCTCTATCCAATTCTAGTCGGCACGTCTTTCTAAAGAGAGTAAGTACCTATACCATCTTAATTCTAGTTCCAGTTCCAATCCAAACCAATCAAACTCAAATCGACACGTCTTTTAAGAAAGTTCATCCTTTATGTGGTAAATTCATCCAATTTGGCACGTTTTCTAAGAAAACTCCTTGGAATGATAAGTCCCTTCAAACTTGTTGACTGGGACAGAACCCAAGTCCTTGAGATGGAAGAATGGTCCACTTCTATCGTCTGCTAGCCAGCCATTGTAGAATGTTTGTTATCTGGCACATCTTTCAAGAAAGTTAATTCCCTAGACAATAAGTTCATCTTGCAGCTTCTCGAGATCAGGCAGTCTTCTGAATGAATTCACACCGTCAGAGTGACGAAAACACTCACAAACATCGCAACCATTAGAGTGGCAAAAATAGTTGCAAACAGGTCGACATCGGGAATTGCCAGCAAAACCCCTGTGTCATGGGACTGAACACGCCTCTTGGCCATGCCACGTTTACCGAAAAATAGGAGACCTATGGAAACAATCTCATCACACATCGTCAAAGTGACGAAAACAGTCAAAACCCGGGTCAACACTAGTGCCTGCTAGCCCACTCCGGTGAAAAATAACCAAATTGCCCCTTAGGCCTTTTCGGCACACTTCACGACAAATTACCTAAGCCCTCAAAGTGGTAAGTCCACCCTTCCAAGATTGTCTTAAAGACAATCCAGCATATTTAAATACCTTCCAGTTGGTTCCGAACCAATTTCGAGACTAGCTGGTTAAAATGACTATTTTGCCCTTAGGCAATCGATCACCTTCGGGAACCACATCGGCTCTAGGTATCAAACCGATAACCTCTCAAGGATGATTCTAACAATATTCCTGACCTTTCTGCACCTTTTCGAATCATTCCAAATCTATTCTGGCATGATGGATACAAAATGACTGTTTTGTCCCTAGTAGGCTGGTCACCTTTTCCAACCACACTGGCTCTGGGTATCAAACCGGTAACCCCTCGAAACACTCTCGATAGTGTTTCCAATCTTCAAACCTTCTCGCAAGTCACTTTAAGTTCATTTCGGTTCGATTGACCGTTTTGCCCTTTGTGGGCGGTTAACCTTTTCAAACATTCCTACATTTCTTCTTAAGCCAGTTACTTTTGGGATACTCTCTCGAGGGTTCTTGTCCATTTCTGGCCGAGTTTGGTTACTTAGAATCTTTCAGATCATTCTCAGACTTTTTAGAGTCACTCGTGGTGGGGCCAAGCTAAAAATTGCATTGTAGTCACTAAGATAGGCACTGAAATCTTTCGCCTTGTGTCCCAAGGGTCAAAAGATACGTTTTTTACCACCTTAAAACTTTCCTAAGTGGCTAACACCCATAGTAGTAGCGCTAAGCCAATAAATGGCCTGGCGCCACTCGTAGCGGATCTAGTGGACATTTTGCCTTGGCGCCACTACAATAGACGACAAGGTTGTTTCAATTGCCTATAAATACAGACCCTCTTCCTGCGTAAAAAAGGTCCCCAAACTTAATCCAAAAGCTTTGTCTCTCCGTAAACAGAGCTCAAAGTCTCTCCAAACCCTAATTCTCTAAAGCCTCTTCTAGCCCTAGCCTCCATACACTTAAACTCAAGCCTCTACACACCTTATACACTCAAACACAAGCCTCAAAGCATCCATTGAAGACTCAAGTGCTGCAACTTCAAAGCTCTCAAGGTTCAAGTAAAGCAAAACAAATCAAGCAATCAAAGCAAGAAGAATACGAGGTTGGTTTTTTAGTTACTTTTATGTGATCCCCCCCTTTCTCTTCTTTCTCCTAATCCACTTGGATTTTTTTTATTTTATTTTAATCCCCATATTCTACCTCCTCTTCTTGCATGCTTGAAATAAGGGACTTCCTGAATCTTGCCTAGAAAGGACTGTTGAAAGTCACTGTAATGGGGGCTTTTTTCTAGTTGAATCTTTAATGGTGTGGGTTTGGCCCCCTTGATTACATGGTGAAGCCTAACTTTGTATGTTAACGACCCTATTGCATTACGCATGTCATATTCATACATCCATTAAAAAATGCTTTGACAATTGTTTTCAAACTTGCATCAAAGTTGCTTTCCAACTTGCATTCAAAACCTCTTTTTTTCAAGCTTGTTCTTGAAATAACAATCCTAGAGTAATTCTAGTCATTCCATGGTTAGGGTTGTTTTAGGAACCTGTAATATTCAAAATGACCATCAAAGGTCCAAATTTTGAGTATAAACCTTAAATTGTTTTTATCAAAACCACAATCTTAAGATGATTCTGGCCATTTCATGGTTAAGGTTGTTTTAGAAAAATGTGATATTTAATTTAATCATTATGGTCCATATTTCAAACTTTATTTTTTTTTTTTAAATCACAATCCTATAATAACCCTAATCTTTTCATGGTTAGAATCGTTTTAGGAAAGTGCGATATTCAAGAGATATGTAAAATTCCATATTCAAACCTCTTTCCAAATAGTTTTGCAAATTTACTTTCTAAAAATTCTTTTAAAAAATCTACTTCCTAAAAATTATTTTCAAAGATCTACTTTCTAAAAACTTTTTGTCTTGGAGTCTAAGTCAAGCCATAGAATTCATGGTTAGGAAACCCTAATTCATTTCCTTAAGTCATGACTTTCTATTTTGTACATCAAATCATAGACTTCCAAAATCTCTTTTTCTACCAAATCATAGGTTTCTAAATCCAAGATTTTCAAAACTCAACCTTTTCAATTTTATGTCAAATCAAATCCTCCAATTTTGAAAACAAAATCAAATCATCTATTTTTGGAAACAAAATCTAATCTTCTACTTTAGTAAATAGAAATTACATCTTTCCTAATTCCAATTTTCTAATTTCAAACCTTTCCAAATCTCAACTTTCTAAATTCAACTTATTAAATATTTCCAAATTCCAAAACTTTCATAATTTCAAACTTTCAAATCTTATTTCTAAAGTTCGAATATTTCTAAATTCAAAATTTTCCAAACTCACATCTTTCCAAAATTAATACTTTCCTAAAATGGAAACTTTCCTAATTTGGCACTTTCCTAAAATTAAAATTTTCTATTTTGAACTTTCTTAATTCATAGGTTTCCAAAATCCAATCTTTCCTAAGCCCTAACTTTCTAAATTCTTTCAATTCAAATAATCAAGTCAAATATTTACAAGTATTTTCAAGTCAAGTGCTTCTAAATCAAATCAAATCAAATCATTTCCAAATCCTTTTTAAATCCAATTGTTCTAATCCAAAAATTTTCTAAAATCAAAACTTTCCTTAATCCAACTTGTTAATATCAAGTCAAACATTTCTAATTCAATTGCATGCTTCAACCCTAGGTTACCTAAACCTTAGGACACCTAAATCCTAGTTTAACCCAGACCCTGAAGTTAGGAAGCTATAACTCTTTTCAAAGACTTTTCTAAAACTCTTTTCTATACCAAGATGGTTTTCAAACTTCAATATAAGTCAAGATGTTTTCAAAGCTCAATTCAATCTTTCCAAATCAAGTCCAAGTTTTCCTTCAAAGTTCAATCTTTCAAATCAAAATCAATTTCCAAATACTAAAATTCTATTTTAAATCAAAGTTAATTCCAAGTTCAATTTTAAATCCAAAATTCGATTTCAAATCAAAGTTCAATTTCAAATCTTCTATTCAAAGTTCAAATCAAACATTTTCAAGTTAAAATTTTTAAAAACCTCAAAGTGTTTATTTTTAATCAGACTCTTATTCGAACTACGACTGACCTGATTTCCAATAAAGGGATACGTAAGCAACCCTCATGGGTGCGGTCACAACCTTTTTCAAGTTTCCAATTCCACAATCCTTTTCAAATTTCTAATTTCACAATCTTTTTCAAATTTTCAATTCCACGGTCTATTTCAAATCTCCAATTTCATAACATTTTTCAAGTTTCTAATTTCTATAATCTTTTTTAAGCTTCAAATCTTCTCTTGAAATATATTTTCAAAATCAAATTATTAATTGCACTTGCGGATCATGCATCATGTAGCTCTTTTCAAAGTGGATATAATTGGACAATGGATAATCGAAGATTCTAAATGAATGAACCTAGGGTGAATAGACATGTAGGTACCGCAAGGGCGGGATAAGGTGATAGACTTGTGCATCTTCCTTATATGTAACCAACCTCCGAACCTAGAATTACTATTTTCAAAGAACAAAAAATGGAGTTATTTTTCAAAAATGGCTTAAATCTTTCCAATGGTTGTCAAACAACCTGTTTTCTTAAAAACCCTCTCCTGCTGAAGTTTTCAAAAAGCATATTTCAAAAGCCCTAAGTTTAATCTTTGGATTGCCCTTAGTTTTAGGTGACGTAACTCATCTTAATCAAGTTAGGTGGTGACTCCAAATATTTTTCAAAAGCCTTTAATCAAATAAATTTTTAATTCAAACCTAGTCTTACTCGTCCTTCTAGGAGGATGGGTTCTAACTAGAGAGTATCGTATTTTTCTCCCTTATGTGTATTTGTCAATAGCGAAAAATCGGGGCACGATAGCATTATAACAGCATAAATAGACAAGAATAAAGAAAAGTAAAGCAGTCGCCCTTTCCTTAATGGTTTTAAAATTGACGTGCTTGTCTTAAATCTGACAAAGGTTTGGCTATGCATGGGTTTTTACATAAGCATGAGGTTGAGGGTTTACTAATACTTCCTAAGAAGGCTCAGTTTTCGGATCTTCAAACCTAGGCCCACTCCCCGAGGTGGTGCCATTATCTGTTGGTGATCTGAGCAGGGGAACCATCGATAGGCCATAGGCTAAGATACTGACATAGCATCCTCCCATAACTAATATACCATTCTCCTTTCTAACTAGAAGGGACACAATCAGGTAGAGAATGTAAATATGCAAATGCGAGTGTACGTGCAATATGTGTGTGAAATTTTAAAAAATATAGAAAAGAGCCCAACAACTCCCATCTATCCTGTCATTCATGGTAGTTTATATGGACAACAAAAGTAAATGTGAACATGGTCCACCTACAAAATAAAATGTGAAAAGTCAATATCTTAATGACAAACTTAATGCAAGATATAATAATTGAATATGGATTAAATACAAGTGATGACATTTTTTTTAAAACAGCTTTGAAAAGTTTGACTTTGACAACTTTTAAGTGGATAGAATTGGACAAATTAATCAAAGATTCTAGGTGAGTGAAGGGTGAACAGACATGACAATGGCCTAACCCTCTAAGCATTCCTAGTAGAGTCATCAGTTGTCGCACTCTAGTTTTTTGCACCTCGAAATAATATGTAAGAAGCACATGATACTTTCTCATTAGAACTCATCCTCATAGGAGGACGAGTGCGACTAAGTTTGAATTAGAAATTGATTTGAATAAGGGCATTTAAGAAAAGGTTTTGATTTGCCACTTAACTTTGTTAAGGTGAGTTTGGTCACCTAAAACTAAGTACAATCCAAAGATTAAACTTAGGGTTTTTCAAAAGGTTTTAGAAAAATTTCTCAAGAGAAGGTATTTTAGAAGAAAATAAGATGTTTGGAAACCTTTGGAAAGATTTAAGTCCTTATTTGAAAATAACTCTGGCTTTGGTCTTTCAAAAACAGTGATTCTAGATTCGAAGGTTGGTTTCGTATGGGGAAGATGCACTAGGCTATCACCCTATCTCACCCTTGCAGTACCTACATGTCTTTTCACCCTAGGTTCACTCATTTAGAATCTCTGATTATCCAATGTCTAATTATATCCACTTTAAGAATTTTAGAAAGAGGTTTGAGCCATCACATTAGAGATGATATAATGCATGATATGCAAGTGTATAAAGGGAATTTGAATTGGAAGAGAGATTTCGAAAAAGGGAATTGGAATTTTGAAAAAGGTTATGACCGCACCCATAAAGGTTGCCTACATATCTTTTTGTTGCGAATCAGGTCACTGAACCGTTCTACCATCTTGGGGATATAGGTTCTATCCTAGTCGACGAGTGTGAGGGGACTTATCTTTCTAAGGAGTTTTATGTTTTCTCGGTATATGTGCCATGCTAGATGGACTTACCATCTAAGGGATCAACTTTCTCAAAAAACATGCCGAATTGAGTTTGATTGGTTTGGACTAGAATTGGAACTGGAATTAAGGTTGAGATACAAACATACCATCTATAAGAAGATGTGCCAACTGGAATTGGACCTAGAAATGCCCCAAGGGAATTTTGGTTATTTTGCCTCTATTCGGGCCTACAAAGCTGTTGATTAACTCCCTTAAGTTTGGAAAGCCGGTTTGGGTTTGAATGTGTCTGCGCTAGTTTGAATGTGAGTTCGGTCAAGTCATAAATTGCCGAACTGCAAAAATGGAGTGCCTACATACCATTACAAGTGGTGCCCAGCCCTAGATTCTATGGAGATTTGATTTGTTTCGATCTTGGGCTGCAAGACAAAGATCTCAGCGCCACTTGAGTGGCTCTAAACCATTTTTTTTTGGCCTGGCTCTACTATAAGTGGCTCTTGCAAGTTTTGGATTGATTTGAAAAGGTGTCAGCCATGGGGCCCAGCTAAAAAAAGAATAGGGACACTAGGGGTGCACCAAAGATTGCTGGTTTGATACCCAAAATTAGTGTGGTTGAAAAGGAGTGATCGGCCTGATAGGGGCCAAATTTTCATTTTGATCAGGAGTCACCAGAATTGATTCGAAGTTGATTTGAATGGCATTCTGAGTTGCCTTACCACTCTAAGAACTTATGTACTTTCTCAAAGAGTATACAAAGTGGGGCCCATTAGGGGCGATATGCTCATTTTCACTGAAATAGGCTAGCAGGCGTTGGTGTTGATCAGTTTGGAATTGATACGAACTTTCCATCTCGAGGACTTTGTAGTTTCTTGGAGATATGCTGATAGGGGCTTATTGTTCCTAGGAATTATGTACCTTCTTAGTGAATATGTTGACCTTAAATCTGACTGCGTGAACTCTGTCGTGCCCAGATTTTTTGCACTCGAGGAATACATACACAAACGGGAAAAATATTGTACTCTCTTGTTATAACTCACCCTCCTAGAAGAATGAGTGCGAATATATTTGAATTAAAAATAGATTTGAATAAAGGGCTTTTGGGAAAAGTTTGGAGTCGCCACCAAACTTGATGAAAGTGAGTTAGGTCACCTAAAATCTAAGAATAATCTGGAGACTACACTTAGGGTTTTTGGAAAAGGTTTTGAAAATATCTCCTTAAGAGAGGGTTTTTAAGAAAACGGGTTGTTTAGCAACCTTTGGAAAATATTTAGCCCTTTTTAGAAAATAACTCCGTTTTTGGTATATCGAAAACAGTGATCTAGGTTCGGAGGTTGGTTACATGTAGGGAAGACGCACTAAGCCATCACCCTACTGTAAGCACCCCATTTTTTACCGCTCGGCAGTCTACACTCTGTCCAGACTTGTTTTCAAGTCATTATGGACATATTCCAATCGAAACCAATCCTTTAGACCAAATTTCGTCTTTCCATCGCTGCGCGGGCCTGTCAGGCCCAAATAGAGGTAAAATGACCAAAATGCCCTGGGGGGCATTATCCTTTCTTATTCCAATTCCAATCCCTCTCTCGAGACAGTTTATTCCTTGAGACGGTCCGAGTAGCGAAACTACTCACAAAACCGTTAGAGTAGCAGAAGTACTCACCAAACCATTAGAGTAACGGAAATACTCACACCGTTAGAGTGGCGGAAACACTCGAAACCCAGGCACGTCTCTTTGGAGACGGTAAGACCCCTTTCCAATCCCTCTCTCGAGACAGTTTATTCCTCGAGACGGTTCCAACCCAGGCACGTCTTTTCGAAGATGGTAAGACCCCTTTCCAATCCCTCTCTCGAGACAGTTTATTCCTCGAGACAGTTCCAATCCAGGCACGTCTCTTCGGAGACGATAAGACCCCTTTCCAATCCCTCTCTCGAGACAGTTTATTCCTCGAGACGGTCCGAGTAGCGAAACTACCCACAAAACCGTTAGAGTAGCGGAAGTACTCACCAAACCGTTAGAGTAGCGGAAATACTCACACCGTTAGAGTGGCGGAAACACTCGAAACCTAGGCACGTCTCTTCGGAGACGATAAGACCCCTTTCCAATCCCTCTCTCGAGACAGTTTATTCCTCGAGACGGTTCCAATCCAAGCACGTCTCTTCGGAGACGATAAGACCCCTTTCCAATCCCTCTCTCGAGACAGTTTATTCCTCGAGACGGTCCGAGTAGCAAAACTACTCATAAAACCGTTAGAGTAGCGGAAGTACTCACAGAACCGTTAGAGTAGCGGAAATACTCACAGAACTGTTAGAGTAGCGGAAATACTCGCAGAGCCGTTAGAGTAGCGGAAATACTCACAGAACCGTTAGAGTAGCAAAAATACTCACAGAACTATTAGAGTAGGGGAAATACTCACAGAACCGTTAGAGTAACGAAAATACTCGCAGAACCTCTAGAGTAGCGGAAATACTCGCAGAACCGTTAGAGTAGCGGAAATACTCCCAGAACCGTTAGAGTAGCGGAAATACTCAACCGTTAGAGTAGCGAAAATACTCGCAGAACCGTTAGAGTAGCGGAAATACTCGCAGAACCGTTAGAGTAGCGGAAATACTCACAGAACCGTTAGAGTAGCGAAAATACTCCCAGAATCGTTAGAGTAGCGGAAATACTCACAGAACTGTTAGAGTAGCGGAAATACTCACAGAATCGTTAGAGTAGCGAAAATACTCACAGAATCGTTAGAGTAACGGAAATACTCACACCGTGAGAGTGGCGGAAACTCTCAAAACCCAGGTCAACACCAGTGTCTGTTAGCTCACTTCGGTGAAAAATGTCCAGACTACCCTTATGACCCTTTTCGAGACTTTTCGGTCAAGATGACCATTTTGCCCCTAGGCATCCAAATGCCCCGAGAACCACACCGGCTCTGGGTATCAAACCGGTAACCTCCCGAGAATACTTTTTATAGTATTCTCAATCTTCCTTTACTTTTTCGAATCATTCCGAGTTAGTTCCGGCCAACCCGATACAAAATGACCATTTTGCCCTTGGAGGGTCGGTCTCCTTCTTCCACCATACCGGCTTTGAGTATCAAACCGGTAATGACCCGAGAATACTTTTTATCATATTCTCAACCTTCCTTTACCTTTCCGGATCATTTCGAGTCAGTTCCGGCCAACCCGGTAAAAATGATTGTTTTGCCCCTGGGGGGTCGGTCTCCTTCTTCAACCACACCGGCTCTGGGTATCAAACCGGTAATGTCCCGAGAACACTTTTTATAGTGTTCTCAACCTTCCTTTACCTTTCTGAATCATTCCGAGTCAGTTCCGGCAAACCCGATACAAAATGACCATTTTGCCCCTGGTGGGCCGGTCTCCATTTCCAACCACGCCGGCCCTGGGAATCAAACCGGCAACCTCTGGGAACATTCTAAATAATGTTTCCAGATCCCAAGTCTTTTTTCGGGACAATCCGAGTTCGCTACGGCAGTTTTCCGGTTCGATTGACCGTTTTGCCCCTAAAGGCCCGGTCAACCTTTCCGACCCACCTTATCTTCATTTTTCAAGTCAAATACCTCCAGGACACTATTTTAAGTGTTCCTGCTCCTTTCCGGCCTTCCAGGTCACTTCCGGCTCCTTCAAATCATTCCCGGACTTTCCGGAGTCGCTCCTAGTGAAGCCGGGCTAAAGTTTACATGGTATTCACTAGTACAGGCGCCCAAATCTAGTCAAAGATACGTTGCTTGCCGACCTTAATTGTTTCCTAAATGGCTGGCGCCACTAGTAGTGTCGCCAAGCCAAAAAATGGCCTGGCGCCACTCCTAGTGGCGCCAGTGTATAACTTGGCCTGGCGCCACTGCAACAGGCGCTAGGTTTGTCTTCCCTCTATAAATACAGAGTCTCGTTCAACGTAAAAAGGGTCTGCAAACTTAACCTAAGAATCTCATATTTCGATATACAGAGCTCGAGCACCTCCAAAACCCTAGCCTCCCTAGGTTTTCCCAAACCCTAGCCACTATACACAAACCCTAGCCTCCTATACACTCATACACTCTCCTATACACTCATACACACCCCCATACACTCATACACTAGCCTTCAACCATCTTTTGAAGACTTGAGGAGCTGCAACCCGAAGCTTGAAGACAACTCTTGAAGACGAAAGACGAAGATCAAGACCGAAGACCGAAGACCGAAGACTGCACGGCGCGCAAAATAAACAAGATACAAGGTAGGCTCCCTATTTAATTTTCTGCACTTCCCCCCTCTCTCTTCTCTCTCCAACCCACTTGGGTTTTCTCTATTTTAATCCCCAATCTCTTTCCCCCCCCCCCCCTTTCTTTGCATGCTTGAAACAAGGGGATTCTCGGTCCATGTGTAGGATTGGACTATTGGAGAGTCACCGTGTCGGGGGCTTTCTTCTAGTCTAACCAAAGACCACGTGGGTCCAGCCCCCTTGATTATGTGGTGAAGCCTTAACCTTGTATGTTCACGACCCCCCAAATTGCATTGTGCATATCATAGTCTTGCATCTTCCAAAAACCGTTTTCAAAGTTGTTTTTCAAAACGTTTTTAAACTTGTTTTCAAAATTGCATCCAAATCTCTTTTTCAAAAACTTGTTTTCAAAACCACAATTCTAGGGTGATTCTAGCCTTTCCATGGCTAGGGTTGCTTTAGGAAAGTGTTATATTAAAAGTGACCTTTTGGTCTATATTTTCAAACCTTGTTTTCAAAATCACTTTCTTAAAGTGGTTCTAGTCCTCTAATGGCTAGAATTGTTTTAGGAAAGTGAGATGTTTTTTTTTTTTTTTTACACCTTCTAAACTCCCTCTTTAAAAATCTCTTCCTAAAAATCTCTTTTTCAACATAGTTTCCTAAAACTTTCCTCTTCAAAAATTGTTTTCAAAAAACTCCCTTCTAAAATCTATTTTTCAAAACTCCTTTTTTTTTCAACTCATTTCCAAAATCCTTTCCCCAAAATCCACTCTCTAAAAACGCTCCTTAAAAATCTTTCCAAAAATTCTCTTTTCCAAAATCTCCCTTCTAGAAATTTCCCCCTAGGATCTTCCTTCCAAAATCTGCGTTTCCAAAAACACACTTTCCAAAACTCCTTCTCTTTAAAATCTTTCCAAAAGCTCTCTTTCCAAATTCACTTTCCAAAAACTCCTCCCTAGGATTTCCTTTCTAGAAAACCTTCGTTTCCAAAAACGCATTTTCCAAAAAACTCTTTCCTTAGAACCCAAGTCAAGCCCTAGAACCCACAATTAGGAAACCCTAGATTTTCTTCCCAAAAACATGGTTTTCAAACTTTGCCCTAAACCTAGGTTTCCAAAATCTTTTGTTTTCTACATCAAAACTATACATGTTTTCAAAACCTCTTTTCTACGTCAAAACCACAATTTTTCAAAACTAGGGTTTCTAGAATCTCCCTTTCCAAATCCTTGTCAAATCAAATCTTCCCTTTAAGAAACCAAATCCAATCTCCCCGTTTAGGAAACTAGATCCTATCCTCCGTTTTTGGAAATAAATCAAACCTTTCTCTTTTAGAAACCAAATCCAATCCCTTCCTAATCCAAACCTTCCTAAACCATAAGTTTCCTAAACCTAAACTTCAAATCTTTCCTTAAGTTTCAAAATCCAACTCTTCCCTAATTCAAATCCTTCCTAAACTTCCACTTTCCTAAATCTTAGGTTTCCAAAACTTGAACGTAAAAATCTTTCCTAAACTTTAAAACTCAACCTTCCAATCTTTCCTAATTCAACCCTTTCCTAATTCTACCCCTTTCCAAAATCTTTTTCAAATCCAAGCTTTCAAATCTTTCCTAAACTCAAACCTTTCCTAATCTTAAGATTTTCTAAAACTCTAAAACTTTCTAAATCTTAAACTTTCTAAATATCAAATCTTTCCAAATTCGAAACTTTCTAAATTTGAAATTTGAAACTTTCTCAAGTTAAATCTTTCTAAACCCAAATCTTTCTAAACTCTAAACTTTCCAAAACTTCAACATCTTTCCAAATCTAAGACTTTTTTTTTTTTTTTTAAACTCAAAGCTTTCTTAATTTAAGACTTTCTTAAGTCGAAATTTTCTTAATTCAAACATTTCCTAAACCGAAGACTTTCCTTTTTCAAATCTTTCCTAAAACAAAACTTTCTTATTTTCAAAACTTCCTTGTTTTCAAAACTCTCCAAAATCAAAACTTCCCTTTTTCAAACATTTCTAAATTCGAAACTTTCTTAATTCAAAACTTTCCTAATTCGAAACTTTCCAAAAATGAAACTTTCCTAAATCGAACTTTTCCTAATTCAAACATTTCCTAAATCCAATCTTTTCTAAATTCTCAAACCTTCTAAGTCAAGTCAAATCTTTCCTAAGTCTCCTCTCTTCCCTAAGTTTAGGTTTCTTAAACCTTCTCTTTCCAAAACAAGTCCAAATCTATCTTTTCAAATCAAAATTCAATCTTTTCAATTCTAAAATTCCAATTTCCAATTTTCAATCTTCTATTCAAAGTCCAATCTCTTCAATTTCAATTTCCAATCCCCTCTTCTAATTTCAAATCAAATTCAATTTCCAATCCAATCTCCTTCTTCAAATCAAATCTTCTATTTTCAATCGGACTCCTGTCCGAACTACGACTGACCTGATTCCCCCAAAGAGATACGTAGGCAACCTTCATAGGTGCGGTCACAATACTTTTCAAACTTTCAATTCCACCCTCATGGGTGTGGTTTTCAAAATCTATTTTCAAATCTCAAATTTCAATCAATTTTCAAACTTCCAATTTCAAATTTCTATTTCCAAATTTTCAAACTTCCCAATTTCAATTCTATCACTTCAAATCTTTTTCAAATCAAATCAATTTCTTTTCAAATCAATTTCTATTTTCCAATTCTTTCATCTTGCACTCGCATATCATGCATCATGCTAAATTAGTTTTCAAACATTGTTTTTCTAAAGTGGATAGGATTGGACATGGGTTAATTAAAGACTCTCATAGGTGAATCTAGGGTAGATTGACATGTAGGTACCGAAAGGGCGAGGTAGGGTGATAGCTTAGTGCGTCTTCCCTACACGTAACCAACCTCCGAACTTAGAATCACTGTTTTCAAAGACCAAAAGGAGTTATTTTCAAAAAAGGGCTAAATATTTTCCAAAGGATGCCAAACAACCTGTTTTCTTAAAAACCCTCTCTCAAGGAGATATTTTCAAATCGTTTTCCAAAACCCTAAGTGTAGTCTTCGGATTGTTTCTTAGTTTTTAGGTGACCTAACTCACCTTAATTAAGTTAGGTGGCGACTCCAAATCTTTTTCAAAAGCCCTTTATTCAAACAAATTTTTCAATTCAAACCTAGTCGCACTCATTCTTTTAGAAGGGTGAGTTCTAATGAGAGAGTACAACATTTTTCCCACTTGGGTGAGTATTCCTCGGGCGCGAAAAATCTGGGCGCGACACCTACCCCTCCCTTTCGGTACCTATATGTCTATTTACCCCAAATTCACCTATGAGAGTCTTTAACTAACTATTGTTCAATCCTATCTACTTTGAAAAAGAATTTTTAGAAAAACATGATGCATGATATGCGAGTGCAAGAAATGGGAACTGAAAGATAGATTTGGAAAGAAATCGATTTGATTTGAAAAGGAGGAGATAGAAGTTTGAATTTGGAAAGAAGGTTTTCGAAATTGAAAATAGAGATTTGGAAATAGAAATTTGGAATTGGAAGTTTGAAAATAGATTATAGATTTGAAAAGATTGTGGAATTTGAGATTTGGAAAATGAAGACTGCACCCATTAGGGTTGCCTACGTATCCTTTTGGAGGAATCAGGTCAGTCGTAGTTCGGACAAGAGTCCAATTGAAAATAGAAGAGTTGATTTGAAAAAAAGAGATTGAATTGGAAATTAGATTGGAAGATTGAGAGATTGAACTTTGATTGGAAGATTTGAAAATACTTGACTTTGGAAAACTTGGTTTTAGGAAACCTAAACTTAAGGGCTTCGAAAAGAAGGATTGGATTGGACTTGGAAAGATTTTGAAAAGAATTGACTTGAATATTGGACTTGGAAGATTAGGAAAGCTTGGAATTTAGGAAAGATTCGGATTAGAAAAGTGTCATTTTAGGAAAGTTTTGGAATTAGGAAAAGTTCGAATTAGGAAAATGTCATTTTAGAAAAGATTTCGAATTGGGAAAGTTTTCGAATTAGGAAAATGTTGGATTAGGAAATTTTTGAAATAGGAAACATTTCGTTTTAAGAAGGTTTTGAAATTGGAAAGTTTTGAATTTAGAAAGTTTCAACTTAGGAGAGTTTTGAATTAAGAAAGGTTTTAGATTTAGAAAGATTTGAAGTTTAGGAAAGTTTAGAATTTTGGAAAGATTTGAAATTGGAATGTTTAGAATTTAGAAATATTTAACTTAAGAAAGTTTCAAATTTAGAAATTTTTGAATTCGGAAAGATTTGAAATTTAGAAAGTTTACGATTTAGAAAGTTTTAGAGCTTGAGTTTTAGAAAATCTTGAGATTGGGAAAGGTTTGAGTTTAAGAAAGATTTGAAAACTTAGATTTGAAAAGTTAAGATTTGAAAAGAGATAGAATTAGGAAAGGGTTGAATTAGGAAAGATATGAAAGTTGAGTTTTAAAATTTAGGAAAGATTTTTATATTCAAGTTTTGAAAACTTAAGATTTAGGAATGTAGAATATTAGAAAGGATTTGAACTAGGAAGGAATTGGATTTTGTTTCTAAAAGGGAAGGTTTGATTTTGTTTAAAAAAATGGAGGATAGTATCTAGTTTCCTAAATGGGAAGATTTGATTTGGTTAAAGGGAAAGTTTTAGAAACCCTAGGTTTGGAAGGCTATAGTTTTAACGTAGAAAAAAGGTTTTAGAAATATGTATAGTTTTGATGTAAAAAGGGAGATTTTGGAAACCGAGGTTTTAAGGTAAATTTGAAAATCATGTTTTTGGAAAGAAAATTAGGGTTTCCTAATTGTGGGTTCTAGGGCTTGACTTGGGCTCTAAGGAAAGAGGTTTTGGAAGTTGTGTTTTTGGAAACAAGTTTTTGGATGGAAATCCTAGAGAGGAGTTTCTAGAAGGAAGATTTTGGGAAGAGAGTTTTTAGAAAGATTTTTGGTAGAAGATTGTTGAAGAGAGTTTTTGGAACGATTTTTAGGGAGCGTTTTTAGAAAGTGGATTTTGGGGAGAGTATTTTGGAAAGGAGTTGAAAAAGGGAGTTTTGAAAGATAGATTTTTGGAGGGAGTTTTTGAAAACAACTTTGGAAATGAGAGTTTTAGGAAAGTATGTTGAAAAAGAGATTTTTAGGAAAAGAGATTTTTGAAAAGAGAGTTTTTAGAAGGTATAAAAATGTTGCACTTTCCTAAAGTGATTCTGACCATAAGAGGGCTAGAACAACTTTAGAAACGTGGTTTTGAAAACAACAAGATTTGAAAATATGGACCATAAAAGTCACTTTGAATGTAATACTTTTCTAAAGCAACCCTAACCATGGAAAAGCTAGAATCACCCTATGATTGTGATTTTAAAAACAAAGTTTTGAAAAGGAGATTTTGATGCAATTTTGAAAACAAGTTTAATGCAAATTTTGAAAACGATTTTAGAGATATGCAGGATAATGATATACACAATGCAAATTTGGGGTCGTGAACATACAAGGTTAAGGCTTCACCATATAATCAAGGGGGTTGAACCCAAGTGATCTCCAGTTAGCCTAAAGGAAAGCCCCCGACACGCTGACCCTCCAATAGTCTAATCTAACACATGGACCAGGAGTCCCCTTGTTTCAAGCATGCAAAGAAAGGGGGGAAAAGAGATAGGGGATTAAAATAGAGAAAACCCAAGTGGGTTAGGAGAGAGAAGAGAGAGGGGGAAGTGCAGAAACATAAAATGAAAGCCTACCTTGTGTCTTGTTTATTTTGCGTGTCTTGCTTTTCTTCGGTCTTCGCTTCACTTTAGTCTTGATCTTCGAGGGCTTGTCTTCGGTTATCAAATCTTCGTAGTTGCAGAACTCTAAACCTTCAATGGAGGGTTGGAGGCTAGTGTTTAAGTGTATAAGGGTGTGTATGAGTGTAAATGACGCTAGGGTTTGTGTATGGTTGCTAGGGTTTGGAAAACCTAGGGAAGCTAGGGTTTTGGGAGTGTACGAGCTCTATGTATCAAAAACTAGGGTTTTTAGATTGAGTTTGCAGACCTCCTTCACCCTGGAGGAGGCTCTATATTTGTAAAGATGGGATAGACCTGGCGCCTGTTGCAGTGGCGCCAGGCCAAAAATGCTTTTGGCGCCACTAGGAGTGGCACCAGCCAATTAGGAAACTATTAAGGTTGGCAAGCAACATATCTTTAACTAGATTTGGGCGCCTGTACTAGTGACTACCATGTAATTTTCAGCTTGGCTTCACTAGGAGTGACTCCAGAAAGTTCGGGAAGGAGTTTGAGAGACCAGGAATGACCCGGAAGGCCGGAAAAAGGGCAGGAACACTTAAAATATTGTCCCGGAGGTTTTTGACTTGAGAAATAAGGATAGTATGCGTCGGAAGGATTAACCGAGCCGTTAGGGGCGAAACGATCAATCGGATTAGGAAGTTGCTGGGACGGACTTGAACTGTCCCGGAAGAAGAGTCGAGATTTGGAAACATTATTGAGAATATTCCTAAAGGTTGCTGATTTGATACCTAGGGCCGGTATGGTCGGAAAAGGTGACCAGGCCTCTAGGGGCAAAATAGTCATTTTGTACTGGGTTTGCCGGAATTGACTTGGAATGATTCAAAAATATAGAGGAAGGCTGAGAATACTATAAGAAGCAATCTCAGGAGTTTTCCGGTTTGATACCCAGAGCTAGCGTAGCTAGAAAAAGGCGACCCGCCTACTAGGGGCAAAACGGTCATTTTACACCGGGTTTACCAGAATTGACTCGGAATGATCCGAAAAAATAGATGAAGGCTAAGAATACTATAAGAAGCATTCTCGGGAGGTTACCGGTTTGATACCCAGAGCCAGTGTGGTCCTTGGGGTGTTCGGATGCCTAGAGGCGAAATGGTTATCTTGACCGGAGAGTCTTAGAACTGGCCTGAAATTAACTAAAAGGCACCTAATCGTGCTGGATTGCCTTTAAGACAATCTTAGACGGTTGGGCTTACCGTTCTGATGACTCAGGTGTGTTATCGAGAAACGTTTTAAAAAAGGCCCAAGGAGCAGTTTGGTCATTTTTCACCGAAGTGGGCTAGCAGGCACCGGTGTTGACCTGGGTTTTGTGTATTTTCGCCACTTTGACGGTGGTCGTGTGATACAGGGGTTTGTTGGCAATTCCCTATATCGACCTATTTGCAAGTATTTTCGCTACTCTGACGGTTGTAATGTTTGCGAGTATTTCCGCTATTCTGACGGTTCGCGATCAATCCTGAGACTACCTGATCTCTGGAAGCTGCTAAAGGGACTTAGCGCCTGAGAATCAACTTTCTCAAAAGGCGTGCCTAAACAGACATTTCTGTATTGGCGGGCTAACAGGCGCCAAAGGTGGACCGTTCTACCATCTAGGGGACTTGGGGTCTCATCCCGGTCGACATATTTAAAGGGACTTACCGTTTCGAAGAGATTTTCTTTGAAAAACACGCCGAACTATCTCGAGGAATAAATTATCTCGAGAGAGATTGGAATTGGAAAGGGGTCTTATCGTCTTCAGAAAGACGATCCTAATTGGAGTAGATTTACCATCTCGAGGAATCAACTATCTCGAGAGAGGGATTGGAATTGGAAAGGGGTCTTATCGTCTTCAGAAAGACATGCCTAATTGGAGTAGATTTACCGTTTCGATGAATAAACTGTCTCGAGAGAGGGATAAGAATTGGAAATGGGTGTTATCATCTTCAGAAAGACGTGCCTGATTGGAGTAG
Source organism: Euryodendron excelsum (assembly GCA_033060915.1). Lineage (NCBI taxonomy): Eukaryota > Viridiplantae > Streptophyta > Magnoliopsida > Ericales > Pentaphylacaceae > Euryodendron > Euryodendron excelsum. The sequence goes on along the minus strand of CM065394.1, from coordinate 12,908,631 downwards.
ATTTACCGTCTCGAGGAATAAACTGTCTCAAGAGAGGGATTGGAATTGGAAATGACAATGCCCCTAAGTGCATTTTGGTTGTTTTGCCTCTATTTGGGCCTAGTGGGCCCAACGAAGCGATGGACAGACGTGATTTAGACTTAGAGAGTTGGTTTCGATTGGAATACATCCGTATTGACTTGGGTACAAGTCTGGACGGAGTGTAAACTGTCGAGCGGTAAAAAATGGGGTGCTTATAACTGCCCCTCTTTTTCTGTCTTTGTTTATCAAAGACAGAAAACGATAAAGCAAGAGCCCCATGTTGACCGCGAGGCAGTCGGAGGGACGGACATTAGGAATTTTTCGACAACGGGGGTTGAAAATGAATAGTAGGCCAAAAAAGGCCTTCGAAAATGAGATTTAGCGGGAAAGGGGGCAAAGCTACCCAAAATGTGTAGGGAATTCGTTTTGATCTCAAACTTGAGTTTTGAAATCTTGTTGGACAGAAAACTAGGAAAGATTTTGGAAAATAGCATTTTAGGAGACATTTTGGAGGTAAGAATTGAAGAACTCTTTCGAAGTTGAAATTTTTTTTGAGATTAACAAGGATGTAGGATGGAAAACTTTGGAACTTAATAGAAATTTTGGAAGGAAGAATTTTTGAAGTGAAACCTTTATAATTTTTAAGGATTTATTTTGTCGAAGACTCTTTTGAAAGAAAAGTTTGGGGGAAATCTTAAACCTGATTGGAAAAGGGATTTTCTTGAAGAACTGAATTAGAAAAACTTGGAGATGGATTGAAAAAAATTGAGATCTGATTTTGAAAATGATTTTTGACCCTGATTTTCGAAGTAGAATTTGATTTTAAGAAGTGATTTTGAAGATGAACCTTTGGAAAAGAGAATCAGAAAACCTTTTGAAAACTGATTTTGGAAAGGAACTTTTAGAAGAAAAAAATTTTGAAATCTTTTGGAGGACAATAATAGGAAACCATTGGGAGGCTGATTTTTGAAAAAGAATTTTTGAAGGGAAGAAGTTAAGAAACTTTTCGGAAAATTTTTAAAGAACCTTTAAGAGTTGATTTAAAAAAGAAACTTTGAATAAAAAGTTTGAGAAACCTTTTAGGTTGGTTTGAATAGGATATATATGAAAGTTGTGTCATTCATTTTTAATTATGTTTTACCTTTGGTTATTATCATTATTATTTCTTTCTTGCTTTTATTTCTTATCTTTTGAACTGCATATACGGAATACTAATACCTCTTACCTTGACTTACCTTTTAGGATAGCAGACGCAGGCAATGATGGTTCTGGGAAAAGATGCCGCGTTGAGAAGATGGTCTGAACAGATTCTTGTTGGCAACTCCAGTCACTCCAGGTGTAGTCGCAAATCAACTAGCATGGCATCCTCTAACCAGAATGGAAGGGGGAAGTAGGCCTCCAGTTGACCCCTTCCCTCCAGTCAAATGAACATGTAAAGAGGAAATAGATGCCGAGTTTTTCTACTTTTGTCTTTTAGGATGGCCGACATTATTTTGAGTCGATTGTGGATTTGGTACGACAAGTATCCTCTAGATGAGAAAGACATTTTTTGTTGGTCCTTTGGTTGTATAGTTTCTCTCCTATTGGTGCAGCTTATTTTCGGCAGTGGTTCCCTTCTGGCAGCCTGACTTGCCTTTCTTCCATGAGCTCGCTCCCTCTGATCACGAGTATGGTTTCCTCTTAGGTCCTCGAGAAGATTTGGCTGACATTATGGGACCCATTTTTCCTTATGGTTGTATCATAGTTGTCTCGTCTCAACTTGGATTCCGTGTGCAGTCTTTTCTTCTGATCGCTTGCCCCTAGTTTCCTTATGTCCCATTGAAGCTCTTGTTCTCACATTCTAAGTTTATGACGCATATGAGAGCTCATTCTGAGGATTGAAATACTTCTTAAGATTGGTCAATTTCTCCATGATAGCCCTAGCTCGGTTTCCCTTGAACTTGTTGATGTTGTCGCGAGGGGATGACTCGGTCGGCCGTTGATTGCATGCGTTGCTCACCAGGATTCATGAAGGACACTCATATGCTCATATGGTTATGGGACAGACCTTCATGAGCCTTACTAAACTCTGGCAAGGGGTCGATACTCATTGTTGGGGGATGTGCTTCATTATTCCAGCTTTGGGTTATCGGACACTTATTTGCTACCCCTCTTTCGAAGTCGTTTGATTAGGGAGGTCGGGGGTGGGTCATTGCCCCATTCTCTGTTTCTTGTTGGTCATGGAAATATGAGCTTTCTAAGGTGGGTGTTGGTGCTGGGGATGTCTGAGGGGTGACTTTAGTTCCTTTTTGTGTTTTACCTTGTTCCCTGTTTCCAATTTGAGAGAAAGAGAAAGACATAGAGTTAGTTTTTGTACAAAAACAGTTTATTTATACATATTATACTTTTTATTTTATTTTATTTATTATTTTTTTTATAAATGCACATGGAATTAGATGTCTGACTTATTTTGCATGTCCTACTTTTTTTTTTGTGTATATATTTGTTATGAATGCACAGGTTCATACAGGAATGGAATTTAATACATGTTTTACTTTCGGATGAATGTATATACAATAATGAAATTGAATGCATGCCATGCCTTTGATGAATACATGAATAGATACGAACTACACAAGAATTTAATAGATGTACAATTTATACATGTTATGGATACATTAGTATTGCAAGTATATAAGTTGTTTACAAATAATGTCCCAGGATTGCCCTAGGGCCCATACTCTCAGGATTCTGTTTCTTTTACAGGATTTTGCCCCATTCAGTTTTGCTCTATTCTTTTTGGGGTGTGATAGCATTTGCACCATTCTCTAGGGATCTCGACCTTTTGGTTTGCTATCCTATCCCTACTTTCTACAGGGTTGCTGCTTGGGGTTTTTCTGATCTCACTTGGTTTTCTCTCTCTGATTTCCAAAATGCCACCATGGCTCAAGCGATAACTCACATGCTCTTTGCAAAGCGATAAATAGCTAAGCCCTCAATCCGAGAAGACTTCTTTTAGGACAGTAATGTAGGCTGGGTTTAGGGGTTGTAAGAAATGAAGATATAATTATTCTCAAAGATCTTCTTTTAGTGGATTGTTTAAACCAAAACCATCGGAGCATACCTTGGAGTATGAGATTGCCCCTTGCATTCCCTTCCAATTCTCCTTTCTCATCCTAGCCGTCTTGGTATTGTTCAGGCTTATTTGGACTCAACAATTTTCTTTGATCAGAGAGGACTTTAATTTGGACCATAATGTAAGCTAGGTTAAGGGGTTTATGAATGAAAGGGATATGTAGGCTCAAATTTGATGTTGCTTCCAGTAGGGTTTGGATCCGCTCCATCCTTGGTTGGTCTTCCAGTGGGGTTTCATCCCCTGATATCCTCCTCTAGTTTCAGCAACACATCTGGCTCATTTAAATCAAGCAATCGTTTTCAATCGAAGAGGACTTTAACATGGTTGTAATGTAGGCCACGGTTTCGGGTTTTTACAAGAAAGGATAAAGGTTTGAACCTATTGCTTTTACTGGGCTTCTTTGTTACCTAGGGTCACCTTTGAATTTCCTCTTTTACAAGAGGAGTTGACCTTTCTTGTAACTTTTGACCTTTTAAGTCTGACACTGGCCTCCCCTTTTTTTTTTTATCTTCCAGCTTTCCTATATGCTTTTCAAGATAGCACAAACATTTTTTTTCTTTGGTCTCTTGCACCTTGGCAACTCTTTTCCTTTGTTTTTCCTTTTCATCTATTTTATTTCTTTTTATGAAACGAAAAATTTTACAACCCTTTTTTCTTTGACCTTTTCCTTAACAACTCAATTTAACCCATTGTGGGCGGTGATCCCTAGGTTGGGGTTTCATTCTAGAGAAAAAGGTAACTAGCTTAATAGTTTGACAAGGGTTGCTTTTAACTGTATGGGAAATGAAATGAGAGCTTTTCTTCATTTTGAACAAGATTGCTTGATCCATAGAGCATTCCCATTACCTCAGCTTGATGGTCGATGACGTTCTCTGCTAGATCTTCTGCTGCTTGTCTGCCCCAGTGTGGGGGGATAGTTTCGGATCAGGGTTGACAAAAATCTTTTGCTTTCTATGAGACAATAGTGGGTTAAGCAAAGGGGATATTTCTATGTATGATAGCAGAATTGAGGGCCTCTAATCATTTCAAATTGAATTGCTTAGTCCATAAAGTCTTAGTACAAAATTTAGACAATATTCCTAAAAAATGGTGTGTTTTTGCCGGATCAACTGCTCTGTGCTTACCCTAGTGTGGGGGATGGTTATAGGTTTTGGGGATATCTAAAAAGAGATCACTGACAGCTCTAGTGGGCTAAGCAAAGGATATTGTTTATTTGGGATAAACAGAACAATGGCTCTCCATCATTTTGAGTACTCGGTTGCCCATCGCTTAGCTAGGATATCATGCAAGTGTCGCCACTTCAATGAACTCCACACTATCTACTTCCTATTTCTCACTCTCTCTTTGTCTCTCAAAGGTTTTAACCCCCATTTGAATGGGTTGCCCATACTATTCCATCCTTCAAGTCGAGTCATTACAAAATGGAAAAGAATCCCTAAGAGTAATATTCATCCACAAGAGTATGAGACAAAGGGGACAAACTAGAAACTATCCATTTTCATTTTAAAATATGATTACATGGCATGCAGTTTTTATTTAAAGAAGATATGTGAGAGATAGAAAATGAAAAGGAAACAGAGGAATTTTGTGGCAACCTCCCTTTTCTTGTAGACCTTCTGATGATGAGAACCCCTAATAGGGTTTTGGGACTACAGCAACCTCCTTGGTGCTTCATTCACCAGGTGTATCAATGGAGGGCGAGTTGACGACATCTAGCATGCATTTGGAAGTTAGAGAATTATGTTGCTACAATGCACGGGTCTGACAAGACTTCGCAGATAGTGAAGTCCTCCTCTGCTTAAAGTCTTCCTCTTCTCAGATGGTGATTGTTGCGACATGTTGTGGAGGTAATGTCTTGTAGGTGGACGGTCAGTTCTTCTTGCTCTTTGATGTAGGTTTGGCCTTTTCTAATAACTAGGTTTATCCTTCCATGAGTTTGAATCTGGTGAGGTGCTAGAGGGATTCCATGAATTCAATCATGCTCTCTGACCTGCAAAAAGAAAAAGAAAAACAGAATGCAGTTATATGTGAAGTTGGAGATTCTATGCGATGCATGTCCTATGGAGGTCCCTTCTTTGAGGGAATCTAGGCATGATGACCAGTCCATTAGGGAGGTGGGGTTTTACCCCTATTATGTAATACAATACCTCCTCGGCGTGGGCCAGTTAATGTTTCTTTATTTGGGCAATCCCGCCTCAATGGACTGAGAGAGATTTAGGCCTCTCTTGAGATATGGTTCTATGCATGCCATGAATCCTTAGGGTTTAAGAACCCTTAGGAGTTTTGGTAGGTTCGATTAGCATGAGATTGGATTGCTCCTTTCTCTCTACGGTTGATTGAATGCATGAAAATGAAATGACTTGAGCTTTTTGGAACTCTTGTCTGTGAACAGATATGATTGCATGAGCATAATAAAGGTGAATGTGTAAGTAATATGATGATAATAAGTGAGTGATTTAGAAAACACCCTTCTTGACTTGCTTTTGCCTTCGATTCTCTTGGTATTTGGAGATGAGGAGGGGAGGATCGAAGAAAAGAAACAAAAGAGAAGTTAGTGCCTTGATTTGAAGATTTCTATGCAATGTATGTCCTAGAGGTGCCCCTACTTGAGAGAGAAGTTAAGCATGATGCATTTGCTCACTTTTGGAGATAGGCATTTTGCCACTATATGCAAGTACCTTACTGTTGAGTGGGAACCTTCAGCCATCCATGCATTCATTCATAAAAGTAAAAACAGTACATTGAATTTGGGGTTTAAGATACAAAAGAGTTGAGATACATTTTAACAGGGGGAAGGGAGAACACTTTCCTTTGGACTTCCACCTATCTAGTTTTACAAAGGGAAAATCTAAACTACTCTTGAGTCTTCGGATTTGCCTTGTTTGGATTTGATGTTGAGGAGGTCACTGAGAGACCTTGTTGATCGATTGTCCCTTGTCTTCTTGGCAATCCTATCTCCGTGAGCATAGAGGGATTGGGGCCCCTCTTATGGAATGAATTGAGATGCATGCAATGAGTCCTTAGGGTTATATGGGAACCCTTAGGGTTTAGGTAGGTTTAATGCAAGAGAGAGTGACTTTGGTGTCACTCTCAATGGGTTGATCATATGCATGAGAATGCAGTGACTTGAGTTACTTGAAACTCTTGTCTTGACATGGGATATTGAATGCATGAACATGGATATGCAAAGAGTACAAGGAGAGAAAATGCAAGAGTAAGGTAAACATATATGCATGAGCAGTTAAACAGGCATTATAACAATATGAAAACAGTCATTATAAAATAAGAATAAGCAAGTATAAATGAAAGTAAGAGCAGTCGCCCTTTCCTCTGTGGTTTTGAAAATGGTGCTCATGTCTTAAATCCGGTAGAGGTTCAGCTATGCATGGTGTCTATATGAGTATGAGGTTGAGGGTTGACTAATGCGTCCTAAAAAGGCTCGGTCCCCGGATCTTCAAACCTAGGCACACTTCCCGAGGTGGTGCCATGATCGGTTGGTGATCCGAGCGGGAGAACCATCAAGAGGCCGTAGGCAAGAAATTGACACAGCATCTTACCCATAACCAATATACCGTTCTCCCTTTCTAACTAGAAATGACATATCAGGGTAAAATGCAAGTATGCATAATGCAGGTGCACATGCAGTGTATGTGTGATTTTTAAAAAGTGGAGGAAAGCCCAACAACTCCCATTCATCCTGTTCATCACATTCATGCATAGCAGTTAATTAAAATTTGGAGAACAGGCACACCTACAAAACAAATATCCAAGAGTTAATATGTGGATGACAAACTTAATAGAAGATAATATGAATAAATGCATGTTTTTTTTAAAAAAAATAATTTTGAAAATTTGGTTTTGCAAATTTAAAGTGAATAGGATTGAACCAAGTTAATTAAAGACTCTACATGGGTGAAGGGTAAAGAGACATGACTACGGCCTAACCCTCTAAGTGTCCCAAGTGGAGTCGCCAGCTCTCGCGCCCAGATTTTTCACACTCGAGAAACACACACACAAGCGGGAAAAATGTTGTACTCTCTCGTTAGAACTCACCTTCCTAGAAGAATGAGTGCTACTCTATTTGAATTGAAAATAGATTTAAATAAAGGACTTTTGGAAAAAGTTTGGAGTCGCCACCTAACTTGATGAAAGTGAGTTAGGTCACCTAAAATCTAAGAATAATCCGAAGACCACAATTAGGGTTTTTGGAAAAAGTTTTGAAAATACCTCCTTAAGAGAGGGTTTTTAAGAAAATGGGTTGTTTAGCAACCTTTGAAAAATATTTAGCCCTTTTTAGAAAATAACTCCGTTTTTGGTCTTTCAAAAACAGTGATTTAGGTTTGGAGGTTGGTTACGTGCGGGGAAGACACACTAAGCCATCACCCTACCTCGCCCTTTTGGTACCTACATGTCTATTTACCCCAGATTCACTTATGAGTGTCTTTAACTAACTATTGTTCAAACTTATCCACTTTGAAAAAGAATGTTTAGAAAAACATGATGCATGATATGCGAGTGCAAGAAAAGGGAATTACAAGATAGATTTGGAAAGAAGTCGATTTGATTTGAAAGGAGGAGGTAGAAGTTTGAATTTGGACAGAAGGTTTTGGAAATTGAAAATAGAGATTTGGAAATAGAAATTTGGAATTGGAAGTTCGAAAATAGATTATAGATTTGAAAAGATTGTGGAATTTGAGATTTGAAAAATGTGGAGACCGCACCCATGAGAGTTGCCTACGTATCATTTTGGAGGAATCAGGTCAGTCGTAGTTCAGACAAGAGTCCGATTCAAAATAGAAGAGTTGATTTGAAAGAAAGAGATTGAATTGGAAATTGGATTGGAAGATTGAGAGATTGAACTTTGATTGGAAGATTTGAAAAGACTTGACTTTGGAAAACTTAGTTTTAGCAAACCTAGATTTAAGGACTTTGAAAAGAAGGATTGGATTGGACTTGGAAAGATTTCGGAAAAGAGTTGACTTGAATATTGGACTTGAAAGATTAGGAAAGCTTGGAATTTAGGAAAGATTCGGATTAGGAAAGTGTCATTTTAGGAAAGTTATGGAATTAGGAAAGTTTTGAATTAGGAAAAGTTCGAATTAGGAAAATGTCATTTTAGGAAAGATTTTGAATTGGGAAAGTTTTCGAATTAGGAAACTGCTGGATTAAGAAAGTTTTGAAATAGGAAACATTTCATTTTAAGAAGGTTTTGAAATTGGAAAGTTTTGAATTTAGAAAGTTTCAACTTAGGGGAGTTTTGAATTAAGAAAGGTTTTAGATTTAGAAAGATTTGAAGTTTAGGAAAGTTTAGAATTTTTGAAAGATTTGAAATTGGAATGTTTAGAATTTAGAAAGATTTAACTTAAGAAAGTTTCAAATTTAGAAATTTTTGAATTCGAAAAGATTTGAAATTTAGAAAATTTAGGATTTAGAAAGTTTTAGAGTTTGAGTTTTAGAAAATCTTGAGATTGGGAAAGGTTTGAGTTTAAGAAAGATTTGAAAACTTAGATTTGAAAAGTTAAGATTTGAAAGGAGATAGAATTAGGAAAGGGTTGAATTAGAAAAGATGTGGAAGTTGAGTTTTAAAATTTATGAAAAATTTTTATGTTCAAGTTTTGAAACTTAAGATGTAGGAAAGTAGATGATCAGGAAAGATTTGAACTAGGAAAGATTTGGATTAGGAAGGAATTGGATTTTGTTTCAAAAAACGGAGGATAGGATCTAGTTTCCTAAACGGGAAGATTTGATTTGGTTTCCCAAAGGGAATATTTGATTTGACAAGAATTTGAAAAGGGAAAGTTTTAGAAACCTTAGATTTGGAAGGCTATAGTTTTGACGTAAAAAAGAGGTTTTGGAAATATGTATAGCTTTGATGTAGAAAGGGAGATTTTGGAAACCTAGGTTTTAAGGTAAATTTGAAAATCATGTTTTTGGAAAGAAAATTAGGGTTTCCTAATTGTGGGTTCTAGGGCTTGACTTGGGCTCTAAGAAAAAAGTTTTTGGAAGGTGTATTTTTGGAAACAAGTTTTTGAAAGGAAATCTTAGAGAGGAGTTTCTAGAAGGAAAATTTTGGGAAGAGAGTTTTTAAAAAGATTTTTGGTAGAAGATTGTTAAAGAGAGTTTTTGAAAAGATTTGTAAGGAGCGTTTTTTAAAAGTGGATTTTGGGGAGAGTATTTTGGAAAGTAGTTGAAAAAGGGAGTTTTGAAAAATAGATTTTTGGAGGGAGTTTTTGAAAACAACTTTGGAAATGAGAGTTTTAGGAAAGTATGTTGAAAAAGAGATTTTTAGGAAAAGAGACTTTTGAAAAGAGATTTTTTAGAAGGTATAAAAATGTTACACTTTTCTAAAGCGATTCTAACCATAAGAGGGCTAGAACAACTTTAGGAAAGCAGTTTTGAAAACAACAAGATTTGAAAATATGGACCATAAAAGTCACTTTGAATGTAACACTTTTCTAAAGCAACCCTAACCATGGAAATGATAGAATCACCCTACGATTGTGATTTTAAAAACAAGTTTTTAAAAAGGATATTTTGATACAATTTTGAAAACTAGTTTAATGCAAATTTTGAAAACGAGTTTGAAAACGATTTGGGAGAGATGCAAGATAATGATATGCACAATACAAATTTGGGGTCATGAACATACAAGGTTAAGGCTTCACCACATAATTAAGGGGACCGAACCCATGTGGTCTCCGATTAGCCTAAAGGAAAGCCCCCGACACAGTGACCCTCCAATAGTCTGATCCTACACATGGACCGGGAGTCCCCTTGTTTCAAGCATGCAAAAAAAGGGGGGGGAAAGAGATAGAGGATTAAAATAGAGAAAACCCAAGTGGGTTAAGAGAGAGAAGAGAGAGGGGGAAGTGCAGAAACGTAAAACGAAAGCCTACCATGTGTCTTGTTTATTTTGCGCGCCTTGCTTTTTTTCGGTATTTGCTTCACTTCAATCTTGATCTTCAAGGGCTCGTCTTCGGTCTTCAAATCTTCGTAGTTCCAGAACTCCAAGTCTTCAATGGAGGGTCAGAGGCTAGTGTATAAGTGTATAAGGGTGTGCATGAGTGTATATGAGGCTAGGGTTTGTGTATGGTGGCTAGGGTTTGGAAAACCTAGGGAAGCTAGGGTTTTGGGAGTGTACAAGCTCTGTGTATCGAAAATTAGGGTTTTTAGATTGAGTTTGCAGACCTCCTTGACGCTGGAGGAGGCTCTGTATTTATAGAGATGGGATAAACCTGGCGCCTGTTGTAGTGGCGCTAGGTCAAAAATGCTTCTGGCGGCACTAGGAATGGTGCCAGGCCAAATATTGGCTTGGTGCTAGTACTAGTGGTGCCAGCCAATTAGGAAACTATTAAGGTCGGCAAGCAACGTATCTTTAACTAGATTTGGGCACCCGTACTAGTGACTACCATGCAATTTCCAACCTGGCTTCACTAAGAATGACTCCGGAAAGTCCGGGAAGAAGTTTGAGAGACCGGGAATAACCTGGAAGGTTAAAAAAAGGGGAGGAACACTTAAAATAGTGTCCTAGAGATTTTTGACTTGAGAAATGAGGATAGTATGTGTCGGAAGGATTGACCGAGCCGTTAGGGGTGAAACGGTCAATCGGATCGGAAAGCTACCGAGACAGACTCGGACTATCCCAGAAGAAGCCTCAAGATCTGGAAACATTATTGAGAATGTTCCCAAATGTTGCCGGTTTCATACCCAGGGCCGGTGTGGTCAGAAAAGGCGACCGGCCCTCTAGGGATAAAACGATCATTTTGTACCGGGTTTGCCAGAATTGACTCGAAATGATCTGAAAATATAGAGGAAGGCTGAGAATTCTATAAGAAGCAATCTTAGGAGTTTACCGGTTTGATACCCAGAGTCGGCGTGGCTAGAAAAAGGTGACTGGCCTATCAGGGGCAAAACGGTCATTTTGCACCGAGTTTACCGGAATTGACTCAGAATGATCCGGAAAGATTGAGGAAGCTTGAGAATACTATAAGAAGTATTCTCAGGTGGTTACCAGTTTGATACCCAGAGTCGGTGTGGTCCCCGTGGTGTTCGGATGCCTAGGGGCGAAATGGTCATCTTGACCGGAGAGTCTCGGAACTAGCCCGAAATTGACTAGAAGGCACCTAATCGTGCCGGATTGCCTTTAAGACAATCTTAGATAGTTGGACTTACTGTACTAAGGACTGAGGTGTGTTCTCGAGAAACGTCTTGGAAAAGGCCTAAGGGGCAGTTTGGTCATTTTTCACAGAAGTAGGCTAGCAGGCACCAGTGTTGACCTGGGTTTTTAGTGTTTTTGCTACTCTGACGGCGGTCGTGTGATACAAGAGCTATTGGGAATTCCATATATCGACCTGTTTGCGAGTATTTTCGCTACTCTAACGGTTGTGATGTTTGCGAGTATTTTTGCTACTTTGACGGTTCACGATCATTCCCGAGACTGCCTGATCTCGGGAAGCTGCTAAAGGGACTTAGCACCTGAGAATCAACTTTCTCGAAAGGCGTGCCTAAACAGACATTTCTACATTGGCGGGCTAGTAAGCCCCAAAGGTGAACCATTCTACTATCTAGGGGACTTAGAGTCTCGTCCCGGTCAACAGGTTTAAAGGGACTTATCGTTTCGAAGAGAATTTTTTCAAAAAACACGTCGGACAGTCTCGAGGAATAAACTGTCTCGAGAGAGGGATTGGAATTGGAAAGGGTTTTTATCGTCTTCGGAAAGACACGTCTGATTGGAGTAGATTTACCGTCTCGAGGAATCAACTGTCTCGAGAGAGGGATTAGAATTAGAAAAGGGTCTTATCATCTTCAGAAAGACGTGCCTAATTAGAGTATATTTACCATCTCAAGGAATAAACTATCTCGAGAGAGGGATTGGAATTGAAAAGGACAATGCCCCTAAGGGCATTTTGGTCGTTTTACCTCTATTTGGGCCTGGTGGGCCCACGAAGTGATGGACAGACGGGATTTAGACTTAGAGAGCTGGTTTCGATTGGAATGGGGTCTTATTGTCTTCGGAAAGACGTGCCTGATTGGAGTAGATTTACCGTCTCGAGGAATAAACTTTCTCAAGAGACTGATTGGAATTGGAAAGAACAATGCCCCTAAGGGCATTTTGGTCGTTTTGCCTCTATTTGGGCATGTTGGGCCCACGAAGTGATGGACAGACGGGATTTAAACTTAGAGAGTTGGTTTCGATTGGAATATGTCCGTATTGACTTGAGTACAAGTCTGGATGGACTGTAGACTACCAAGCTGTCAAAAATGGGGTGCTTGCAAACTTTCTACATTTACGAACATTCGTTTTGTACTTCCTCAAAAGACGTGCTAATAGCGAACATTCTACATTTAGCAGACTAGCAGGCACTAGAAGTGAACCGCTTGTGATTAATGTGGTGTTGGTTCTTGAGACTGTTCGGTCTCAAAAAGCTACCAGTGTGCTGTTGGTTCCTGAGATTGCCTAGTCTCCGAAAGCTACTTGTTTGTAAAGGGATGCTAAAGAGGTATTCTTGTCATTTGGCTTCGACTAGGCCCAGTAGACCCAGGAAGGGATTGATTGACTAGACTAGAGTTTGAAAAGTCAGTTTGGGCTTGAATATGTCTATGAAGTTTAAATGTGAGTTTGTTTGGGCTAGAGATTGCCGAACGACCAAAAATGTGATGCTTACAAATGTCTCTTTTTCTATCTTTGCTTGTCAAAGACAAAAAAACATTAAAGTAAGAGTCCCATGTTGACTGCGAGGTGATTGAAGGGATTGGAATAGTTGGAATTTGGAATTTAATTACCCTAAACCAACATTCCAGCCAGTGAAATGATATTCTTTTATGGAGATACAGGGTTTCGAAATTGACTGGAATTAAAACTTTTTGAAGGAAAAAGTTTGGGAAACCTAAAATTTAAGAGGAATTAAAACTTTCTAAAGGAAATATTTTGAAAAACCTAGAATTCGATTGGAGTTTAAACTTTTTGAAAGAAAAAGTTTAGGAAACCTAAAATTTGATTTTGAGTTAAAACTTTTTGAAGGAAAAAAATTTGAAAAACCTAGAATTTGATTTTTAGTTGAAACTTTTTGAAGGAAAAAAGTTTTAAAAACCTAGAATTTGACTTTGCTTTGAAACTTTTTGAAGGAAAAAGTTTAGAAAAATGTTGAAACTTGTTTTAAAGCAAGGATTTTTAAAGGGAAGCCCAAAAAACTAGAAATTTGAATTTGATCTTTTTGAGAAAAAAGCTTTAAAAACTTAAAAATTGTTTTGAAATGGGGCTTTTGAAGGAGAAAGCCTGAAAAACAAAAAATTTGATTTTAATTTGATCTTCTTAAGGAAAAAGCTTCAAAAACCTTGGAAATTATTTTGGAACGGGGCTTTTGAAAGGGAAAGGCCAAAAAATTAAAATTTTGATTTTAATTTGATCTTTTTTAGGAAAAAGCTTTAAAACATTAGATATTATTTTGAAACGGAGCTTTTGAAGGGGAAAGCCCGAGAAATCAAAATTTTGATTTGAATTTGATCTTTTTTAGGAAACTGGGCTTTTGAAGGGGAAAGCTTGTGAAATTAGAAATTTGATTTGAATTTAATCTGTTTGAGGAAGAAGTCCTAAAACCTTTCTGAAACATTTAGAAAACTTTTTTTTTTTACTAGAGACTTGAACTATTGAAGATAAAATGTGTTGACAATTCAATTTCACTTGAAACTATTGGATTTTTTTTGGAAGCAAAGCGTTTAGGAAATTTGTTTTGACTTCAGACTTTAAACTTTTGAAAGTTTTTAAACTTGATGGTGTTTTCGAAAGACAACAAGAATTTTTGTCTTTGAAATTGAGTTGAAATTGGAAGTTAAAACTTTTGGTGGAAAAATGTTCAAAAAGTTTTTGATTTAAAAATTGATTTTGACTTTAGAAAGAAAGTAAGAGTTTTGATATTTTGAAATCGAAACTTTTTGCAAAAATAGTTTTGAAAGCAACTTTGGAATTTTGAGAATTAAATTTTGAATTTGACAGAAATTGATTTTGAAATTGAAACTTTTTAGTTTGAGAGAATGCAAGGGCTTTTATTTTAAAAAATTATGATTTGATTTGGTAAGAATTGTACCTTCACCTTGAGCATGGGCTGTCATTGGAAATTATTTCATGCTTGTGATTATTTTGTTTTAGAGTTTGAAGGTGAGGTTGTCTTTGCTTAAGATCTCCTGAGGTTGGAAGGCTTGGTATTTGCTTGATTGTCTCGTTCCACTTTTGTTGGGCATGGCTGGATTCATTTTTACTGTCTTCTGAGGGGTTACACTTCTTAGGAGCCGAGTGTCTTTACTTTGTTTTTGGAGGGGTGAGGTGTTTTTTGTTTTGAAAAGTTAGAGGTATCTTGGAGGTCGAACACCTTAGCCGGTTTGACTTGAATTTGATTGAACTCTTTGATTTGAATGGGAGGTGCAAGACGTGATATTGCCCTAGTTTTTAAGGTTTAAAAAAGGTTGATTAAAGTTGATTGGAGAGGTCGAGGGTGGGTCATTTCCCCAGTCTTCATTGTTTGACAAATGTTGAATTAAGCTGTTCAAAGTTTTCTTAAGAAGATAGAATGATATATGTTATACCCATAGAGAGATGCACAGATGGAGCAAGAGTATGGATGTATGTATAGGTTTATACATGCCACACTTTTTGATGAATGCACGAACATGTACAAACTATATAGGAATTGAATTAATGTACATGCTATATGGGAATTAGAATGGATATACGGGTGATGCAGGAATTGGAATGAACGCATGTCATACTTTTTGATGAATGTAGAGATTATATAATAATCTGAATAAATGCATGTCATACTTTTTGATTAATGCACAGGTTATACATGAATATAGGCTATTTCGTGCAGGATGTCCTAGGATTAGCCCAAGGCCCATACTCACGGGACATTGTTCCCCTTCCAGGATGCTACCCACTAGTTCTGCCCCATTCTTATTAGGGTGTCATAGCCTTTGCATCATTCTCAAGGGATCTTGACCTTTTGGTTTGCCAACTGTTATCCTATCCCATTCTTACTTATATGAGGATTTTCTATCCTCACTTGGTTTTCTTACTCAAATCTTTAAATTCCATTATGGTATGAGCGATAACTCATCTGCCCTTTGCAAAGCAATAAATAGCTTAGCTCTCAATCTTAGAAAACTTTTTTTAGAACCGTAATGTAGGCAAGGTTTAGGGTTATAAAATATGAAGGAGTACTTAGGCTCAAAAAATTTCTTTTAGTGGGCTATCTAAACCACAACCATCTGAGCATACCTTGAGGCATAAGACTGCCCTTGCTCTATTTCCCATGTCTTATCTCTCTTTTTTCTTTCTTCTCTCTCCTCCCCCCCCCCCCCCCTCTTTTTGTTCTAGTATTATTTAGGCTTATTTGGATTAAGCAATTTTCTTTGATCAAAGAGGACTTTCATATGGACCGTAATGTGGGCTTGGTTATAGGTTTATGAAGGAAGAGATATAAAGGCTCAAATATTATCACTTGTGGAGTTCCTACAGACCTATGATCACCTTTCACAATTTAAGTTTCATTTCCTTCTTTCTTCTTTCCTTCTCACTCTTTTCGTTCTTCTGCATTCTTTCTATTCCTTTGGAACACCTCATTGAAAAACTTACTCTTATGCTGATTCTGGCTTTTCTTTTTCATTTCCTGACGACATTGTCTTCTTTGGAAGACCATTATTGTGAAGACCATCATCCTTTTACTATGCCATTTCATTCATCATTGTATATATATATTTGTGTTTTTCTTTCTCCTCTCTTTTGATTTCCTTCGTTTCATTCATTCTTGCTAACGATTCTTGTCCTAACTCTGTGTGGGCGGTAATTGTCAAGTCAATTTTTTGAAATTAAATAACTAGCTCAAATGGGCTTTGCAAAGCGATGTTTTCAACTATGTGGTAGCATAATTGAGGGCCTCTCATCTTTTCAAACTGAATTGCTTAGTCCATCAATCACTTATTGCTTTAGTGTACAAAAAAAAAAGGAAAAAAAAATCATTTATGGGGTCATGTAATTAGTAACGAATTCAGTCATCTTGAATATTGTCCCGCCTCGGCTTTTTTGCACTCGAGAATGGTGGGAAAATGCATGTGGTACTCTCTCATTATGACTCATCCTCCTAGAAAGATGAGTGAGACTAGGTTTAAACTTGAAATTGATTTGAACAATGTCTTTTGAAAAAACCCTTGAAGTCGCCACCTAAGATGATTAAAAATATACTTAGGTCACCTAAAAACTGGGTGTAATCCAAGGACTAAACTTAGATTTTTGAAAAATGTTTGAAACCTTCCTTTTAAGAGAGATTTTAAGAAAATGGGTTGTTTAGCAACCTTTTGGTCTTATCTTTTAGCCCTTTTTTAAGATAACTCCATTTTGGTCTTATGAAAATAGTGATTCTAGGTTCGGAGGTTGTTATGTGTAGGGAAGACATTCTAAGATCATCATCCTATCTTGCTCTTTCGGTACCTACATATCTAATCACCCTTGATTCACTTACTTGAATAATTGGTTACTAATATCCTCTTGATATCCACTTTAGAATTTTGAAAAATGAGTTTGGTCTCCACTTTTTGGATGAATGATACATGATGTATAATTTGAAAAAGATGTTTGAAAACATGAAAGTTCTGAAGAAATTTGAGATAGAAATTTTGAACTGATAGAAACTTTTGAAAAGATAACTTGAGTTGAAATAAAGGTTATGACTACACTGTTTTAGGTTGCCTACGTATCTCATTTGGCTAGAATCAGGCCATTCATAGTTCGGGCAATGGTCCAATAGAAAAGAGGCATGTAAGAACCCCATTTTGTCCACTCGGCGATCTCTAGCCAGACCAAGCTCATTTTTGAACATCGCATGCACATTTAGACTCATAATTGCCCTCCAAATTCCAATCCAGTCCATAAGTCACTTCCTGGGCATGTCAGGCTTACTTGAGGCCAAATGACCATTTTGCCCTTAGGCATCCAATTGCCTCTGGGGACCACACCAGCTCTGGGTATCAAACCGGTTACCTTCCAAGGATGCTTCTAACCTTCTAACACCTATTCAGACCATTTCGAGTCTACTTTGGTAAGGCTGGTGCAAAATGACCATTTTGCCCTTGATGGGTTGGTCATCTTTTCCAGCCATACCGACTATGGGTATCAAACCGGAAACCCCTTGGAACACTTTCGATAGCGTTTCCAACCTTCAAGCCTTCTCATGGGTCATTTCGAGTCCATTTTGGTGTTTTTTTGGTTCAAATGATTATTTTGCCCCTAGTGGGCCGGTCAACCTATTCAACTGTTCCAGCATTGTTTCTTAAGTCCATTACATCCAAGACACTCTTTCAAGGGTTCCTGTCTATCCCTGCCCTTCCAGATTATTCCTAGATATTTCGGAGTAAAAAATTGCATGATAGTCACTAGGTTAGGCGCCCAAATATTTTGCCTTACGTCCCAAGGATCAAAAGATACGTTTTTTGCTACCTTAAAACTTTCCTAAGTGGCTGGCACAACTAGTAGTGGCGCTAAGCCAATAAATGGCCTAGCGCCACTAGGAGTGGCGCCAATGTAATTTTTGCCATAGCGCCACCTCAACAGGCACTAAGGTGTTTTTAATTGCCTATAAACATAGACCCTCCCCCTAATTAAAAGAGGTACGCAAACTCAGTCCCGAAACTCTGTCTCTCTTAAAAAACAGAGCTTGAAGTCTCTCTAAACACTAATTCTCACAAGCCTGTTCAAGCCCTAACCTCCATACACTCAAAACCTAGCCTCTATACATCTCATACACTCATATTCAAGCCTCCAAGTATCTATTAAAGATCAAGTGTTGCATCTTCAAAGCTTTCAAATTTCAAGTAAAGTAAAGCAAACAAAGCAATCAAAGTGAGAAGAATATGAGGTTGATTTTCTATTTACTCTCATGCAATCCCCCCTCTCTTTTTTCCCTCCTAGCCCACTTGGGTTTTCTTCTATTTTGATCTCCATCTTCTACCTCATCTTCTTGCATGCTAGAAAGAATGGACTCCCCGATTCATGCCTAGGAATGACTGTTGAAGGTCACCATGCTAGGGGATTTCTTTTAGTTCAACCTTTGCTGGTGTGGGTTCGGCCCCTTGATTATATGGTGAAACCTAGCTTTGTATGTTCACAACCCTATTGCATTGTAGTTATCATGTTCATACATTACATTCAAAATTGCATTCAAAGTTGTTTTCAAACTTGCATCAAAGTTCTCTTTCAAAACTTACATTCAAAATCTCTTTCTTTCAAACTTGTTGTCAAAATCACACTTCTAGGATGATTCTAACCATTCCATGGTTAAACTTATTTTAGGAAAGTGTTATATTCAATGTGACTGTTAAGGTCCAAAATTTGAGTGTAAACCATAAATTGTTTTTATCAAGATCACAATCCTAAAGTGATTCTAGCCATTCCGTGGTTAGGATTGTTTTAGGAAAGTGTTATATTCAACATGATCATTATGGTCCATATTTCAAACCCTTTTTGTTTTCAAAATTGCAACCCTAGAATGGTTCTAATTTTTTTGTGGTTAAAATCGTTTTAGGAAAATAAGATATTCAAAAGACTTATAAAAGTCCAAATTCAAACCTCTTTCCAAATGATTTTGCAAATCGACTTGCTAAAAACTCTTTTCTTAGATCTACTTTCTAAAAACTCTGTCTTGAAGTCCAAGTCGTGCCCTAGAATCCATGGTTAGTAAACCCTAATTCCTTTAACAAAATCGTGACTTTCTATTTTGCCTCAAATGATAGGTTTCCAAAACTATTTTCTACATTAAATCTTAGATTTCCAAAACCTCTTTTTTCCACCAAATCATAGATTTTAAAAACTCAACCTTTTTTATTTTATGTTAAATCAAATCTTCCAATTTAGAAAACCAAATCAGAATTCTCAACTTTGAAAACAAAGTCACATCATCTATTTTTGAAAATAAAATCTAAAATTCTACTTTAGGAAATAAAAATCAAATCTTTCATAATTTCAAACTTTATAAATTCAAAACTTTCCAAATTGAAATCTTTCCAAAATCAACTATTTTCTAAAATGAAAACTTTCCTTAAATGAAACTTGCTTAATTCGAAACCTTCCTAAATTAGAACCTTCCTAATTCAAAAGTTTCCTAAAATCAAACTTTCTAAAATCAAACCTTCCTATTTCAATTGCATGGTTCGACCCTAGGTTACCTAAGTCCTAAGATGTCAAGACCCTAGTTCAACCCTAACCCTAAATTTAGGAGGCCTTAATTCTTTTCTAAACCTAAATGATTGTTAAACTCAAATTCAAGTTAAGATGACTTCAAAGTTCAACTCAATCTTTTCAAATCAATATCAATTTCAAGTCAAAATCAACTTCAACGCCAAGTTTGATTGGAAAGCCTCCAATCAAAGTTCAAATCAAACATTTTTCAACTCAAACTTTTCAGAGACCCCAAAGTGTTTTTTCAAATCAAGCAAGACCTCGAAGTGTCTATTTTAATTGGATCCGGAGTCCAAACTATGATTGACTTGATTCTCAACAATAGAATACGTAGTCAACCCTCATGGGTGCGGTCATAACCTTTTTTCAAGTTTTCAATTTCTATAACCTTTTTCAAGCTTCAAATCTTTTCTTCAAATCTATTTTTGAAATTCAAATTCTTGTTTTGCACTTACATGTCATGCATCATATCAAACCTCTTTTTAAAATTATCTTTCAAAGTGGATATAATTGGACATTGGATAATCAAAGATTCTAATTGATTGAATCTAGGGTGAATAGATATGTAGGTACCGCAAGGGTAGGATAGGGTGATAGCCTAGTGCATCTTCCCTTTACGTAACCAACCTCCAAACCTAGAATCACTATTTTTTAAATACCAAAAACGGAATTATTTTTCAAAAAAGAGCTTAAATCTTTCCAAAGGTTATCAAACAACCTGTTTTCCAAAAAAACCCTCTCATGAGAAAGTTTCCAAAACCTTTTAAAAAATCCTAAGTTTAATCTTTGGATTGCACTTAGTTTTAGGTGACCTAGCTCACCTTAACAAAGTTAGGTAGCGACTCCAAATATTTTTCAAAAGTCATTCTTCAAGTTAGTTTCAAATTCAAACCTAGCCACACTCGTCCTTCTAGGAGGATGAGTTCTAACAAGAGAGTACCGCATTTTTCTCACTTGTGTGTTTTCTCGAGTGTGAAAAATTGAGACGCGACAGCTGGCGACTCTACTAGGGATGCTTAGATGGTTAGGCCGTTATCGTGTCTCTTCACCCCTCACTCATCCAGAGTCTTCGATTAACTTGTCTAATTCTATCTACTTTAAAATTTTCAAAATCAATATTTTCAAAGTTGTTTTCAAAAGCATGCATTCTATTCATATTCAATCTTTCAATCTTACATTAAGTTTGTCATTAAGGTATTAACTTTGTGCATTTTCTTTTATAAGTGGACCATTGTTCATATTTTATTTTATATCATATTAACAACCATGTATGTCATGAATGAATAGGATGGATGGGAGTTGTTTGGACCTTTCCTCCATTTTTTAAAATTTCACATACACACACTGCACATGCACTTACATTTGCCTACTTGCATTCTTTATTGGTTACGTCTGTTCTAGTTAGAAGGGGGAATGCGATATTCGTTGTGGGCGAATGCTGTGTCAGTTTCTTAGCCTATAGCCTCTTGATGGTTCCCTTACTCAGATCACCAACCCATAATGGCACCACCTCAGGGAGTGGGCCTAGGTTTGAAGATCTAGGAATCGAGACTTCTTAGGAAGTATTAGTAAACCTTCAACCTCATGCTCATGTAGAAACCATGCATAGCCAAACCTCCGTCGAGTTTAAGACACGCATGTCAATGTCAAAACCATGGCGGAAAGGGCGACTGCTTTACTTTCCTTTATCCTTATTTATTCTTGCTGTTATAATGCTTGTATAAATGCTCATGCATACATATTTACTTTACAACTGCATTCTCTCTCTATATACTTTATGCATATATGTTCATGCATTCAATATTCCATTTCAAGATGAGTTCCAAAGTAACTCAAGTCACTGCATTCTTATACATATGGTCAACCCACAGAGAGCAATGCCAAGATCACTCTCCCTTGCATAAAACTTACTAAAATCCTAAGAGTTCCCACATAACCCTAAAGACTCATGGCATATATTTTAAGTCATTTCATAAAGAGGGGCCTCAATCCTTCTATGCTCACAGAGATAAGGTTGCCAAGAAGACAAAGAGCAACCAAAAAGCAAGGTCTCTCAATGACCTCCTCAATGTCAAATTCATAGAAGGAGAATCTAAAGACTCAAGAGTAGTTTAGGATTTGAAATGTAAAAATAGGTAGGTAGAAATCCTAAGAAAAATGTTCCTCCCCCCTCTATTAAAATGTACTTCGATTCTATTACAGTTAAACTCAAAGCTCAATGTACCTTATTGTTTCTTACAAATGAATTTACGAATGGATATATGTTCCCAATCAATGGTAAAGTATTTGCATATAGCGGCAAAACCATATCTCCAAAAGATAAGCTAACTCATCATGCTTAGTCCCACTCTCAAAGTAGGGGCACCCCTAGGACATGCATTGCATAAAAACTTTCAAATCAAGGCGCTAACTTATCTTTTGTTTCTTAACTTCTATCCTCCCCCCCTCTTCTCCAAGTACCAAGAAAATCGAAGGCAGAAGCAAGACAAGAAGGGGATCTTCTAAACCATTCATTTACTCTTATCATACTGCTCACATATTCACTTCCACTATGCTCATGCATCAATATTCATTCTGAGATAAGAGTTCCAAGAAACTCAAGTCATTGTATTCTCATGTATCTAATTAACCGCATAGAGAAAAAAAATCTAATCTCATGTTAATCGAACCTACCAAAACTCCTAAGGGTTTCTCAACCCTAAGGATGTATGGCATGCATAGAACTATATCTCAAGAGAGGCCAAAATCTCTCTTCGTCCATAGAGACGAGATCACCCAGACAAAGAAACATCAACTGGCCTATGCTAAAGAGTTATTATATTGCATAATAGGGGCAAAACCCTACCTCCAAAATGGACTTAGCATTATGTCTAGATTCCCTCATGAAAGAGACCTCTATAGGGCATATACTGCATAAAATCTTTAACTCCACATGCTAATTGCATTTTGTTTTTGTTTTTGCTTTTCTTTTTTTCTTCCAGGCCGAAGAACACAACCAAACCTATGGGATACTCCAACGTCCCACCCCATTCACAACTCATGCAAAGACAAACCCAATTGTTGGAGAAGGCATGATCCACATTGAAGAATAGGAAGGAATGGACCATGCATCCACAAGATGCTCTTTTTTACCAACCATCTCTGCACCATGTTGCCACTCCATCCAATCCTCAAGCTTAGCCACCCTTACGTAATCAGATGCAACACAGGGCAAAGGGAGTATGGAGGATGCCGGCATGATTCCAAAAAACTATCTGAGGGGCTATTCTAGAAAAGAGAGATTTCTTTCAGACCCGTCTTTCAGCTTCTAATTTAAATTTGAGCATGAAAACAACATCATGTGATGAAAAAGATTCAAAATTTTCATGTTTATATCAACTGTCTCATCGCATTCCATGAATGATATTTTCTTTTAGGGATTTCCTTTGAAATGTTTTACGCTGACTTGGAGGATGGGATAACATTAGCACCACTTTCAGAAGAAACAATCTATGACTCTGAAAAAGGGGATAGAGAAATAGGAAGGGCAGGGAAAGGGGAAATACAAAAGGGTGAAAGATGAAGGCCAATCACGTAGCTCATTAAAATCTAAGTAGCGACACTCAAAAGACGTCCTGTCAAAGCATCAAGTAGCTAGACCCTTAAAAGGAAGATTAGCACATATTGGCCGCTTGAGATGATTAAATCTTTGAAAAAAAATTTAAAAGCTAAAAAGATTTTGATAGTATTTGGCCTACATATGCACAATCACTGGGGCAAATATTAAATTATCAACAGATTGATGTGCATGCTTATTTGAGGTTGAATCTTGTGTGCATGATTACTTACATAAATATGAGTCAATAGTTTTGATGATCTTTACCGCATTGGTATTTTATGTTCATCTTAATGCACACTTCTCGAGACATCTTAGAATATGGAATTTGCCTTTATGGTCAATTTTAAATGATTCCTCCATTGTTAAATATTTACGGGTTGTCTCATAGCTGGATTGAGCTTTTGTCGATTCTCACTGTCATCATTTATGGAAAGCGCTAAGAGTGAGTCTAAGTGCAGCTACCATTGTTATGTGACAAGAGGGAAAAGCTACTTACTCATGTGTGTGAAAGCCACCATATTTTTACATTTCAGTATTTCCATCATTTGAGAGATAGAGTTGGAATTCCATTTAAAAAAAAATAGAAAAGAAGAAGAAGACGAGAAGAGCAAACTAAGATCACGGGATGAGATAGGTTTGACTCTTAGGTGTGTTAATCCGTGAGCTATTAAAGATGGTATGCCATCTTGGATCACGCCTAGGGTCTGTATTCTCAGTAGTCTCAATGAAATTCACTCTTACACCACTACATTGTCACTGATATGGTCTTAATCATCTCACGACCAATTATGCTCATTTTGTGTGGTTTCATGCATATTTGATGTTGATCTTTTCAAGCTAAGCTACATCTTAATATTCATAAATCTATATTTGCCCTTCTTTGATTGATCATGTCTTTATAGGGTCCCTATAATTTGAAAAGTTCAATAATTCTACCAAAAATTGGGCTTGTCTGCACTTCTTAATAACTTTAAAGGTCTTCTCGAACTAAGGAAGGAAGCTAGTTGTTGCTTGGACAAAGGTAATGCCAACTGTCATTCGAGGGAGCCCACTGATCCAAAGAAGAGTCTTGGAAGAAACTGAGAGGTCTACTAAAGAAAGTTTTTTCTTCTAGCAAGAGAGAAGGGGGAAAATGAGTCAATGGGTTGAATTTCGGAGAGTGGTGCAAGTACTATCACATTCTAATAAGAAAATGATGAAATTAAAAAGGGGAATCCCAAAAGAGAAACTGAAGTTCAAAAGACTGCCTGATTTTAGGATACAACACTTATAACTAAACATGAACCCTGAGGCAAATCCAAGGGGGCATGCGTCCATTCCCATCCATATATAAAATGTGTGCATTCATGAAAAAGTATGATATGCATTCAATTCCATTCTTGCATGTGCATTCATCAAAAAGTATAACATACATTCAAATTTCATTCTTAGATGTGCATTTATAAAAAAGAATGAGATTCATTCAATTCTATTCTTGTATGTGCATTTATCAAAAAGCATGACATGCATTCACCCCTTTACCTGTGCATTTTTAGAATTGGTATAAATAAACTATTTTTACACAAAATATTACTCTATGTCTTTCTCTCTCTCTCTCTCTCTCTCTCTCTCTCTTTCAAATAGGAAACAAGGAACGAGGTAAAGCACAAAAAGGAACTAAAGCCACCCCACGACCAAGTAACCTCAGACATCTCGAACACCGACATACATCTCAAAAAGCTTAGACTTCCATAGCTGATAAGAAACAGAGAATGGGGCAATGGCCCACCCTCGACCTCCCCAATCAATCTTGGACTTCCTCAAAGGAGTATCGTTCCACCAGACAGAGTACCTCTTCAAGAAGTATCAGACATCAACCTTGAACTTCCCCAGAAGAGCATCATTCTGCTAGACGAAGTGTTGGTTCAAGAAGACATCAACCTTGGACATCCCCACAGAAACATCATTCTGCCAGACGGAGTGTCAATTCAAGAAGTAGCAGTTTCAAGACATCAACCTCGGACTTCCCTAGGGGAGCATCGTTCTGCTAGATGAAGTGTTGGTTCAAGAAGTAGCAATTTCAAGGCATCAACCTTGGACTTCCCCAGACGATTATCATTCCACTAGACAGGGTGCCAATTATAGAAAATTCAGTTTCCCCAAAGGAGTATCATCCTGCCAGATGGAGCATTAATTTTTCTAGAGAAGCATTGTTCCTCTAGACAGAATGCCGATTCAAGAAGAATTAGTTTCCCTGGAAGAGTACCATCCCATCAGACGGAGCATCAATTTTTTCAGAGGAGTATCATTCCATTAGACAGAGCGCTGATTAAAAAAGAATCAATGTCCACAGAGGAGTATCATCCCGCTAGACAAAGCATCAATTTCCCCTTATGAGTATCAACTCGTTAGACGGAGTATCAATTTGCCCGCTCAGTGATCTCTGGCTCAACGAAGCTTATTTTTGAACATCGCATGCATATTCAAACTCACACTTGCCCTCCAAATTCCAATCCAATCCACCGGTCACTTCCTATGCTCGCTGGGCCCACTTGAGGCCAAATGACCATTTCGCCCCTAGGCATCTAATTGCCTCTGTGAACCAAACCGGCTTTGGATATCAAACCGGTTACCTTTTGAGGATGCTTCTAATAGTATTCTCCACCATCTAACACCTTTCTGGACCATTCTGAGTTTATTTAGATAAGGCTGGTGCAAAATGACCATTTTACCCTTAGTGGGCCAGTCAACTTTTTCAACCACACCAGCTCTGAGTATCAAACCAATAACCCATTGGAAGACTTTCAATAGTGTTTCTAACCTTCAAGCCTTCTCACGGGTCACTCCGAGTCCATTTCGGTGTTTTCTCAATTCAAATGACTATTTTCCCTCTAATGGGCCAAACAACCTTTTCAACTGTTTCGGCATTGTTTCTTAAGTCCATTACCTTCGGGACACTGTTTCAAGGGTTCCTGTCTATCCCCAGTCTTTTGGATCAGTCCCAAACATTCTAGAGTCACTCCTAGTAGAGCCAAGTCAAAAATTGCATTGTAGTCACTAGGTTAAGTG
Organism: Euryodendron excelsum; assembly: GCA_033060915.1. Taxonomy (NCBI): domain Eukaryota; kingdom Viridiplantae; phylum Streptophyta; class Magnoliopsida; order Ericales; family Pentaphylacaceae; genus Euryodendron; species Euryodendron excelsum. The sequence goes on along the minus strand of CM065394.1, from coordinate 12,882,627 downwards.
CCCAAATCTTTTGTCTTGCATCCGAAGGGTCAAAAGACACGTTTCTTGCCACCTTAAAACTTTCCTAAGTGGCTAGCACCACTACAAATGACGCTAAGCTAATAAATGGCCCGGGGTTATTCCTAATGGCCTGCTCCACTAGGAGTGGTGCTAATGTAATTTTTGCCCTAACACCACTATAACAGGCACCAAAGTGTTTTCAATTGTCTATAAATACAGACTGTCCCCCTGCATAAAAAAAGGTTCACAAAATCAATCCAAAAACTCTGTCTCTTTGAAAATAGAGCTCGAAGTATTTCCAAACCCTAATTCTCTCAAGCCTCTTCAAGCCCTAGCCTCTATACACGCAAACCCTATCCTCTATACACCTTATATACTCAAACACAAGCCTCCGAGCATCCATTGAAGATCAGGTGTTGCATCTTCAAAACTTTCAAAGTTCAAGTCAAGTAAAGCAATCAAAGCTAGAAGGTTAGGAGGTTGGCTTTCTATTTACTTTTATGTAATCCCCTCTCTCTCTTCTCCCTCCTAACCCATTTGGGTTTTCTTCTATTTTAATCTCCATCTTCTACCTCCTCTTCTTGCATGCTTGAAATAATGGACTCCCTGATTCATGCCTAAGAAGAACTATTGAAGGTCACCGCGTTGGGGGCCTTTCTTCTAGTTCAACCTTTGATGGTGTGGTTTCGGCCTCCTTGATTATATGATGAAGCCTAGCCTTGTATGTTCATGACCCAATTGTATTATAGTTAGTATGTTCATTCATTACATTCAAAATTGCATTCAAATTTATTTTCAAACTTGCATCAAATTTCTCTTCCAAAACTTGTATTCAAAATCTCTTTATTTCAGACTAGTTTTCAAAATTACACTTCTAGGATGATTCTAGCCATTACATAGTTAGGGTTGATTTAGGAAAGTGTTATATTCAATGTGACTATGAAGGTCTAAATTTTGGGTGTAAACCTTAAATTGTTTTTATCAAGATCACAATCCTAAAGTGATTCTAGCCATTTCATAGTTAGTGTTGTTTTTTGGAAAGTGTTATATTCAATGTGATCATTATGGTCCATATTTCAAACCTTTTTTGTTTTCAAAATCATATACCTAGAATAGTTTTAATCTTTCCATGGTTAGAATCGTTTTAGGAAAGTAAGATATTCAAGAGACTTGTAAAAGTCCATATTTAAATCTCTTTCCAAATGATTTTGCAAATCTACTTCCTAAAAACTCTTTTCAAATATTTACTTTTCAAAAACTCTTTGTCTTAAAGTCCAAGTCAAGCCCTAGAATCCAGGATTAGGAAACTCTATTTTCTTTTACAAAATCATGACTTCCTATTTTGCCTCAAATCATAGGTTTCCAAAACTATTTTCTACACCAAATCTTAGATTTCCAAAACTTCTTTTTCTACCAAATCACAAGTTTTCAAATCTAAGATTTTCAAAACTCAACCTTTCCAATTTTATGTCAAATCAAATCTTCCAATTTAGGAAACCAAATCAAATCCTCCAATTTTAGAAACAAAATCAAATCATCTATTTTTGGAAAGAAAATATAATCTTCTACTTTAGGAAATAGAAATTAAATCTTTCCTAATTTCAAACATTTTCTGATTTCAAACTTATTTCAAACTTTCAAACTTTTTCTAATTTCGAGCTTTGAAATCTTTCTTAAATTCAAACTTCCAAATATTGCAAAAGTTCAAATCTTTCTAAATTCAAAATTTTCCAAATTTAAATCTTTCCAAAATCAACTATTTCCTAAAATAAAAACTTTCCTAAAATGAAACTTTCTTAATTTGAAACTTTCCTAAAATAGAACCTTCCTAATTCAAAATTTTCCTAAAATCCAACTTTCTAAATTCAAACCTTCCTATTTCAATTGCATGCTTCAACCTTAGGTTACCTAAGTCCCAAGATCTCAAGACCCTAGTTCAACCCTAATCCTAAAGTTTGGAAGCCTCAATTCTTTTTCTAAAAACTCATTTCTAAACCAAGACGATTCTTAAACTCCAATTTAAATCAAGATAACTTCAAAGTTCAACTCAAACTTTTCAAATCAAGATTAATTTCAAATTAAAATCAACTTCAACTCCAAGTTTGATTTCAAATCCTCTAATCAAAGTTCAAATCAAACCCTTTTCAACTCAATCTTTTAAACGACCCTAAATTGTCTTTTCAATTAAAAAAAGACCTCTAAGTGTCTATTTTCAATCAGACCTCGAATCTGAACTACAACTGACGTGATTCCCAACAAAGAGATACATAGGCAACTCTCATGGGTGCTGTCACAATCGTTTTTCAAGTTTTCAATTTCTATGACCCTTTTCAAGCTTCAAATCTTTTTTTGAAAATCAAATTCTTTTATTGCACTTGCATGTCATGCATCATATCAAACGTCTTTATAAAATTATCTTTTAAAGTGGATAGAATTGGACAATGAATAATCAAAGATTCTAATTGAATGAACCTAGGGTGAATAGACATGTAGGTACCACAAGGGCGAGATAGGGTGATAGCCTAGTGCATCTTTCCTATACGTAACCAACCTCTGAACCTAGACTCACTGTTTTTGAAAGACCAAAAACAGAGTTATTTTTCAAAAAAGGGCTTAAATCTTTCCAAAGGTTGCCAAACAAGCTATTTTCCAAAAAAACCCTCTCTTGAGGAAGTTTCCAAAACCTTTTCAAAACCCTAAGTTTAATCTTTGGATTGCACTTAGTTTTAGATTACTTAACTCACCTTAACAAAGTTAGGTGGCGGCTCCAAATATTTTTCAAAAGCCCTTCTTCAAATCAATTTCAAATTCAAACCCAGTAACACTCGTCCTTCTAGGAGAATGAGTTTTAATGAAAGAGTACTGCATTTTTCTCACTTGTGTGTTTTCTCGTGTGCAAAGAATCAGGGCGCGACAAGACATAATGGGGCATTTGAAAAGTTTTGAAAATACTTTGAGGTCTTTGGAAAAAGAGAACTTGAGAGTTTAGGAGAATGCTTTTGAAATAGGACTTGGGATGTTTGAAGTGTTTTTGAAATTGGGTTTGAAGATGATTTTAAATGTTTTTTAAATTAACTCAATAGAGTTTTGAAATGCTTTTAAAACATCTCAAGGGAGTTTTTGGAAATACTTTTGAAATAACTCAAGGGAGTTTTTGGAAGTGCTTTAAAACAATTCAAGGGAGTTTCTAGAAAGGTTTTAAAATAACTCGAGGGTTTTGAAGTCTTGTTTTGAAAATTTTAGAGGTAGAGTTTGGGTTAGAAATGCTCTTGTAAACTTGTCTTCAAAAAGCTTTTGAAAGTAGTTTTTTTTTTTTTGGATACCTTACGAAAGGCATATTTAATGTTTCATCACCTTTAAGAGGTTAGTCATTGATGAACTAAACTCCTTTTGAGCTATGAGTTTTGAAAATATGTTTGGAAAAGGGGCTAGAGACTTCCCTTTTGGTTTTTAAGACTTTAGAGTTATAGTGCACTTCTTGAATATCTCTCTTATACTTGAACAATCCTCACCATGGAAGGATTAAGGCTGCTTCAAGAATGTAATGTTTGAAATCATATTTGAAGAGAGCTTTAAAAAATGCTTAGGGTTTTGGAACCCTAATATGGACAACCTTTAAGGTTGTATTTAATGTATCACTTTCCCTTGGAATACCATAAAAGGTTAGGGACACTTTAGGGTTGTGAGTTTTTGGAATCATTGAAAATAGTTTTTGAAAAATGTTAAGTGTCTGACCATTTTAGTCAAGACAAGTTTAAAAGAACTTCTTGGAAGCATGTTTGAAGATAGGGTATGGAAGCATTTGAAAAGATTTTGGAGTTGATTTTTGAAATCTCAAGAGAGTAGGATGTTTTTGAAAGTATGCTATGAAAATGGTTTTGAATTGAAATATCATTTGAAAAAGGGTCTTTGAATTGGAGCCTTGAAGCTTATTAACCTTGGTTGGGTTGATCTAGTGTTTAACGAACTCGGGTTTGGTTAACCTAGGGTTAGATAACGAGGGTTAGGTTGAACTAGGGTTGGATTGGCCTAGAATTAAATAACTAGAGTTAGGTTAATATAAGATTAAGGTGATCTACGGTTAACTAACTTGGGTTAGGTTAACCTCAAGTTGGACAACTAGGGTCAAGTTAACCTAAAGTTGGAAGGTGGTTTTGAACTAGGGTTTGCACTTAGTGCTTTTGGAAAGGTGGTTTTGTGCACGCACTTTGAAAATGGGTTTTGAAAACCATGGTGTAAATGTAGAGAACTTGGAAAATAAATTCAAGGAATTATACAAATTTAAAGAAGGTCATTTCCATGAAAATTAGCTCTAATAAGTGTAGGGTTCATATGGTCAAGAGTAGAGAGCCATTCTAAGGAAGGCTCCATAGGGACCATTCCAACCTCACAACTCAAAAGAGCCAAGTTTTAGGAACTCATATAGAAAAAGAGAGCTCGAAAATCATTTTAACAATAATGAAAACAAATGTATTTTTGAAAGCCTCTCTTTAAGAGAGTTGTTTTGAAAACTACCCTTAGGGTGAAGAAGACCAATTCTAATGAACTAGACAATTTTTACCCTCGCACATATAGCACATGTGCCAATACTGTTCCATTGGTTGAATGCCACATGACACACTCTGTACTAACTCAACTTGGGAAACAAGCAAAGTTTCAATAGATCTGATCACAATTTGGGTGCATGTAACTTACGCTCCGCCGTCGGAAACTTTTGTGTTAACTTTGCCTCGATAATTGTGCAATATGGGAAAGATTCAAGGAAATTGGTCACGTACACAATGTTCTCCTATTGTTTCTCAAGAATCGATAAATTTTAGGGAGCTTCAAAGGTATTCGGAAGAGTGAGATATCACCTCGGGAAGGATGTATAAAAACACACTTTTGAAGAGCATTTATGATACGCTTCATGGATGTTCAAAAATAGCAGTCTTTGGGCCACGTGATCAGGGCCTTCGAGGGATGATCTTTCCGATCTAACCGTACTAATGGAAAGTGCTCTGAAAATACTTTCAGGAATTTCTTAATTTATGCATTTCTCAAGTTGTTTGATGGTGCGTTATAATTAGGGAATTAGAGGAAAGACAACCCTAGCGGAGCGTTTGTGAGACGCTCCAGGGGTTTTTGAAAGTGGTAACTTTTGAGCCACGCAATTGGGGGCTTCAGAAAGTGATCTATTCAATCAAGCCGTATTGATGGAAAGACTTATTGATGAGCTTCTAGGAATTTTCTAATTTACACACTTTTCAAGTCTTTTGACAGTGCGTTATAATCAGGGAATTAAAAAAAAAAAAAGACAACCCTAGGAGCGTCTACGAGATGCTTCAAGGGACTTTCTTTGACTTGGAATTGTATGGAGTCACGGGACTCACCTGGGATTAGACACGAGCATATGACAGGGTGTTCTGGGGGGGTTCTGGTTTGGTACCTAGAGCTGGTGTGGTTTCGAGGCTCACTAGGGCCACAAGGGGTAAAATGGTCATTTTGATCGGAATTGGTCAGAAAAAGCTAGGATGGGTTGGAATGGCATATTAAGCTTGTCGAATTGTTTGGGGATGGTCCTAGGAAGGTGTATTTACTGTCTGGAGGGATATGTGCCATGTTGGCTTGCCCAAGGGCAAAATAGCCATTTTAACTGGAGTTGGCCAAAACAAGACCAGAATTGGTCGGGATGGCGTACTGAGTATGCCTAACTATCTAAGAACATTTAGAAGGGTGGATTTACCGTCTTAAGGGATTTTGAACTTTCTCAAAAACGTGTCTGGAGGCCCAAGTGGCAAGTTTGGTCATTTTTTCGAGTCGGCCTAGCAAGTGCCCATGTTGACCTAGGTGTTAGTTCTTGAGACTGCCTGGGTCTTAGAAAGCTGCCTGTGCAATGTTGGTCCCTAAGACTGCCCAGTCTTAGAGAGCCACCTATAGGGTGGTGTTGGTTCATGAGAACGTCCGATCTTAGAAAACTACCTGTAGGGTAGTTTTGGTCCCCGAGATTGCTTGGTCTCAGAGAGCTACCAAAGAATGGACATTCTACTTTGGCGGGCTAGCAAGCACCAGAAGTGAACTGTCTGAAATTTGATAAGGTGTTGGTCGCTAAGATCACCCAATCTCAAGAAGCTACCTAGATGGCATCAATTTCTGAGACCGTCTGGTCTTGGAAAGCTACCTGGAGTACCTAAGGGAAATACAGTCATTTTGGCTTCAATGGGGCCTGACGGGCCTAGGAAATGACCTGTTGGCTAGATTGGAGTTTGAAAGAGCCGGCCTGGGCTCGAATGTGGAGTGATGTTTGAAACTGGATTTGGTCCGGTCGAAGATTACCAAGCAGGCAAAAATGGGGTCCTTACAGCTGCCTTTCTTTTTTGGTCTTTACCTGTTGACAAGATTAGTCTTTATTGATCACGAGGCGATCGGAGGGATGGCGGATATAAATTTGAAGGGTTGAAATGTTTGGACAAGCTTTGGGTCTGGAATGCCCAAGTTTTTGAAAACTGGGAGTTTTAAAAAAAAATTAATTTTTGCTTTCTTAAAATTCTAAAAAAGGATTTTGTGGCCTTGGGGGGTTTAAAACTGGTTCTGGCAGGAAGCTGAAGAGACGGGCGCGTGTATCACACGTGCCTGGTCAAAATTGGCTTTGGCGCATATCCTATAGGAACCTGTCTGAAATTTGCCCGACACGTGTAGTAGATGCCCCAGGTCCTAGGGTTTTTAGAACAGAACTGCCATGAATTTCATTACAGGTTCATGTTAGTTGGAGTGATTTTTAAGAGCTTGGTCGAGGGATTTCGAGGAATTTTGACTAGGCATTGCTAGGAAAGTGTCAAGGGACGTCGGGCACTCGCTGAAATTTGTCACTGCCATTGGATTCACACCAGAAAGCTCATTTCTGCTAGAAAATCAAAATGTTAGAATTTCTTGATTTCGACTAATCTTAATGCATATGTGCTCGATTTTTGCAAATGATTAGCGTATACTAATGTTTTAGGATGTTTTGAACGCAATGGGCGGATCATTTTCACGATTTGACAATGATTCAAGTTTGTTTGGGTGATTTTGCATGTTTATGTAAAATGATTTCTTGCAAGATTTAGAAATTCGCTTGTACAGGCTTGGGTTTTGTGTTTTGTTGCTTGATTTTTGTACCGGTTACCTTAGAAAAGTGTGTAGAACATCCGTATGGAGTTTTATAATTTTTTTTGGATCTTTTGGAAATTGAACAAATAGGAGAAATTAGAAAAAAAAAATTAGAAATTTGTCATGTTTAAGGGTAGAAAAATTGTGGGGTACTTTTGAAAAATTACAAGGGCCCTCTTGAGTGTTTTGGGAATTTTTTTTTTTAAATTAAAACAAACTTGAGAAATTAAAAAAGCGGAAAAAATTGGCATAAAGAATCATATTCGTTTGTGGTTTGCGTGCCATAGAGAATAAGATTGTGTTGGTTGGCATAGTTAAGGGCTTGGAATGCATTAGAGGACGTTGTTCTGTGATTTGTTGAATTTTGATGAGGGATTTTTTAAGGTAAAACTCTGTCAAAATTTTTAGAAAACTTGGACTTAAAAGAATTTAATGTTTTGATCCTAAACTTGTAAGAATTTTCTAAAAAGGGGTGTTTCAGGAAAAGGGAGTTGTTTTTTATTTTTATTTTTTATGAAGTGTCTAGGTTGCTCTCTCTCTTTTTTTTGGAAAACGAGTGTTTAGGTAGGGTATAATTTTGAGAACTTGGGGTGTGAGTGTTAGAGTCATGCAGGGATGACCTTGTGAGAATGTAACTAAAAGCCAAAACTTGTTAAGATCCTTGATCAGGACTTTTGAGGAGAAAGCCCGGGGGAGTCGAGAATTTTAGAAATTTTTCTTTGAAACAGGGGTTTTGAAGGAAAAAGCTCGGGAATCGGCTCGAAAACTTGAAATGGAACTTTTTGAGGACAAAGCTCGAAAAATCATAGAAAACTTTTGAAATAGGGCTTTTGAAGGAGAAAGCCGGCAAACCGACTTGAAATTTTGAAATAAAACTTTTTGAGGAAAAAGCTTATAAAACTTTTTGAAATAGGGCTTTTGAAGGGAAAGAAAACCCAGGAAACCGTCTTGAAAATTTTGAAATGGAACTTTTTTTGTGGGAAAAGCTTAGAAAACCTTAGAAAACTTTTGAAACAAGGCTTTTGAAGGAAAAAGAACCCAGTAAACCGTCTTGAAAATTTTGAAATGGAACTTTTGAGGAAAAATCTCAAAAACCCTTAGAAAACTTTTGAAATAGAACTTTTGAAGGAAAAACAACTCAGGAAACCGTTTTGAAATCTTGAAATGGAAAATTTTTAGGAAAAACCTTGAAAAACCTTAGGAATTGACTTGAAATAAAACTGGGGAAAGGATAGGACCTCGACTTCTTTTTCTTTGATTATTTTTTTCTTTCTCTATTTCTCTTTTTTCTTTCTCGATTTCACTTTTTTCTTTTTCTTTTTCTTTTTTCTTCTTTTTCTTTTTGTATTTCTCTCTCTTTTTTTTTTTGTTCTTCTCTTCTTATTATTATTTTTTTATGCATGTCTTGTTATTAATTGACTTTCTACATTCCTTTCTGTTATTGCTTTTTAGGATGGCAGTTGTAGGCGATGATGGTTCAGAGAGGAGGCACCGTGGGAAGGCGCCACGGGTTGATCCTAAGGAGGGTAGTGCCAGCCAGAGTGGCTTTGTCCATGGCAGGAGTGGTCACTCCCAGCAATCTTCAAGCCAGACAGCTTCCAATGGGAGTACCGCTAGAGGCCAATCTTCTACTGCTTCAGTCAAGGAGGTTGACGTGTTCGTTGATTCGAGGACCGGGTATGGGATGGCCTTTGTTCATGATAGGTGTATGGATGCTTGCTTCTCAGACAATTAGTTGGCGATCCTAGATGTTCCACCTTTGTGGGATTTGGCCCACCATCCAAACCTTTATTTGCATTATGGTTGTTGCCATTGACTACTCATAGTTTGTTATGAGAGGCCATTATTTCTGCCTTGAGAGCCATGCAGATTGGCTTTGGCACCTTTACAACTCTTCAGAGAAATAGACTTAATCATAGGTTGGCGATTGGGTTACTCGAGAGATGGTTTGGGGAGATCGGGACCTTACATTTGGTAGGTTTTGAGTTGGGGCCCACCTATGTTGGCTGGGCGATGATTACTGGCCTATCTTTTGGGGGCATCCCGATTTCTTTACGACTCGTGACTTCTGCTAAGGCCTGCCTTCTCTTAGGTTTTCTAGGGATTACCAGTACAAGTTTATCAGCTTCGCTGTTGTGTCCAGCAGAGACGACTTTTGCTATTGAGCCCTCCCCAGAGAATCGGGTTATTATGAGGCATTGATTGATTGTCTTCTTTAGTTGCTTATATAACAATAACAAGTCAATAGTTCCTTTGCCTTTGGTGAGCCTAATAGCTTATTAAGATGCCTTGGATTACGTTAACTGGGGGGCTTTCACCTTCGCAGGCTTTTTGCAGGGGATGCGAGTCAAGACATCTGGGGCATGGGGTAGTTTAACTGGGTTCTGGCCTTTCCTGATATGGTGGAGTTATGAGTGCCTGCCAGTGCGTCAACCAAAGGTGTTATTAGTAGAGGTGTTTCCATTGGCCTCGAGATGGGCTAGACAGCAAGTAGTCCAGCAGTTTTTGCTTATTGATTTTGTCACCCATTGGGCTAACTTGGAGTTGTTGAGACCCCATGACGTGACTTGGGCACCTTACTCTCAGTCTTCCCAATACATTGCTATGAGGGCCCTCATCCTCTTGTCTGGTCATAGGTTACCTTTCGAGGCCACCTTTTGTGGGAGACGTGCTTAGGGGAGCATCATTGGAAGTAGCTGTACACTAACTTCTATGCTACTGAGGATCCTCCTCAGTATATGTTTGGGTCTTATTGAGACGAGGTAAAGATTTCTTATGTAGTTGGTGTGCCTAGGGGCCACTTCTTACTTATACTTGGGGTGGACTATGAGGTTCATTTCAAGGTGAGGTCTATTGGTGCATTTACTCAAATGGATCTAGTGGTTAGAGGACATGTGGCAGGCCATGAGGTAGTCGAGCTGTGGCATCGAGCCCAAGAGTTTGTTTCTCAGGAGGAGAACATAGTAGCTTGTTAGGCTCGAGACCAATACCATGCTTAGGTGGATGCTCTGATTACCCGAATATCTTTAATGGAGGCCTGCTGGGTATGCTACTTGTGATTCATATTCTCTTTTCTTTATGTTCTTTTAGTATTCTCATGTTGGCTTTCTTTCTGCTTCTTCTTTTTCTTGGTTAGGGCCCTTATGATGCTAGAGCTTCTTTTAGCTAGCCGCCTTCGTATGCGCCAGACACCGAATACTTTGATTTGGATGATGATCCTGCTCCCTGAGGCTCTTCTTTCCTTCAGTTGACACATTTTTAGCTTTATCATATTGGCAGTTCTATTTATGTGTCTTTACGTTTTGGGGCCATATGTTGGCCTTTATGGATGATGATTATGTAATATATTAGCACGATGATTTTATGTTTTGCCTGGGGTGATGACTGGTCTTCCTTTTAATCATACCTTTAATGCATGCACATGAAAAATAGAAGTAGGAATATATAAGCACAGGAATGCAAGAATTAGGACTCATACAGGAAATGATGGATGTGTATAGATTTTAGATAGATATGAGAACCATTTGGGCACCATCACATTTATGGGTTCAAGCAAAGTTTAGAAATGGCATCACACACAGATGCGCAAATTTTATGAAAATGAAAACATGCCCTAAGGTGGGCCCTAAGCTCTTGGTTTAACTAAATATCAATCTGGAGCTTGCCCTCTGGAACTTTTGTTTTTCTTTCAATGTTTTCCTTCTTGGTTTTTCCATTTTCCTAATGTGATGGGATAGTAGTTGCCCCATCCCCATGGTTTTAATTTTTGAACCCATTTCTCCTCTTCTTTATCTGAGAAGAAAATCTTACCCGTAGCTCTCTCGACTTTCTCTTAGGAATTTCATATTTGGACTGGTGAACTCTCTAGGCAACAACTGAGGTAGCCTTTAGCAAAGGAGCAGGCAGTTTCCATCCCCAATCTGAGAATGCTTTACTTTGGATTGTAATGTAGGCTAAGCTCGGGTTTATAAGAAAATGAAGGGCACACAGGCTCAAATAATTTTCTTATTTCTAGCGAGAGTTATGTGAACTAGAACCACCTTGAGTTGGCTTTTGCCATTTTATTCACCTTTTTTCTTCTTTTTTTTTTAGATGTTGCCATTTTCTTATTGAACTTGTTTACACTAAGCAATCTTCCTTGATCCAAAAGGGCTTAATTTTAGGTTGTAACGTGACTAGGTTATGGGGTTTTTGTAATGAAGGGTTTTAAAGGCCCAAGGTGTTTTACTTTCCTCGAGTTTGTTACTAACCCATGATCATTCTTGTTAGTTTTTCTATCGTTATGTTGGACTTTTTCTCACATTCTCTTTCTCTTGGGCGTTTGCTCTGCTCCTGTACAAACATTTGCTATATCTTGGACTCATCATTTCTCCTTTCTTTGCCCCAATATTACTATTTGTAACGGCCTTACTTTCTCATGGTGCCTTCAGGGTCATCATTGTTCATTTTTTTGTTTTTTTTTAAATGGGTGTTCTTTTGGGGTACCGCATTGTTTTTCCCCTTCCTTAAATGTAATGAGACTTTCTTCTGCTTCGCGTCTTATTTGTGGAATACTTTTGGTTTGTGTTACCTTCTTCTTGCTCATCTTTCCTTGGCTTTGCTTTGACCCATTGTGGGTGGTGATCACTAGGTTGGGTTTGTTAAAGGAATGAGCTTGGTTCGAATGGGCTTTTCAAGGGAATACTTTTTGCTATATGGTAGAAGAATTGATGACCTTTCTTCCTTTCAAACAAGATTGCTTAGTCTAAGAAGCTTAATTACAAAATTTTAGCGACATCCTTTAAGACAGGTGAATGCTAGTTCATTCCTATACCTGTGCTTGCCTCGGTGTGGGGGGTGGTTCATGGTTGGGGTGTTTGAATAAAAACCACTTGCGGCTTGAGTGGGTTGATTAAAAGAACAGCTTTGCTGTTTAAGGAATTTGAAAAGATAGCTTCTCTTCCTTTTGAGTATTTAACTGCTAAATGTTTTGTCATGGTATCCTTCGGGTGCCGCCCTTTTTCTATGATCCACTTTCTCCTCTCTTTCTCCAGTGTTTTTTCTCTTTGGGTTGAAAATTGTCCCTACTAGTGAGGATGCGCATACTATCTGTAAGCACCCCATTTTTGCCTGCTTGGCAATCTCCGGTCCATCCATAATTGAGTTCAAGTCAACATGGACATATTCTAGTTTTTCAATCCTAATCCAGTCAGTCCATCGCTTCGTGGGCCTGTAGGGCCCAAATAAAGGCAAAATAATCGAAATGCCCTTTGGGGCATTGTTCGCTCCAATTCCAATAGGCACATCTTCTTGAAGACGGCAAGTCTCCTTTTTCAAGTCCAATTCCAATTCCAATCCCTTCCTCAAGAAAGTTAATTCCTCGAGGCTGTAAGTCTATCATGTCCAGTATGTTTCCTAGTGAACTCTTCAGAATGGTAAGTCCCTTCAAACTCGTTGACCGGGACGAGACCCCAAGTCCCCGAGATGGTAAAACGGTCCACCTTCGGCGCCTGCTAGCCCGCCAATGTAGAAATGTCCATTTCGGTATGCCTTTTGAGAAAGTTGATTCCTCAGGCGTTAAGTCCATTTAGCAGTTCGCGAGATCAGGTAGTCTTGGGAATAATCGCGAATTGCCAGAGTAGCGGAAGTTCTCGCAAACATCGTAGCCGTCAGAGTAGCGAAAATACTCGTAAACAAGTCGATATAAGGAATTGCCAACAAACCCCTATATCACGGGGCCACCGTCAGAGTGATGAAAACACTCAAAACCCAAGTCAACACTAGTGCCTGTTAGCCCATTCTGGTAAAAAATGACCAAACTGCCCATAGGGCCATTTTTTGGCATGTTTCTCGAGATAGTACCTAAGTCCTCAGAACGGTAAGTCCACCCTTCCAAGATCGTCCTAGAAATGATTTGGCATGATTAGGTGCCTTCCAGTCAGTTTTGGGCTAATTCCGAGACTTTTCAGTCAAGATAACCATTTTGCCCCTAAACATCTGAGTGCCTCGGGGACCACACTGCCTCTGGGTATCAAACCGGTAACCTCATGAGAATGCTTTTTATAGTATTTTCAACCTTTCATTATCTTTCTGAATCATTCTGAATCAGTTCCGGCAAACCCGATGCGAATTGACCGTTTTGCCCTTTGTAAGCCGGTCGCCTTTTCCAACCATACCGGCTCTAGGTATCGAGCTGGTAACCTCCTGGACCATTCTAAGTAATGTCTCCAAATATCAAGTCTTCTTCTGGGATATTTAGAATCCATCCCGATAGCTTTCCAGTCCAATTAACCGTTTTGCCCCTAATTGCCCAATCGACCCCTCTAACAAACCCTGACATCCTTTTTCAAGTTCATTACCCCCAGGACCCTATTCTAAGGGTTCCTGTCCCTTTCTGGCCATCCGGGTCATTCCCGACCCCTTCAAATCATTCCCGAACCTTCCAGAGTGACGCTGGTGCCACTAGTAGTGGCGTCAGAAGGAATTTTAACTTACCGCTACTACAATAGGTGCCAGGTAATTCTTCTCTCTATAAATACAGAGCCTCTTTCAACGTGAAAAAGGTCCGCAAACTCAGTCTAAAAAAGCTGCTCTTCAATATACAGAGCTCGTAGCCTCCGTAAACCCTAGTCTTCTTTAGGTTTTTCAAACTCTAGCCTCCATATACAAACCCTAGCTCATAGATGCTCACACACACTCCTATACACTCATACACTAGCCTCCAAAACCTCCATTGAAGACTTGAAGTGCTGCAACCCAAAGCTCTAAAAGATCAAGGCAAGTTCCCGAAGACTAAAGCGAAGATCGAAGCAAAGCAAGAAAAGTAAAGCACGCAAAACAAAGCAAATAAAGAAGATACAAGGTAGGCTCTCTATTTAAGTTTACACATCTTCCCCCTCTCTCTTCTCCCTCCGATCCCACTTGGGTTTTCTTCTATTTTAATCCCCTATCTTCTTCCCCCCCTTTCTTGCATGCTTGAAACAAGGGACTTCCCTGTCCATGTGTACGTTTAGGCTATTGGAGGTTACCGTGTCGGGGGCTTTCTTTTAGTCTAATCAGAGACCACGTGGGTTCGGCCTCCTGAATTATGTGGTGAAGCCTTTAACCTTGTATGTTTTCAACCCAAACTTGCATTGTGCATATCATGATCTTGCATTTCTTCAAAGTTTGTTCTAAACTTGTTTTCAAAACTTGCATCAATATCTTTTTTTTCAAAACTTGTTTTCAGAATCACAATCCTAGGATGGTTCTAACCTTTACATGGTTAGGTTTGCTTTAGAAAAATGTTACATTTAAAGTGACCAATGTGGTCCATATTTTGAAAACATTATTATTTTCAAAACCACTATCTTAAAGTAGTTCTAACCTTTTTATAGTTAGAATCGTTTTAGGAAATTGAGATATTTTATATCCTTTCTAAAAACTCTCTCCAATCTCCTTTCCAAAATTATTTTCAAAAACTCCCAAAAATCTATTTTTCAAAAACTCCTTTTCAAGCTCATTTCCAAAATGCTTTCCACAAAGTTCACTTTTCAAAAACGCTTCTTAAGTTTCCTTCCTAAACAACTCTTTCCAAAAATCTATTTCCCAAATTCTCTTTCCAAAACTCTCTCAAAGGTTTACTTTCTAAAAACTCTTTCCAAAAACTCTCTCTTCAAAATTTATTTTCTAAAAACTCCTCTCTAGAATTGCCTTCCAAAAATCTCCATTTCTAAAAACTCACTTTCCAAAATCACTTTTCTTAGAGTCCAAGTTAAACCCTAGAGCCAACAATTAGGAAATCCTAATTTTCCTTCCCAAAAGTATAATTTCCAATCTTGCCTCAAATCCTAGGTTTCCAAAATCTCCTCTTTTATATCTAAATCATAAGTTTCCAAAATCTATTTTTTACGTCAAAACTACAGTCTTCGAAATCTAAGGTTTCTAAAACTTCTCCGTCCAAATCGATGTCAAATCAAATCTTTCCTTTAGGAAACCAAATCTAATCTTCCATTTAGGAAACTAGATCCTATCCTCCTTTTTTTCAAACAAAATCAAAACACCTCTTTTAGAAACAACATCCAATCCTTTGATTTAGGAAATAGGAATCCCACTCATTCATAATCTCATACCTTCCTAAAGCACAGGTCTCCAAAACTTAAACTTTCAAATCTTTCCTTAAACTTTAAGCTTCCAAATCTTTCCTAATCCAACCCTTTCCTAGTTCCATCCCTTTCCAAATCATAACTTTCCAAATATAAATCTTCACATTTTTCTTAAACTCAAACCTTTTCTAATTTCAAGAATTTCTAAAACTGAAACTTTCAAATCTTTCTAAATTTCAAATCTTTCCAAATCTAAAACTTTCTAAACTCAAAACTCTCATACTTTCAAAATTTTCCTATTTCAAAACATTCTAAATTCAAAACTTTCCAATTCCAATACCTTCTTATTTCAAAACCTTTCTTATTTCAAAACTTTCCTAAATCAAAAATTTCCTAAATCAAAACTTTCCTGAAATGGAACTCTCCTAAAATGAAACTTTCCTAATTTGAATCTTTTCTAATTTGAATCTTTCCTAAATTCCAACTTTCTTTGAGTCGAATCTTTCCAAATATCAAATCTTTCCTAAAACCTACCTTTTCTTAATCTTCCAAGTTAAACATTCGAGTCAAATCTTTCTTAAACCTCAAGTCTTTTCTAAATCTCATCTTTCCTAAGTCTAGGTTTCCCAAAATTTTATCTTTCCAAATCTAGTCCAAGTTCCCTTCCAAGGGTCAAATCCTCTTTCAAGTTCAATTCTAGGTCTAAGTTCAATTCTGATTTCCTAGTCTTCCAATTCGAATTCCAAATTAAAATTTCTTTCTTCCAGCATACCTCCTATTTTCAATCGGACTCTTGTATGAATTACGATTGACCTGATTCCTCCAAAAGGATACGTAGGCAACCCTCATGGGTACGGTCACAACCTTTTTCAAGCTTTTATTTCCACAATCTTCTTTCAAATCTCCAAATTCCATAATCTATTCTCAAGTTTTCAATTCCAAAAATCTATTTTCAAATCTCTATTTCCAATTTCTGAAAATTTTCAATTTCAAATCTATCTTTTCAAATTTCTTTTTAAATCAAATTAATTTATTTTCAAATATATTTCTAAATCTATTTTCCAACTCTCTTTTCTTGCACTTGTACATCATGCATCATTCTTTTAAAAATCTTTTCTAAAGTGGATAGGATTGGACATTTGTTAGTTGAAGACTCTCATAGGTGAATCTAGGGTCAATAGACATGTAGGTACCGCAAGGGTGGGGTAGGGTGATGGTTTAGTGTATCTTCCCTAAATGTAACCAACCTCCAAACCTAGAACACTGTTTTCGAAAGACCAAAACAGAGTTATTTTTCCAAAAAGGGCTTAAATATTTTCCAAAGGTTTCTAAATAACCTACTTTCCTAAAAACCCTCTCTTAAGGTAATATTTTCAAAATCATTTTCAAAAACCCTAAGTGTAGTATTCGGATTGTGCTTAGTTTTTAGGTGACCTAACTCACCTTAATCAAGTTAGGTGGCGACTCCGAATTATTTTCCAAATGCCCTTTATTCAAATCTATTTTCAATTCAAACCTAGTTGCACTCATTCTTCTAGGAGAATGAGTTCTAACGAGAGAGTATAGTATTTTTCCTTCTTGTGTGTGTATTCCTCGAATACAGAACATCTGGGCGCGACATCTGGTGACTCCGCTTGGGACACTTAGAGGGTTAGGACATAGTCATGTCTCCTCACCCTTCACCTATGTAGAGTCTTCAATTAACTTGTGCACTTCTATCCACTTTCAATTTTCAAAATCAAATTTCAAAGTTGTTTTAAAAAACATGCATTTAACTCCATTCATATTATCTTATATTAAGTTTGCTATCTACATACTAACTCTTGCATCTTTGTTTTATAGGTGGGCTTTTTGTTTATATTATTATTTTAATTAACTGCTATGCATGAATGTGATGAACAGGATGGATATGAGTTGTTGGGCTCTTTCCTCTGCTTTCAAAAATCACACACACACTGCACGTGCACTTGCATTCTGCATACTTGCATTTTTACCCTGATATGACGCCTCTAGTTAGAAAGGGGGAACGGTACATTGGTTGTGGGCAAGATGTTGTGTCAGTCTTTTCACCTACGGCCTCTTGATGGTTCCCCCGCTCGAATCACCAACTGATCATGACACCACCTCGGGGAGTGGGCCTAGGTTTGAAGATCCAGGGACCGAGCCTTTTTAGGACGCATTAGTCAACCCTCAACCTCATGCTCATATAGACACCATGCATAGTCGAACCTCTGCCGGATTTAAGACACGTGTACTATCTTTTAAAACCATGGAGGAAAGGGCGACTGCTTTTATTTTTCTCTATACTTGTTTATTCCTGTTGTTATGATGATTGTATTCTTACTGTTATAATGCCTGTCTAACTGCCCATATATGCATATTTACTTCAACTGTATTCTCTCTCCTTATACTCTATGCATCCATTTTCATGCATTCCATTGTCAAGACGAGAGTTCCAAGTAACTCAAGTCACTGCATTCTCATGTATATGATCAACCCAAAGAGAGTGACACCTAGTTCACTCTCCCTTGCATTAAACCTACCCAAGCCCTAAGAGTTCCCATATAACCCTAAGGACTTATGGCATGCATTTCAAGTCATTCCATAAGAGGGGCCCCAATCCCTCTATGCTCACGGAGATAGGGTTGCCAAGAAGACAAGGGGCAATCGATCAACAAGGTCCCTCAGCGACCTTCTCGACATCGAATCCAAGGAAGGCGAATCTGAAGACTCAAGAGTAGTTTAGGACTTCTTATGTAAAAATAGATGGGTGAAAGTCCAAAGAAAAATGTTTCCCTTTTCCCCCATTTAGGTGTACTTTATTTCCTCTTGTATTCTAAATTCAAAGTTCAATGTATTATTTTACTTTTCACAATTGAACGTATGAATGAACGTAGGTTCCTAATCTATGGTAAGGTACTTGCATATCGGGGTAAGCCCCCTATCTCCAAAAGTGAGCCAATACAACATGCTTAGTCTCTCTCTCAAGTAGGGGCACCCTTAGGATATGCATTACATAGAAATCTTCAAATCAAGGCATTAACTTCTCTTTTGTTTCTTGTCTTCTATCCTCCCCCCTCCTCATTTCCAAATACCAAGAGAATTAAAGGCAAAAGCAAGATAAGAAGGGGGTTTTCTAAATCACTCACTTATTATCATCATATTGCCTACACGTTCACTTCTTTTATGCTCATGCACCCATCTCCATTCCAAGACAAGAGTTGCAAGAAACTTAAGTCATTTCATTCTCATGCATCTAATCAACCGTAGAGAGAAAGGGGCAATCCAATCTCATATTAATCAAACCTATCAAAACTCCTAAGGGTTCTTAAACCTTAAAGATTCATGGCATGCATAGAACCATATCTCGAGAGAGGCCCGAACCTCTCACGGTCCATGGAGGCGGGATGACCCAAATAAGGAAACATTAACCGGCGCACGTCGAAGAGGTATTATAGTGCATAATAGGGGCCAAATTCCACCTCCAAAACGGACTTCTCATCATGCATAGATTCCCTTAAAGAAGGGACCTTCATAGGACATGCATCACATAGAACTTCCAACTCAACATGCTATATGCATTCTATTTTTCTTTTTCTTTTTGTAAGTTAGAGAGCACAACTAAATTCATGAAATCCCTCTAATACCCCACCAAATTCAAACTCATGGAAGGATAAGCCTAGTTGTTAGAAGAGGCCGGACCTACATCAGGGAGAAACAAGAACTAACCATCCATCAACGAGACGTTACCTCTACACCATACTGCGATAACCACTGTCCATACAAAAGGAGGCTTCACCATTGGCAAAGTTCTATCAGACCCATGCATTGCTATAAAAGATTTGTCGCGTCCAGATTTTTCGCACTCGAGGAATACTCACACAAGTGAAAAAAACACTGTACTCTCTCATTAGAACTCACCCTCCTAAAAGAATGAGTACGACTAGGTTTGAATTGAAATATTGGTTTGAATAAAGGGGTTTTGAAAAAGATTCGGAGTCGCCACCTAACTTGATTAAGGTGAGTTAGGTCACCTAAAAACTAAGAATAATCGGAAGACTACACTTAGGATTTTTGGAAAACGATTTTGAAAACATCTCCTCAAGAGAGGGTTTTTACGAGAAACAGGTTGTTTGGCAACCTTTAGAAAATATTTAGCCATTTTTAGAAAAATAACTCCTTTTGGTCTTTGAAATCAGTGATCCTAGGTTCGAAGGTTGATTACGTGTAGGGAAGACGCACTAAGCTATCACCCTACCCCGCCCTTTCGGTACCTACATGTCAATCTACCCTAGATTCATCTATGAGAGTCTTCAACTAACTATTGGTCAATCCTATCCACTTTGAAAAATAATGCTTGAAAATTAACATGATGAATGGTATGCAAGTGTAAGGAATGAGAATTGAAAAAATAGATTGGAAAAGAGATTGATTTAAAATTGATTTGATTTGAAATTAGATTTGAAGAGATGGAATTGAAATTGAAAAGTTTGAAAATTGAAAGTAGAAATTTGAAAATAGAAATTTTTAAATTGGAATTTTGAAAATAGATTAGAATTTGAGATTTGGAAAGATTTTGGAAACTGCACCCATGAGGGTGGAATTGAAAGTTTGAAAAGTATTGTGACCGCACCTATGAAGGTTGCCTACGTATCCCTTTGGGGGAATCAGGTCAGTCGTAGTTCAGACCGAAGTCTGATTGAAAAGAGATTGATTTGAAGAGAGAAATTGGATTAGAAGAAAGAGATTGAATTGAAAACTGGATTTGATTTGAGATTAGAAGAGGATATTGAATTTGAGAAGATTGGATTTGCTTTGGAAAGATTGATTTTGGAAAGACTTGGTTTTAGAAAACCTAGACTTAGGAAAGAGAAGAGACTTAGAAAACATTTGACTTGACTTGGAAGGTTTAGGAAATCAGGGAAGATTGGATTTAGGAAATGTTTGAATTAGGAAAGGTTAGATTTAGGAAGGTTTTAGAATTAGGAAAGTTTCAACTTAGGAAAGCTTTGAATTTGAAAAGTTTCGAATTAGGAAATTTTTCAAATTAGGAAATTTTTTGAAATAGGGAAGTTTTGAAAATTGGGAAGTTTCGAGTTTAGGAAGTTTTCGAAAAAGGAAAGGTTTTAAGATTAGGAAAGTTCCCAAATTAGGAAAGTTTTGAAAATCGAAAAGTTTTGAATTTAGAAATGTTTTGAATTAGGAAAAGTTTAGTTTAAGAAAGGCTTAGAATTTGAAAAGTTTCAAGTTAAGAAAGTTTTGAATTTTGTAATGTTTTGAAAAAGGGAAGTTTTGAATTTGGAAAGCTTTGAAAACAAGAAAGTTTTGAAAATAAGAAACTTTCATTTTAGGAAATGTTTGAATTAAGAAAGTTTTGAGTTTAGAAAAGCCTTAGATTTAGAAAGATTTTGAAGTTTTGGAAAGTTTAGAATTTAGAAGGTTTGGAAGTTTAGAAAGATTTAACTTGAGAAAGCTTCAAATTTAGAAAGTTTTGATTTTAGAAAGATTTGAAATTTAGAAAGTTTAAGATTTAGAAAGTTTTAGAGTTTGAATTTTAGAAAATCTTGAAATTAGAAAAGGTTTGAGTTTATGAAAAGATTTGAAAACTCGGATTTGGAAAGTTAAGATTTGGAAAGGGGTAGAATTAGGAAAGGGTTAAATTAGGGAAGATTTGGAAACTTAATGTTTAAGGAAAGATTTGAAAGTTGAGTTTTTAAAATTTAGGAAAGATTTTTATGTTCAAGTTTTGGAAACCTAAGATTTAGAAAAGTGGAGGATTAGGAAGGATGTGAATTAGGAAAAAGTTGGATTGGGAAGGGATTGGATTTGGTTTCTAAAAGAAAAAGTTGGATTTTGTTTCCAAAAACAAAGGATTGGATTTGGTTTCCTACACGGGAATATTTGATTTGGTTTTCTAAAGGGAATATAGGATTTGGCGAAGATTTGGAAAGGGAGATTCTAGAAACCCTAGATTTGAAAAACCATAGTTTTGACGTAGAAAACAGGTTTTGGAAACATGTATATTTTTTATGTGAAAACAAGAGGTTTTGGAAACCTAGGTTTGGGGCAAAGTTTGAAAATCATATTTCTAGAAAGAACATTAGGGTTTCCTAATTGTGGGTTCTAGGGCTTGATTTGGGCTCTAAGAAAAGAGGATTTTTGGAAAATGCATTTTTTGAAAACAAAGGTTTTCTAGAAGGGAATCCTAGGGAGGAACCTTTGGAAAGTGAATTTGAAGAGGGAGTTTTTGTAAAGTATGTTTTTCGAAACATAGGTTTTGGGAGGAAAAATCCTAGAGGGGAGTTTCTAAAAGGAAGATTTTTGGAAAGAGAGTTTTTTTCAGAAAGATTTTTGGAGAGAGTTTTTAGGAAGGTGAATCTAGGGAGTGTTTTGTTAAAAAAAATGAATTTTGAGAAAAATATTTTGGAAAGGAGTTGAAAAAGAGAGTTTTGAGAAATAGATTTTGGAAGGGAGTTTTTTGAAAACAATTTTGAAGAGGAGAGTTTTAGGAAAGTATGCTGAAAAAGAGATTTTTAGGAAGGGATTTTTGAAGAGAGAGTTTTTTTTGGAAAGTATGAAAACGTTTCACTTTCCTAAAGCCATTCTAGCCATAAGAGGGCTAGAACCACTTTAAGAAAGTGGTTTTGAAAAACAATAAGATTTGAAAATATAGACCAAAAGGTCACTTTTAATGTAACACTTTCCTAAAGCAACCCTAGCCATGGAAAGGCTAGAATCACCCTAGAATTGTGATTTTGAAAACAAGTTTTTGAAAAAGAGATTTTGATGTAATTTTGAAAACAAGTTTGAAAACGGTTTTGAAAACGAATTTTGGAAGATGCAAGACTATGATATGCACAATGCAATTTGGGGTCGTGAACATACAAGGCTAAGGCTTCACCACATAATCAAGGGGGCCGGACCCACGTGGTCTTTGGTTAGACTAGAAGAAAGCCCTCGACACGGTGACTCTCCAATAGCCCAATCCTACACATGGACCGGGAATCCCCTTATTTCAAGCATGCAAAGAAAGGGCGGGAAAGAGATGGGGGATTAAAATAGAGAAAACCCAAGTGGGTTAGGAGAGAGAAGAGAGAGGGGGGAAGTGCGAAAATTTAAATAGGGAGCCTACCGTATGTCTTGTTTATTTTGCGCGCCGTGCAGTCTTCAATCTTCGGTCTTCGTGTTGATCTTCTTCTTCAACCTTCAAGGATTGTCTTCAAGCTTTAGATGGCAGCTCTTCAACTCTTCAAAGGATGGTTGAAGGCTAGTGTATGAGTGTATGGGGGAGTGTATAAGTGTATAGGGGGCTAGGGTTTGTGTAGAGTGGTTAGGGTTTGGAAAACCTAAGGAGGCTAGGATTTAAGAGGTGCTCGAGCTCTGTATATCGAAATATAGGATTTTTAGGTTAAGTTTGCAGACCCCTTTCACGTTGAATGAGGCTCTGTATTTATAGAAGTTGGACAAACCTGGCGCCTGTTGTAGTGGCGCCAGGGTAAAATTGCTCTTGGCGCCACTAGGAGTGGCGCCAGGCCAATTCTTAGCTTGGCGCCACTACTAGTGGCGCCAGCCAGTTAGGAAACTTTATAAGTTGGCAAGCAACGTATCTTTGACTAGATTTGGCCGCCTGTACTAGTGACTACCATGCAATTTTTAGCCTAGCTTCACTAGGAGTGACTCCGGAAAGTCTGGGAATAATTTGAAGGAGCCGGAAATGACCCGGAAGGTCAGAAAGGAGCAGGAACACTTAAAATAGTGTCCTGGAGGTATTTGACTTGAATAGTGAGGATAAGATGTGTCGGAAAGTTGACCGGGTCCTTAGGGGCAAAATGGTTAATCGGACTAAGAAACTGCCGGGGCGAACTCGGATTGTCCTGGAAGAGGACTTGGGATCTGAAAAACATTATTCAGAATGTTCCCAGAGGTTGCCAGTTTGATTTCCAGAGCCGGCGTGGTTGGAAAAGGAGACCGGCTTACCAGGGGCAAAACGGTCATTTTGTACCGAGTTTGCCGGAACTGACTCATAATTGTCCGAAAAGGTAAAGGAAGGTTGAGAACACTATAAAAAGTATTCTCGGGACATTACCGGTTTGATACCCAGAGCCAGTGTGGTCGAATAAGGAGACCGGCCCTCCAAGGGCAAAATGGTCATTTTGTACCGGGTTGGCCGGAACTGACTCGGAATGATCTGGAAAGGTAAAGGAAGGTTGAGAATACGATAAAAAGTATTCTTGGGACATTGCCGGTTTGATACCCAGAGCCGGTGTGATTCCCGGGGCATTCGGATGCCTAGGGGCAAAATGGTCATCTTGACCGGAAAGTCTCAAAAAAGGTCCAAAGGACAGTTTGGTCATTTTTCACCAAAGTGAGCTAACAGACACTGGTGTTGACCTGGGTTTTGAGTGTTTCCGCCACTCTAACGGCGGTCGTCGTGACACAAGGGTTTGTTGTCAATTCCCTATATCGACCTATTTGTGAGTATTTCCGCTACTCTAACGGTTTTGTGAGTAGTTTTGCTACTCGGACCGTCTCGAGGAATAAACTGTCTCGAGAGACAGATTGGAAAGGGGTCTTACCGTCTCCAAAGAGACATGCCTGGATTGGAACCGTCTTGAGGAATAAACTGTCTCGAGAGTGGGTTTGGAAAGGGGTCTTACTGTCTTCAAAGAGACGTGCCTAGATTGGAACCGTCTCGAGGAATAAACTATCTCGAGAGTGGGTTTGGAAAGGGGTCTTACCGTCTCCAAAGAGACGTACCTGGATTGGAACCGTCTCGAGGAATAAACTGTCTCGAGAGTGGGATTGGAAAGGGGTCTTACCGTCTCCGAGGAGACGTGCTTGGATTGGAACCGTCTCGAGGAATAAACTGTCTCGAGAGAGGGATTGGAAAGGGAAAGGAAAGGACAATGCCCCTAAGGGCGTTTTGGTCATTTTGCCTCTATTTGGGCTTAACAGGCCCGCGAAGTGATGGAAAGATGGAATTTGGACATAGAGAATTGGTTTTGATTGGAATATGCCCACAATGACTTGAAAACAAGTCTGGACGGAGTGTAGACTGCCGAGCGGTAAAAAATGGGGTGCTTACAAGATTCTCTTAACTTCCGAATGTATGCCAAATACCGCAAAAGATCTGTCCATTCGCCCTCTATCATTTGGTGATACACCCGGAGAATGAAATACCAAAGCAGTCAGCACAGTTTCAAAACCCTATTAAGGGTTCCCACCAAGAAGCCCACAAGAAAAGGGAGGTTTTCGTAAAATTCGTCTGTTTCCTTTTTATCTTTCTGTTTCTTGTACATCTTATTTAAATGAACACTACATGCCATGTAATAATGTTTTTAAATGAAAATAGGTAGTTCCCAGTTTATCCCATTTGTCTCGTACTCTTGTGGATGATTGTTGCGTTTAAGGATTCCTTCCCATTCAGTAATGACTTGACTTGAATGATAGGATAGCATGGGCAACCCACTCAAAGGGGGTTAAAACCTTCGAGAGACTGAGAGAGAGAGTGAAAGATAGGAGGAAGGCAATCTCAACAAAGAGGTGCGAATTTTATTGAAAAGGCGACACTTGCATGATATCCTGGCTAGGCGATGGCTAGCCGAGTCCACAAAATTATGAGAAGCCATTGTTCTATTTATCCCAAATAAACACTGCCCTTTGCTCAGCCCACTAGAGCCGTACATAATTTCTTTTTAGATATCCCCAAACTAAGAACCATCCCCCACATTGGGGTAAGCACAAAATAGTTGATTTGATAGAACATGTAGAGGTTCACCTACAGAAACACATCATCCCTAGGAATATTATCTAAATTTTGTACTAAGGCTTTATAGACTAAGCAATTCCATTTGAAATGATTAGAGCCCTTCAACTTTGCTACCATATACAAAAATATCCCTTTTGCTTAACCCACTATTACCTCGCAAAAAGTGAAAGATTTTTTGTCAACACCAATCCGAAACCATCCCCTTACACTGGGGCAGACAGGTAATAGAAGATCTGGCAGAGAATATCATCGACCATCAAGCTAAAGTAACGTGAAGGCTCTATGGATCAAGCAATCTTGTTCAAAATGAAGAGCAACCCTTGTCAAACTTGTTGAGCTAGTTACCTTTTTCTCTAGAAAGAAACCCTAACCTAGGAACCACCGCCCACAATAGATTAAATTGAAATGCTAAAGAAAGGACCTGAGAGAAAGCAGTCGTGGAAATGTTTCTCTCGTATAAAGCAAAAAGAAGGAGAAGAAACAAAAAAGAAATGAGGAAAAGCTACCACAGGGCAAGTCAAAAGAAACATATATAAAAAGAAAAAGAAAATAAAATGAAGGGGCAACTCCGTTAGAAGGTCAAGGATCAAACTACAAGAAAGGTGAACTTCTTAAAGAATAGATAGTTCTTCAAAGATGATCCTAGGTAACAAAGAAGCCCAGTAGAAGCAATAGGTTCGAGCCTTTATCCTTTCTTGTAAAAACCTGAAACCGTGGCCTACACTACGACCCTCTTAAAGTCATTTCCAATTGAAAAAAAGATTACTTGATTTGAATGAGCCAGACGTGTTGCTAAAGCTAGAGGGGGATATCAGGGGATGAAACCCATTGGAAGACCAACCAAGGATGGTGAAGATCTAAAGCCTACTAGAGACGACATCAAATTTGAGCCTGCGTATCCTTTTCATTCATAAACCCCTTAAACTAGCCTACATTACGGTCCAAATTAAAGTTCTCTCTGATCAAAGAAAATTACTTAGTCCAAATAAGATTGAACAATACCAAGATAAGTAGGAGGAGAAAGGAGAACTAGAAAGGAATGTAGGGGAAATCTCATGCTCCGAAGCGTGCTCAGATGGTTTTGGTTTGAACAACCCACTAAAAGAATATCTTTGAGCCTAAATATCATTTCATTTCTTACAACCCCTAAACCCAGTCTGCATTACGATCCTAAAAGAAATCTTCTCTGATTGAGGGCCAAGCTGTTTATCGCTCTGCAAAGGGCACGCGAGTCGTTGCTTAAGCCACAATGGCATTTTGGAAATTTGAGAGAGAGAAAACCAAGTGAGGTCAGAAAAACCCCAAACAACAACCCTGTAGAAAGTAAGGATAGGATAACAAACCAAAAGGTCAAGATCCCTGGAGAATGGTGCAAATACTATCACACCCCGATGAGAATGAGACGAAACTTGATAGGGCAGAATCCAGGAAGGGAAGCAGAATCCTGAGAGTATGGGCCCTAGGGCAATCCAGGGACATTCTTTGTAAATGTTTTATATACGGGTAGTATATTGCATCCATGACATGTATAACCTGTACATCCATTAAATTCCTGTGTAGTTTATGTCTATTCATGCATTCATAAAAAACATGGCATGCATCCAATTCCATTCTTATATATACATTCATCCAAAAAGTATAACATGGATTAAATTCCATTCTTGTATGAATCTATGCATTCATAAAATATATATATATATATATATAAGTAGGACATGCAAAATAAGTCATACATCTAATTCCATGTGCATTCATCAAAAATAAAAAAAAATTAATAATAATAAAAAAAGTATGACATGCTTTTACTTGTGCACTTTTAGAATTGGCATAAGTAAATTGTTTTTGTACAAAAACAAACTCTATGTCTTTCTCTCTCTCTCAAATAAGAAACAGGGAACAACGTAAAACATAAAAATGAGCTAAAGCCACCCCTCAGATATCTCCAGCACCGACACACACCTTAGAAAGCTCAAATTTCAATGGCGAACAAGAAATAGAGACTGGGGCAATAACGCACCCTCGACCTCCCTAATCAAATGACTTTTGACTCGAGAAACCATGTATGCTAAAAATGGAAGTAACGAATAAGTGTCTGATCGCTCAAAGCTAGAATAATGAAGCGTATCCCCGAAAATGAGCATTGACCCCCTGCTGGAGTCTGGTAAGGCTCACGAAGGTCTCTCCTGCAACTATGGGAGCATAGGAATGCCCCTTACAAATCTGGGCCAACAGTGCACATAGTCAACAGTTAACTAAATCATCTCCTCGTGAGAACACCAAGTACTTCAGAAGAAACAGAGCCAGAGCAACCATACAGGAAATAAACCAATCCTGGGAAGTGTGCCAACCACCTGAGTGGGCTCGCATACCCGTGGTGAACTCAAAGCAAGAAAAGAGGAACTCTGCTGGAACGTAAGGAAACTGGGACAGAGAAAAATATGAAAGAACTACGCGTCAGAGTCCAAGCTGGGATGAGACCACTGTAATACAACCGTTAGGAAAGATGGGTCCTACGATGTCGACAGAATCATGTCGAAAACCAAGAAGAAATTCATACTCATGAGGAGTAGGGATAAGCTCGCACTCCCCAAAGCGAAAAAGAGATAAGCCAAGCTGCCAAAAGGGAATCACTGCCTCCATGAACTCGGGAATAAGCTGCACTGACAGGAGTGAAGCCACCCGACCAAATGACTGGCAAAAGATGTCCTGCCCATCCGGAGGGTAATTGTCATGCCAAGCTCTGACTCAACTCAAAATCATGTCTGCCATCTTGAAAATGTGAGCCAAGGTAGGAGGTGTTAATATATGGTATATGCAGATAAAAATAATAATAAAACAAAATAAATAAATAATAATAAATAAATAAAAGATTTTAAGTGATAAGTCAAAATGAATTTCCTACACATTTTGATTCTAAATCCAATTTTAAGTCAAAATGAATTTCCTACACCTTTTGATTTTAATATTCCACACAACTTCGAGTTAAGACAAGTTTTCTAAAATTTCTAGGGTTTTCTATCTTTTTCCCTCAAAAATATTTTATTCCAAAATCTCTCCAATCGTTTCTCTGAATTTCTAAAAATTTTGGCAGAGTTTCGCTTGAAAAACGATCCCCACAACACCAACGACATCAACACAAAACCCAAACTGTGCACTTTCCAACGTCACGATCACATAACTTCAACATCCGCGCACACTTTTGAAATTTTTTTAATTTTTCAAAACACAAGTTTTCTTTTCCGATAAGTTAATGGTTTTCAAAGATGCCCTAAAATTCTTCAGAATCGTCTCAAATGTTTTCTAAAATATTCTCTAATTTTTCTAAATTTTAAATTCTAAAAATTTCATCAATTTCTTAAAATTTCTAAGTATTTTTCTATTTTTTACAAAATAAAAAATTCACCGAGTTTTCAAAAAATCACAAAACTTCATATAACTGTTAAACACATTTTTCTAAGGCGCATAGTATAAAAATCTAGCCAAAAAACTCAACACCCAAGCCTGTAGAACCAAACCCCCAATCCTTGCAGAAATCCCCTTCACATAATCACGCAAAATTACTCAAATTTAATCAAACAAGCATCAAAACGCAAAAATAACAACACCACAGTGTTCAAAACATATCAAAACAACAATTTCCACTGTTCGCATGACTTAAACGGAATTCTACATGTTCAAATCAGCATAAGATAGAAAACTCACCTCTCGAAGTTCTCAAGTGAAAACTTTTCTTCCAGCGACGACGTTCACTTCTGGCAATCCCCTGTGGTCTCCAAGAAGCGCTCCTTCAATCTCCAAGTTGGTTTCCTTGCAATGTCTCTCGATTTTGTGGAAAACCTTCAACACCCGCAGCAGCGTTGAACCAGCAAATGCTAGTTTTGATCCCAGGCATGGCGCCACTAGTAGTGGCGTCAAGCTATTTCTTCCAAAGGCACTACTAGTTGCACCAGTTGCCAATTCCGGGCAGCTTCGCCCTTTTTCCCGCCAAAACTCGATTTCAAAGGCCTTTTGGGCCCAATATCTGTTTCCACACTCTCGTCTTCCAAAATTTTCAAAGTCTGTCCCTCCGACCGCCTCACGGTCAACATAGGCCCCTTGCTCTATCATTTCTGTAAGCACCCCATTTTTCTCCGCTTAGCAGTCTCCGGTTCATCTAGACTTGTGTTCAAGTCAATATGGATATGTTCTAGTTTTTCAATCCTAATCCAGTCAGTCCATCGCTTTGTGGGCCCGGAAGACCCAAATAGAGGCAAAATGACTAAAATGCCCTTGGGGGCATTATTCGGTCCAATCCCAGTAGGCATGTCTTCTCGAAGACGGTAAGTCCCATTTTTCAAGTCTAATTCCAAATCCAATCCCTCCCTCGAGAAAGTTGACTCCTCGAGGAGGTAAGTCTATCCGGTCCGGCACGTTTCTGAGTGAACTCTTCGGAACAGCAAGTCCCTTCAAACTCGTCGACCAGGACGAGACCCCAAGTCCCCGAGATAGTAGAACGGTCCACCTTTGGTGCCTACTAGCCCGTCAATGTAGAAATGTCCATTTCGACATGCCTTTTGAGAAAGTGGATTCCTCAAGCGCTAAGTCCATTTAGCAGCTTCCAGAGATCAGGCAGTCTGGGAAATGATCGCGAACTGTCACAGTAACAGAAGTACTTGCAAACATCGCAACCATTAGAGTAGCGAAAATACTCATAAATAGGTTGATATAGGAAATTGCCAACAAACCCCTACATCACGGGACCACCGTCAGAGTGACGGAAGCAATCAAACCCAGGTCATCACCAATGCCTGCTAGCCCACTCTAGTGAAAAATGACCAAACTGCCCCTAGGGCCATTTTCCGGCATGTTTCTCGAGATAGTACCTAAGTCCTCAGAAAGGTAAGTCCACCTTTCCAAGATCATCCCAGAAACGATCCGACATGATTAGGTGCCTTCCAGTCAGTTTCGGGCCAATTCCGAGACTTTCCGGTCAAGATGACCATTTTGCCCCTAAGCATCTGAGTGCTCCGGGGACCACACTGGCTTTGGAAATCAAACAGGTAACCTCCCAAGAATAATTTTTATAGTATTCCCAACCTTTTATTATCTTTCCGAATCATTCTGAGTCTATTCCGGCAAACCTGGTGTGAAATGATTGTTTTGCCCTAGTAAGCCGGTTGCCTTTTCCAACCATACCGGCTCTGGGTATCGAGCTGGTAACCTCCCGGAAAATTCTAAGTAATGTCTCCAAACATCGAGTCTTCTTCTAGGATATTCTAAATCCATCCCGGTAGCTTTCGAGTCCAATTGACCATTTTGCCCCTAATGGCCCGGTCAACCCCTCTAACAAACCCTGACATCCTTTTTCAAGTCCATTACCCCCGGGAACCTATTCTAAGGGTTCCTGTCCCTTTCCAGCCTTTCAAGTCATTCTCAGCCCTTTCGAATCATTCCCCAACCTTCCGGAGTCACTCCTAGTGAAGCTAGGCTAAAAATTACATGGTAGTCACTAGTACAAGCATCCGAATCTTTTGAAGATATGTTGCTTGCTGACCTTAAAACTTTCCTAAGTGGCTGGTGCCACTAGTAGTGGCGCCAAGCCAAATATTGGCCTAGGAGTGGCATTAGAAGGAATTTTGGCCTGGTGGCACTGCAATAGGCGCCAGGTCATTCTTCTCTCTATAAATACAGAGCCTCTTCCAGCATGAAAAAGGTCCGCAAACTCAGTCTAAAAAACCTCCTCTTCAATATATAGAGCTCATAGCCTCCCTAAACCACAGTCTTCTATAGGTTTTCCAAACCGTAGCCTCCATATACAAACCTTAGCTCATATATACTCACATACACTCCTATACACCCATACATTAGCCTCCAAAGCCTCCATTGAAGACTTGAAGTGCTGCTACCTGAAGCTCTCAAAGATCAAGACAAATTCCTGAAGACTGAAGTGAAGACCGAAGTAAAGCAAGAAAAGCAAAGCGCGCAAAACAAAGCAAATAAAGAAGATACAAGGTAGGCTCTCTATTTAAGTTTACGCATCTTCCCCCTCTCTCTTCTCTTTCCGAACCCACTTGGGTTTTCTTCTATTTTAATCTCCCATCTTCTTCGCCCCCTTTCTTGCATGCTTGAAACAAAGGACTTCCCGGTCCATGTGTAGGTTAGGCTATTGGAGGTTATCGCGTCGGGGGCTTTCTTTTTGTCTAACTGGAGACCACATGGGTTCGGCCCGTTTGATTATGTGGTGAAGCCTTTAACCTAGTATGTTCACGACCCCAACTTGCATTGTGCATATCATGATCTTGCATTCTTCCAAAGTTTGTTTTAAACTTGTTTTCAAAACTTGCATCAAAATCTTCTTTTTCAAAACTTGTTTTCAAAATCACAATCATAGAGTGATTCTAACCTTTACATGGTTAGGTTTGCTTTAGAAAAGTGTTACATTTAAAGTGACCAATATGGTACATATTTTAAAAACATTATTGTTTTCAAAACCACTATCTTAAACTGGTTCTAACCTTCTTATGGTTAGAATCGTTTTAGGAAAGTGGGATATTTTATATACTTTCTAAAAACTCTCTCCAATCTCTTTTCCAAAATTGTTTTCAAAAACTCCCTCCAAAAATCTATTTTTCAAAAACTCCTTTTCAAACTCATTTCCAAAATGCTCTCCTCAAAGTTCACTTTCCAAAAACGCTCCCTAAGTTTCCTTCCTAAACAACTCTTTCCAAAAATCTCTTTCCCAAAATTTCTTTCCAAAAACTCTCTCTTCAAAATTCATTTTCTAAAAACTCCTCTTCAAGATTGCCTTCCAAAAGTCTCCCTTTCTAATAATCCACTTTCCAAAAAACTCTTTTCTTAGAGCCCAAGTTAAACCCTAGAGCCAACAATTAGGAAACGATAATTTTCCTTCTCAGAAGTATGATTTCCAATCTTGCCTCAAACCCTAAGTTTCCAAAACCTCCTCTTTTACATCTAAATCGTAAGTTTCCAAAACCTATTTTCTACGTCAAAACTATAGTCTTCCAAATCTAGGGTTTCTCAACTTCTCCTTTCAAACCCATGTCAAATCAAATCTTCCCTTTAGGAAACCAAATCCAATCTTCCATTTAGGAAACTAGATCCTATCATCCATTTTTGGAAACAAAATCAAAACACTTCTTTTATAAACCAAATTCAATCCTTCGATTTAGGAAATAGGAATCCCACTCTTTCCTAATCTCATACCTTCCTAAAGCATAGGTCTTCAAAACTTAAACTTTCAAATCTTTCCTTAAACTTTAAGCTTCTAAATCTTTCCTAATTCAACCCTTTCCTAGTTCCATCCCTTTCCAAATCTTAACTTTCCAAATATAAATCTTCAAATATTTCTTAAACTCAAACCTTTCATAATTTCAAGAA
Organism: Euryodendron excelsum; assembly: GCA_033060915.1. Taxonomy (NCBI): domain Eukaryota; kingdom Viridiplantae; phylum Streptophyta; class Magnoliopsida; order Ericales; family Pentaphylacaceae; genus Euryodendron; species Euryodendron excelsum. The sequence goes on along the minus strand of CM065394.1, from coordinate 12,850,290 downwards.
TTTCTAAAACTAAAACTTTCAAATCTTTCTAAATTTCAAATATTTCCAAATCTAAAATTTTCTAAAGTCAAAAATCTTACTTTCAAAACTTTCCTATTTCAAAACTATCCAATTCCAATACTTTATTAAAATGAAACCTTTTTTATTTTAAAACCTTTCTTATTTCAAAACTTTTCCTATTTCAAAACTTTCCTAAACCAGAACTTTCCTAAAACGGAACTTTACTCAAATGAAACTTTCCTAATTCGAATCTTTCCTAAATTCCAACTTCCTTCGAGTTGAATCTTTCTAAATCTGAAATCTTTCCTAAAACCTACCTTTCCTAAATCTTCAAAGTCAAACATTCGAGTCAAATCTTTCTTAAACCTCAAATCTTTCCTAAATCTCATCTTTCCTAAGTATAGGTTTCTCAAAATTCTATCTTTCCAAATCTAGTCCAAGTTCTCTTCTAAGGGTTAAATCCTCTTTCAAGTTCAATTCTAGGTCTAAGTTCAATCCTGATTTCCTAATCTTCCAATTCGTATTCCAAATCAAAATTTCTTTCTTCCAATCATACCTTCTATTTTCAATCGGACTCTTGTCCGAACTACGATTGACCTGATTCCTCCAAAAGGATACATAGGCAACCCTCATGGGTGCGGTCACAACCTTTTTCAAGCTTCTATTTCCATAATCTTCTTTCAAATCTCCAAATTCCATAATCTATTTTCAAATTTCCAATTCCAAATATTTGTTTTCAAATCTCTATTTCTAATTTCTAAAACTTCCAATTTCAAATCTATCTTTTTAAATTTCTTTTTAAATCAAATTAATCTATTTTCAAATCTATTTTCCAACTCTCTTTTCTTACACTTGTACATCATGCATCATTCTTTTAAAATTATTTTCTAAAGTGGATAGGATTGGACATTTGTTAGTTGAAGACTCTCATAGGTGAATCTAGGGTGAATGGACATGTAGGTACCGCAAGGGCGGGGTAGGGTGATGGCTTAGTGCGTCTTCCCTACACATAACCAACCTCCAAACCTATAACACTATTTTTGAAAGACTAAAACAGAGTTATTTTTCCAAAAAGGGCTTAAATATTTTCCAAAGGTTGCTAAATAACATGTTTTCCTAAAAACCCTCTCTTGAGGTAATATTCTCAAAATCATTTTCAAAAACCCTAAGTGTAGTCTTCGGATTGTGTTTAGTTTTTAGGTGACCTAATTCACCTTAATCAAGTTAGGTGGCGACTCCAAATTGTTTTCCAAAAGCCCTTTATTCAAATCTATTTTCAATTCAAACCTAGTCGCACTCATTTTTCTAGGACGATGAGTTTTAATGAGAGAGTACAGTATTTTTTCCGCTTGTGTATGTATTCATCGAGTGCGAAAAATCTGGCCGCGACACTATTCAAATCTATGTTTAGGTCAAGGCATGACAAAAAGCGAAACATCTAAAAAAAGACATTCATAGAAGATGGTGATAACCATAAACTTCAAACTCTTTTTCATTTTAAGGATTTTATGTACATACTAAGCTTTTGATTTTTAAACAAGAATTGACAAAAAGTAAATGCAGAGTTTAGAAAAAGAACATCCCTTTGGTGGTTATCCCTTTAAACGGGTTTTGGAACCATGCATGCCTCTTCCATGCTCCACTCTCCAATTTCTTTGTTGGGCTATGCTGGATGGATTGAAGCGTTGACTACGAAATGGTAGAGGTGGGGGATCACATTGTAATTGTGGATGTCTTCTTTTCCTTCTTTTCTTCCAGCTTAGACATTTGGGTTACTTATCGGCTCCTGGGAACCCTGATAGTTCTCTTCCTATTGGTTAATCGTTCCTTGCTCATGCTCTATTGCTTTCTTGTGTTTTACGCCCAGGCTTCCTCCCATGACTTACAATCGCTTTTCTTTGACTTTCTTCTTTTAAGCTTCCTCTTGATCAATTTCAACAAATAGACTAACCAGATCACCCTCCTTGAATTCAAATGGCGCCATATGTACTTTTGGTTCATTGATACCCCAACCCATGTCCTCACAGTTGAAGAGGTCCTCTACTAGGTGGTGCTCAACCATGTCATATTTAGGGTGCAAGAATTCATCTCCCCAACCATCAATAGTCACAATACCAATAAGGATTCATCCATTGGTTCTTCAATAGGCCAGTCAAGGAGATCTTGCTCTCCATTTGAGTTATAAAGATAAATAGGACACAGCGGTGGCTCTTCTTCCCAATCACTTTCTTCCTCAGTTTTTTATTCTTTCTCAAAGTACTTTGCGGCTATGATTCCATTTGGATCCTCTTCCCTTTCTGTAATTATGTTGATAGCATGGTCCGGTACGGGATTGGTCATAACATTAGGTATAGGGGCTAGCTTTGCTTCTTGAGTGTTAATGACCTTATTGTCGATAAGATCATAGATCTTGTGCTTTAGAGAGAAACATGACTCCGTGTCATGCCCCTGCCCTCTCGAGTGGTATTCATAGATGAGGGCTGGATTGAAAGTCGGAGGCAGTGGACTTGGCAGAGGCCACGGGGGCACAAGATTCAGGTGTTTGGCTTGAAGGAGCTCATGGTAGTTCTCTGTTTGAGTGCATGCCAAGCGAGCGAATTCTTAGTTCCATTGATTATTTCTATTAGGGTTAAAATATGGTCGGGTTACGACAGGTCCAGGAGCAGGTGTTTGGATATTGGTGATAGGAATGTTAATAATGGGAGTAGATGGTTACGGTCGAGGTTGATATTGTGGGTAGCATGGCTATTGCTGAGTTAGTAAGATAGCGAAAACTTCTCCCTCCTTCCTACCGGTACCCTGACTGGTTACTACCTTCTTTACCATAGTTGAGAAGTCTTCACCCATCTTGGAGTAAGGGTCTGTGATCCTACCTGTTTTTAACCCGTTCTTGATCATTTCTCCTTACATTATTAATTCAGAGAAACTCTTCCCAGTTTTTAGGTATAAGCATTCGTAATTAGGCCCTGGAAGGTATTTACAAATAGCTACGTATATTCTTTTTCCACCAACGGGGGGTTGACCTGAGCGGCTGCTTCTTTCCATCTTACAGCATAGCTTTTAAAACTCTCCTTTTCCCCTTGGGTCATCATCATCAGGGCACATCTATCTATGGTAAGGTCACTGTTATGCCAATACTGTGATCGGAAGGCTATGACTAGCTCGTTCTAGATTGTTATCTTCCTTAGGTTCAGGAGGGCAAACCATTGCAAGACAGACCCTGACAAGCTAAGCTAAAATAGTTGCATTAGAAGTTTGGGGTTGTTCCCATGACCACTTAATGCATACGTATATAATTTCAGATGAGCCACCGGATCTCTATTTCCATCATACTTCTGGAAATCAGGCATCTTGAATTTGGGCAACCTCGAATGATTAGGAAAGAAATACATCTCGTCATAAGACATCCCACTGAAGGTATCATAACCTTGTAAGCTACACAGGGATTCTTCTAAATCTTGTATCTTTAGATTGAGGGGATCTTGGCTTTCCTTTGGTGTAGCAGCCAACATGATGGTTTCGGGGTTATCTTCTTCCTCTTCCTCAATGTGCACCACTTTAGGGATTTCCTTGCTCTTACCCATATTATCGGTACACAGGGTGACCTTGTGCGGGATAGCCTCAGTTTCTATAGGGAGAGATGTTGAAGTTGAAGGATCCATAGCAGGTCCCTTGAAGGCCATCATTTATACGAGTTTGAACATCTCATCTATCTTTGTTTTCATTTCACTTACTTTTTCCTGTGTTACTGGGCTATTCTATTGGTCAGTAGTATTGGCCTCGCTTGCCATTTGTGCTGCTTGGTGTCAGGTAAGAATTGGTTCTCGAGGTACAAAAGATACTTGTGCTCCTCTCTTTCCCCTTTTAGGAGTATTGATAACCTAAAATGTAAGCAAATCTCACTAAAACTATTTCTAGCCTTTGTGAGATGAGGGGAGGGTAGAAATAAAGAAAACGAGAAAAAGATCATATGTTAGTTTCTGGATTGAGGAAGTTTTTATGCAATGCATGATTTAGGGATGCCCCTGTCTTTTGAGGAGGACTAATCATGATATTTTGCCCCAGGCTTTGGAGATAGGGCCTTGCCCCTATTATGCAATACTACACCTATGCTTGTAGTCATTCATTTGTACACTCATTCATTCAACAAGAGTAATGAATTTATTAAGGTGACTTTCTTTTGTACATGTAATTTTCAAAAGTACATTGAAAACGGGGACATGACACATTTTCCTTTGGACTTTCACTTTTGCTATTTTTACATTTGAAATCCTAAACTACTCTTGAGTCTTCGGATTCACCTTCTTTGATGGAGGTTGGTGAGAGACCTTGATTTTAGGTTGCCCCTTGTCTTCTTGGCAACCTTATCTCTATGAGCGAATGGGATTAAGGCCCTCTGTAAGTATCCTATTTTTGTCCCCTCGGCAATTTCTGATCTATTTGGACTTATAGTCAAACCGATGCATACATATTCAAGCCCAAATCAATTTTTCTGACTCAATTCAATGAATCAATCGCTTCGCGGGCTCGCCAGGCCCAACAGAGGCAAAATGACCAAAACGCTCTTGGGGCATTGCTAGGTCCAGTTCTAGTTGGCACATCTTCCTAGGGACGGTAAGTTTTAATTTCAATGTCAACTTTAATTTCAAATCTAATTCCAATTCAAATCAAATCTAGCATGCCTTTCAAGAAAGTTGATCCCTTAGGCAGTAAGACCATCTAGTCTGGCACGCTTTTTTAAGAAAACTCTTCGAAATAATAAGTCCCTTCAAACTCGTCGACCGAGATGGAACCCAAATCCCTGAGATGGTAGAACGGTCCACCTTTGGCGCCTGCTAGCCCACCAATGAAGCATGTCTATTATTTGGCACGTCTTTTGAGAAAATTAATTGCTCAGCCGATAAGTCCATATAACAGCTTTCCGAGATAAGGTAGTCTCCATAATGAACACACACTATCAGAGCAGCGAAAACTCTTGCAAAGATTGCGATTGTTAGAGTGGCAGAAATACTTGTAAACAGGTCGACATTGGGAATTACCAGTAAACCCCTACGTCATGGGATAAATTTGACTCTTGGCCATGACATGTTTACCAAAGGATGAGACACCTTTGGAAACCAACTCGTCACAGACTGTCAAAGTGATAGAAACACTCAAAACTCGAGTCAACTTCAATGCCTGATAGCCCACTCCGGTAAAAAATGACCAAACTGCCGCTTGGACCTTTTCTGACACACTTCTTAAGAAAGTATCTAAGTCCTCAGAGCAGTAAGTCCATCCTTCCAAGATCATCCCAAAGACAATCCAACATGTTCAAGTGCCTTCTAGTTGCTTTCAGACCAATTTCGAGACCATCCGATCAAAATGACTATTTTGCCCCTAGGCATCCAAGTGCCTTCGGGAACCACATCGGCTCTGGGTATCAAACTGGTAAACTCCCAATAATGCTTCTAATAGTATTCCCACCAAGTCAATCTTGTGTCTATAAATATAGAGCATCTCCCTGCGTGAAAAGGGTCTGCAAACTCAGTCTAGAAACTCTGCTTTTCGAATTACAGAGGTCAAAGTCTCCTCAAATTCCTAGTCTCTCTAGTCTCTTCAAACCCTAGCCACCATACACTTAACCCTAACATCTGTACACACTCCATACACTCATACACAAGCCTCCATTGAAGACTCAAAGTGCTGTAACTTGGAAGCTCTCAAAGATCAAGCAAAGCAAAACAAATAAAGGAAGCAAAATGAGAAGAAACAAGGTAGGCTTCCTTTTTATATTTGCGTACTTCCCCCCTTCTCTCTTCTTCGTCTTAACCTACTTGAGTTTTCTTCTATTTTAATCATCTATCTTCTTCCCCCCTTTCTTGCATGCTTGGAACGAGAGAATCCCCGATTCATATGTAGGAAGGATTGTTGAAAGTCACCTTGTTAGGGGCTTTCTTTTAATTCAAACTTAGACCATGTAGATTCGGCCCCCTTGATTATATGGTGAAGCCAACCTTATATGTTCGCGACCTTACTTGCAGTATGCATATCATGTTTATACATCTATTTAAAAGTGTTTTCAAAAGTTATTTTCAAAGTATACATCAAAATCATCTTTCAAAACTTACATTCAAAACCTTGTTTTCAAAATCACACTCCTAGAGTGATTCTAGGCATTCCATGGTTGGGTTACTTTAGGAAAGTGTTATATTCATTGACCATCAAGGTTCATATTTTGGGTGTAAACCCTAACTTGTTTTTCATCAAAACGACTATCTTAAGATGATTCTAGCCATTCCATGGTTCAGGTTGTTTTAGAAAAATGTTATATTTAATGAGATCATATTGGTCCATATTTCAAATCCATGTTGTTTTCAAAACCACTAACTTAGAATGGTTCTAATCTTTTCACGGTTAGAATCGTTTTAGGAAAGTGAGACCTTCAAGTGATTTCAAAAGTCCATATTCAAACTGCTTTGAAAATTGTTTTTCAAAATACTTTCTAAAAGCTCTCTTTAAAAATCCACTTTCTAAAAACTCATTTCCAAAAGTTCTCTTCAACAATTCACTTTCTGAAAATTCTCCTTAAGTCTCCTTCCTAGAGACCCTCTTCAAAAGATTTTCAAAAACTCTTTTCGTGGAGTCCAAGTCAAGCCCTAGATTCCGTGGTTAGGAAACCCTAATTCTCTTTTTTAAAATCATGACTTCCAATTTTTTCTTAAATCATAGATTTTCAAAATCTCTATTTTCTACATCAAATCTTAGATTTTCAAAATCTCATTTTCTATATAAAATTATAGGTTTCCAAATCATAGATTTTCAAAATTCAACTTTTCCAATTCCATGAAAAATCCAAATTTTCAAATTAGAAAACTAGGTCAAATGTTTTAAATTAGGAAACTAGATCAAATCCTTCAATTTTAGAAACCATATCAAATCATCTATTTTTGGAAATCAAATCTAATATTCTGCTTTAGGAAATAAGAGTAAAATCTTTCCTAATTCAAACATTTCTTAATTCTAACATTTTCTAATTTCAAATCTTTTCTAATTCCAATCTTTCTAAGTTTCAAAACTTTCCAAATTCCACATCTTTCCAAAGTTGGAATCTTTCCAAATTCAAGACTTTCCTAAAATGAAACTTTCCTATTTTGAAACTGTTCTAATTCGAACATTTCCTAAATCTAACTTTTTAAAAATCAAACTTTTCAAATCTAAATTAAATCCTTTCCAACTCAACTACATGTTCCAATCTTAGGTAACCTAAACCCTAGGATGCCAAACTCCTAGTTCAACCCTAATCCTAAGTTAAGAAGCTTCAACTCCTTTTTAAAAATCCTTTCTAAACTAAGATGGTTTTCCAACTTCAATCTAAGTTAAAATGTTTTCAAAACTCAACTCTATCTTTCTGAATCAAGTCTAAGTTTCCTTTCAAAAGTCAAACCCTTTTCAAGTCTAAGTTCAATTTCAAATCAAATCTCAATTTCATATATTCTATTCTAAGTTCAAGTTAAACCTTTTTTTCAAAACAAGACCCTTTTCAAATCAAATTCTTTTCTAATAAAATCTTTTCAAACCTCAAAGTGTATATTTTCAATCGGACTCTTGTCCGAACTACGACTTACCTGATTCCCGAAAAGGGATACGTAGGCAACCCTCATGGGTGCGGTCATGACCTTTTTTAAGTTTCTATTTGCACAACCTTTTTCAAATATCCAATTCCATGATCTATTTCAAATTTTTAACTCTAAAATCTATTTTCAAATCTTCAATTTTAATTTCTAAAACCTTTTTTTCAATTTCAAATCAAGTCTTTTGAAATATCTTTCAAAAATCAAATCTTTCTTCCATAATCAATTTCAAATGAAATCTATCTTTTCAAGTCTATTTCCAAAATCAAATCAAGTTCTTTTCAAGTCTACTTTCAAGATCGAATCAAAGCCTTGCACTTACATATCTTGCATCATGTCAACTTCTTTCTAAAAATTCTTTTCTAAATTGGATAGTTTTGGACATTTATTCATTGAAGATTTCAAATGAGTGAACCTAGGGTGAATAGACATGTAGGTACCGTAAGGGCGGGTAGGGTGATGGCTTAGTGCGTCTTCCCTACACGTAACCAACCTGCAAACCTAGAATCACTGTTTTCAAAGACCAAAAAGGAGTTATTTTAAAAAAAAAAATGTCGCGCCCAGATTTTTCACACTCGAGGAATACTCACACAAACGGAAAAAATGCTGTACTCTCTCGTTAAAACTCACCCTCCTAGAAGAATGAGTGCGACTAGGTTTGAATTGAAAATGTATTTAAATAAAGGGCTTTTAGAAAGGATTTGGAGTCGCCACCTAACTTGATTAAGGTGAGTTAGGTCATCTAAAAACTAAGGATAATCCGAAAACTACACTTAGGGTTTTTGGAAAACGATTTTGAAAATATCTCCTCAAGAGAGGGTTTTTAAAAAAAACAGGTTGTTTGGGAACCTTTGGAAAACATTTAGCCCTTTTTTGAAAATAACTCCGTTTGATCTTTGGTTACGTGTAGGGAAGACGTAACTCCGTTTGGAAAACAGTGATCCTAGGTTCGGAGGTTGGTTACGCGTAGGAAAGACGCACTAAGCCATCACCCTACCCCGCCCTTTCGGTACCTACATGTCAATCTACCCTAGATTCACCTATGAGAGTCTTTAACTAACTAATGGTTCAATCCTATCCACTTTGAAAAATAATGTTCGAAAAGAAACTAACATGATGCATGATATGCAAGTGCAAGAAGAGAGAGTTAGAAAATGGATTTGAAAAGAAGAATTTGATTTGATTTTAGAAGAGAGATTTGAAAGGATAGATTTGAAATTGAAAAAAGTTTGAAAAATTAGAAATGGAGATTTGGAAATAGAAATTTGAAATTTGAAGTTTGAAGTTTGAAAATAGATTGGAGACTTGAAAAGATTGTTGAATTTGAGATTTGGAAAATGTGGAGATAGAGACTTAAAAAAAATATGGTGGAATTTAAAATTTGAAAGAAGTTATGACCGCACCCATGAGGGTTGCCTAGGTATCCTTTTGGAGGAATCAGGTTAGTCGTAGTTCAGACAAGAGTCCGATTGAAAATAGGAAAATTGATTTGAATAAGGAAATTGAATTGGAAATTGAATTGGAAGATTTGAAAAGATTGGTTTTGAAAGACTTGGTTTTAGGAAACCTAGAATTAAGAAAGAGAGAATTTAGAAAGGACTTGAGATTAAGAAAGATTGGACTTGAATGTTGGACGTTGAAAGATTTTGGAAAGGATTGGATTTAGGAAATGTTTGAATTAGGAAAGTTTTGAATTAAGAAAGTTTTAACTTAAGAAAGTCCCATTTTTGGAAAGTTTTCAAATTAGGAGAGTTTTAAAATTGGGAAAGTTTTGAAATTAGGAAAGATTTCAAATTAGGCAAGTTTCAACTTAGCAAAAGTGTTGTTTTAGGAAAGTTTCAACTTAGGAAAGTTTTGAATTTGGAATGTTTCAGCTTAGGAAAGTTTTGAATTTAGAAACGTTTTTAATTAGGAAAGGTTTAGTTTAAGAAAGGTTTAGAAATTGGAAAGTTTCAAGTTAAGAAAGTTTTGGAAGGCTTAAGATTCTAGAAAGATTTTAAATTAGGAAAGATTTAGAGAAGGTTTGAATTAAGAAGGTTCCAACATAAGAAAGTTTTGAGTTTAGACAGCTTTGGATTTAGAAAGATTTCAAATTTAGAAAGTTTAAGGTTTAGAAAGTTTTAGAGTTTTAGAAAATCTTGAGATTAGAAAAGGTTTGAATTTAGGAAATGTTTGAAAAATTAGATTTGGAAAGTTAAGATTTAGAAAGAGATAGAGTTAGGAAATGGTTGGACTAGGAAAGATTTGGAAGCTTAATGTTTAAGGAAAGATTTGAAAGCTGTAGGAAACTTATGATTTAGGAAGGTAGGAAATTAGAAAAGATTTGAACTAGGAAATATGTAGATTTTGAGTCTAAAAGTGAAGGTTTGATTTTGTTTAAAAAAATGGAGGATAGGATCTAGTTTTCCAAACAAGAAGTAAGATTTGGTTTCCGAAAGGAAAGATGGGATTTGGTTTCCTAAAGGGAATATTGGAATTGACAAGGATTTGAAAAGGGAGGTTTTAGAAACCCTAGTTTTGGAAGACTATAGTTTTGGCTAGAAAATATGTTTTGGAAATATGTATAGTTTTGATATAGAAAACAAGAGGTTTTGGAAACCTAGGTTTTAAGACAAGTTTGAAAACCACGTTTTTGGGAAGAAAATTAGGGTCTCCTAATTGTGAGCGCTAGGGCTTGACTTGGGCATCAAGAAAAGAGTTTTTTGGAAAGTGTGTTTTTTGGAAACAAGTTTTTGGAAGGAAATCCTAGAGAGGAGTTTCTAGAGGGAAGATTTTGGAAAGAGAGCTTTTTAAAAAGATTTTTAGGAGAGAGTTTTTTAGGAAAGTGAATTTAGGGAGTGTTTTTAGAAAGTGAATTTTGAGGAGAAAGAGTTTTTGGAAAGAGATCCTAGTGAGGAGTTTTTTAGAAAGATATTTTTAAGAAAGAGATTTAAGGAGAGGTTTTTCTAAAGAGGAAACCTATGAAACATTTTTGGAAAGTGGACCTTGAAGAGAGCGTTTTGGAAAGGAGTTTAAAAAGAGAAGTTTTGGAAAATAGATTTTGGGAAGGAGTTTTTGAAAACAACTTTGGAAATGAGAGTTTTAGGAAAGTATGTTGAAAAAAAAAATTTTAGGAAGAGATACTTTTGAAAAGAGAGTTTTTAGAGGGTGTAAAAACATCTCACTTTCCTAAATCAATTCTAACCATAAGAGGGCTAAAACCACTTTAGAAAAGCGGTTTTGAAAACAAGAAGGGTTGAAAATATGGACCATGAAAGTCACTTTAAATGTAACACTTTCCTAAAGCAATCCTAGCCATGGAAAGGCTAGAATCACCCTAGGATTGTGATTTTGAAAACATTTTTTAAAAAAGAGATTTTGATGCAATTTTGAAAACAAGCTGAATGCAAGTTTTGAAAACGAGTTTGAAAACAATTTTTGGAAGATGCAAGATCATGATATGCACAATGCAAATTTGGGGTCGTGAACATACAAGGTTAAGGCTTCACCACATAATCAAGGAGGCCGAACCCACATGGTCTCCGGCACGGTGACCCTCCAATAATCTAATCTTACATATGGACCGGGAGTCCCCTTGTTTCAAGCATGCAAAGAATGGGGGGAAAGAGATAGGGGATTAAAATATAGAAAACCCAAGTGGGTTAGGAGAGAGAAGAGAGAGGGGAGAAGTGCAGAAATTTAAAGAGAAAGCCTACTGTATGTCTTGTTTATTTTGCGCGCCTTGCTTGTCTTTGGTCTTCATCTTGATCTTCATATTCAATCTTCAAGAGTTGTCTTCAAACTTCAAATTGCAGCTCTTCAAGTCTTCAAAAGAGGATTGGAGGCTAGTGTACAAGTGTACGGGGGTGTGTATGAGTGTATAGGAGGTTAGGGTTTAGTGTATGGTGGCTAAGGTTTGGAAAACCTAAGAAAGCTAGAGTTTAGGGAGTGCACGAGCTCTATATATCGAAATATATGATTTTTAGATGGAGTTTGCGGACATCTTTCACGCTGGAAGAGGCTCTGTATTTTTAGAGAGGGGAATGCACTAGCGTCTGTTGCAATGGCGCTAAGGCAAAATTGCTCTTAGCCAGGCCAATCCTTGGCTTGGCGCCACTACTAGTGGCGCCAACTAGTTAGGAAAGGTCGGTAAGCAACGTATCTTTGACTAGATTTGGGTGCTTGTACTAGTGACTATCATGCAATTTTTAACCTGGCTTCACTAGGAGTGACTCTGGAAAGTTCGGGAAGGAGTTTGGGAGATCGGGAATGACCCAGGAGGCTAAAAAAGAGCAGGAACACTTAAAATAGTGTCCTGGAGGTATTTGACTTAAAAAATGTGGATAGGATGTGTCAGAAGGGTTGGCCGGGCCTTTAGGGGCAAAACGATCAAACGGATTGGGAAGCTACCGGGACGGACTCGAACTGCCCTGGAAGAAGACTTGAGATTTGGAAACATTATTCAGAATGTTCCCAAAGGATTTCAGTTTGATTCCCAGAGCCGGTATGGTCGGAAAAGAAAATCGGTCTACCAAGGGCAAAATGATTATTTTGTACCGGGTTTGCCGGAACTGACTCGGAATGATCTGGAAAGGTAAAGGGAGGTTGAGAACACTATAAAAAGCAATCTCAGAAGGTTACCGATTTGATACCCACAACCGATGTGGTCAGAAAAGGTGACCGACCCACTAGGGGCAAAACGGTCATTTTGTACAGGGTTGGCCGGAACTAACTCGGAATGATTCGGAAAGGTAGAGGAAGGTTAAGAATACTATAAGAAGTAATCTTAAAAAGTTACTGATTTGATACCCAGAGCCGGTGTGGTTCCTAGGGCGTTTGGATGCCTAGGGGCAAAATGGTCATCTGGACCAGAAAGTTTTGGAAAAGACCCAAGGGGCAGTTTTGTCATTTTTCACCGAAGTGGGCTAGTAGGCACTGGTGTTGACCTGGGTTTTGAGTGTTTCCGCCACTCTGACGTCGGTCGTCGTGACACAGGTGTTTGTTGGCAATTCCCTATATCGACCTGTTTACGAGTATTTCCGCTACTCGGACGGTTGTGATGTTTATGAGTATTTTCGCTAATCGGACTATCTCGAGGAATAAACTATCTTGAGAGAGGGATTGGAAAGGGGTCTTATAGTCTCCAAAAAGATGTGCATAATTTGGGACCGTCTCGAGGAATAAACTATCTCGAGAGAGGGATTAGAAATGGGACTTACCGTCTTCGGAAAGACGTACCTGATTTGGAACCGTCTCGATGAATAAACTGTCTCGAGAGAGAGATTGGAAAGGGGACTTACCGTCTTTGGAACGACATGCCTGATTTGGAACCGTCTCGAGAGAGGGATTAGAAAGGGGACTTACCATCTTCGGAAAGACGTGCCTGATTTGGAATTATCTCGAGGAATAAACTGTCTCGAGAGAGGGATTGGAAAGGGGACTTACCGTCTTGGGAAAGACGTGCCTGATTGGAGTAAATTTACCATCTCGAGGAATCAACTGTCTCGAGAGAGGGGTTGGAGTTGGAATTAGAAAGAACAATGCCCCTAAGGGCATTTTGGTCATTTTGCCTCTATTTGGGCCTGGCGGGCCCGCGAAGCCATGAACAGACGGGATTTGGACTTAAAAAGTTGGTTTCGATTGGAATATGCATACAATGACCTGAACACAAGTCTGGACGGAGTGTAAACTGCCAAGCGGTCAAAAATAGGGTGCTTACAACTGCCCCTCTTTTTCTGTCTTTGCTTGTCAAAGACAGAAAACGATAAAAGTAAGAGTTCCATGTTGACCACGAGGCAGTCGGAGGGACGAACATTGGAAATCTTTTGACAACGGGGTCAAAAACAGATATCGGGCCAAAAAGGCTTTCGAAAATGAGATTTGGCGGGAAAAGAGGCAAAGCTACCTAGAATTGGACACTGGCGCCACTAGCAGTGGCGCCTTTGGCAGAAAATGCCTAGCGCCTCTGATAGTGGTGCCAGGCTTGATGTTAAAACCAGAAAATTTCTGGTTCAAAAAACTGCGGCATTTTGGAGAGATTTTGCAAATCCGTGAGACTTCGCGTGAAAATTGACTTGAACCTTGAAGGGGCACTTCTTGGAGACCACGGGTGATTGCCGGAAGGAGACCATGTCATCGAAAAAATTGCCGGAAGAGAAGATTTCGCCGGAGAACTTCCAAAAAGTGAGTTTTCAAATTTTGTTGATTTTGGTGTGTAGAACTTCGTTTGAATCATGTGAATAATGGAAATTGATGTTTTGATATGTTTTGAACATGATGGTGATATTATTTTTGCATTTTGGTGCTTGTTTGATTGAATTTGAGTGACTTTTCATGATTATGCGAACAGGGTTTTCAGCAGGAATAGTGAATTTGTTCCTACAAACTTGGGCATTGGGTTTTCTGGCCATATTTTTGTGCAATGTGCCTTAGAAAAATGTGTTTAACAACCGTATGAAGTTTCGTGATTTTTTAAAAACTCGGTGAATGTTTTATTTTTTGAAAAATAGAAAAATATTTAGAAAATTTAGAAAAGTGAGGAAACTCAGGAAATCGATGAAATTTTTAGAGTTTAAAATTTGAAAAAGTAGGAATATTTTGGAAAAAAATTTAAAATGATTTTGAAGAAATTTAAGGCATTTTTTGAAAACCATGGATTTATTGGAGAAATAAAACATGTGTTTTGAAAATTTTAAAAAATTGAAAAGTGTGCACAAGTGCTGATGTCATGTGATTGTGACAATGTGAAGTGCATGTTTTGTGTTTTGTGTTGATGTCATGGGTGTTGTAGGGGTCATTTTTAAACAGGACTCTGTCGAAATTTTTAGAAATTAGGGGAAGAGTTAGAAAAAGCTTTTAAAAATAAAATCTTTTTGAAGGATAAGGATAGAAAACCCTTGAGATTTGATTTGAAGTTGGAAAATCAAGATATGCATGTAGAAAATTTGGTTTATCATTTGCAATCTTTATTTGTTCCGTTTGTGTTAGTTGTTTTATTTTATTTTATTATTATTTAAATTGCATGCATGGTATGTTAACATCTCTTACCTTGGCTTACCCTTTCAGGATGGCGGACGCGAGTGATGACGGTTCTGAGAGGAGGCGCCGCTCGGGGAAGGTGGCTCAGACAGACTCCACTAGCAGCTCTAGTCGATCTAGAGGTAGTCGACGATCTATCGGACGATCCTCCTCCAGTCAGAGTGGGCAGGGGAGTAGGCTACCTGTTGACCCTTTTTCCTTTGGTTGAGCAGGCTTTCGCAGAGGAGATTGGTGCCGAGGAGGAGGTACCAGGCCCTGGGGATCAGGTGACCGGTTACGGGAGAGCTTCTTCCAGGCATAGGCAGACGGACGCTGACTTGGGAGATCTGCGGATACCAGATGTCCCACCACTCAGGGATCTTGCTTACCACCCCAGTGTGTATTCTAGACAGCATTTGCCTCCTTCACGGGTACATATAGCTTTCAGAGGGGCTGTTCATCAGGTTTTTGTGACCATGCAGCGGGCTACCCCATTATATCGTGCCTTCTTGGCAGAGATCGGATTTGGCGCCTTTATAGGATTACAGGCTAACCGTCTGAACCGTCATTTAGTACTGGCATTGGTCGAGCGGTGGTTCGGGGAGACCAGGACCTTTCATTTTGTCGGCTTCGAGTTAGGTCCTACTCCTTTGGATTAGGCGATTATTACAGGGCTCTCCTTTGTCGGCCGATAGATCACCCTACATCTAGTCAGTAGGGACGAGGCCTATTTGCTGTTGGACTTGCCTCCTCCTGAGCGTTCTGCCTTCCCAGTCTCTTGGATCAGTCAGGACGACTGTACTTTTGCTACTGAGCCATCGCCTACCAAGCGGGACATCATGAGATGACGACTTGTGTTGTATATCATCTTTAACTACTTTTGCAACAACAACAAGTCACTCGTGTCGTGTCGTTTGGTGAGTATAGTAACCGATCTTAGAGCCTTATCTGAGCTGGACTGGGGGGTCCTTTTCCTTTAGCTGCTTTCTTCGGTCCATGCGGGTTCGGACTTCTTCTTGTTGGGGCAGCATGACTAGTTTCTGGCCTTTCCTCGTCTAGTGGAGCTACGAGTACCTTCCTGTTCGTCGCCCTGCAATTGTTGAGGATGACCTCTATCCTCGTGCTTTGAGGTGGGCTCATGACCGGGTGGCCCAACGATCGGAGATTATCGATTTTGTGATGCTCCGGGCTAACCTAGAGCTAATTGAGGCGAGGGATGTGACCTGGTGGCCTTTCATTGGATTAGTCCAGTATGAGACAGTCCGGTACCTGGTCCCGTTGTCCCTGTCGAGAGCTGCTTTTCTCAGTGATGACACTTGGGAGTCCTATCTTGGAGAGCGACACTGGCGGCAGTTTCATGAGGAGTTTCGATCAGCAGGGGCTCCGCCAGAGTATATGTTTGGAACCTTGGTGGCAGGAGTGCCTATCCCTTACCAGGAGCATCAGCCAGGTGTCGAGTTCTTGCTTCCTCCGAATACAGATTATGCTGCGCACTTTGGGGCTCATTCGTTTGGTGCCTTCACCCGGTTTGAGGTAGTAGTCGGCGGGTACACTGTTGGCCAGGAGGTGGTTGACTTGTGGCGCCGTGCTGGAGGATATGTGCCCCAGGCCGAGTTTACTGCCGTGAGAGACAAGAGAGATCAATAACAGATGGAGCGGGATTAGTACCAGGCCGAGGTAGCTTCCCTGACGACTCGGTTATCTTAGATGGGCAGTGGGGGGGGGGGGGGGTATGTTATTCTTTCTTTGCTTATTCTTGCTCTACTGTTGCTTAGTTCCTTTTTATTTGCAACTCACTTCGGTTCTATCTTCCCTGCAGGATGGTGGTGCTTCGAGTAGTTATCCACCTCCTCCGATGCCGGGTTTCGGGGATTTTGATCCAAATGATATCAACTTTGACCTGTGATGTATGCCCCTTATGGAGACTTGTCGCGCCCAGATTTTTCGCGCCCGAGGAATACTCACCCAAGCAGAAAAAATGCTGTACTCTCTCATTAGAACTCACCCTCCTAAAAGAATGAGTGCGACTAGGTTTGAATTGAAAAATTGGTTTGAATAAAGGGCTTTTGAAAAAGGTTCGGAGTTGCCACCTAACTTAATTAAGGTGAGTTAGGTCACCTAAAACTAAGAATAATCTGAAGAATACACTTAGGGTTTTGAAAAACGATTTGAAAAATATCTCCTCAAGAGAGGGTTTTTTAGGAAAACGGGTTGTTTGGCAACCTTTGGAAAATATTTAGCCCTTTTTAGAAAAATGACTCCTTTTTGCTCTTTGAAATCAGTGATCTAGGTTCGGAGGTTGGTTACGTGTAAGGAAGACGCACTAAGCTATCACCCTACCCCGCCCTTTCGGTACCTACATGTCAATCTACCCTAGATTCACCTATGAGAGTCTTCGACTAACTATAGTTCAATTCTATCCACTTTAGAAAAAACAATGTTTGAAAACTAATTTAGCATGATGCATGATATGCAAGTGCAAGATGAAAGAATTGGAAAATAGAAATTGATTTGAAAAGAAATTGATTTGATTTGAAAATAGATTTGAAAAGATGGAATTGAAATTGGAAACTTTGAAAACTTAGAAATGGGAATTTGAAAATAAAAATTTTGAAATTGAATTTTGAAAATTGATTGGAATTTGAAATTTGGAAAGATTTTGGAAACCACACCCATGAGGGTGGAAATGAAAGTTTGAAAAGTGTTGTGACCGCACCTATGAAGGTTGCCTACGTATCCCTTTGGGGGAATCAGGTCAGTCGTAGTTCGAACCAAAGTCCGATTGAAAAGGGATTGATTTGAAGAGAGAGATTGGATTGGAAGAAAGAGATTGAATTGAAAATTGGATTTGATTTGAGATTAGAAAAGGAGATTGGAAATTGAAATTGGAAAGATTGGACTTTGATTTGAAAAGATTGATTTTGGAAAGACTTGGTTTTGGGAAGATGGAGGTTTAGGAAACCTAGACTTAGGAAAAGGTAGGACACCTAGGAAAGACTTGAGAATTTAAGAAAGATTGGATTTAGGAAAGGTTTGAATTAGGAAAGGCCCGATTTAGGAAAGTTTCAACTTAGGAAAGTTTTAAATTAGGAAAGTTTTCAAATTAGGAGAGTTTCGAAATTAAGAAAGTTTTGAAATTAGGAAAGTTTTGAATTAAGAAAATTTTGAATTTAGAAATGTTTAAAAAAGGGAAGTTTTGATTTTGGAAAGTTTTGAAAACAAGTTTTGAAAATATGAAAGTTTCGTTTTGGAAAAGTTTGAAAAAGGAAAGTTTTCAGTTTAGGAAATGTTTGAATTAATAAAGTTTTCAACTTAAGAAAGTCTTGAATTAAGAAAGTTTTGAATTTAGAAAAGTTTTAGATTTGAAAAGATTTTGAAGTTTTGGAAAGTTTAGAATTTGGAAAGATTTAGGTTTAGAAAGATTCAACTTAAGAAAGTTTCAAATTTAGGAAGCTTAGAATTTTAGAAAGATTTGAAATTTAGAAAGTTTAGGATTTAGAAAGTTTTAGAATTTAAATTTTAGAAAGTCTTGAAATTAGGAAAGGTTTGAGTTTAGGAAGAGTTTGAAAACTTAGATTTGAAAAGTTAAGATTTGAAAGGAAGGTAGAATTAGGAAATGGTTGAATTAAAAAAGATTTTTCTGTTCAAGCTTTGGAAACTTAAGATTTAGGAAAGTAGAAGTTTGGGAAGGATTTGAATTAGAAAAGAATTGGATTTTGAAACTTAAGGAAAGGTTTAAAGTTTAGGTTTAGGAAACTTATAGTTTAGGGAGGAATTGAATTAGGAAAGGTTTGGACTAGGAAGGGATTGGATTTGGTTTCTAAAAGAAAAGATTTGATTTTGTTTCCAAAAACGGAGGATGGGATCTAGTTTTCTAAACGGGGAGATTGGATTTGGTTTCTTAAAGGGAAGATAGGATTTGGAAAGGGAGATTCTAGAAACCCTAGCTTTGGAAAATCGTAGTTTTGACGTAGAAAATAGGTTTTGGAAATGTGTATCGTTCGAATGTGAAAACAAGGGGTTTTGGAAACCTAGGTTTGGGGCAAAATTTGAAAACCATGTTTTTGGAAAGAAAATTTAGGGTTTCCTAATTGTGGGTTCTAGGGCTTGACTTGGGCTCTAAGGAAAGAATTTTTGGAAAGTGCATTTTTAGACACGAAAGTTTTCTAGAAAGGAATCCTAGGGAGAAGTTTCTAGAGGGAAAAGTTTTTAGAAAGTAAATTTGAAGAGAGTTTTTGGAAAGAGATTTTAAAGAGAAGGAGTTTTTGGAAAGCATGTTTTTAGAGACGTAGATTTTAGAAGAAAAATCCTAAAGGGGAATTTCTAGAAGGAAGATTTTGGAAAGAGAGTTTTTTAGAAAGATTTTTGGAAAAGGTTGTTGGAGAGAGTTTTTAGGAAGGTGAATTTAGGGAGTGTTCTTAGAAAGAGATTTTAAAGAGAAGGAGTTTTGGAAAGTTTGAAAAAGGGAATTTTGAAAAATAGATTTTGGAAGGGAGTTTTTGAAAACAATTTTAGAGAGGAGAGTTTTAGGAAAGTATAAAAACATCTCACTTTCCTAAAGCGATTCTAGCCATAAGAGGGCTAGAACCACTTTTGAAGAAAGTGGTTTTGAAAACAAGGTTTGAAAATATAGACCAAATGGTCACTTTTAATATGACACTTTCCTAAAGCAACCCTAGCCATGGAAAGGCTAGAATCACCCTAGAATTGTGGTTTTGAAAACAAGTTTTTGAAAAAGAGATTTTGATGCAATTTTGAAAAACAAGTTTGAAAACAGTTTTGAAAACAACTTTGAAAACAAGTTTTGAAAGATGCGAGATTATGATATGCACAATGCAATTTGGGGTCGTGAACATACAAGGTTAAGGCTTCACCACATAATCAAGGGGCCCGGACCCACGTGGTCTTTGGTTAGACTAGAAGAAAGCCCCCGACACGGTGACTCTCCCATAGTCCAATCCTACACATGGACCGGGAATCCCCTTGTTTCAAGCATGCAAAGAAAGGGCGGGAAAGAGATGGGGGATTAAAATCGAGAAAACCCAAGTGGGTTGGAGAGAGAAGAGAGAGGGGGGAAGTGCGAAAATTTAAATAGAAAGACTACCTTGTTTCTTGTTTATTTTGCGCGCCGTGCAGTCTTCGGTCTTCGGTCTTTGGTCTTGATCTTCACCCTCAGTCTTCAAGGATTGTCTTCAAGCTTTGAATGGCTGCTCTTCAAGTCTTGAGAGAGTGGTTGAAGGCTAGTGTATGAGTGTATAGGGGTGTGTATGAGTGTATAGGAGGCTAGGGTTTGTGTATAGTGGCTAGGGTTTGGAAAACCTAGGGAGGCTAGGGTTTTTGGAGGTGCTCGAGCTCTGTGTATCGAATTGTGTGATTTCTAGGTTAAGTTTGCAGACCCCCTTTACGTTGAACGAGGCTCTATATTTATAGAGGGAGGAATACACTGGCGCCTGTTGTAGTGGCACCAGGCCAAATTTTATACTGGCGCCACTTGGAGTGGCGCCGGCCAATTAAGAAATGTTTAAGGTCAGCAAGCAACGTATCTTTGACTAGATTTGGGCGCCTGTACTAGTGACTACCATGCAATTTTTAACCTGGCTTCTCTAGGAGTGACTCCGGAAAGTCCGAGAATGATTTGAAAGAGCCGGGAATGACCCGGGAGGCCAGAAAGGAGCAGGAACACTTAAAATAGTGTCCTGGAGGTATTTGACTTGAAAAGTGAGGATTGGATGTGTCGGAAAGGTTTACCGAGCCTTTAGAGGCAAAACGGTCAACCGAACCGGAAAACTGCCGGGACAGACTCAAACTATCCCAGAAGAAGACTTGGGATCTGGAAACATTATTTAGAATGTTCCCAGAGGTTGCCGGTTTGATACCCAAAGCCGGCGTGATCGGAAATGGAGATCGGCCCACCAGGGGTAAAACGGTCATTTTGTACCGGGTTTGCCGGAACTGACTCGGAATGGTCCGAAAAGGTAAAGGAAGGTCGAGAACACTATAAAAAGTATTCTCGGGATATTACCGGTTTGATACCCAGAACCGGTGTGGTCGAAGAAGGAGACTGGCCCTCTAGGGGCAAAACGGTCATTTTGCACCGGGTTGGCCAGAACTAACTCGGAATGGTCCGCAAAGGTAAAGGGAGGTTGAGAACACTATAAAAAGTATTCTCGGGACATTACCGGTTTGATACCCAGAGCCGGTGTGGTTCCCGGGGCGTTCGAATGCCTAGGGGCAAAATGGTCATCTTAACCGAAAAGTCTCAAAAGGGTAATTTGGTCATTTTTCACCGGAGTGAGCTAACAGACACGGGTGTTGACCTAGGTTTTCAGTGTTTCCATCACTCTAACGGTGTGAGTATTTCCGCTACTCAGACGGGTTGATGATTTGTGAGTATTTCCGCTACTCGGACGGGATTGAGTATTTCCGCTACTCTAACGGCTCTATGAGTATTTCCGCTACTCTAACAGTTGAGTATTTCTGCTACTCTAACGGCTCTGTGAGTATTTCTGCTACTCTAACGGTTGAGTATTTTCGCTACTCTAACGGTTCTGTGAGTATTTCCGCTACTCTAACGGTTTTGTGAGTAGTTTTGCTACTCGGACCGTCTCGAGGAATAAACTGTCTCGAGAGACGGATTGGAAAGGGGTCTTACCGTCTCCGAACAGACGTGCCTAGATTGGAACTGTCTCGAGGAATAAACTATCTCGAGAGAGGGATTGGAAAGGGGTCTTACCGACTCCGAAGAGACGTGCTTGGGTTTTGAGTGTTTCCGCCACTCTAACGGTGTGAGTGTTTCCGCCACTCTGATGGTTTGGTGAGTGTTTCCGCCACTCTGATGGTTTTGTGAGTGTTTCCGCCACTCTGACGGTTTTGTGAGTGCTTTTGCCACTCTGACGGTTTTGTGAGTGTTTCTGCCACTTTGACGGTTTTGTGAGTAGTTCCGCCACTCTGACGGTTTTGTGAGTGTTTCCGCCACTCTGACGGTTTTGTGAGTAGTTTTGCTACTCGGACCGTCTCGAGGAATAAACTGTCTCAAGAGAGGGATTGGAATTGGAATAAGAAAGGACAATGCCCCTAAGGGCATTTTGGTCATTTTGCCTTTGTTTGGGCCTAATAGGCCCGCGAAGCAATGGAAAGATGAAATCTGGGCCTAGGGAACTGGATTCGATAGGAATATGCCCAAAATGACTTGAAAACAAGTCTGGACGGAGTGTAGACTGCCGAGCGGTAAAAAATGGGGTGCTTACAAGACTCTGATCTTCTTTTGCCCCTTGTCCTTGAGTTATATTTATGTTAGACAGTTTTATTTTGATATTTTATACAAAAATGGATATTTATGGTACTTAGATGCATGGATATACAGATACATTTATGATCTTTACAGCTAGGCATATGATCAGTTGCATGTGATGTATGATGATGTTAGATATCTATTATATAAGTTGATGTTAATGACTTCTATTTCTACAAGGAGTTATATCCCATGTGTGCAAAGCCCATGCTGATTTTATTTTATTTTATTTTTAAACATATGTACCGGTTAGAAATATGTTAATAGAATGACACAGGGTGCTGTTAGACTTGTAGTCCTGGGAACGGTAACTCCCTCCTCTTCAAGGATTTAGCCTCTCTTCTAGCTCGACCTTACATTGATTGGATGATAGCATTTCGCACCTTTCTCAACCTTTTGGATTACCTCCAACTATCTGTCTTAGGGTTAGTGTATATGGTTATTGGGCTGAGACTTTCGACTCTCGGGGTTTTAGCAACAGCTTACCTGGGCTTTGGCAGAGCAATAAGTGGCTAGTCATTTCAATTCAAGGAGACTTTGTTTAGGACCGTAATGTAGGCTAGGTTATGGGGGTTCTAGAAACAACGGGATATGTAGGCTCAAATTTGATGTTGTTTTTTATAGGGTTTAGATCCATACCATCCTTGACTACTTTTCAGTAGGATTAGCATCCTTCTTTAGTTTTGGCAGCGTATCTAGCTCATTTAGATCAAGCAATCTGCTTTCAATCAGAGGGGACTTTAATAGGGTTGTAATGTAGGCCATGGTTTTGGGGTTTTGCAAGAAAAGGGTAAAGGCTTGAACCTATTGTTTCTACTAGGTTTCTTCATAACATAGGATCACCTTTAAATTTCTCCTTGCTTTTTACATGACTTCTTAAAGTGAAAATGACCTTGTTCTTTCACCCTTTCTATACGCTTTTTGAGATAAACATGACTTTCTTTTCTTTCGGTCCTCTTATTATGCTTTTGAAGATGACTCAATCATGATTTCCTTCAGGCCTTTCTTTACATAGATTTTTTTTTTTTTTTGCCCTCTTGCTCCTTGGCAACTTTTTTTCTTTACTTTGTCATTTATTTTCTTTTATGGAGCGACTAATTCTTCAAATCTTTTTTTCCTTAGACCTTTCCTTGGCAGTTCAATCTACCCAATGTGGGCAATGGTCCTTCGGTTGAGGTTTTGTTAGGAAAAGGTAGGCGGCTCAATGGGTTTGGCAAGGGGTTACTTTTGACTATATGGGAAATGAAATGAGGGTCTGTCTTCACTTTGAATTAAATTGCTTAATCTATAGAGCTTTCATTGCTGCCTTAGCACGGCGAGGGTGGATACTATTCCTAGAGTTCTCAGACTATTGTCTGCCCCAATGTGGGGAGGACAGTCTCGGATCGGGGTTGACAAAGAAAACTTCGTTTGTTGTGAGGCTCTAGGGGTTAAACAAAGTGAATATGGGTACATTTGTTTATTTATTTAGTGATTCATTCCTTTTATTTATATGTGGAAAAGTGAAAGATGACTCATTTTCATTTTGATAAACTGGCCACGCATCGCTTAGCTTCAGAGTCCTGCAAGTGCCGCCTTTGGGTAGTATCCTCACTCATCCTTATTTTTTCTCTCTGTGGAAGGTTGATCATTTGGCGAGTGGTTACCTCATGCTATCATTCCTTCAAGTTGGATCATTCCATAAGATAAACCATGCCCCTTGCGTAGAAAGTAGTCACTATTCCCCAGGGAAGGCAAGACAACAACAATGGAATAAAAGACTGTCATTTGATTATTATTATTATTTTTACGGAACGCATAAAATTCTTAAGCAATAAGAAAATGTAAACATTAATGTATAGATAGAAAATGAAAGGGATAGAAAGAAAGTGAGTGAAAACACCCCTCTTTTGTACGCTTGTGCAAGGAATCCATTTTTAGTAAGGTCTTCGGCCTATGCCCTCGTCTGCATTCCATCCACGGTTGAGATTTTCAGCCAAGGCAGGATAGGTAGATGCTTCTCTCGGAGTTCCAAGTGAGTTAGCGGTGATGATGTAATTGTCAGCTTTCTTGACTGTCTTGCCTTCATTTGTTTGCTCTGGAGTTTCTCTAACAAACCACTCGGGCGACTCGCATTCGTCTAGCTTGATAGGTCATGCCCGGGGTTTTCTGCTCTGGCCTCCAATTGGGGCTCGATGCTTCTTAGGTGTACACAATGGGAGATTTTCATTACCTACTTTGGACAGCTCCTAGTCAATTTTCTTCATAGATTCATATGCGAGTTTATCTTCAGGGGTCAGCATTTTATCAAGGTTACATCGTAACCGAGTACGACTCTGTTCCATATGGTCGCATTCCATCTCCTCCCCATCCTTGTAATATACGTCTTGGCATGCAGCAAAACAAACCTTGTTGTTACCAAACTTTGTAACGATGTTGACGGTGCGGTCCAGTGAAGGGTTTGTAGGGTTGTTCAGAGAAGGATTTACTGGTTGTACCCCAATGATCTTGTTATCTATCAGGTGTTGAATCTTATGCTTGAGGGTCAAACAATCTTCAGTGTCATGTCCTTGGCTATCCGAATGATACTTCCAGCTTGCTGCAAATTTGAAGTAATGAGGCAGAGGATCGGGCTGGGGTCGGGCAGGTATAGGATTCAGATATCTAGCTGCTAAGAGGCCAAAATAAGCCGCGGTCTGTGAGCACGCGAGTTTAGTAAACGTCCACTTTTTCCCACTTGTTCGCCTAGGCCGAGGAGGTGTTGCAGATGTTTTTGATGATTGGGGACCAAGTTTTGGTGAGGTCATAGCTGGGTTGATGGTTCGGGAATTGAAAGGGCTTCGGGTTCTATGTTTCAAAATGGAACAATTTTCGGTGGCAGGGCCAAAAGGGTTGGGATGATATCCGAAGGAGAGATTATATAATCCTTGCGTTTGGTTAGGGGTTGGTTTGGAAGGCATTCGAGCAAGGCCCTTGGCTTGGGGAGGTCGTTGGTAAGCAATGGTGGCAGCATAGTCATGGTCTTCCTTCTTCATCCTTTTTCGTCCATCATGGGTTTGGGGCTGTGAGGACTCTACTCGCTCATGGGTTGCGTGGGATAAGAGTGAAGAAACCATGTCTTCCATTTTGGCCACCTTATGCTTGACTCTTCTTGCATCTACTAGTAATTGAGTTAAGGTATCAAGAGTAAGCAATTTCATGCTTGTAAGACTGGGGAGCGAGGGAAGATACCTAAAACCAACAAAAAGGACTGAGTCAGTGTTTGACCTTGACAAGTCTTTATGCAATGCATGCTCTAAGGTGCCCCTCTTAAGGAGGGAAACTAGTCATGATGTATTGGCCCACTCTTGGAGATAGGGGATTTGCCCCTGTATGCAGATACCTTACCGTTAGGTAGGAACCTTCAATCATCTATGCATTCATTCATAAAAGTAAAAAAAAAAAAAAGTACATTGAATTTTGAGTTTAAGATACAAAAGAATGGAAATACATTTTAATAGGGGGGAGGGGTAACATTTTCCTTTGGACTTCTGCCTATCTACTTTTACAAAGGAAAACCCTAAACTACTCTTGAGTCTTCGGATTCGCCTTCGTTGGATTTGATGTCGAAGAGGTCGCTGAGAGACCTTGTTGATTGATTGTCCCTTGTCTTCTTGGCAATCCTATCTCCGTGAGCATAGAGGGATTGGGGCCGCTCTTATGAAATGAACTGAGGTGTATGCCATGAGTCCTTAGGGTTACGTGGGAACCCTTAGGGTTTAGGTAGGTTTAATGCAAGGGAGAGTGACCTTAGTGTCACTCTCAATGGGTTGATCATATGCATGAGAATCCAGTGACTTTAGTTACTTGGAACTCTTGTCTTTACATGGAATATTAAATGCATGAACATAGATATGCAAAGAGTATAAGGAGAGAGAATGCAAGAGCAAGGTAAATGTGCATGCATAAGCAGTTAGACAGTCATTATAACAGTAAGAATACAGGCATTATGACGCGCCCAGATTTTTCGCACTCGAGCAATACTCACACAAGCGGGAAAAATATTGTACTCTCTCGTTAGAATTCACCCTCCGAGAAGAATAAGTACGACTAGGTTTGAATTGAAAATTGATTTGAATAAAGGGCTTTTGAAAAAGATTCGGAGTCGCCACCTAACCTGATTAAGGTGAGTTAGGTCACCTAAAAACTAAGAATAATCCGAATACTACACTTAGGGTTTTTGGAAAACAATTTTGGAAAACATCCTCAAGAGAGGATTTTTAAGAAAAACAGGTTGTTTGGCAACCTTTGGAAAACATTTAGCCCTTTTTAGAAAAATAACTCGTTTTGGTCTTTGAAAACAGTGATTCTAGGTTCGGAGGTTGGTTAAGTGTAGGAAAGACGCACTAAGCCATCACCCTACCCCGCCCTTTCGGTACCTACATGTCAATCTACCCTAGATTCACCTATGAGATTCTTCAATTAACTATTGGCCAATCCTATCCACTTTGAAAAACAATGCTTGAAAAGAAACTAACATGATGCATGATATGCAAATGCAAGGAAAGAGAATGGAAAAATAGATTTGGAAAAAGATTGATTTGATTTGAAAATAGATTTGAAAAGATGGAATTGAAATTGAAAAGTTTGAAAATTTGGAAATAGAATTTTGAAAATAGAAATTTTGAAATTGGAATTTTGAAAATAGACTGGAATTTGAGATTTGAAAATATGGAGACCGCACCCATAAGGGTGGAAATGAAAGTTTGAAAAGTGTTGTGACCGCACCTATGAAGGTTGCCTACGTATCCCTTTGGGGGAATCAGGTCAGTCATATTTCGGACCGGAGTCCAATTGAAAAGAGATTGATTTGAAGAGAGAGATTGGATTATAAGAAAGTGATTGAATTAAAAATTGGATTTGATTTGAGATTGGAAAAGGAGATTGGAAATTGAAATTTTGGAAAAGAATGGACTTTGATTTGAAAAGATAGATTTGGACTTGTTTTAGAAAAATGAAGGTTTAGAAAACTTAGACTTAGGAAAGAGAAGAGACTTAGGAATGATTCAAGAGGTTAAGAATGATTGGATTTAGGGAAGGTTCGAATTAGGAAAGGTCCGATGTAGGAAAGTTCCGAATTAGGAAAGTTTTATTTTTGGAAAGTTTTGAAATTAGGAAAGTTTGAAATTTAAGAAACTTTTAGGTTTAGGAAAGTTTTCACTTTAGGAAAGTTTGGAATTTAAGAAAGTTTGGAAATTGGAAAGTTTTGAATTTAGAAATGTTTTGAATTAGGAAAAGTTTAGTTTAAGAAAGGCTTAGAATTTAAAAAGTTTCAAGTTAAGAAAGTTTTGAATTTGGAAAGCTTAGAATTTGGAAAGATTTGAAATTTGAAAAGTTTAGAATTTAGGAAGTTTTAGATTTAGAAAGTCTTAACTTAAGAAAATTTTGAATTTAGAAAGCTTAGAATTTTAGAAAGATTTGACATTTAGAAAGTTTAAGATTTTGAAAATTTTAGAGTTTTTAAGAAAATCTTGAGATTAGGAAGGTTTGAAGTTAGGAAAAGTTTGAAAGCTTAGATTTGAAAAGTTAAGATTTGAAAAAAGGGTAGAATTAGGAAAGATTTGAAAGTTGAGTTTTAAAATTTATGAAAGATTTTTATGTTCAAATTTTGAAAGCTTAAGGTTTAGGGAAGTGAGAAGATTAAGAAAGATTCGATTTAGGAAATATTTAGATTTTGAAATTTAAGGAAAGATTTAAAGTTTAGGTTTAAGAAACTTATGGTTTAGGAAGGAATTGAATTAAGAAAGGTTTGGATTAGGAAGGGATTGGATTTGGTTTCTAAAAGCAAAGGTTTGATTTTGTTTCCAAAAACGGAGGATTGGATTTGGTTTCCTAAACGGGGGAATTGAATTTGGCTTTCTAAGCAGGGAGATTTGATTTGGTTTCCTAAAGGGAAGATAGGATTTGGCAATGATTTAGAAAGGGAGATTCTAGAAACCCTAGATTTGAAAAATTATAGTTTTGACGTAGAAAAGAGGTTTTGGAAACATGTATAGTTTGGATGTGAAAACAAGAGATTTTAGAAACCTAGGTTTGGGGCAAAGTTTGAAAATCATGTTTTTTGGAAAGAAAATTAGGGTTTCCTAATTGTGGGTTCTAGGGTTTGACTTGGGCTCTAAGGAAAGAGTTTTTGGAAAGTGCGTTTTTGGAAACGAATGTTTTTCTAGAAGAAAATCCTAGGGAGGAGTTTTTGGAAAGATTTTTAGAGAGAGTTTTTCTAGAAAGATTTTTGGTACAAGATTGTTGAAGAGAGTTTTTGGAAAGATTTTTGGGGAACGTTTTTGGAAGGTGGATTTTGGGGAGAGGATTTTCAAAAGGAGTTGAAAAGGGGAGTTTTGAAAAAAAATAGATTTTGGAAGGGAGTTTTTGAAAACAATTTTGGAGAGGAGAGTTTTAGAAAAGTATAATGAAAAAGAGATTTTTAGGAAGAGGGATTTTTGCAAAGAGAGCTTTTTGGAAAGTATGAAAACGTCTCACTTTCCTAAAGCGATTCTAGCCATAAGAGGGCTACAACCACTTTAAGAAAGTGGTTTTCAAAACAACAAGATTTGAAAATATGGACCGTATTGGTCACTTTAAATGTAACACTTTCCTAAAGCAATCTTAGCCATGGAAAAGCTAGAATTACCCTAGGATTGTGATTTTGAAAACATGTTTTGAAAAAAAGATTTTAATGCAATTTTGAAAATGATTTTGAAAACGAGTTCGAAAATGAATTTTGGAAGATGCAAGATCATGATATGCACAATGCAATTTTGGGTTCGTGAACATACAAGGTTAAGGCTTCACTACATAATCAAGGGGGCCGGACCCACGTGGTCTCTGGTTAGACTAGAAGAAGGCCCCCGACACGGTGACTCTCCAATAGCCCAATCCTACACATGGACCGGAAATCCCCTTGTTTCAAGCATGTAAAGAAAGGGGGGAAAGAGATGGGGGATTAAAATAGAGAAAACCCAAGTGGGTTAGGAGAGAGAAGAGAGAGGGGGGAAGTGCGAAAATTTAAATAGGGAGCCTACCGTATGTCTTGTTTATTTTGCGCGCCTTACTTGTCTTCGATCTTCGGTCTTCGTCTTGATCTTCATCTTCAATCTTCAAGAGTTTTCTTCAAGCTTTAGATTACAACTTTTCAAGTCTTCAAAGGAGAGTTGAAGGTTAGTGTATGAGTGTATAGGGATGTATAGGAGTGTATATAAGGCTAGGGTTTAGTGTAGGGTGCCTAGGGTTTGGGAAACCTAAGGAAGCTAGGGTTTTGGAGGTGCTCGAGCTCTGTATATCGAAATATATGACTTTTAGGTTGAGTTTGTGGATCATTTTCACGTTGAATGAGGCTCTGTATTTATAGAGGTTGGACAACACTGGAGCATGTTACTGTGGCGCCAGGATAAAGTTTACACTAGCGCCACTAGGAGTGGCGCCAAGCCATTTTTTGGCTTGGCCCCACTACTAGTGGCGCCAGCCACTTAGGAAACATTTAAGGTCGGCAAGCAACGTATCTTTGACTAGATTTGGGCGCCTGTACTAGTGACTACCATTCAATTTTTAGCCTGGCTTCACTAAGAGTGACTCCGGAAAGTCCGGGAATGATTTGAAGTAGCCAGGAATGACCTGGAAGGCCAGAAAGGAGCAGGAACACTCAAAATAGTGTCCTGGAGGTATTTGACTTGAAAAGTGAAGATAAGGTGGGTCGGAAAGGTTGACCGGGCCTTTAGGGGCAAAACGGTCAATCGGACCGGGAAACTGCCGGGATAGACTCAGACTATCCTAGAAGAAGACTTGGGATTTGGAAACATTATTTAGAATGTTCCCAAATGTTGCCGGTTTGATTTCCAGAGCCGACGTGGTCGGAAAAGGAGACCGGCCCACTAGGGGCAAAAGGGTCATTTAGCACCGAGTTGGCCGGAACTGACTTGGAATGATCCGGAAAGATAAAGGAAGGTTGAGAGTACTATAAAAAGCAATCTTAGGAGGTCACCAGTTTGATACCCAGAGCCGGTGTGGTCGAAAAAGGAGACCGGCCCACCAGGGGTAAAACGGTCATTTTGTACCGGGTTGGCCGGAACTAACTCAGAATGATCCGGAAAGATCAAGGAAGGTTGAGAGTACTATAAAAAGTAATCTCAAAGGGTTATCGGTTTGATACCCAGAGCCAGTGTGGTTCCCGGGGCATTCGGATGCCTAGGGGCAAAATGGTCATCTTGACCGGAAAGTCTCGAAAAAGATCCTAAGGGCAGTTTGGTCATTTTTCACCGAAGTGAGCTAATAGACATTGGTGTTGACCTGGGTTTTAAGTGTTTCCGCCACTCTAACGGCGGTTGTCGTGACATAAGGGTTTGTTGGCAATTCCCTATATCGACCTATTTGTGAGTATTTCCGCTACTCTAACGGTTTTGTGTGTAGTTTTGCTACTCGGACCGTCTCAAGAAATAAACTGTCTCGAGAGAGGGATCGGAAAGGGGTCTTACTGTCTCCAAAGAGACATGCCTGAATTAGAACCATCTCGAGGAATAAACTGTCTCGAGAGTGGGATTGGAAAGGGGTCTTATCGTCTCTGAAGAGACGTGCCTGGATTGGAACCGTCTCGATGAATAAACTGTCTCGAGAGTGGGATTGGAAAGGGGTCTTACCGTCTCCAAAAAGACGTGACTGGGTTAGAACCGTCTCGAGGATTAATCTATCTCGAGAGTGGGATTGGAAAGGGGTCTTATCGTCTCCAAAGAGATGTGCCTGGATTGGAACCGTCTTGAGGAATAAACTGTCTCGAGAGTGGGATTGGAAAGGGGTCTTGCCATCTCCGAACAGACGTGCCTGAGTTGGAACCGTCTCGAGGAATAAACTATCTTGAGAGTGGGGATTGGAAAGGGGTCATACCGTCTCTAAAAAGACGTGCCTGAGTTGGAACCCTCTCTAGGAATAAACTGTCTCGAGAGTGGGGATTGGAAAGGGGACTTATTGCCTCCAAGGAGACGTGCCTAGGATTGGAACTGTCTCGAGGACTAAACTATCTCGAGAGTAGGATTGGAAAGGGGAAGGAATGGACAATGCCCCTAAGGGCATTTTGGTCATTTTGCCTCTATTTGGGCCTGACAGGCCCGCGAAGCGATGGACAGACGGGATTTGGACCTAGAGAATTGGTTTCGATAAGAATATGCCTGCAATGACTTGAAAACAAGTCTGGACGGAGTGTAGACTGCCGAGTGGTTAAAAATAAGGTGCTTACAGCTGAGGGACAAACATTGGAAATCTTTCAACAACGAGGGTCGAAAACGGCTAACGGGCCAAAATGGCATTCGAAAATGAGTTTTAGCGGAAAAAGGGGAAAACTGCTTAGAATTTGCAATTGGCGCCACTGCTTTAGCAAAAAAGGATTGGCGCTTCTGCTAGTGGCGCCAGGCTTAAAGTTAAAACCAGAAAATTTCTGGTTCGAACAGCCGCGGCACTTTGGAGAAATTTCTGCAAATTCAATAAGTTCTGCGTGAGACTTGACTTGAACTTTGAAGGGGCACTTCTTGGAAACCACGAGTGAATGCTGGAAGGAGACCACGTCGTCGAAAAAGTTGCCGGAAGAGAAAATTTAGCCGGAGAACTTCTAAAAAGTGAGTTTTCAAATTTTGTTGATTTTGATGTGTAGAACTTCGTTTAAATCATGTGAATAGCGGAAAATAATATTTTGATATGCTTTGAACACTTTGGTGATGTTGTTTTTGCATTTTGATGGTTGTTTGATTGAATTTCAATGATTTTTCATGATTATGTGAAGAGGGTTTTCTGCAGGAATAGGGGATCTGTTCCTACAGGCATGGGCATTGGGTTTTCTGGCTATATTCTTGTGCAATGTGCCTTAGAAAAATGCATTTAACAACTGTATGAAGTTTCGTGATTTTTTTGAAAACTCGATGAATTTTTTATTTTTTTAAAAATAGAAAAATATTTAGAAAATTTAGAAAAATGAGAAAACTCAAGAAATTGATGAAATTTTTAAAGTTTGAAATTTTGAAAAATATTGGAATGTTTTAGAAAACATTTGAGGTGATTTTGAAAAATTTTGGGAGTCTTTTGAAAACCATTGATTTATTTGAAAAATAAAACATGTGTCTTGAAAATTTTAAAAAATTGAAAAATGTGCACGGGTGCTTGTCATGTGATTGTGACCATGTGAAGTGCACGTTTTGTGTTTCGTGCCGATGTCATGGGTGTTGTAAGGGCCATTTTTAAACAGGACTCTGCTGAAATTTTTAAAAATTAGGGAAAGAGTTAGAAAAAGTTTTTAGAAATAAAATCTTTTTGAAGAAAAAAGGCAGAGAACCCTTGAGATGTGATTTGAAAATTAGAAAACCAAGATGGGTAGAAATTTTGTTTTTCATTTGTTATTCGAAATCCTTTATTCGTTTTGTTTGTGTTAGTTGTTTATTTTATTTTACTATTATTTAAATTGCATGGATGGTACATTAACATCACTTACCTTGGCTTACCTTTTCAAGATGGCAGACGCGGATGATGATGGTTCTGAGAGGAGACACCGCTTGAGGAAGGCGGCCCGAACAGATTCTATTGGCGGCTCTAGTCGATCTAGAGGTAGTCGATGATCTACCGAACAATCTTCATCCAATCAATGTGGGCAGGGGAGTAGGCTACCAGTCGACCCATTCCTTTCAGCCAACCAGCCTTTGAAGAGGAAATGGATGTTGAAGTTTCCCACCTTTTGACCTTTAGGATGGCCGATGCTATTTTGAGTCGACTGTGGATTTGGTATGATGAATATCTTCCAGGTGAGCAAGACATTTTTCACCGGTTCTTTGGTTGCATGGCTTCTCTCCTATTGGCGCCACTTGTTTTCTAGCAATGGTTCCCTTTTGGCCACCTGACCCATCTTTCTCGGGGAATGTGAGCTTGCCCCTACTCCCTATGAGTATGGCTTCCTCCTAGGTCTTCGGGATGGTTCAACTGACATTATGGGACCTACTTTTCCTAATAGTTGTGTCGCGATTGTCTCTTCTCAGCTTGGGCTCCGTTGTGCGGCCTTTTCTTCTAATCTCCTGCCCCTAGTTTTCTTATGTCCCAATGAAGCTCTTGTTCTCACATTCTGAGTTTGCGACGCATAGGAGAGCTCGTTCAGGGGATTGACATACTTCTCAAGATTGGTCCATTTCTCCATGATAGGCCTAGCTTTGTTTCTCTTGAATTTGTTGATGTCTCCATGAGGGGGTGACTTGGTCGGTCTTTGATTGCGTGCATTGCTCGCCAGGATTCGGGAAGGACACTCCTATGCTCCTATGGTTGTGGGACAGACCTTCATGAGCCTTACTAGACTTTGGCAGGGGGAGCGATGCTCATTGTTAGGGATGTGCTTCATTATTCCAGCTTTGGGTGATCGGAGATTTATTCACTACCCCTCTTTCAAAGTCGTTTGATTGGGGAGGTCGAGGGTGGGTCATTGCTCCATTCTTTGTTTCTTGTTGGTCATGGAAATCTGAGCTTTCTGAGGTGTGAGCCGGTACTGGAGATATCTGAGGGGTGGCTTTAGCTTCTTTTTATGTTTTGCCTTGTTCATTGTTTCCTATTTGAGAGAAACAAAAAGACAAAGAGTGAATTTTTGTACAAAAATAGCTTAAAAATGCCCCGGTAAAGGATGCCATCATTTTTTAGGATGATTGCACATAGGATTAAATACATTATCTATTTTTTATGAATGCACATGCTTATATAAGAATTGAATCGAATGCATATACCACCTTTTTTTATTTATTTTATGAATGCACAGGTTCACGTAGAAGTGGAAATGAATGCATGTTATACTTTTGTATAATGCACATATAGGAATAGAATTAAA
The DNA here is from genome assembly GCA_033060915.1 of Euryodendron excelsum. NCBI lineage: Eukaryota > Viridiplantae > Streptophyta > Magnoliopsida > Ericales > Pentaphylacaceae > Euryodendron > Euryodendron excelsum. Next base: position 12,816,542 of record CM065394.1, on the reverse strand, counting down.
TGCAATGTCCCCTATTTATTTTTTTTTTGTGATAAATGCACATATTTATGTAAGAATTGAGTTAAATGCGTGACCTATTTCCTTACAAATGAACAGGTTCATACAGGAATGCAGTTAAATGCATGAATAGATACAAACTTCGCAAGAGTCTAAATGGATCTACAGGTTATACATGTCATGGATGCATCAGTACTATATGTATATAAACTATTTACAAAGGAAACCCTAGGATTGCCCCTTGGGCCCATACTCTCAGGATTCTGTTCCTTTTCAGGATTCTGCCCCATTTAGTTTTGTCCCATTCTCATCGGGGTGTAATAGCATTTGCTCTATTCGCCAGGGATCTTGACCTTTTGGTTTGCTATCCTATCCCTACTTTCTACAAGGTTGCTGTTTCGGGTTTTTTTTCTGATCTCACTTGGTTTTCTCTCTCGGATCTCCAAAATGCCACCATGGCTCAAGCGACAACTCGCATGCCCTTTGCAGAGTGATAAACAGTTAAGCCCTCAATCTGCGAAGACTTCTTTTAGGACAGTAATGTAGGCTGGGTTTAGGGGTTGTATGAAACGAGAGGATATTTAGGCTCAAAAATCTTCTTTTAGAGGGTTGTTTAAACCGAAACCATCTGAGCACATCTTGGAGCATGAGATTGCCCCTTGCATTCCCTTCCAATTCTCCTTTCTCACCCTACTTGTCTTGGTATTGTTCAAGCTTATTTGGACTAAGCAATTTTCTTTGATCAAAGAGAACTTTAATTTGGATCGTAACGGAGGCTAGGTTAAGGGGTTTATGAATGAAAAGGATGCACAGGCTCAAATTGGATGTTGTTTATAATAGGGTTTAGATCCACACCATCCTTAGTTGGTCTTCCAACGAAGTTTCGTCCCCTAATATCCTCCTCTAGTTTCAACAATACGTCTGGCTCATTTAAATCAAGCAATCCTTTTCAATCAGAGAGGACTTTAATAGGGTCGTAATGTGGGCCACGGTTTTGAGTTTTTTACAAGAAAGGGTAAAGGCTCAAACCTATTACTTCTACTTGGTGACTTTGTTACCTAGGATCACATTTGAATTTTCTTTTTTACAAGAGGAGTTGACCTTTCTTGTAACTTTTGACCTTCTTAGTCTAACATTTGCCCTTTTTCTTTTCTTCTTTTTTTTTTTTTTTTCTCTTGACTTCCAGCTTTATAGCACTACATGATTGTTTTTTAGTCTTTCGTCTGATATGCTTCTTTTTTTTCTTCCTTTCTTATTGCTTTTGACGAGACAAACATTTCTACAACTTCTTTCTCTCAGATCCTTTCCTTAGCATTTCGATTTAACCCATTGTGGACGGTGATCCCTAGGTTGGGGTGTTTTCTGAAAATGAAAGGTAACCAGCTCAATAGGTTTGACAAGGGTTACTTTTAACTGTATGGGAAATGAAATGAAGGCCTTTCTTCATTTTGAATAAGATTGCTTGATCCATAGAGCCTTCACGTTACTTCAGCTTGATGGTTGATGACGTTCTCTGCCAGATCTTCAGCTTCCTGACTGCCCCAGTGTGGGGGGATGGTTTCAGATAGGGTTGACAAAAAGAAAACTTCCGCTTCCTGCGAGGCACTAGTGGGTTAAGCAAAGGGAATATTTTTGTGTATAGTAATAGAATTGAGGGCCTCTAATCATTTCAAATTGAATTGCTTAGTCCATAAAGCCTTTGTACAAAATTTAAACAATATTTCTAAGGATGATATGTTTTGGCCAATGAATCCCTACATATTCTATCGAATCAACTATTCTGTGCTTACCCTGGTGTGGGGGATGGTAATTGGTTTGGGGACATCTGAATAAAAATCAGTTACGGCTCTAGTGGGCTGAGTAAGGGGTAATGTTTATTTAAGATAAATAGAACAATGGCTTCTCATCATTTTGGGGACTCGGCCACCCATCGCCTAGCTAGGATATCATGCAAGTGTCGTCTTTTCAATAGAATTTGCACTTCTTTGTTGAGATTGTCTTCCACCTATCTCTCACTCTCTCTCTCAATCTCTCAAAGGTTTTAACCCCTTTTAAATGGGTTGTCCATGCTATCCCATCCTTTAAATCGAGTCATTTACCAAATAGGGAAGAATCCCTAAAAGTAATAATCGTTCACAAGAGTATGAGACAAAGGGGATAAACTATCTATTTTCATTTAAAAACATGATTACATGGCATGCAGTGTTCATTTAAATAAGATACGCAAGAAATAGAAAGATACAAAGGAAACATATGAATTTTATGAAAACCTCCCTTTTCTTGTGGGCCTTTTGGTGAGAACCCTTAACCTTTAATAGGGTTTCGGGACTATGCCAACCTCCTTGGTGCTTCATTCACCAGGTGGATGGCGAGTTCTGGACATTTGGCATGCATTTGGAAGTTAGAAGATTATGTTGTTGCAATGCACGAGTTTGACAAGACTTCGCATCTAGTGAAGTCCTCCTCTGCTTGGATGGTGATTGTTGTGACATGTCGTGGAGGTAATGTCTTGTAGGTGGACGGTCAGTTTTTCTTGCTCTTTGATGTAGGTTTGGCCTTTTCTAACAACTAGGTTTGTCCTTCCATGAGTTTGAATCTGGTGAGGTGCTAGAGGGATTCCATGAATTCAATCGTGCTCTCTGACCTACAAAAAGAAAAAGAAAAACAGAATGCAGTCAGTATGTGAAGTTAAAGGTTCTATGCGATGCATGTCCTATGAAGGTCTCCTCTTCGGATCCGCCTTCATTGGATTTGATGTCGAGGAGGTCACTGAGAGACCTTGTTGATTGATTGCCCCTTGTCTTCTTGGCAACCCTATCTCCGTGAGCATAGAGGGATTGGGGCCTTTCTTAAGGAATGAATTGAGATGCATGCAATGAGTCCTTAGGGTTACGTGGGAACCCTTAGGGTTTAGGTAGGTTTAATGCAAAGGAGAGTGACTTTGGTGTCACTCTCAATGGGTTGATCATATGCATGAGAATATAGTGACTTGAGTTACTTGGAACTCTTGTATTGACATGAAATATTGAATGCATGAACATAGATATGCAAAGAGTAGAAGGAGAGAAAGTAAGCTGAAGTAAACATGTATGGATGAACAGTTAAACAGGCATTATAACAGTATAAATACAAGCATTATAACAGCAGGTATAAACGAAAGTAAGAGTAGTCACCCTTTCCTTCGTAATTTTGAAAACGATGCTTGTGTCTTAAATCCAGCAGAGGTTCGGCTATGCATGGTGTCTATATGAGTATGAGGTTGAGGATTAACTAATGCGTCCTAAAAAGGCTCGGTCCCCGGATCTTCAAACCTAGGCCCACTCCCCGAGTTGGTGCCATGATCGGTTAGTGATTCGAGCGGGGGAACCATCAAGAGGCCGTAGGCGAAGAAACTGATACAACATCTTGCTCACAACCAATATACCGTTCCCCCTTTCTAACTAGAAAGGACATATCAGGGTATGCAAGTATGCAGAATGCAAGTGCACATGCAGTGTGTGTGTGATTTTTAAAAGTGGAAGAAAGAGCCCAACAACTCCCATTCATCCTGTTCATCACATTCATGCATAGCAGTTAATAAAACTTAAGCAAAAAGCGCACCTACAAAACAAAGATGCAAGTGTTAATACGTGGATGACAAACATAATACAAGATAATATGACTGAATGCATGTTTTTTTTTTTCAAAATAATTTTAAAAATTTGGTTTTGAAAATTTAAAGTGAATAGGATTGAACCAAGTTAATTGAAGACTCTACATGGGTGAAGGGTGAAAAAAGACATGACTACAGCCAAACCCTCTAAGTGTCCCCAACGGAGTCGCCAACTGTTGCGCCCAGATTTTTCGCACTCGAGGAATACTCACACAAGTGGAAAAAATGTTGTACTCTCTCGTTAGAACTCACTCTCCTAGAAGAATGAGTGCGACTAGGTTTGAATTGAAAAAACAGGTTTGAATAAAGGGCTTTTGAAAAAAAAGATTCGGAGTCGCCACCTAACTTGATTAAGGTGAGTTAGGTCACCTAAAAACTAAGAATAATTCGAAGACTACACTTAGGGTTTTTGGAAAACGATTTTGGAAAACATCCTCAAGAGAGGGTTTTTAAGAAAAACAGGTTGTTTGGCAACCTCTGGAAAACAATTAGCCCTTTTTAGAAAAATAACTCCTTTTGGTCTTTGAAAACAGTGATTCTAGGTTCGGAGGTTGGTTACGTGTAGGAAAGACGCACTAAGCCATCACCCTACCCCGCCCTTTCGGTACCTACATGTCAATCTACCCAAGATTCACCTACGAGAGTCTTCAACTAACTATTGGCCAATCCTATCCACTTTGAAAAACAATGCTTGAAAAGAAACTAACATGATGCATGATATGCAAATACAAGGAAAGATAATGGAAAAATAGATTTGGAAAAAGATTGATTTTATTTGAAAATAGATTTGAAGAGATGGAATTGAAATTGGAAAGTTTGAAATTTGGAAATAGAATTTTGAAAATAGAAATTTTGAAATTGAAATTTTGAAAATAGACTGGAATTTGAGATTTGAAAATATGGAGACCGCACCCATGAGGGTGGAATTGAAAGTTTGAAAAATGTTGTGACCGCACCTATGAAGGTTGCCTACATATCCCTTTGGGGGAATCAGGTCAGTCATAGTTCGGACCGGAGTCCGATTGAAAAGAGATTGATTTGAAGAGAGAGATTGGATTATAAGGAAGAGATTGAATTGAAAATTGGATTTGATTTGAGATTGGAAAAGGAGATTGGAAATTGAAATTTTGGAAAAGATTGGACTTTGATTTGAAAAGATAGATTTGGACTTGTTTTGAAAAAATGAAGGTTTAGAAAACTTAGACTTAGGAAAGAGAAGAGACTTAGGAATGATTCAAGAGTTTAAGAAAGATTGGATTGAGAGAAGGTTCGAATTAGGAAAGGTCCGATGTAGGAAAGTTTCGAATTAGAAAAGTTTTATTTTTGGAATGTTTTGAAATTAGGAAAGTTTGGAATTCAATGAAGTTTTAGGTTTAGGAAAGTTTTCACTTTAGGAAAGTTTGGAATTTAAGAAAGTTTGGAAATTGGAAAGTTTTGAATTTAGAAATGTTTTGAATTAGGAAAAGTTTAGTTTAAGAAAGGCTTAGAATTTAGAAAGTTTCAAGTTAAGAAAGTTTTGAATTTGGAAAGCTTAGAATTTGGAAAGATTTGAAATTTAGAAAGTTTAGAATTTAGAAAGTTTTAGATTTAGAAAGTCTTAACTTAAGAAAGTTTTGAATTTAGAAAGCTTAGCATTTTAGAAAGATTTGACATTTAGAAAGTTTAAGATTTTAAAAATTTTAGAGTTTTTAAGAAAATCTTGAGATTATGAAAGGTTTGAGGTTAGAAAAAGTTTGAAAGCTTAGATTTGAAAAGTTAAGATTTGAAAAGAGGGTAGAATTAGGAAAGGGTTGAATTAGGAAAGATTTGAAAGTTGAGTTTTAAAATTTATGAAAGATTTTTATGTTCAAATTTTGAAAGCTTAAGGTTTAGGGAAGTGAGAAGATTAAGAAAGATTCGATTTAGGAAATATTTAGATTTTGAAATTTAAGGAAAGATTTAAAGTTTAAGTTTAAGAAACTTATGGTTTAGGAAGGAATTGAATTAAGAAAGGTTTGGATTAGGAAGGGATTGGATTTGGTTTCTAAAAGCAAAGGTTTGATTTTGTTTCAAAAAACGGAGGATTGGAATTGGTTTCCTAAACGGGGGAATTGGATTTGGCTTCCTAAGCGGGGAGATTTGATTTGGTTTCCTAAAGGGAAGATAGGATTTGACAATGATTTGGAAAGGGAGATTCTAGAAACCCTAGATTTGAAAAATTATAGTTTTGACGTAGAAAAGAGGTTTTGGAAACATGTATAGTTTGGATGTGAAAACAAGAGATTTTGGAAACCTAGGTTTGGGGCAAAGTTTGAAAATCATGTTTTTTGGAAAGAAAATTAGGGTTTCCTAATTGTGGGTTCTAGGGCTTGACTTGGGCTCTAAGGAAAGAGTTTTTGGAAAGTGCGTTTTTGGAAACGAATGTTTTTCTAGAAGAAAATCCTAGGGAGGAGTTTTTGGAAAGATTTTTGGAGAGAGTTTTTCTAGGAAGATTTTTGGTAGAAGATTGTTGAAGAGAGTTTTTGGAAAGATTTTTGGGGAACGTTTTTAGAAAGTGGATTTTTGGGAGAGGATTTCGAAAGGAGTTGAAAAAGGGAGTTTAGAAAAAAATAGATTTTGGAAGGGAGCTTTTGAAAACAATTTTGGAGAGGAGAGTTTTAGGAAAGTATGTTGAAAAAGAGATTTTTAGGAAGAGGGATTTTTGAAAAGAGAGCTTTTTGGAAAGTATGAAAACGTCTCACTTTCCTGAAGCGATTCTGGCCATAAGAGGGCTAGAACCACTTTAAGAAAGTGGTTTTAAAAACAAGAAGATTTGAAAATATGGACCGTATTGGTCACTTTAAATGTAACACTTTCCTACAGCAATCCTAGCCATGGAAAAGCTAGAATCACCCTAGGATTGTGATTTTGAAAACATATTTTGAAAAAAAGATTTTGATGCAATTTTGAAAGCAAGTATGAAAACGATTTTGAAAATGAGTTCGAAAACGAATTTTGGAAGATGCAAGATCATGATATGCACAATGCTATTTTGGGGTCGTGAACATACAAGATTAAGGCTTCACCACATAATCAAGGGGGCCGGATCCACGTGGTCTCTGGTTAGACTAGAAGAAGGCCCCCGACATGATGACTCTCCAATAGCCCAATCCTACACATGGACCGGGAATCCCCTTGTTTCAAGCATGCAAAGAAAGGGGGGAAAGAGATGGGGGATTAAAATAGAGAAACCCCAAGTGGGTTAGGAGGGAGAAGAGAGAGGGGGGAAGTGCGAAAATTTAAATAGGGAGCCTACCGTATGTCTTGTTTATTTTGCATGCCTTGCTTGTCTTCGATCTTCGGTCTTCGTCTTAATCTTCGTCTTCAATCTACAAGAGTTTTCTTCAAGCTTTAGATTGCAGCTCTTCAAGTCTTCGAAGGAGGGTTGAAGGTTAGTGTATGAGTGTATGGGGATGTATAGAAGTGTATATGAGGCTAGGGTTTAGTGTAGGGTGCCTAGGGTTTGAGAAACCTAAGGAAGCTAGGGTTATGGAGGTGCTCGAGCTCTGTATATCGAAATATATGATTTTTAGGTTGAGTTTGCGGATCCTTTTCACATTGAACGAGGCTCTGTATTTATAGAGGTTGGACAACACTGGCGCCTGTTGTAGTGGCGCCAGGCCAAAGTTTACACTAGCACCACTAGGAGTGGCGCCAGGCCATTTTTTTGGCTTAGCGCCACTACTAGTGGCGCCAGCCACTTAGGAAACATTTAAAGTCGGCAAGCAACGTATCTTTGACTAGATTTGGGCGCCTGTACTAATGACTACCATGCAATTTTTAGCTTGGCTTCACTAGGAGTGACTCTGAAAAGTCCGGGAATGATTTGAAGGAGCCGGGAACGACCTAGAAGGCTAGAAAGGAGTAGGAACACTCAAAATAGTGTCCTAGAGGTATTTGACTTGAAAAGTGAAGATAAGGTGGGTCGGAAAGGTTGGCCGGGCCTTTAGGGGCAAAACGGTCAATCGGACCGGAAAACTGCCGGGACAGACTTAGACTATCCTGGAAGAAGACTTGGAATTTGGAAACATTATTTAGAATGTTTCCAAAGGTTGCCGATTTGATTCCCAAAGCCGGCGTGGTCGGAAAAGGAGACCGGCCCACCAGGTGCAAAACGGTCATGGCGCACCGGGTTGGCCGGAACTGACTCGGAATGATTCGAAAAGATAAAGGAAGGTTGAGTGTACTATAAAAAGCAATCTTAGGAGGTCACCGATTTGATACCCAGAGCCGGTGTGGTCGAAAAAGGAGATCGGCCCACCAGGGGCAAAACGGTCATTTTGTACCGGGTTGGCCGGAACTAACTCGGAATGAACCGGAAAGATCAAGGAAGGTTGAGAGTACTATAAAAAGTAATCTTAGAGGGTTACCGGTTTGATACCCAAAGCCAGTGTGGTTCCCGGGGCATTCAGATACCTAGAGGCAAAATGGTCATCTTGACCGGAATGTCTCGAAAAAGGTCCTAAGGGCAGTTTGGTCATTTTTCACCGAAGTGGGCTAACAGACACTGGTGTTGACCTGGGTTTTTAGTGTTTCCGTCACTCTAACGGCGGTCGTCGTGACACAAGGGTTTGTTAGCAATTCTCTATATCGACCTATTTGTGAGTTTTTCTGCTACTCTAACGGTTTTGTGTGTAGTTTCACTACTCGAACCGTCTCAAGGAATAAACTGTCTTAAGAGAGGGATTGGAAAGGGGACTTACCGTCTCCGAAGAGACGTGCCTGAATTAGAACCGTCTCGAGGAATAAACTGTCTCGAGAGTGGGATTGGAAAGGGGTCTTATCGTCTCTGAAGAGACGTGCCTGGATTGGAACCGTCTCGATGAATAAAATATCTCGAGAGTGGGATTGGAAATGGGTCTTACCGTCTCTGAAAAGACGTGCCTGGGTTAGAACTGTCTTGAAGAATAAACTGTCTCGAGAGTGGGATTGGAAAGGGGTCTTATCGTCTTCAAGGAGACGTGCCTGGATTGGAACCGTTTCGATGAATAAACTATCTCGAGAGTGGGATTGGAAAGGGGTCTTACCATCTTCGAAAAGATGTGCCTCAGTTGGAACCATCTTGAGGAATAAACTGTCTCGAGAGTGGGGATTGGAAAGGGGACTTATCGCCTCTGAGGAGACGTGCCTAGGATTGGAATCGTCTCGAGGAATTAGTTGTCTCGAGAGTAGGGTTGGAAAGGGAAAGGAAAGGGCAACGCCCCTAAGGGCATTTTGGTCATTTTGCCTCTATTTGGGCCTGACAGGCCCGCGAAGTGATGGACAGATGGAATTTGGACCTAGAGAATTGGTTTCAATAGGAATATGCCCGTTATGACTTGAAAACAAGTTTGGACGGAGTTTAGACTGTCGAGCGGTCAAAAATGGGGTGCTTACACATTATAATAGCAGGAATAAGCATGTATAAATGAAAGTAAGAGAGTAACCCTTTCCTCCGTGGTTTTGAAAACGGTGCTCGTGTCTTAAATCCAGCAGAGGTTCAGCTATACATGGTGTCTATATGAGTATGAGGTTGACGGTTGACTAATGCGTCCTAAAAAGGCTTGGTCCCCGGATCTTCAAACCTAGGCCCACTCCCCGAGGTAGTGCCATGATCGGTTGGTGATTCGAGCGGGGGAACCATCAAAAGGCCATAGGCAAAGAAACTGACACAGCATCTTGCCCACAACCAATATACCGTTCCCCCTTTCTAACTAGAAAGGACATATCAAGGTAATAATGCAAATATGCATAATGCAGGTGCACATGTAGTGTGTGTGTGATTTTTAAAAGTGGAGGAAAGAGCCAAACAACTCCCATTCATCCTGTTCATCACATTCATGCATAGCAGTTAATAAAATTTAAACAAAATGTGTACCTACAAAATAAAGATGCAAGTGTTAGTATGAGGATGGAAAACATAATACAAGATAATATGAATAAATGCATATTTTTTGAAAACACTTTTGAAAATTTAGTTTTGAAAATTTAAAGTGAATAGGATTGAACCAAGTTAATTGAAGACTCCTCATGGGTAAAGGATAAAGAGACATGACTACGGCCTAACCCTCTAAGTATCCCCAGCGGAGCCGCCAACTGTGGCGCCCAGATTTTTCGCACTCGAGGAATACTCACACAAGCGGAAAAAATGTTGTACTCTCTCGTTAGAACTCACCCTCATAGAAGAATGAGTGTGACTAGGTTTGAATTAAAAATAGATGTAAATAAAAGGCTTTTAGAAAAGATTTGGAGTCGCCAACTAACTTGATTAAGGTGAGTTAGGTCACCTAAAAATTAAGCATAATCCAAAAACTATACTTAGGGTTTTTGAAAAATGATTTTGAAAATATCTCCTCAAGCGAGGGTTTTTAAGAAAAACAGGTTGTTTGGCAACCTTTGGAAAACATTTAGCCCTTGTTTGAAAATAACTCCGTTTGGTCTTCGAAAACAGTGATCCTAGGTTCGGAGGTTGGTTATGTGTAGGGAAGACGCACTAAGCCATCACCGTACCCCGCCCTTTCAGTACCTACATGTCAATCTACCCTAGATTCACCTATGAGAGTCTTTAACTAACTAATGGTTCAATCTTATCCACTTTGAAAAACAATGTTTGAAAAGAAGGGAGAGTTAGAAAATGGATTTGAAAAAAAGAATTTGATTTGATTTTAGAAGAGAGATTTGAAATTGAAAAAAAAGTTTAAAAAATTAGAAATAGAGATTTGAAAATAGAAATTTGAAATTTGAAGTTTGAAAATAAATTGGAGACTTGAAAAGATTGTGGAATTTGAGATTTGAAAAATGTTGAGATAGAGACTTAAAAAATATATGGTGGAATTTGAATTTTGAAAGAAGTTGTGACCGCACCCATGAGTGTTTCTTGCATATCCTTTTGGAGGAATCAGGTCAGTCATAGTTCAGACAAGAGTCCGATTGAAAATAGAAAAGTTGATTTGAAGAAGGAGATTGAATTGGAAGATTGAGAGATTGAACTTTGATTGGAAGATTTGAAAAGATTAGTTTTGAAAGATTTGGTTTTAGGAAACCTAGACTTAGGAAAGAGAGAATTTAGAAAGGACATGAGATTAAGAAAGATTAGACTTGAATGTTGGACGTTGAAAGATTTAGGAAAGGATTGGATTTAGGAAATGTTTGAATTAGGAAAGTTTTGAATTAAGAAAGTTTCAACTTAAGAAAGTCCCATTTTTGGAAAGTTTTCAAATTAGGAGAGTTTCGGAATTAGGAAAAATTTCAAATTAGGAATGTTTCAACTTAGGAAAGTGTTGTTTTCGGAAAGTTTCAACTTAGGAAAGTTTTGAATTTGGAATGTTTCAGCTTAGGAAAGTTTTGAATTTAGAAACGTTTTTAATTAGGAAAAATTTAGTTTAAGAAAGGTTTAGAATTTGGAAAGTTTCAAGTTAAGAAAGTTTTGGAAGGCTTAAGATTCTAGAAAGATTTTAAATTAGGAAAGATATAGAGAAGGTTTGAATTAAGAAGGTTCCAACATAAGAAAGTTTTGAGTTTAGACAGCTTTGGATTTAGAAAGATTTCAAATTTAGGAAGTTTAAGATTTAGAAAGTTTTAGAGTTTTAAAAAATCTTGAGATTAGAAAAGGTTTGAATTTAGGAAAGGTTTGAAAAATTAGATTTGGAAAGTTAAGATTTAGAAAGCGATAGAGTTAGGAAAGGGTTGGATTAGGAAAGATTTGGAAGCTGAATGTTTAAGGAAAGATTTGAAAGCTTTAGGAAACTTATGATTTAGGAAGGTAGGAAATTAGAAGAGATTTGAACTAGGAAAGATGTAGATTTTGAGTCTAAAAGGGAAGGTTTGATTTTGTTTCCAAAAACGGAGGATAGGATCTAGTTTTCTAAACGGGAAGTAAGATTTGGTTTCCTAAAGGAAAGATGGGATTTGGTTTCCTAAAGGGAATATTGGAATTGACAAGGATTTGAAAAGGGAGGTTTTAGAAACCCTAGATTTGGAAGACTATAGTTTTGGCGTAAAAAATAAGTTTTGGAAATATGTATAGTTTTGATGTAGAAAACAAGAGGTTTTGGAAACCTAGGTTTTAAGACAAGCTTGAAAACCACGTTTTTGGGAAGAAAATTAGAGTTTCCTAATTGTGAGTTCTAGGGCTTGACTAGGGCATCAAGAAAAGAGTTTTTTAGAAAGTGTGTTTTTTGGAAACAAGTTTTTAGAAGGAAATCCTAGAGAGGAGTTTCTAGAGGGACGATTTTGGAAAGAGAGCTTTTTAGAAAGATTTTTAGGAGAGAGTTTTTTAGGAAAGTGAATTTGGGGAGTGTTTTTAGAAAGTGAATTTTGAGGAGAAAGAGTTTTTGGAAAGAGATCCTAGTGAGGAGTTTTTTTAGAAAGATATTTTTAAGAAAGAGATTTAAGGAGAGGTTTTTCTAAAGAGGAAAACCTAGGAAACATTTTTGGAAAGTGGACCTTGAAGAGAGCGTTTTGGAAAGGAGTTTAAAAAGAGAAGTTTTGGAAAATAGATTTTGGGAAGGAGTTTTTGAAAACAACTTTGGAAAAGAGAGTTTTAGGAAAGTATGTTGGAAAAGAGATTTTTAGGAAGAGATACTTTTGAAAAGAGAGTTTTTAGAAGGTGTAAAAACATCTCACTTTCCTAAAGCAATTCTAATCATAAGATGGCTAGAACCACTTTAGGAAAGCGGTTTTGAAAACGAAAAGGGTTGAAAATATGGACCATGAAAGTCACTTTAAATGTAACACTTTCCTAAAGCAATCATAGCCATGGAAAGGCTAGAATCACCCTAGGATTGTGATTTTGAAAACATGTTTTGAAATAGAGATTTTGATGCAATTTTGAAAGCAAGTTGAATGCAAGTTTTGAAAACGAGTTTGAAAATAATTTTTGAAAGATGCAAGATCATGATATGCACAATGCAAATTTGGGGTTGTGAACATACAAGGTTAAGGCTTCACCACGTAATCAAGGGAGCCGAACCCACGTGGTCTCCGGTTAGCCTAAAGGAAAGCCACTGACACGGTGACCCTCCAATAGTCTAATCTTACACATGGACCGAGAGTCCCCTTATTTCAAGCATGCAAAGAAAGGGGAAAAAGAGATGGGGGACTAAAATAGAGAAAACCCAAGTGGGTTAGGAGAGATAAGAGAGAGGGTGGAAGTGCAGAAATTTAAAGAGAAAACCTACCGTATGTCTTGTTTATTTTGCCGCCTTGCTTGTTTTCGGTCTTCGTCTTGATCTTCATCTTCAATGTTCAAGAGTTGTCTTCAAACTTCAGATTACAGCTCTTCAAGTCTTCAAAAGGGGATTGGAGGCTAGTATATAAGTGTATGGGGGTGTGTATGAGTGTATAGGAGGCTAGGGTTTAGTGTATGGTGGCTAGGGTTTGGAAAACCTAAGAAAGCTAAAGTTTAGGGAGTGCACGAGCTCTGTATATCGAAATATATGATTTTTAGACTGAGTTTATAGACCCCTTTCACGCTGGAAGAGGCTCTGTATTTATAGAGAGGGGAATGCACTGGTGCCTGTTGCAGTGGTGCCAGGGCAAAATTGCTCTTGGCGCCACTAGGAGTGGTGCTAGGCCAATCCTTGGCTTGGCGCCACTACTAGTCATGCTAGCTAGTTAGGAAAGTATTTAGGTCAGCAAGCAACGTATCTTTGACTTGATTTGGGTGCCTGTACTAGTGAATACCATGCAATTTTTAACCTGGCTTCACTAGGAGTGACTCTGGAAAGTCCGGGAACGAGTTTGGGAGACCGGGAATGACCCGGAAGGCCAAAAAAAAGCAGGAACACTTCAAATAGTGTCCCGGAGGTATTTGAATTAAAAAATGTGGATAGGATGCGTCAAAAGGGTTGATCGGGCCTTTAAGGGCAAAATAGTCAAATGGATCGGGAAGCTACCGGGATGGACTCGGACTGTCCCGAAAGAAGACTTGAGATTTGGAAACATTATTCAAAATGTTCCCAAAGGTTTCCGATTTGATTCCTAGAGCTGGTATGGTCGGAAAAGAAAATCGACCCACTAGGGGCAAAACGGTCATTTTGTATCAGGTTTGCCGGAACTGGCTCGGAATGATCCAGAAAGGTAAAGGGAGGTTGAGAACACTATAAAAAGTAGTCTCAGAAGGTTACCGGTTTGATACCCAAAGCCGATGTGGTCGGAAAAAGGCGACCGGCCCACTAGGGGCAAAACAGTCATTTTGTACCGGATTGGCCGGAACTAACTCGGAATGATCTGGAAAGGTAGTGGAAGGTTGAGAATACTATAAGAAGTAATCTCAGAGAGTTACCGATTTGCTACCCAGAGCCGAAGCGGTTCCCGGGGTGTTTGGATGCCTAGGGGCAAAATGGTCATCTTCACCGAAAAGTCTCGGAAAAGGCCCAAGGGGCAGTCTGGTCATTTTTCACCAAAGTGGGCTAGCAGGCACATGTGTTGACCTGGGTTTTGAGTGTTTCTTCCACTCTGACGGCGGTCGTCATGACACAATGGTTTGTTGGCAATTCCCTATATCGACCTGTTTACGAGTATTTCCGCTACTCGGACGGTTGTGATGTTTGCGAGTATTTTCGCTACTCAAACCGTCTCAAGGAATAAACTGTCTTGAGAGAGAGATTGGAAAGGGGTCTTATCGTCTCTAAAAAGACATGCCTAATTTGGGACCGTCTTTAGGAATAAACTGTCTCGAGAGAGGGATTGGAAAGGGGTCTTATCGTCTCTGAAAAGACGTGCTTCATTTAGACCGTCTCGAGGAATAACTATCTCGAGAGAAGGATTGGAAAGGGGACTTACCGTCTTCGGAAAGACGTGCCTGATTTGGAACCATCTCAAAGAATAAACTGTCTCGAGAGAGGGATTGGAAAGGGGACTTACCGTCTTCGAAAAGACGTGCCTTATTTAAAACCATCTCGAGGAATAAACTATCTCGAGAAAGGGATTGGAAAGGGGTGTCGCGCCCAGATTTTTAGCACTCGAGGAATACTCACCCAAGCAGGAAAAATGTTGTACTCTCTCGTTAGAACTCACCCTCCTAAAAGAATGAGTGCGACTAGGTTTGAATTGAAAAAACTGGTTTGAATAAAGGGCTTTTGAAAAAAAAAGATTCAGAGTCGCCACCTAACTTGATTAAGGTGAGTTAGGTCACCTAAAAACTAAGCATAATCCGAAGATTACACTTAGGGTTTTTGGAAAACAATTTTGAAAACATCTCCTCAAGAGAGGGTTTTTTAGGAAACCAGGTTGTTTGGCAACCTTTGGAAAACATTTAGCCCTTTTTAGAAAAATAACTCCTTTTGGTCTTTGAAATCAGGGATCAGAGGTTCGAAGGTTGGTTACGTGTAGGAAAGATGCACTAAGAAAGTTTAGAAAGTTTTAGAGTTTAGAAAGATTTAAGATTTTAGAAAGTTTTAGAGTTTTAGAAAATCTTGAAATTAAGAAACGTTTGAATTTAGGAAAGGTTTAAAAGCTTGAATTTAGAAAGTTAAGATTTGAAAAGGGGATTGAATTAGGAAATGGTTGAATTAGGAAAGATTTTTATGTTCAAGTTTTTGGAAACTTAGGGTTTAGGAAAGTGGAAGTTTAGGAAGGATTTGAATTAAGAAAAAAGTCGGACTAGGAAAGGATTGGATTTTGTTTCTAAAAGGGAAGGTTTGATTTCGTTTCCAAAAACGGAGGATAGGATCTAGTTTCCTAAACGGGAAGATTGGATTTGGTTTCCTAAAGCAAAGGTTTGATTTTGTTTCCTAAATGGAAGATTTGATTTGGCAAGGATTTGGAAAGGGAGGTTTTAGAAACCCTAGATTTGAAAAACCATAGTTTTGACGTAGAAAATAGGTTTTGGAAACATGTATATTTTTTATGTGAAAACATGAGGTTTTGGAAACCTAGTTTGGGGCAAAGTTTGAAAATCATGTTTTTGGAAAGAAAATTAGGGTTTCCTAATTGTGGGCTCTAAGGCTTGATTTGGGTTCTAAGGAAAAGGGATTTTTAGAAAGTGCGTTTTTGGAAACGAAGATTTCGAGAAGGGAATCCTATGGAGGAACTTTTGGAAAGTGAATTTGAAGAGGGAGTTTTTGGAAAAAGATTTTAAAGAAAAGGAGTTTTGGAAAGTGCGTTCTTAGAAACGTAGATTTTGGAAAGAAGATCCTAGAGGAGAGTTTCTAGAAGAAAAATTTTGGGAAGAGAGTTTTTGGAAAGAGTTGTGGGGAACGTTTTTTAGAAAGTGGATTTTGACGAAAAGATTTTGGAGAGGAGTTGAAAAAGAGAGTTTTGAAAAACAGATTTTGGGAAGGAGTTTTTGAAAACAATTTTGAAGAGGAGAGTTTTAGGAAAGTATGTTGAAAAATAAATTTTTAGGAAGAGATCTTTGAAGAAAGAGTTTTTTGGAAAGTATGAAAATGTCTCACTTTCCTAAAGCAATTCTAACCATAAGAGGGCTAGAACCACTTTAGGAAAATGGTTTTGAAAATCAACAAGATTTTGAAAATATGGACCATATTGGTCACTTTAAATTTAACACTTTCTTAAAGCAACCCTAGCCATGGAAAGGCTAGAATCACCCTAGGATTGTGATTTTCAAAACAAGTTTTTGGAAAAGAGATTTTGATGCAATTTTGAAAACAAGTTTGAAAACGATTTTGAAAACGAATTTGAAAACGAATTTTGGAAGATGCAAGATTATGATATGCACAATGCAATTTGGGGTCGTGAACAAACAAGGTTAAGGCTTCACCACATAATCAAGGGGGTCGGACCCACGTGGTCTTTGGTTAGAGTAGAAGAAAGCCCCCGACACGGTGACTCTCCAATAGCCCAATCCTACACATGGACCGGGAATCTCCTTATTTCAAGCATGCAAAGAAAGGGCGGGAAAGAGATGGGGGATTAAAATAGAGAAAACCCAAGTGGGTTAGGAGAGAGAAGAGAGAGGGGGGAAGTGCGAAAATTTAAATAGGGAGCCTACCGTATGTCTTGTTTATTTTGCGCGCCGTGCAGTCTTCAATCTTCGGTCTTCGTGTTGATCTTCTTCTTCGACCTTCAAGGATTGTTTTCAAGCTTTAGATGGCAGCCCTTCAAGTCTTCAAAGGATGGTTGAAGGCTAGTGTATGAGTGTATGGGGGAGTGTATAAGTGTATAGGGGGCTAGGGTTTGTGTTGAGTGGCTAGGGTTTGGAAAACCTAGGGAGGCTAGGGTTTAGGAGGTGCTCGAGCTCTGTATATCGAAATATAGGATTTTTAGGTTCAGTTTGCAGACCCCTTTCACGTTGAATGAGGCTCTGTATTTATAGAAGTTGGACAAACCTGGGGCCTGTGGCAGTGGCGCCAGCCACCTAGGAAACTTTATAAGTCGGCAAGCAACGTATCTTTGACTAGATTTGGGCGCCTGTACTAGTGACTACCATGCAATTTTTAGCCTGGCTTCACTAGGAGTGACTCCGGAAAGTCTGGGAATGATTTGAGGGAGCCGGGAATGACCCGGAAGGTCAGAAAGGAGCAGGAACACTTAAAATAGTGTCCTGGAGCTATTTGACTTGAAAAGCAAGGACAAAATGGGTCAGAAAGGTTGACCGGGCCCTTAGGGACAAAACGGTCAATCGGACCGGGAAACTGCCAGGACAAACTTGGACTATCCTAGGAGAAGACTTGGGATCTGAAAACATTATTTATAATGTTCCCAGAGGTTGCCGGTTTGATTGCCAAAGCTGGCGTGGTCGGAAAAGGAGACCGGCCCAACAGGGGCAAAACGGTCATTTTGTATCGGGTTTGCTGGAACTGACTCGGAATGATCCGAAAAGGTAAAGGGGAGTTGAGATTACTATAAATAGTTGTCTCAGGAGGTTACCGGTTTGATACCCAGAGCCAGTGTGGTCGAAAAAGGAGACCGGCCCTCTAGGGAAAAAACGGTCATTTTATGCCGGGTTGGTCGGAATTGACTCGGAATGATCCGGAAAGGTAAAGGAAGGTTGAGAACACTATAAAAAGTATTCTTGGGACATTACCGGTTTGATATCCAGAGCCGGTGTGGTTCCCGGGGCGTTCGGATGCTTAGGGGCAAAATGGTCATCTTGATTGGAAAGTCACGGAAAATCTCCACAGGACAATTTGGACATTTTTCACCAAAGTGGGCTAACAGACACTGGTGTTGACCTGGGTTTTGAGTGTTTCCACCACTCTAACGGTGTGAGTATTTCCGCTACTAGGACGGGGTTGATGATTTGTGAGTATTTCCGCTACTCGGACGGGGTTGATCATTTGTGAGTATTTCCGCTACTCGGACGGGATTGATAATTTGTGAGTATTTCCACTACTCTAACAGTTTTGTGAGTAGTTTTGCTACTCGGACCGTCTCGAGGAATAAACTGTCTCGAGAGTGGGACTAGAAGGGGTTTTACCGTCTCCGAAGAGACGTGCCTGGATTGGAACCGTCTTGAGGAATAAACTGTCTCGTGAGTGGGTTTGGAAAGGGGTCTTACCGTCTCCAAAGAGACGTGCCTGGATTGGAACCGTCTCGAGAAATAAACTGTCTCGAGAGTGGGTTTGGAAAGGGGTCTTACCGTCTCCTAAGAGACGCGCCTAGATTAGAATCGTCTCGAGTAATAAACTGTCTCGAGAGTGGGATTGAAAAGATTTTGGAAAGGACAATGCCCCTAAGGGCATTTTGGTTATTTTGCCTCTATTTGGGCCCGACAGGCCCGTGAAGCGATGGAAAGAAGGAATTTGGACCTAGAGAATTGGTTTCGATTGTAATATGCCCACAATGACTTGAAAACAAGTCTGGACGGAGTGTAGACAGCCGAGCGGTCAAAAATGGGGTGTTTACAGCTGCCCCTCTTTTTTTGTCTTTGCTTGTCAAATACAGAAAACGATAAGAGTAAGTGTCCCATGTTGACCACGAGGCAGTCGGAGGGACGGACATTGGGAATTTTTCGACAACGGGGCTCGAAAACGGATAATGGGCTAAAAAGGCCTTCGAAAACGAGTTTTGGTGGGAAAAAGGGCAAAACTGCCTAGAATTTATAACTGGCACCACTAGCAGTGGCGCCTTTGGCAGAAATTGCCTGGCGCCTCTGCTAGTGGCGCCAGGTTTGAAGTTAAAACCAGAAAATTCTAGTTCGTACGCTTACGGGATTTTGGAGAGTTTTCTCAAATTTGTGAGGCATTGCGAGGAATCCGTCTTGGACATTGAAGGAGCACTCCTTGGGGACCACGGGTGATTGCCGGAAGGAGACCACATCACCGGAAAAGTCGCCGGAGGAGAAGATTTCGCCGGAGAACTTCCAAAACGTGAGTTTTCAAATTTTGTTGATTTTGATGTGTAGAACGTCGTTTGAATCCTGTGAATAGTGGAAATTAATGCTTTGATATGTTTCGATCACTTTGGTGATGTTGTTTTTGCATTTTGATGGTTGTTTGATTGAATTTGAATGGTTTTTCATGATTATGCGAAGAGGGTTTTCTGCAGAAATAGAAAATTTGTTCGTACAGGCATGGGTATTGGGCTTTCTGGCTATGTTTTTGTGCAATGTGCCTTAGAAAAATGTGTTTAACAAACGCATGAAGTTTCGTGATTTTTTGAAAACTCGGTGAATTTTTTATTTTTTGAAAAATAGAAAAATATTTAGAAAATTAGAAAAATTTAGAAAATTTAAGAAATTGATGAAATTTTTGAAGTTTGAAATTTGGAAAAAAGTTGGAATATTTCTGAAAACATTTGAGGTGATTTTGAAAAATTTTTGGAAGATGTTTGAAAACCGTTGATTTATTTGAAAAATAAAACATGAGTTTTGAAAATTTTGAAAAATTGAAAAGTGTGCACGGGTGCCATTGTCATGTGATTATTGGAGAGTGCACATTTTGCATTTTGTGTTGATGTCATGGGTGTTGTAGGGGTCATTTTTAAATGGGACTCTGCCGAAATTTTTTGAGAAATTATGGAAAGAGTTGGTTAAAGTTTTAGAAATAAAATCTTTTTTAAAGGAAAAAGGCAGAGAACCCTTGAAACTTGGGTTAAAGTTGGAAAATCAAGATGTGCATGTAGGAAATTTGTTTTGACTTATCATTCGAAGTCTTTTATTTGTTTTGTTTGTGTTAGCTGTTTATTTTATTTTACTGTTATTTAAGATGCATGGATGGTATATTAACATCACTTACCTTGGCTTACCTTTTCAGGATGGCAGATGCAGGTGATGATGGTTTTGAGAGGAGGTGTCGCTCGGGGAAGGTGGCCCAAACAGATTCTGCTGACGGCTCTAGTCGATCTAGAGGTAGTCGACGATCTACCAGACGATCTTTATCTAGCCAGAGTGGGCAGGGGAGTAGGCCACCTGTCGACCCTTTTCCTCCGGTTGAGCAGGCTTTTGCTGAGGAGATTGATGCTGAGGAGGAAGTACTAGGCCTTGGGGATCAAGTGATCGGCTATGGGAGAGCTTCTTCCAGGCATAGGCAGACACACGTCGACTTGGGAGATCTGCAGATACCAGATGTCCCACCACTCGGGGATCTGGCCTATCATCCTAGTGTATACTCCAGACAACATTTGCCACCTCCGCGGGTACATACAGCTTTCCGAGGGGCTGTTCATCAGGTTTTTGTGACCATGCAGCAGGCTGCCCCATCATACCGCGCCTTCTTGGCAGAGACCGGGTTTGGCGCCTTTATGGGATTATAGGCTAACCACCTGAACCGGCATTTGGTACTGGCACTTGTTGAGAGGTGGTTCAGGGAGACTGGGACCTTCCATTTTGTCGGCTTCGAGTTAAGCCCCACTCCTTTAGATTGGGCGATTATTACAGGACTCTCCTTCGTCGGCCGGTGGATCACCCTGCACCCGGTCAGCAGGGACGAGGCCTGTTTGCTGTTGGACTTGCCTCAGCCTGAGCGTTCTTCCTTCCCAGTCTCTTGGATTAGTTAGGGTGAGGGTACTTTTGCTACTGAGCCATCGCCTGCCAGGCGGGACATCATGAGACGGCGACTTGTGTTGTACATCCTCTTTAGCTGCTTCTGCAACAACAACAAGTCACTCGTGCCGTGTCGTTTGGTGAGTATAGTGGCCGATCTGGGAGCTTTGTCTGAGCTAGACTGGGCGTCCTTTTCTTTTTCTCACTGGGGCAGCATGACTAGCTTTTAGCCCTTTGTGGAGTTACGAGTACCTGCCGGTGCGTTGTCCTACAGTTGTTGAGGATGATCTCTATCCTCGTGCTTTGAGGTGGGCTCGTGACCGGGTAGCCCAGTGATTGGAGATTACTGACTTCGTGACGCTTCAGGCTAACCTGAAGTTGATTGAGGTGAGGGATGTGACCTGGCGGCCCTTTATTGGATCAGTCCATTACGAGACAGTCCGGTACCTTGTCCCGTTGTCCTTGTCGAGAGCTGCTTTTCTCAGTGATGACACCTGGGAGTCCTACCTTGGAGAGCGGCACTGGCGGCAGTTTCATGAGGAGTTCCGATCAGTAGGAGCTCCACCAGAGTATATGTTTGGAGCCCTGGTGGCGGGAGTGCCTATCCCTTATCAGGAGCGTCAGCCGGGTGCTGAGTTCTGGCTTGCTCCAGATACGGATTGTGCTGCGCCTTTGGGGCTCATTCGGTTGGTGCCTTCACCCGGTTTGAGGTAGTAGTCGGCGGGTACGCTGTTGGCCAGGAGGTGGTTGACTTGTGACGCCGTGCTGGAGGATATGTGCCCCAGGTCGAGTTTACTGCTGTGAGAGACCAGAGAGACCAATACCAGATGGAGCGGGACCAATACCAGGCCGAGGTAGCTTCACTGACGGCTCGGTTATCTCAGTTGGGTGGTGGGGGGGTATGTTATTTTCTCTCTGCTTCTTCTTGCTCTGTTGTTGCTTAGTTCCTTTTGTATGTAGCTGATTTCGGTTCTATCTTCCCTGTAGGATGGCGGTGTTACGAGTAGTTATCCTCTTCCTCCGATGCCGGGTTTCGGGAATTTTGATCCAGATGATATTGACTTCGACCTGTGAGAGATGCCCCTTGTAGAGATTCCGATCCTCTTTTGCCCCTTATTCCTGAGATGTATTAATGTTAGACAGTTTTATTTTACATAGTTTTGTATAAGGATGTATGTTTATGGCACTTAGATGCACGGGTAGACAAACACATTCATGATCTTTACAGCTAGGCACATGATCAGATGCATGCGATGTATGATGACTTTAGATATTTATTCCATGAGTTGATGTTGGTGACTTCTATTTCTACAGGGAGTTATGTCCTATATGTGCAAAACTCATGCTGATTTTTTTATTTTTTATTTTTATTATTTATTATTATTTATTATTTTTTAACATATGTACAAGTTAGAAGTATGTTAATAGAATGACACTGGGTGCTGTTAGATTGGTAGTCCTAGGAGTGGTAACTCCCTCCTCTTTAGGGATTTAGCCTCTCTTCTGGCTCAACCTTACCTCGATTGGATGATAGCATTTCGTACTTTACTCAACCTCTTGATCGCCCCCAACTCATTGTCTTAAGGTTAGTGTATAGGGTTATTGGGCTGAGACTCTCGACTCTCGGGGTCTTAGCAACAACTTACCTGACCTTTAGCAGAGCGATAAGTGGCCAGTCATTTCCATCCGAGAAGACTTTGTTTAGGACCGTAATGTAGGCTAGGTTATGGGGTTTTAGAAACAACGGGATATGTAGGCTCAAATTCAATGTTGTTTTCAGCAAGGTTTAGATCCAAAACTATCCTTAACCGTTTTTCAGTAGGATTAGGATTTTTTTTTTTTTTTTTTTTTTTTTTAGCGCTTTGGCAGCGTATCTAACTCATTTAGATCAAGCAATCTATTTTCAATCAGAGGGGACTTTAATAGGGTTGTAATGTAGGTCATGGTTTCGGGGTTTTGCAAGAAAGGGTAAAGGCTCAAACCTATTATTTCTACTGGGTTTCCTTGTAACCTAGGATTACCTTTAAATTTCCTTCTTGCTTTTGACCATATATTTCTCAAGGTGAAGATAATCTTTTGCTGTCACCCCTTCTATAGACTTTTTGAGATAAACATGACTTTCTTCTCATTTGATCTTCCCATTATGCTTTTGAAGATAACTCAATCATAATTTTCTTCAGGCCTTTCCTTAAAGGATATTTTTTAATTTTTTATTTGCCTCTTGCCCCTTGGCAACTCCTTTCTTTTGCTTTTTTTTTTTTCTTTACTTCTTTTCTTTTCTTTTATGAAACGAAACGATTCTTTAACCCTTTTCCCTTAAACCTTTTCCTTAGTAGTTCAACATACCCAGTGTGGGCAGTGATCCCTAGGCTGGGGTTTTGTTAAGAAAGGATAGGTAGCTCAACGGATTTGGCAAGAGGTTGATTTTGACTGTATGGGAAATGAAATGAGGGCTTCTCTTCACTTTGAATTAGATTGCTTGATCCATAGAGCTTTCAACACTATTCTAGCATGATAGATGTGGACACCACTCCTAGAGTTCTCAACTATTGTCTGCCCCAGTGTGGGGAGAACAGTCTTGGATCAGGGTTTACGAAAAAAAATTTTGCTTTCCGCGAGGCACTAGGGGTTAAGCAAAGGGAATATGAGCACATTTGTTCATTTATTTAGTTATTTATTCTTTATATGTGGGAGAATGAAAAATGGCTCCTCTTCCTCTTGATAAACTGGCCACACATCGCTTAGCCTCAGAGTCTTGCAAGTGCTGCCTTTGGGTAGTATCCTCACTCATCCTTATTCTCTTTCTCTGTGGAAGGCTGATCATTTGGCGAGTGGTTGACTCATGCTGTCATCCCTTCAAGTTGGATCATTCCATAAGACAAACCATGGCCCTTACATAGAAAGTAGTCACTATTCCCAGGGAAGACAAGACAACAGGAATGGAATAAAAGGCTGTCATTTGATTATTATTATTATTTTTATGGAAAGCATAAGGTTCTTCAGCAATAAGAAAATGTAAGCATTAATTTAAAAACAATAAGTAAAAGGGATAGAAAGAAAGTGGGTGAAACCACCCTTCTCTTGTACGCTTGTGCAAGGAACCCATTTTTAGTAAGGTCTTGGGCTTGTGCCCTCGTCTGCATTCCATCCACGGTTGAGATTTTCAGCTAAGGCAGGATAGGTAGATGCTTCTCCCGGAGTTCCAAGTGGGTTGGCGGTGATGATGTAATCGTCAGCTTTCTTGATTGTCTGGCCTTCATTTGTTTGCTCCGGAGTTTCTCTAACAAACCACTCGGGCGATTCATATTTGTCCAGCTCGATAGGTCGTGCGCGGGGTTTTCTGCTCTGGCCTCCAATTGGGGCTCGATGCTCCTCAGGTGTACACAATGGGGGATTCTTATTATGGAGTTTGGACAGTTCCTCATCAATTTTCTTCACAGACTCGTATGCAAGTTTGTCTTCGGGGGTCGGCATCTCATTGGGGTTATATCGTGACCAGGCATCTTTGCATTCCATTTCCTTTCCGTCCTTGTAATATATCTCTTGGCATGCAGCAAAACAAACCTTGTTGTTACCAAACTTTGTAATGATGTTGACAGCATGGTCCAGTGGATGGTTTGCAGAGCTGTTTGGAGAAGGATTTGCTGGTCGTACCCCAATGATCTTATTATCTATCAGGTCTTGAATCTTATGCCTGAGGGCCAAACAATCTTCAGTATCATGTCCTTGGCTATCCGAATGATACTTACAGCTTGCTGCAAATTTGAAATAATGAGGCAGGGGATTGGGCTGGGGTCAAGCAGGTACAGGTTTCAGATACCCAGCTGCTAAGAGGCCAAAATAAACTGCGGTCTGTGAGCACGTGAGTTTTGTAAATGTCTGCTTCTTCCCACTTGTTCGCCTAGTCCGAGGAGGTATTGCAGATGTTTTTTTATGATTGGGGACCACGTTTTGGTGAGGTCGCAGCTGGGTTGATGGTTCGGGAATTGAAAGGGCTTCGGGTTCTATGCTTCAAAATGGGACCATTTTCGGTAGCAGGGCCAAAAGGGTCGGGTTGACATCTGAAGGAAAGGTCATATAATCCTTGTGTTTGGTTAGGGGTTGGTTTGGAAGGCATTCGAGCAAGGCCCTCAGCCCAGGGAGGTCGTTGGAAAGCAATGGTGGCGGCACAGTCATGATCTTCCTTCTTCATCCTTTTTTATCCATCATAGGTTTGGGCCTGCAAGGACTCTGCTTGCTCTCGAGTTGTGTGGGATAAGAGTGAGGAAAGCATGCCTTCCATTTCGGTCATCTTATGCTTGACTCCTCTTGTCTCTGCTAGTAACTGAGTTAAAGTATCAAGAGTAAGCAATTCCATGCTTGTAAGATTGGGGAACGAGGGAAGGTACCTAAAACCAACAAAAGGGAAGAGTCAGTGTTTGACCTTGACAAGTCTTTATGCAATGCATGCTCTAAGGTGCCCCTTTTTAAAGAGGGAAACTAAACATGATGTATTGGCTCACTTTTAGAGATAGGGGTTTGCTCCTGTATGCAGACACTTTACCGTCAGGTGGGAACCTTCAGCCATTCATGCATTTAATTATAAAAATAAAGAAGTACATTAAATTCTGGGTTTGAAAAACAAAAGAATTGACGTACATTTTAATAGGGGGAGGGGGAATATTTTCCTTTGGACTTCCACCTATCTACTTTTACAAAAGGGAAAACCTAAACTACTCTTGAGTCTTCGGATTCACCTTCCTTGGATTTGATGTTGAGGAGGTCGCTGAGAGACCTTGTTGATTGATTGCGCCTTGTCTTCTTGGCAACCCTATCTCCGTGAGCATAGAGGGATTGGGGCCCCTCTTATGGAATGAATTGAGATGCATGCAATGAGTCCTTAGGGCTACGCGGGAACTCTTAGGGTTTGGGTAGGTTTAATTTAAGGGAGAGTGACGTTGGTGTCACTCTCAATGGGTTGATCATATGCATGAGAATGCAGTGACTTGAGTTACTTGGAACTCTTGTCTGGACATGGGATATTGAATGTATGAACATGAATATGCAAAAAGTATAAAGAGAGAAGGTACAATTGAAATAATCAGGCATTATAACAGTATAAATACAAGCATTAAAACAGCAGGTATAAATGAAAGTAAGAGCAGTCGCCCTTTCCTCCGTGATTTTGAAAAAGGTGCTCGTGTCCTAAATTCGGCAGAGGTTCGGCTATGCATGGTGTCTATATGAGTATGAGGTTGAGGGTTAACTAATGCATCCTAAAAAGGCTCGGTCCTCAGATCTTCAAACCTAGGCCCACTCCCCGAGGTGCTGCCATGATCGGTTGGTGATCCGAGCGGGGGAACCATCAAGAGGCCGTAGGCGAAGAAACTGACACAACATCTTGCCCACAACCAATATACTGTTTCCCCTTTCTTACTAGAAAGGACATGTCAGGGTATGCAAGTATGCAGAATGCAAGTGCACATGCAGTGTGTGTGTGAATTTTAAAGGTGGAGGAAAGGGCCCAACAACTCCCATTCATCCTGTACATCACATTCATGCAAAGCAGTTAATAAAATTTAAACAAAAAGCGCACCTACAAAACAAAGATGCAAGTGTCAGTATGTGGATGACTAACATAATACAAGATAATATGAATAAGTGCATGTTTTTTTAAAATAATTTTGAAAATTTGGTTTTGAAAATTTAAAGTGAATAGGATTGAACCAAGTTAATTGAAGACTCTACATGGGTGAAGGGTAAGGAGACATGACTACGGCCTAACCCTCTAAGTCTCCCCAGCGGAGTCGCCAACTGTTGCGCCCAGATTTTTCGCACTCGAGGAATACTCACCCAAGCGGGAAAAATGCTGTACTCTCTCGTTAGAACTCACCCTCCTAAAAGAATGAGTGCAACTAGGTTTGAATTGAAAAAACTGGTTTGAATAAAGGGCTTTTGATAAAAAAGATTCGGAGTCGCCACCTAACTTGATTAAAGTGAGTTAGGTCACCTAAAAACTAAGTATAATCTGAAGATTACACTTAGGGTTTTTGGAAAACAATTTTGAAAACATCTTCTCAAGAGAGGGTTTTTTAGGAAAATAGGTTGTTTGGCAACCTTTGGAAAACATTTAGCCCTTTTTAGAAAAATAACTCCTTTTAGTCTTTGAAATCAGTGATCCTAGGTTCGGAGGTTGGTTACGTGTAGGGATGATGCACTAAGCTATCACCCTACCCCGCCCTTTTGGTACCTACATGTCAATCTACCCTAGATTCACCTATGAGAGTCTTTAACTAACTCGTGTTCAATCCTATCTACTTTGAAAAACAATTCTTGAAAACTAACATGATGCATGGTATGCAAGTGTAAGGAAAGAGAATTGAAAAATAGATTTAGAAAGAGATTGATTTGATTTGAAAATAGATTTGAAGAGATAGAATTGAAATTGGAAAGTATGAAAATTTAGAAATAGAAACTTGAAATTGGAATTGAAAGTTTGAAAAGTATTGTGACCGCACCTATGAAGGTTGCCTACGTATCCCTTTGGGGGAATCAGGTCAG
Organism: Euryodendron excelsum; assembly: GCA_033060915.1. Lineage (NCBI taxonomy): Eukaryota > Viridiplantae > Streptophyta > Magnoliopsida > Ericales > Pentaphylacaceae > Euryodendron > Euryodendron excelsum. Next base: position 12,789,468 of record CM065394.1, on the reverse strand, counting down.
TTGTAGTTCGGACTGGAGTCCGATTGAAAAGAGATTGATTTGAAGAGAGAGATTGGATTGGAAGAAAGAGATTGAATTGAAAATTGGATTTGATTTGAAATTAGGAGAGGAGATTGGAAATTGAAATTGAGAAGACTGGACTTGCTTTGGAAAGATTGATTTTGGAAAGACTTGGTTGTGGAAAGATAGAGGTTTAGGAAACCTAGACTTAAGAAAGATAGGAGACTTAAGAAAGTTTTGAATTTAGGAAACTTTGGATTTGATAAGGTTTGAAATTTGAAAAGTTTAGGATTTAGAAAGTTTTAGAGTTTAGAGAGATTTAAGATTTTAGAATGTTTTAGAGTTTTAGAAAATCTTGAAATTAAGAAAGGTTTGAATTTAGGAAAGGCTTAAAAGCTTGAATTTAGAAAGTTAAGATTTGGAAAGGGGATTGAATTAGGAAAGGGTTGAATTAGGAAAGATTTTTATGTTCAAGTTTTTGGAAACTTAGGGTTTAGGAAAGTGGAAGTTTAGGAAAGATTTGAATTAAGAAAAAAGTCGGACTAGGAAAGGATTGGATTATGTTTCTAAAAGGGAAGGTTTGATTTCGTTTCCAAAAACGGAGGATAGGATCTAGTTTCCTAAACGGGGAGATTGGATTTGGTTTCCTAAAGCAAAGGTTTGATTTCGTTTCCTAAATGGAAGATTTGATTTGGCAAGGATTTGGAAAGGGAGGTTTTAGAAACCCTAGATTTGAAAAATCATAGTTTTGACGTAGAAAATAGGTTTTGGAAACATGTATATTTTATATATGAAAACATGAGGTTTTGGCAACCTAGGTTTGGGGCAAAGTTTGAAAATCATGTTTTTGGAAAGAAAATTAGGGTTTCCTAATTGTGGGCTCTAAGGCTTGATTTGGGCTCTAAGGAAAAGGGATTTTTAGAAAGTGCGTTTTTGGAAACGAAAGTTTTCTAGAAGGGAATCCTGGGGAGGAACTTTTGGAAAGTGAATTTGAAGAGGGAGTTTTTGGAAAAAGATTTTAAAGAAAAGGAGTTTTGGAAAGTGCGTTCTTAGAAACGTAGATTTTGGAAAGAAGATCCTAGAGGAGAGTTTCTAGAAGAAAAATTTTGGGAAGAGAGTTTTTGGAAAGAGTTGTGGGGAACGTTTTTTAGAAAGTGGATTTTGACGAAAAGATTTTGGAGAGGAGTTGAAAAAGAGAGTTTTGAAAAGCAGATTTTGGGAAGGAGTTTTTGAAAACAATTTTGAAGATGAGAGTTTTAGGAAAGTATGTTGAAAAAGAAATTTTTAGGAAGAGATCTTTGAAGAGAGAGTTTTTTGGAAAGTATGAAAATGTCTCACTTTCGTAAAGCAATTCTAACCATAAGGGGGCTAGAACCACTTTAGAAAAGTGGTTTTGAAAATCAACAAGATTTTGAAAATATGGACCATATTGGTCACTTTAAATGTAACACTTTCCTAAAGCAACCCTAGCCATGGAAAGGCTAGAATCACCCTAGGATTGTGATTTTGAAAACAAGTTTTTGAAAAAGAGATTTTGATGCAATTTTGAAAATAAGTTTGAAAACGATTTTGAAAACGAGTTTGAAAATGAATTTTGGAAGATGCAAAATTATGATATGCACAATGCAATTTGGGGTCGTGAACAGACAAGGTTAAGGCTTCACCACATAATCAAGGGGGCCGGACCCACGTGATCTTTGGTTAGACTAGAAGAAAGCCCCCAACACGGTGACTCTCCAATAGCCCAATCCTACACATGGACCGGGAATCTCCTTATTTTAAGCATGCAAAGAAAGGGCGGGAAAGAGATGGGGGATTAAAATAGAGAAAACCCAAGTGGGTTAGGAGAGAGAAGAGAGAGGGGGGAAGTGCGAAAATTTAAATAGGGAGCCTACCGTATGTCTTGTTTATTTTGCGCGCCGTGCAGTCTTCAATCTTCAGTCTTCGTGTTGATCTTCTTCTTCGACCTTCAAGGATTGTCTTCAAGTTTTAGATGGCAGCCCTTCAAGTCTTCAAAGGATGGTTGAAGGCTAGTGTATGAGTGTATGGGGGAGTGTATAAGTGTATAGGGGGCTAGGGTTTGTGTAGAGTGGCTAGGGTTTGAAAAACCTAGGGAGGCTAGGGTTTAGGAGGTGCTCGAGCTCTGTATATCGAAATATAGGATTTTTAGGTTCAGTTTGCAGACCCCTTTCACGTTGAATGAGGCTTTGTATTTATAGAAGTTGGACAAACCTGGCGCCTGTTGCAATGGCGCCAGCCACTTAGGAAACTTTATAAGTCGGCGAGCAACGTATCTTTGACTAGAATTGGGCGCCTGTACTAGTGACTACAATGCAATTTTTAGCCTGGCTTCACTAAGAGTGACTCCGGAAAGTCTGGGAATGATTTGAGGGAGCCAGGAATGACCCGAAAGGTCAGAAAGGAGCAGAAACACTTAAAATAGTGTCTTGGAGGTATTTGACTTAAAAAACGAGGACAAAATGGGTCGGAAAGGTTAACCGGGCCCTTAGGGGCAAAACGGTCAATCGGATCAGGAAACTGCTGGGACAAACTCGGACTGTCCCAGGAGAAGACTTAGGATCTGGAAACATTATTTAGAATGTTCCCAAAGGTTGCCGGTTTGATTCCCAATGCCGGCGTGGTCAGAAAAGGAGACCGGCCCACTAGGGACAAAACGGTCATTTTGTACCGGGTTGGCCGGAACTGACTCGGAATGATCCAGAAAGGTAAAGAAAGGTTGAGAACACTATAAAAAGTATTCTCGGGACATTACCGGTTTGATACCCAAAGCCGGTGTGGTCGAAAAAGGAGACCGGCCCTCTAGGGGGCAAAACGGTCATTTTGTGCCGGGTTGGCCGGAACTGACTCGGAATGATCCGGAAAGGTAAAGAAAGGTTGAGAACACTATAAAAAGTATTCTCGGGACATTACCGGTTTGATGCCCAAAGCCGGTGTGGTTCTCGGGGCGTTCGGATGCATAGGGGCAAAATGGTCATCTTGACCGGAAAGTCTCGGAAAATGTCCGCAGGACAATTTGGACATTTTTCACCCAAGTGGGCTAACAGACACTGGTTTTGACCTGGGTCTTGAGTGTTTCCGCCACTCTAACGGTGTGAGTATTTCCGCTACTCGGACGGGTTTGATGATTTGTGAGTATTCCGCTACTTAGATGGGGTTGATGATTTGTGAGTATTTCTGCTACTCGGACGGGGTTGATAATTTGTGAGTATTTCCGCTACCCTAACGGTTTTGTGAGTAGTTTTGCTACTCGGACCATCTCGAGGAATAAACTGTCTCGAGAGTGGGACTGGAAGGGGTGTTACCGTCTCTGAAGAGACGTGCCTGGATTGGAACCGTCTCGAGGAATAAACTGTCTCGAGAGTGGGTTTGGAAAGGGGTCTTACCGTCTCCAAAGAGACGTGCCTGGATTGGAACCGTCTCGAGGAATAAACTGTCTCGAGAGTGGGTTTGGAAAGGGGTCTTACCGTCTTCGAAGAGACGCGCTTAGATTGGAACCGTCTCGAGGAATAAACTGTCTCGAGAGTGGGATTGAAAAGATTTTGGAAAGGACAATGTCCCTAAGGGCATTTTGGTTATTTTGCCTCTATTTGGGCCCGACAGGCCCGTGAAGCGATGGAGAGAAGGAATTTGGACCTAAAGAATTGGTTTCGATTGGAATATGCCCACAGTGACTTGAAAACAAGTCTGGATGGAGTGTAGACTACTGTGTGGTCAAAAATGGGGTGCTTACAAGGGGACTTACCATTTTCGAAAAGGCGTGCCTGATTTGAAATCCTCTCGAGGAATAAACTGTCTCGAGAGAGGGATTGGGAAGGGGACTTACCATCTTCAGAAAGACGTGCCTGATTTGGAACCGTCTCGAGGAATAAACTGTCTCGAGAGAAGGATTGGAAAGGGGACTTACCATCTTCGGAAAGACGTGCCTGATTTGGAACCGTCTCGAGGAATAAACTGTCTCGAGAGAGGGATTGGAAAGGGGACTTACCGTCTTCGGAAAGACGTGCCTGAGTGGAGTAGATTTATCGTCTCGGGGAATCAACTGTCTCGAGAGAGGGGTTGGAGTTGGAATTAGGAAGAACAATGTCCCTAAAGGCATTTTGGTCATTTTGCCTCTATTTGGACCGGGCAGGCCCGCGAATTGATGGACAGACAGGATTTAGACTTACAAAGTTGGTTTCGATTGGAATATACCCACAATGACTTGAACACAAGTCTGGACGGAGTGTAGGCTGCCGAGTAGTAAAAAATGGGGTGCTTACAAAAAGGCTTAAATCTTTCCAAAGATTGCCAACTAACCTATTTTCTTAAAAACCCTCTCTTAAGGAAGTTTTTGAAACCTTTTCAAAAACCGTAGTTGTAATATTCGCATTTTACTTAGTTTTTGGTGACCTAACTCACCTTAATCAAGTTAGGTGGGGACTCCAAACCTTTTTTCAAAGGCCATTAATCAAATCAATTTCCAATTCAAACCTAGTTGCACTCGTCCTTCTAGGAGGATGAGTTTTAACGAGAGAGCACTGTGTTTTTCTCACTTGTCTTTTCCTAGTGCAAAAAATTAAGGGGCGATGGCTGGTGGTTCCACTGGGTATGCTTAGAGGGTTAGGCCAATGTCATGTCTCTTCACCCTCACTCATCTAGAGTCTTTGATTAATTTGTCCAAATCTATCCACTTCAAAACTATCAATATCAAACTTTTCAAAATTATTTTCAAAAAAACATATCATTGTTTGTATTTAATTACATTCAATTATTCAATATTGCATTAAGTTTGTCATTCAAGTACTGACTTTTGCATCTTTATCTTCGTAAGTGGACATTTGCTCACTTATTTATTTGTTATATTAATTACCATGTATGTCATGAATGTATGGAATGGATAGGATGGATGGGAGTTGTTGGGCTCTTTCCTTCACTTTTCAAAATTTTACACACACACTGCATTGTACATAAGCATTTGCATAATTATATTCTTTACCTGATTATGTCCCTTCTAGTTATAAGGGGGAACGGTATATGTTGTGGGCAAGAAGCTTTGTCAATTTCTTTGCCTACGGCCTCTTGATGGTTCCCCCACTCGGATCACCAACCAATCATGGCACCACCTTTAGGAGTGGGTCTAGGTTTGAAGATCTAGGAACCGAGCCTTCTTAGGAAGCATTTGTAAACCCTCAACCTCATGCTCATGTAGACACCATGCATAGCCGAACCTCTGTCAAATTTAAGACATGCACGTCGATTTCAAAATCATGGAGGAAAGAGCCGCTTCTTTACTTCCTTTAAACTTATCTATTCTTGTTGCTATAATGCTTATATTCCTGCTGTTATAATGCCTGTTTAACTGCCCATGCATCCATGTTTACTTTACAAATGCATTATCTCTCTCTCTCTCTCTACTTTATACATCCATGTTCATGTATTCAATATCCTATATCAAGACAAGAGTTTCAAAGTAACTCAAGTCATTGTACCTTCATGCATATGATCAACCCAAAGAGAGTGACACCAAGTTCACCATCCCTTGTATTAAACCTACCAAAACCCTAAGGGTTCCCATGTAACTCTATGGACTCATAGCATGCATTTCAAGTGTCTGTGTTAGCTTGAATTTGAGTTCGGACGGACCAAAGATTTCCGAGCGAGCAAAAAATGGGTGTTTACACTGTCCCTCTTTTTTCTATCATTGCTTGAAAAAGGTAGAAAACAATTAAATAAGATTCCCATATTGACCGTGAGGCGATCTGAGAGACAGGCTTTGAAAATTTTTTAAGACTGGAACTTGAAAATGGATATGAAGCCCAAGAGGGCATTTGAAATCGGGTTTTGGTGGAAAAAAGGGCAAACTGCCCAGCATTTGACACTGGTGGCGCCTGTTTGAAAATAACCTTGGCACCACTAGCGAATAAAACCAAAATATTCATATTCGAAGTTTGCAGTTTGTGTGGACTTTTGAGAAAGTCTTGTGAGAGATTTCAAGCGTGGAGCCATGTGCATTGGAAAAATGACTTTGGGGAGCATCGAAGAAGTGCCAGGAGTGATCGCTGTTGCTGGAATAGTCGCTGGTAAAGGAGATTTTATCGGAGAACTTCAAGAGGTGAATTTTTATTTTGTGTTGATTTTGACGTATAGAACTCTGTTTGAGTCTTGTAAATAGTCAAAATTGATGCTTTAACATGTTTTGAACACTTTGGTGGAGTTATTTTTACATTTTGATACTTGTTTGATTGAATTTGGATAGTTTTAAATGTTTATGTGAAGAGGGTTTTTGTAGAAATTGAGAATTTACTCCTATAGCTTTGGGTATTGAGTTTTTCAGCAAGATTTTCATGCTCTATGCTTTAGAAAATAGTGTTTAACAGTCGTATGCAATTTCATGACTTTTTGAAAACTTTGTAAATTTGTTATTTTTCAAAAAATAAAAAATAGGTTAAAAAGAAGAAAAAATTGGAAAATGATGGAAACATTCAACTTTTAATCCCTAGAAAAATGTGAGAATATTTTAGAAAACATTTGAAGTGGTTTTGAAAAACTTTTCAACGATCTTGAAAACCTTTGAATTTTTAAAAAATTAGAACATGTCTTTAAAATTTTGAAAATCTTGAAAATGTGCATAGGTTCTTTTGTGTGTGTTAGTATTATGTGATTGTGATACTGTGAAGTATATTATTTGTGTTTTGTAGTGGCTGTTGTAGGGGCCACTTTTAAACGAAACTCTGTCGAAATTTTTGACATTAAATAAAGAGTTAGAAAAAAAAATATTTTTTTTAGATTAAATATTTTTGAACTGAAAAGATTAAAAAAAAACATATAAGGGAGGGGCCTTTTTGGCGAAGAAGGCTCTGAGAAATTCAGGGGCCCAAAAACTATTGGGAGAAAAACTTAAGAAGAAAATTTTAAGAATGGAATTTTCAATGAAAACTTTTGGAAAATTTTGAAAATGAATTTTGAAATTGGAAACTTTGGAATTTGATAAGAATTTTGAAAAACAAAAATTTTGAGGATTGAAATCTTGAGAATTTTGGAGGGTTGATTTTAGAACAGGAGGTTTTTTAAGGAAAATGGTTTTTAGAAAGTCTTGAAACTTGATTGGAATAGAAATCTTTCTGAGGAAAGAACTTGAGATAGACTTTAATTGAAAATTTTTGAAATGAACCTTTGACTTTGGATTAGAAACCATTTTGAAATTTGGACAAAATGTGTAGAATATTCACTTTGACTTGAAATTTGAAACTTTTGAAGGGGAAATGTTTAGAAGATTCATTTTGACATGAAAATTTGATTTTTTTACGAACCCAAAATATGTTCAAAATTCATTTTGGCTCAAAATTTGGATTTTTAAAATCAAAATGTGTAGAAAATTCATTTTAACGTATCATTTGAAATCATTTTTTATTTTCCTTCTTTATATCTCTTTTACCTTTTTCAGCTGTACTTATCATATGTCGACATTCTTACCTTTATCTTCAGGATGGTAGATATGATTTTGAGTTGGCTGAGAGCTTGGCATGACAGCTATCCCCCAGATGAGCAAGATATCTTTCACCGGTCCTTTGGTCTGGTGGCTTCACTCTTGTTGGTACAGCTTATTCTAAGATTCATGGAGGCAGTGATTCCCTGTTGGCAGCCTAACTTGTCTCTTTTTCGCTTCGGGGAGTGCAAGCTTATCCCTGCTCCTCAAGAGTATGGTTTTCTCCTTGGTTTTTGAGATGATTATGCTGACATTATGGGACCTATCTTCCCTGACGGTTGCATCACAGTTGTCTAATCCCATCTTGGACTCCGGTGCACAGTTCTTTTGTCTACCTTTCTGCCCCAATTTCCTTGCATTTCAATGGAGTTCCTTTCTTCCCGCTTTGAATTTGCGACGGGTATGAGGGCTCATTCGAGTGATTGGCACACTTCCTAGGACTAGTCTATTTCTCGCATGGTTGCTCTGGTTCTGCTTCTTCTGAACTTCTTGATTTTTCCATGAGGAGATGATTTGGTTGACTACCGATTATGTGCATTGCTTGCCAGGGTTCGTGAGGGGCACTCTTATGCTCCCATGGTTATGGGGGAGACCTTTATAAGCCTTCCTAGGTTTCAGTAGAGGGTTGGTGCTCACTTTCGGGGATGTGTTACACTCTTCTAACTTTGGGCAATCGGACACTTGTTTATTACTTTTGAAAACAACTTTTAATACATGTATAAATATGATATGCACAGTGCAAGAAGGGTCATGAATATACAAGGTTAGGCTTCATCACATAATCAAGGGGGCCAAATCCACATGGTCTAAGGTTGAATTAGAAGAAAGCCCCCGACATAGTGACTTTCAACCATTCTTTTTACACATGAATTAGGGAAACCCTTGTTTCAAGCATGCAAGAAAGGGGGAAAAAAGATAGGGGATTAAAATAGAAGAAAATCCAAGTGGGTTAGGAGGAAGAAGAGAGAGGGGGGAAATACATAAACATAAAGAGAGAGCCTACCTTGTATTCTTCTTGTTCTCTTACTTTACTTGCCTTGCTTTGCTTGATCTGAAAGCTTCCAAGTTGCAGCAGCTTAAGTCTTCAATGGAGCCTTTGGAAGCTTGTATATGAGTATATGGAATGTGTATAAAAGTTTGGGTTAAGTGTATAGTAGCTAGGGGTTGAAGAGGCCTAAGAGAGCTAGGGTTTGGAGAGAATTTGAGGTCTGAATGTAGCGAGACAGAGTTTATAGACTTAGATTGCTGACCCTCTTCACGTAGGGGGAGACTCTGTATTTATAGACACTAAACTAGCCTAGCGCCTGTTGTAGTGGCGCTAGGGAAAACTTTACATTGGTGCCACTAGGTGTGGCAGCAGGCTACTTTTTGGCTTGGTGCCACTACTAATGGCACCAGCCACATAGGAAATATTTTAGGACAGCAAGAAACATATCTTTCGACCGTTACTATGCAAGATAAAAGATTTTGGTGCCTGTATTAGTGACTGCCATGCAATGTTTGGCTCGGCTTCACTAGGAATGTCTCCAAAAAGTCCAAAAATGTTTTGGGAGGCTAGAAATGGTCCAAAAGGCCAAAAATGGATAGAAACACTCAGACTAGTGTTCCAAGGGTAACAGACTTGAAAAATAAGGTCAAAATTGTCGACTGAGCTTTTAGGGGCAAAACGGTTAACAAGACTAAAAACAACCGAAATGGACTTAGAATGACTCACGAGAGGACTTGAATGTTGGCAACACTATCTAGAGTGTTTCGAAAGGGTTCCAATTTCATAACCAAAGCCAGTGTGGTTCCCAAAGGCACTCGAATGCCTAGGGGCAAAATTGTCATTTTGACTGGATGGTCTCAGAATTGGTCCGAAACCAAGTGGAAGGCACTTGAACATGCTAGATTATTTTTGGCATGATCTTGGAAAGGTGGGCTTACTGAATGGTCTTACCGCATAAGGAATCAACTTTCTTGAAAGCCTTGCCGAATTTTATATGAATTAGAATTAGATTTGAAATTGAATTTGAAATTAAGACTTACTGTCTCTAGGAAGATGTGCCAATTGGAATTGGATCGAACAATGCCATAAGGGTATGTTGTTAATTTTGCTTCTACTGGTCCTGGCAGGCTCGCGAAGTGATTGATTGATTAGATTGAGTCTGAAAATTTGATTTTGACTTGAATGTCTCTGTGTCAGTTTGAATATGAGTCCAGATCGACCGGAGATTGCCGAGCAGGCAAAAAGTACTTACAGCTACTCATCTTTTTCTATCTTTGCTTGACGAAAGCAAAAAACGATAAAATATGAGTCCCATGTTGACTGCGAGGCAAACGGAGGGACGAATTTGAAAATTTTTTAAGATTGGAACTTGAAAATGGATATATAGCCCAAGTGTCGAGCCCAAATTTTTCGCACCAGAGAAATACACACACAAGCAGAAAAAATATTGTACTCTTTCGTTAGAACTCATCCTTCTAGAAAAAAGAGTGCGACTAGGTTTGAATTGAAAATTGATTTGAATAAAGGGCTTTTGAAAAACATTTGGAGTCGCCACCTAACTTGATTAAGGTGAGTTAGGTTACCTAAAAACTAAGCACAATCCAAATACTACACTTAGGGTCTTTGAAAAAGATTTTGAAAATACTTCCTCAAGAGAGGGTTTTTAGGAAAACAGCAACCTTTGGAAATTATTTAAGCCTTTTATTGAAAATAACTCCATATGGTCTTTTGGAATCAGTGATCTAGGTTCGGAGATTGGTTACGTGTAGGGCAGACGCACTAAGCCATCACCCTCCCCCGCCCTTGCTGTACCTACATGTCTATTCACCCTAGATTCACTTATTAGAGTCTTTGAATAATAAGTGCCCAAAACTATCCACTTTAGAAAAGAATTTTGAAAAAAAATTTAACATGATGGATGATATGCAAGTGCAATAGAAATATTTGATTTTGAAAATAGATTTGAAAAGGACTTGATTTGATTTTAGAAAGAGAGATTTGAAAAGATAGATTTGATTTTGAAAGAAAGTTTTAGAGATTGGAAATAGAGATTTGAAAATAGAAATTTGAAATTGGAAGTTTGAAATAGATTATGGAATTGGAGATTTGAAAAAGGTTGTGACTGCACCCATGAGGGTTGCCTACGTATCCTTTTTAGGAATCAGCTTAGTCGTAGTTTAGACAAGAGTCCGATAGGAAATAGAAAGTTTTGAATGAAAAAAGAAATTGATTTGGAATTCGAATTGGAAGATTAGGAAATCAGGATTGAACTTAGACCTATAATTGACCTTGAAAGAGTATTTGACCATTGGAAGAGAACTTGGACTATATTTGGAAAGATAGAGTTTGGGGAAACCTAGAGTTAGGAAAGATGGTATTTAGGCAAGACTTGAGGTTTAAGAAAGATTTGACTCGAATGTTGGACTTGGATGATTAGGGAAGTTGGATTTAGGGAAGTTTTGAAATAGGAAAGTTTCGAAATTGGAAAGTTTCATTTTAGGAAAGTTTCATTTCAGGAAAGTTTTGATTTAGGAAAGTTTTGAAATAAGAAAGGCTTCAAAATTGAAAATTTTTGAAATAGGAAAAGAAAGTTTTGGATTTGGAAAGCTTTAACTTAGGAGAGGTTTCGTTTTTAGAAAGTTTGGACTTAAGAAAGTTTTAAATTTGAAAAGATTTAAAATTTGAGTTTTCGAAATACTTAAAATTAAGAAAGGTTTGAGTTTAAGAAAGATTTAAAAATTTGGATTTGGAAAGGTATGGAATTAAGAAAGATTAAGAAGCTTAAAGTTAAGAAAAGATTTGAAAGGTTAAGTTTTGGAAACTTAAGGTTTAGGAAAGTATAAGATCCGGAAGGATTGGGATTAGGAAAGATTTAGGTTTTGTTTCTAAGAAATAAATGATTTGATTTTGTTTCCAAAAACGGAGGGTAGTATCTAGTTTTCTAAATGGGGAGATTGGATTTGGGTTCCAAAAATGGAAGATAGGATTTGGTTTCCTAAAGGGAAGATTGGATTTGACATAAAGTTGGAAGGGAAAGTTTTAGAAATCCTAGATTTGAAAGACTATAGTTTTGATGTAGAAAATAAGATTCGGAAACCTAAAGTTTGAGGTCAAAATAGGGAATTGAAAATCATGTTTTTGGGAAGGAAAATTAGGGTTTCCTAATCGTTGGCTCTAGGGCTTGACTTGGGCTCCAAGGAAAAGAGATTTTTGGAAAGTGAGTTTTTGGAAAGGGAGATTTTTAGAAGGAAATCTTAGAAATGAGTTTGTAGAAAGGGATTTACAAAGAGTTTTTGAGAAGAGAACTCAGGAAGCGTTTTTAGAAAGTGAATTTTGAAAAGAACGTTTTGGAAAGCAGTTTTTAAGAAAGTGAGTTTTGGAAGGGAAGTTTTAGAAAACAATTTTGGAAAGGAATTTTGAAAAGGAGATTGAAGAGAATTTTTAGAAAGTGTATTGGAAAAGAGATTTTTTTAAAAAGAGAGATTTGAAAAGAGAGTTTTTAGGAAGTATAAAAATATTTCACCTTCCTAAAGCGATTCTAACCATAAGAAGGCTAAAACCACCTTAGCATTGTCATTTTGAAAACAAGTTTTGAAGAAAAAGATTTAACGCAAGTTTTGAAAACAGTTTTGATGCAAGTTTTGAAAATGAGTTTGAAAACAAATTTTGGAGGAATGCAAGATCACGATATGTACAATGCAAGTTAAGGTCGTGAACATACAAGGTTAAAGCTTCACCACATAATCAAGGGGGCCAAACCCACATGGTCGCCAGTTAGACTAAAAGAAAGCTCCCGATACAGTGACCTTCAATAGTCTAATCCTATGCATGGGCCAAGAAGTCACTTGTTTCAAGCATGCAAGAAAGGGGGGAAGAAGATGGGGGATTAAAATAGAAGAAAACCCAAGTGGGTTTGGAGAGAGAAGAGAGAGGGGGGAATTGTGTCAACATAAAAAGGAAGCCTACATTGCGTCTTCTTTTATTTGCTTTGTTTTATACGCTTGCTTTGCTTCGGTCCTTGTTTTGCTTTGCATCAGTCTTCAAAGGCTTGTCTTGATCTTCGAGAGCTTCGGGTTGTAGCACTTCAGGTCTTCAATGGAGGCTGTGGAGGCTAGTATAGGAGTATATAGCAGTGTATGAGAGTATATGAGAGCTAGGGTTTGTACATGGGGGCTAGGGTTTTGGAAAACCTAAAGAAGACTAGGGTTTCGAGAGGCTACGAGCTCTATATATTGAAGAGGAGAGTTTTTAGACTGAGTTTGAGGACCCTTTTCACGCTGAAAAACGCTCTGTATTTATAGACAGAGGAATGACCTGGCGCCTGTTGCATTGGCGCTAGGCAAAACTTTACACTAGCGCCACTAGGAGTGGTGCCAGCCAATTAGAAAATGTTTAAGGTCGGTAAGCAACGTATCTTCAGAAGACTTGGACGCCTGTACTAGTGACTACCATGCAATTTTTAGCTTGACTTCACTAGGAGTGACTCCGAAAGGTCTGGGAATGATTCGAAAGGGCTGGGAATGGCCTAAAAGGTCAGAAAGGGACAGGAACGCTTAGAATAGTGTCTCGGGGGTAGCAGACTTGAAAAATGATTACAGGATGTGTTGGAAGGGTTGACTGGGCCATCAGGGGCAAAACGGTCAATCGGGCCAAAAAACTACCCAGATGGACTCGAAATATCCTAGAAGAAGACTAAAGACTTAGAAACATTAACTAGAATGTTCCAGAAGGTTACCGGTTTGATACCTAGAGCCAGTGTGGTTAGAAAAGGCGACCGGCCTACTAGGGGCAAAAAGTTTATTTTGCACCAGGATTACCGAACTCGGAATGATCCGAAAAGATAATGGAAGGTCAAGAATACTATAAGAAGCATTCTCAGGAGACTACCGATTTGATACCCAAAGCTAGTGTGGTTCCTGATGAGAATGAAAATGTCATATTTTTCTCCCTTAATGTTTAATCTTTTATACTTATTTGATACCTAAAGATACTCACTATCCTTATATTTTGACTTAGGGTGCTATGGAAGGCCCAGGAAGAGGATCCTAGCTTAAAAGGGACGAATTCAAGCAAAAATATAGTAGCGTTCGAAGGAGCATTTGAACAGTCCCAAGAGGCGTTCGAACGGCTGAGTATGCATTCGAACGCTACATCAAATGGGTACACGTCAAGTTCGGGTTCAAAGAGCAATCGAAAGATTTAGAGAGCAAGTTTTACCGTTCGAAGTGCGTTCGACGTACTATTCGAATGGTAGTCCGATGCGTTCAAATGGTATCAAGGGCGTTCGAACAGTTTGACGCAGTGGCAGATTTTCAGACGTCTATAAAAGCTAGGACTATTTTGTTTCTAGGGTTGGTCATTTTTTAGATTATTCTAGGTTATTCTTTGAGTTGTATCTCATGGCCCTGCGTGGCTAAACTTTGAATATTGGTCAAAGGAGACAGAAACCTTGGAATTAATAATAAACTGTGAGATCTAATTTGTTTTCATTATTCGATTTATGCTTTGAGTATCAAATGTTGTTCTATGCCTATTTTCATGATTGTCATATTTAATCAGTAGGAGGCCTACTAGTTTATTAATCATTACAATCTACTGCAGAGTTAGATATCAAATCCGTAATTGTTTGATTCCTTTGATTTGTGAAGCAACTGAGATTTAATGATTTGCTGCGTTGATAATTATTATATCTTGGGAAGGGAATTCGACTAAATTAAATGCAACTGCTTGTGCTTGTGTTGTTTAGTTTCATCGATCTCTCTAATTCTTAAGGCTACTGCTAGATTAAACCTTATGTGCTTTTCCTGGGTTGTTTAATAGTTAGGGTTAATCAAATCGCTTGTTTTTTATTAACTAAAACTAAGAAGAGATAGGAAAATAATTCCGACGGTGAATATTTAATGTGTGAATTGGTATGCTTGCATCAACGATCAGTTGTAAATTTCGATGGTTGATGTTGACCTAGACCAAGGTTTGTTCTTTGAATTGATTTCA